>VDCT01000469.1:0-600000 GCA_009763385.1 Coix lacryma-jobi var. lacryma-jobi | reverse complement strand
ACAAACCAGTTGTTCAAACTCGCGTCGTTATTACAAACCATAGTTTCAAACTTTACCCTAGGTAGTGGAGCAACATTAATAAAACGGTATTTCACACAAACAACCCCGCCTAAGGGTTGCATTACTCCTCCCCGGACACGTCCTCCTCAATGACGGTCACACAACAAGCCTCAAAGCAAGGCTGCTCGTGAACGTCACCTGCAACAGGGGTTAACAAACCCTGAGTACAAAGGTACTCAACAAGGCTTACCCGACAAGAAAGAGAAGAACAGGTATGCTGGTTTGGGTAGGCTCAACAGTACTTTTCATTTGCATAAAAGCTTACTAGAGTAATCCTAGATCCAATTTTACTTAATCATTTAAGTACATAGTAAGAATTGAAAGTGAACATTATGAAAGATCATTATCATTCTTTCTTAAACCAGTTCCCATTTTCATTCTACGGTGCGGGTCAGTAGATTGAGTCTCCATAACCGAGGAGCACGACGATTCGAACCGATTCAACCAGATCTGGGAGTTTTCCACGATCATACGATATATGTAGACCCTTGATCACACATACCAACCCCAACCTCGGATCCTCCAAACAAGACCGGGTCCGCGCCACCCGAGAGTACTTGTACACCTCCAATCCGGGACTTTAACCCACGAGGGTAGCTAGTACTCCCGCCATCTCTCCACTCCCAGTGCGCGATTAGCCGTTCTCATTTAAGAACCACCAAGGCAGGGCTTACCGTAGCATATGATCGGTACTTCACAGTTTCTCAATCTAGCAGGCCAACAACGGTTAACCCTAAACTGACACATCCGGGTCACTCTACACAACCCAAAGGTTCGATGCATGTGCCCGTCTGGTCTTAACCATACTTCTTTCTCTTAATCATTCCAAAACGATAAGTATCAAAACATTTATCGGAAGCGTGAGAAAGCAAGGCTGAGCATTTCTATCATTTGCATAAAGCAGGTAGCAAGGAATGATATATCGATAACAAGGTTGATCATGCATCAACAGGTTTAAAGCATTTATTTGATAAACATCTAATGCATCAGGTTATCGAAAGTAAGTGTAATTGCAAAACCAAGGAAATGGTTAAATGAACCGGGGCTTGCCTTCGTTGACGAAGAGCCTGGAACTCCTGATAATCCGGATCAACAGGACACTCCGAACCCTCTGGACCAACCTCGTCCGGACAATCGATTACTTCGGAAGCTACACGATAACAGAGTGCATGCTTAATGAGATGCTCGTGACATGATCATGGTAAAGATGGAAATTTTCTAAGTTATAAACATTTATCTTGCAACAACTTTTCATCACGGTACAGTTGCAAACCAACAACCCAACTGTACAAACATACATGATTAAATGAGTGAAGCTTGTCTGCATCAAACAGCAGATCAAGATAATTCACTCAGCAGATCAAGATAATTCACCTAACTTAATCCCAAATCTACCATAAAGAACTTAGGTTTTCGTGTTAAACAACATCACTTATTCATAAAGAAAGTAATTTTAATTAACACGAAATTAAGTTGTGAAGCAAACTATGTCCAAATTAGTTCAAACTTTTAGAGATGATCAATTATACCAAATAACAGTGGTAAGACAAACATCACAATTTTTGAACAACCATTTAAACCTGCAGAATTAAATCAAATTATAACATTTAAATAACTAATTAAGGCATAGAAATAAGATTAAAATCTACTTTCTCCAACAGAGCTCAAAATTTTTGTGATGATACATTTTCAACTAAAAACAGTGACAAAATTAGTTTCATGATTTTTGGACCTTTAAATAAGCCTACAAAAATCATCAAAGTCCATTTATTAATAAAAACCTATTTAAATCAGTTTCAAATTTGTTCAAAACTCAAGTTTCATATTTTTCTAAATACTAGACAGCTTGAGAAAGCTACACAAAAATTTTCACAATTTTTGGAGCTTCCTACAAAAACATATCAAAAAGACAAAACACAACACTATTCACCTATTCAGAAAAAGAAAAACTCTTCACAACCTTACTGGGCTCGGCCCCCTTCGGCCCACAGCCGCTGACAACGGACCCCAGGTGTCAGCCTCTTCCTTTCCTTCACGCCCAGGCCAGAGCTCGGCCGGCCTTGACCGGCTGCTCGGCCGCGTTGACTGGCCGTCGGCCTCCTCACCAGCAAGGTCTCCGGCGACGGCGAGGACTCCTACCTCTCCCTCTTGACCCCGCGCACCACTCCCACCCCTCACTGGACCTAGCACCCACACTACTTCGAGCTGGCCGCAGCTATGGCGGCTCGGCCATGGCGATCACGGCGGCGACCCGTGTTCCGAACAAAAGGGCACGATAGCACCTAGGTGAGGAGTGTGGCTTCATACTAGGGACTTGCAGCGACTACGCTGCGCACCCAAAAACACGCTCGGAGATAAAACTCGCGGAGAACATGATCCACGATGGCGGCCATGGCGGCGCTTGCGCCGACGGCAAGCCACGCAGACCGACCACGGTGACTCGATAGAGACTAAACTAGGGAGCGCAATCGACCTAGGAGCTCATCACGACTACGATGCGCGCCTTACCTTGACTCGAGGAGCACTAGACTGAGGTTGACTACGGCGCGGCGATGGCAGAGCTTGCAACCGGCGGCAACCTCCGTGGACTGCTCAAGCCAGAGCGATAGAGACCTCAAAAGCGAGCCAAACATGAGCAGCAACATATCACGAATCTAAAACATTAGTCAGATTGACGGAGAAACTCCGGCTTACCCTGACCGCGACTAAGGTACCCGCGGCGGCTCCTGCCGGCAGCGAGGACGAAGACCGTGGCGATGGCGATTGCAAGCACTAGGGCTCGGGTTAGCTAGCTCAGGAGAATCGAGGATGCAGGGGAGCTATGTCATCTGGAGATGGAGATGGCAGAGACGCGGCAACGGCGAGAGAGGCTCGTCGGAGCTTGATTGGAAACAGAGGAAGAGAAAGAGGAGGTGGCGGACGCGGACGCTGGTTGATTGGGGAGCTTTCAGAGCTTGCCACCGCGCGGAGTGAAGCAAGCAGGCTTCCAGCTGCGTGGCCGGACACGGGGCGCGCGGAGACGGCCAGGCCACGGCGACGGCGCACGCGGCGGCCTGCCCTGCCCCGGCAGGTTCCCCCCCCCCCCTCCTGTAGCTACAGGATCAGGTTTGCCCTTTTCTTAATTTCTCTAGATTTTTGAAACTGCACGACAAAAACTTTTTAAACAAAAGTTGCTCCAAATTTTGTGTTCTACAAGTTGTGTTTTAAAGAATCAAAGTCAATTCTGCCTAGATTTTGAAATGAGTTCAAAATCAAATTTGGACCAAACTGAATTCAAAATTACTTTTGAATTTCCTGAACAACTTCACATTTTGCCAATATATAAAAGTAGAGTTTGAAAAGTTGCACAACTTTGCTTTAACACCTATGGCTGATTCCAAATGCAAATAGGTCAATTTGATCAAAATAGTTCAAATCCACTTCAAATTGAAATTTGAAAAGGGGACAGAACTAGGGTTTTGCAGTAAAAGCAAAATTACTTTTGATTTTGCATTGACACTTGAAAAAAGGTCAATGTAATGAAATGTTCATTTTGAAATTCTCTACACCTTGATGTAGATCTCAAACTCAGATTTCAAATAGTTTTTGAAATACAAGTTTAAAGTCAAAAGGGAACCATTTCTAGGGTTTAAGTAAATTCATAATTACTTGAAATTTTGTACAGAAACTTTGAAAACTTTGAATACCAAAGTTGTACCTCTCCTCAAGATCTACCAAAAAGCTTTTAGAGTCAGCCCCTAAATATGCACAAATTTTGAGTTAACTAAAAAGGGCTAATCAAAATATATAGGAATTTAATGTTTTTTTCCATGTTTTAGCTAAATAGATTTTAGCTCCTTTTGAATTGTTGAACTTGGATCCATACCTTTACATGACTTTAGTCAAATGGGAAATGAACACAAGTTACTTCATAATGACATTCTAAATTAGGTTTTTGAGCTGCATCACAAGCATATAAACAGAGATGCTCACATATTAGGAATTAAACTCATTTTAGTGAATGCATCTCAAGGTGAGCTAGCACATGATGCTATGAAATGCTTATGACGACATGACAATATTTTATTCATGTAAACTTGAGGTGTGTTACATTGGAGCACGAATCCCTAAGGTGTTACACTTGAGGTGTTAAAAATAAATAATTATGAGAATTGGCAGGGGAAAGGATTTGTCGATCGAAGTTGGGCTCGCACTGGAGAAGAAGAATACCGCGAGTGTGTCTGGCAGAAAGGACAGTGGTGTCCACCAGGATTGAGGAAAAGCCAGAAGAGGAGAATGCAGCGCCTAAGAAACAGAGAGTTCGCGCAAGCAGGTGCAAAGACGAAGTTTGGCGTCCTAAAGAGAAGCCGAATGGAGGTGATCGTTCGGCTGATACATGCATGGCGTTCTTTCTCCCACCAGAGTTCATAGCTTCTGAAGGTCAAGATGTCCAAGACGAAGTCTATTCAGATTTTGATGAAGATGAATTTCAAGACTTGTTGGCTCATCTCGTCTTGGCTCAACGAGCGGTATTTGATAAACCAGCTAAGCATCGACACTTGAAGCCACTTTATATGAGGGGATATGTTAATGGCAAGCCACTAACCAAGATGTTCATTGATGGACGGGCTGCCATAAATATCATACCATATACCACCTTCAGAAAACTTTGGATGACAAGTGAGACTTATTGAAGACCGACATGGTGTTGAGGACTTTGGGGTAATTCCTCTGATACTCAGGGAGCAGTTCATGTTGAGTTGACGATCGGACTAAACCTTGATCATTACCTTCTTCGTCATTGATGGCAAGGGGCATACAGTTTGCTATTATGAAGAGATTGGATACATGCAAACGCTGTGTACCGTCAACTATGCACCAGTTCCTCATCCAGTGGATCGGAGATGACATCGAAATTGTCCATGCTGATGATTCGTGAGTATTGCTAATACAGAGCCCATCTACTGGGAATATGATGGTGTCGAGTGCTTCTCTGGAAGAGCTTGGGAAGTAGGTCCTGTGAATGTTTTTGGCGGGGACCACCAGCCGATTCAGACAATCGGCTCTCAGAGCAACTTTGAATAATCCAACTGGTGGTAATGGAGAAGAATTGAGACCGAGTTTCATGTCGGCTGAAAAGGAATAAAGTGTTGGTGATGAAGCCGAAATAGGACCAATGTGTGCAAAGTTTGGGTCTCGAGCATGTTTTGAAGTTGATAAACTTTTGAAAAGATTCTGTTTATTTCTCCATTACCGAAAGTTCAAAGAAGACGAGAGTTCACGAAAGGTGACATACAATGGAAGCTTTTGATGAAATTGAGATATATGAAGGCACTTCCACAACTTGGTGATCATTTCAAGTTGTACGTGACGGCCGATAGACTTATAGTAGGATCGGCCCTTATTTTAAGTTTAAATAAAAAACAGGATAAGTAAGAGCTTACTTTAGCCGAAAATGTCAGACCCAAGGATGGGTATTCGGCTATGAATATGTTTTTGTGTTACTTACGAGCTAAAGCTTCGGCACTACTTGTTAAAAGCCGAACGCATGGAGATTGTGTAACTCAAGAAACATTTGAATACAAAGATAGCCGATGTGAAAACATCGCCTTAGCCAGAAAAAATATTCCAAGAATTTGAGTTATGGCCGATATTGTTTATATCGTCTTTAGTACAAGAATATTCATGACCCTAGTGACCCTAGCATTTTCCAAGTTAGCAGGTTTATCGGGAGAAGAGAAAGATGAAGTGCAGTAGGTGAAGATGCTGAGCGACATGACATGTCAAAAACAAGATCTATTCGGCTAAGATGACGTCATGCGTTCGGGAAACCTTCTTCTGAAGAAATGTTGCAATCGAAGAAAGGATCACTGAAGAATCGAGAGATGCAAATAGACATTATTCAGAAGAGAACGAGTTTCATATATTGCAAGCTTCGTTCACAGATCTGTCCTAATACAAACTACCCTCGGAATAATCTGATCAGGACAGATTGTGGATCAATAGTCTCGGCGACGACAGCGACATGATCGTCATAAATTTAAATTTCAAGGTCTTCAGATTCATCCGGATCGCCGCCTGCGAAGCCAACTGGTAGAGAAGAGTAGTCCTCTTTGGTCCAAGAACTCATTGCTGATAGCCTGAGGGAAACCCCAGCATGCACACCTTGGATGACGGCCTGATCTATGCGACCATCCACGGCGTCAAGACGGGCTTCGGCTGAATCCCCACGAGCATTCACCTTGAGGTCAACTCTGTTTGCTGCTGCTTTCAGACGGTCATTCTCTGCAAAAGAGGGCTAGCAAGAAGAAGGGATGCGTCAAGCATAACAAACTCAACCGAAGAAAAGGACCAAGACTTTACTAACCTGTAATGATGCTGCAGAGCTGTTTCCGTTGGTTCACCCATCAGCGTCCTCAATACCATGCTTCTTGAATACATCTTCCAGTTCCTTCTGGGCTTTATCCCTTTCCTCACGGTACACGAAGAGCGTCCGAACGAGTCTGCTGGAGTGGATCCTCGAACTCAGAATCTGATGGCTTAGGGAAAAGATGGAGGAGACTAGAAGACTATGGGGCTACCGTTTTTCTAGAAGAAGAACCCAAGCTTGGCTGGAAGAGGATCCCGCTCTGGAGAGGAACCAGACAGTGAATCAGAGATAGAAAAGCAAGAAAGCTACCACAAGGGGGCAGGGAATTAGTTTTTAACCTATAACACCGGTGAGTTGATGCTTGGCTTCCTCCTGCTTCGTCTCCAACGTAATGCCTACCGTGGTTACCATTGCCTGCCATTTATGGAAACACAAGCAGAAGATTTTCTCTCTGGCTTAAGCCAAAGCTGGTAAGTGGAAATTTTTGCTAGTCAAACTGTTTGGCCGAAGTCAAGAGTGGCAGCTTGTGTAAAGTCATATTATAAACCATGGCTTGCACTCTGGAAGACCAAGCATCGGATTAGGATTCTCACAGTTATGGGCCAATTTTGGGCCGGGCCAGATCTTTGCTAACTTGAGGAGCTCATAAGAGCCGATATGGGTTCGCCTAGAGATGGTTGCCTGGAAATGTTCAATTTCGGTTGTTTACTCACATTACCGATTAGTATGAGCATTGGAAATGGAGAAGTCCCTCAAGGTCATAGACCGAAAAATTGAAGGGAATAACTGAAAAAACTCTGAACCCAAGATAATCAACTAAAACAATTGCTTCGACACGGAGATGGTCAGGCATGATATTAGCGAATAGCCGATGTAATGTACATCGCCGCTAGAGTAAAATGAAAATTGATGGCTGATGCACGAAAAAGAGCACACATTGATCTCGAAGGATCAATCACAGATTGGTTTCGAAGAAGCGAACAAAAAGAACCTGTTATTTACAAAAAAATAGGATGCAAGATTACAGTAAGAGGATCAGTTCGTCCACTCCATCCTACGTTAATCGGGAGAAATGATCAAGAGTCTCAGCCAGATCTGTTCCGGCTTCCTTCATGTCATCCACGGAATGTTCTACTCTATCTTCCGTTCTTGCTGCAGACATCAAATTTGCTGTAATCGGCGCCAGAGTGGATCCTCATGGCATTGAAAAAGCGAGCCCGCACCATACCCCATGCCGGCCCTAGAGATGACGGGGAGGATTCGGTTAACCTCATTCACCCGCTTCAGAGGCGTCGTACCGCTACATCAGCCGTGATGGCAAGCTTCGTAACGGCGGCTTCAAGGCATGAGCTGGCTGCCAAAGCTGAAAAGGAAGAGTGAGTAAAAACAGAAAAGGAGAATAAAGAAGGAAATGATGAAAAATACTTACCGACGGCTCGTTCTCGAGAACGTCATGCTCCCGGGAGATCGGGTGATCTCCCGATCCTTCCCCTCTAGGTCGAGTTGAAGATCTATGACCTTCTGGGTCAAATCCTCGGAGAGGTCGTCCGGTCCTCCTGAACGGAAGTAACAAAGTAAGGCCGGCTGCTTCATTTCGAGACAAGGAGAAAGAAGAAGGGAGCAACCTCCTCTTAAAAGTGCTAGAAGCACCAAGCTCGAGCATGGCAACTCGCTACAGAAGACATCCTCTAGATTGGGGAATGACAGGAGAGAAGAGGGTTTTCTGGTTTTGAGACTGAAGCAGGGGAGTTCAGAATACACGAGCCAAAACATAGTGAAAGGGGGACTTTAAAGAATCCCAAAGGCGCATCGGGAGATGGATCGGCAAGTACCGCAATTATGGCGTGTGAAGATGGATGCTTCTGGGGATTCCACGTCGATATGCAAGGAAGAAGAATTTGGAATAAATATTTATCCCAAAATTAGGGGGCATATGTTAACACCAGATTTTCGCACGCACAAGGATATGACAAGTGGGCCCAACAGCAAAGAAGAAAGGGTTCGGCAAGCAATTAGGCGACTATTGGTCCTCAGGGTTTCGGTGAATGCCTGTGCGGTCAGCTATTTTGCAAAGCGGTGATTCCATTCAGAAGATGGGTGTTGCAAGTAAAGTCGGCTTGCACGAGAAGACACAAACAACGGAGGACGTCGAAAGGATTAGGAATAGGATTTATATCTTTCCATATTTTATTACGTAAATCGTGATCATCTAGGACTTGTGTTTCGTCCGGTATAAATATAAGCCCTCGACCATTGTAAAATTGTTCACAACCATATCAATACAAACCGGCCCTGTGCCACCTTTGAGTCCTTAGTCGTGTCGTCGAGTTCTTCGAGAGGAATCATCGATCCGTCGACCTTCGTAAGTCCCGACAACCTTGCTATCATGTCTAGTATCATGCGGTGGATTTAGATATGATGCAAGTAGTCTCGTTCGTTAAGCTTAGTATCGTGCAGCGGATTTAAGCTATGACGGGAGGTTTTTGCTTGTGCTTGTATCGTGCGCGGATTAAGTCATGAGTGAAAATAGTTATCGGCTCTATTAGATTTGGCAGATCTAATAGATTCATTAAGTATCATGTGTTATATGTTTTATCATTCAATTCTTGTAACACTCTTTTGCCCAATCTAGATTGATCTTTGTTCGGCCTTGTTTCACAAGCTCACTTGTGTTTTGTTAATCATAAGATCATGATGCCGGATCAACTTTCAATCTAGATTGTCACATGTTGTGGGTTCATGCATGTCAATCACGGTTAGGCTTTGATGGAACTGGGTATCGTGCGGCGCAGATGCAGGTTTTAGATTGGTTTGATCATGCTTGCTTGTATGTTCCTTCTTCATGGACCCCAACTCAGCTAGTTTGCCGATCTGGGTTAAGCTTACACGAGTAATGAGCTTTTATAGATCTGTTCAAAATACATGCATGCTTTTAGCTTGTTATAATTAGATTGTATCATGCGGTGGATTAATCTAATTATAAGGAGTGGTGTAGACTTATGGAAGTGGTATCATGTGGTGGATTAGCTTCGCTTGAGTTTTGCTTGACGGGTCTATGAAGGCTAGACGTGCGGCAGACTAGTTGGATTAACCTATGCATGTGTTATTTGAATAGATTTATATTTGCAAGTTACCTGTTACAATGTTTTAATGATACTTTTCATCTGTTCAAGCATGTCTTTCTAAACATGTACATTCGACAGTTAATATGTTTTACATACTCTGTTTTCATACTAGCCGAATGACTTTATAAACATGCTTTGACAGACAGCTTCTATAGCTGTATGCCGTCGTGATTGGCTTTCAAAGCCTTACATATGGAACTGTCTGGTCTCACCCGACATGTTCCATTGGTATTTCTCACAGTTTTATCCCTGTTGGTTTTCAGGTCAAACCGACTGGCACGTTTCCGGATTCAACACACTCGGGCACCAGATTGAAGCCAGCTTTTTCGGCTTGCTGTGTGTAGGCGTGAGGTGTTCACGTTTTACGCCAACAGAACTGTTACTGGTTGGAGAATGTGTATTGATTACAAAAAATTAAACAAGGCAACTAAGAAAGATCACTTTCTGCTACCTTTCATAGACGAAATGTTAGAACGGTTAGCCAATCACTCTTTCTTTTGTTTTCTTGATGGATACTCTGGATATCACCAAATCCCAATCCATCCAGATGATCAAAGCAAACCACTTTTACATGTCCATATGGAACTTATGCTTATCGCTGAATGTCTTTTGGATTATGTAATGCACCTGCTTCTTTTCAAAGATGTATGATGTCTATATTTTCTGATATGATTGAAGAAATCATGGAAGTTTTCATGGATGACTTTTCTGTTTATGGAAAAACTTTTGATGATTGTCTTGAAAATTTAGACAAGGTTTTGCAAAGATGTGAAGAAAAGCACTTAGTCCTTAATTTGGAAAAATGTCACTTTATGGTTAAAGAGGGCATAGTGCTAGGTCACTTAGTGTCTGAACGTGGAATTGAGGTAGACAGAGCTAAAATTGAAGTAATTGAACGTTTGCCTCCGCCGATTAATGTCAAAGGAATTCGAAGTTTTCTTGGCCATGCTGGTTTTTACCGCATGTTTATAAAAGATTTTTCTTACATTGCTAGACCACTTGCAAATATTTTGGCCAAGGATGTTCCTTTTGAATTTGATGATGCATGCTTAGAATCTTTTAACACTCTTAAGAAAGCACTCACTTCTGCACCTATCATTCAACCTCCTGATTGGTCTCTACCTTTGAGATCATGTGTGATGCAAGTGATTTTGTTGTAGGAGCTGTGCTAGGACAATATAAGGATAAAAGCATCATGCAGTCGCTTATGCCAGCAAAACTTTAACAGGACCTCAACTTAATTATGCTACTACTGAAAAAAACTTCTGGCTGTTGTTTTTGCTATATACAAGTTTAGATCTTATTTAGTGGGATCAAAGGTGATGTTTTTACTGATCATGCTGCACTAAAGTACCTGCTCACTAAGAAAGATGCTAAGCCACGCTGATAAGATGGGTTTGTTACTCAAGAATTTGACTTAGAAATAAAAGATAAGAATGGAGTAGAAAACTCTGTAGCTGATCACTTGTCTAGAATGTATTTTGAAAATCCTCAGGAATTGCCTATAAATGACTCACTCAGGGATGACATGCTTTTCCAAGTCTCTAGATCTGACCCCTGGTATGCAGATATTGTCAATTTTATAGTTGCAGGGTATGTACCACCAGGAGCAAAAAAGAAGCTGATCTATGAGAGTAGGATCCACATATGGGATGATCCATATCTATTCAGAGTATGCTCTGATGGGTTACTCAGAAGATGTGTGCCAGCTGAAGAAGGAATCAAGATCATTGAACGCTGTCACTCTTCACCATATGGAGGACATTATGGGGCATTCTGAACACATGCGAAGATCTGGCAAAGTGAATTTTTCTGGCCAACTATGTACCAAGACACAAAAGACTTCATCCGGAGGTGTGGACCATGTCAGAGGCACGACCGCATCAACACCAGAGATGCCATGCCACTCACTAACAACCTCAGATTGAGCTCTTCGATGTCTGAGGAATTGATTACATGGGACCATTCCCTAAATCAAGGAATCATGAGTATATCCTAGTTGCTGTCGACTACATCTCAAAATGGGCAATGCAAGTCTGCTAATGCAAGAAACTCTCAGAGGATGCTCGAGGAGATAATATTTCCAAGATTTGGAGTGCCAAGATGGTAATTAGTGATGGAGGAACACATTTCATTGACAAGGATTTCATAATATCTGATAAATCATGGGATCCGTCACAATGTTGCCACTCCCTATCACCCTCAGACAAGTGGCCAAGCAGAAACATCGAACAAGCAAATCAAGAATATTCTGCAGAAAACGGTCGACAAGATGGGAACACAATGGAAAGATAGACTACTCGAAGCACTGTGGGCTTATCGTACTGCCTACAAAACACCACTGGGAATGTCTCCATATCAGCTCGTCTACGAAAGACTTGTCACTTACTAGTGGAACTAGAATTCAAAGCTCACTGGCAATCAAAAGATGGAACATGGACTTAGAAGCTGTAGGAGTCATGAGGAAAATGCAACTCTCTGAACTAGATGAATGGCGCGAAAAGGATATCACAATGCAAAGATTTACAAGGAGAACAAAGAGGTGGCATGACAAGAGAATCAGGAAGAAGAGCTTCACTCGGGAGACAAGGTATTACTCTTTAATTCCAGGGTAAAGTTGTTCGGGCATGGAAAACTACGAAGCAAAGGGAAGGACCTTTCACGATGGTAGCCACTTCATCACATGGAGCCATTACACTTCAAATGACAAAGGCACGCTATTCAAGGTAAATGGACAACGTCTTAAGATTTTTCTATAACCTGAAAAGAATCCTGAAAAGTTGGATGTCATCCAATTCTTCATTGTCCCATAGATTTACACTATCATCATTTTTCCGATAAGTTTGCACATCGGGGATATATATTCTGGGATTAGGATCAAGTTTAAAGACACCACGAGCGACGGACCCACGAGGGCCCACAGGGTGGGACCGACCGGTCTCCTAGGGAGACCGACGGTCTGCCCTGGAGTCTCCTCGCCGTCTGCCTTCTTTTGTTACGTGTCCAGACTCTTTCTCGTATCCATTCTGGTAACCTGATCCGCAGAATCGATAACTCTCGTAACAATCCTATCATGCCTATTATTCAGCCTCCTCAGCTATAAAACTAGCCCCAGGCCTGCCTCTAGATTCATTGTAGCCTCCTCCAGTATACCAGCAGCAGCAAAGCTCTCCTCCCACCAGCGCTAATGGCCTCCTATCCAAGGATTGACCTCAACGAGCCCGCCGACGACTCGATGGCTCTTGTCGTCGCCACATCTAAGGAGCTTGTCGTAAAGCCGTCAAAGGAGATCCCCCGTTGACTCGCCGACCTGTTGATATGATCCCGCCAGAAGAGACCTCATCGCATCGTCAACAAGCTTTTTACGCTCAAGCGGTGCCGGCAAGAGGACTCCCGACTTTCTCTGTCTACAAGCAGCTCCCGCTTCTTCCTCCTAGGCCCAATGAGACACTCGTCGGGCTGAGACGAACAAGCTTGGGGAACCCACAGTCATAAAATACACATCTACAAATCCGCGTCTGCGCATTGATGGAGTTCGTGGTCACCCTGAGCAGATCAAAGTCACTCCACCAGTAAAGAGGGCACCCACCACTCCTATATCGCGGCTAAACGCAAGAGGACTACCCAGTTAGATCGCCTCGGGGACAGGATTGAAGACCTTGAGAGAGACAACTTAGAGCTTAAAAAGAAATACGCTTCTCTAGCTAAGGCTACAAAACAGGCGACTGATGTGCGGCATAAGTATGTAACTAAACACATTAGCCTAAAGGATAAGGTTGTCAGTGTAGCCACTACGCTAGGAAATCTACTCGAGGGAGAGAAGTGAGAGATAGTCCGTCGATAGTTTGATAAGGCACTCGTGTTTACAGAGTCTCGTGTTTAAGTCTTGTTTTGTTAAGAGTTTGTTTAGTTAATTCATTGTATAATAAAAGTGCCTTGAATATCTATAAAGTTTTTTTAGAGTTATCTTTTATCTTGTTATTTTTGTTATTTTGGATATATGTCTTGTCTCCACATGTTGTGATTAGCAGAAAAACAGAAAATAAGTGTGGGGGAGAAGACGATGACAGAATTACCGAAAACCGATCGCGAAGCTGCATAAAACAGAAGACATCGTCACCGAAATCACGCACCTCGAAGCGGGCACGGTTGGGCCCTAAGCCCAACCGACTAGTTGGTGGACCCAACGGTCGGTCAGGGGTCGCCACCTCAGCTCTGACCTCCTCCTTCGTCCACGGTTCGGTACGTAATTACTACACTCTATTTCTCGATGTTTAAGCTTCTGTTAAAATTAAAATATATATTCTCGTCAATAACACACGATCATTAAACTTTGATAAAAAGGGAAAGATTATTTTGACATGCTCATGGTATAGAGTCTCACAACACCTTTTCTGAAAAGACCCGCTTTGATAAAAAACTTGAAGGGACCCATATTATCTAGAGTTGTTATGGAAATATGATAGAAGAATGATGAGAACTCAATTCTTAAAGTATGAGCATTGGTGAATTTTACTTGCAAAGTTAAAAAAGAGACTAGCAACACTTCTCCTTTGTAGTAAATAGATCTCCTGCCAAAGTCATTCATAATCAATTGCTTACTATACTGAGTTCTTTGTTGAGAAATTTATTATGCTCTAAAGATCAGATCCTGCAAATAAAGAAAGATTCACTCTTCCGAAGTAGTATTGTATTAGAGGCATGGGCTATGCAAAAGTATGAAATATGAGAAAGAAAAATGGACAAGTGTCCGACACACCTAAAAAAAAAGAGAGAGAAAAAGAAAAGTATTATGACAAAAATATAATAAAAAGAAAAGAAGATAGCCCATGGTCCCTCTAATTACAATATGCCAGCAAGAGTGACAAAGTTAAAAAAGATTGATGTCTTGATCTAAGAGTATAGTATTTTCTCCATTGACTTAGTAACATAAAACTGCTCTCCATAAATAAATACCCTGGTAAGGAATTGAAGTACTACAAAAGGAGAAGGAAAGCTATTTGTTTCGAAAAAAAAATTCAAAAACTCCAATGTCTTATGCTAAAGAAAAGGGTGATCTGTTTCAACTATTCTATTCTCCAACTACTCAAGGTTTTATGGTAAACACACTGAATCTTACAATGCAGGTATAAACAGAAAGGGCTAATGTTGATATCTTATCCTACAGTTATGATCCAACCTTTTATCGAGGACGAGTAAAAGTCTAAGTGTGGGGGAGCTTGTTGACACTAGTTAACTCTTATTATTAAAGGTCAATTAAACATGAAAATGGATGAATATATAAACTCCACCTTAGTATAGGGATTAAACTAATGAACCATGAGTTTTCGTGAATCATGAATCTGCAGCGATTAAACCGGGAAACAACCCTCAATTGCTTCCCCTAGAAGGGAAACCGACGGGAAATAAAGCATTCGTCAAGTCAGGAACCTTCCAGAAGACTCTAGAGAACACCTAAAGACACCACGAGGCAGGCACTGTTGGTAGTTCTTAACTTCACTAAAGATAGAGCTAGGCAACTATCCCCGGTAACGGCCCAGAAATGCTTGTTGACACTTGCTAACGTCGTTACTAGGAGTAGACTATGGAATCTATCCCTGGCAACGGCGCCAGAAATGCTTGTAGCAGTCCAGTCACTATACCTAAAGGAGTGAAGCTAAAGCAGCTATCTACTAATGTCAAATGGGGTTGTCAATCCCGACACTAGTAGGAGCTAGCTAGAGAGATTGCAATGTACCTAGAGGAGATTCTGCAAGCGCACAGAACTATCGTAGTAGCACTTCGCCTGGGAGTACCAGGTGTCGATTTATTGATCCCAAAGGAAGGCTAGGGTGGTGTATGAGTCGAGTCAAGGAGGGGATGAGAGTCGAAGAATAAGAAAGGGAAAGGAGAGAAGAGAAGAGAGGAGATGAAAGGCTAGAAAGAATTTTGAGTGGATAGGTAAGGATGAAATGAATGGTTAAGGTAAGTGGATGGATAGGTAGATAGGGGGATAAGATAACTAAGGATAACTAATAACTAATAACTACTCCTAGATAACTACGAAGCAAGATAGGCAAATGCCAAATAAGCAACCAAGTTAAGTATAGTTTTATTCCTATCTTATCAAGTACCGAGGCGTACTGGCCTTTACCACTGACTTAGGTTGAACGCTAGCAACGAGCCTTACTGTTAAACTAGACCAACTACGTGGTGGAATTCAAGGCGCACAGGGCTGTCACCACCTGCTTGCTACCACAGCTATCCGGGGGTCTAGCCATATCTGAAGGTAAGTCTATAACTAAGCACCACCCCTAATTATATTCTAACTATCTCTATCCTCGCCTAGAATAGAGACACCCTGCGGACGTCAGAGCAAATACTTGACTTAATAAGATAAACACTAAACTAACTAAGCAACCTATTGGCAAAGATTAAACACTAAGCACACTAGAGATTAACTACTATGGCTAAGTGAATTGAAATGTAGGATAGCTAGGTACTCAAGCAATCAATCAAGTATACTACTCAATACTGGTAAGTAGAATAAAGTAATACTTGAAATGGTGAACAAGAAAATAGTAAAGTGCTTGAGTTACAAGAGCAAACCTGAACTGGATATGAAGGAAGACTCTTCCCAACTCCACGACCGATTACTCGCACGCTTCTACTCTTGAGCTAAGCCTTGAGCAGCGCTTCCGTGAGGGCAATGAGGCAAGGATGCCTTGCTCTACTAGCTACCTACTTGCCTAAGCTTGGCTAAATCCTAAGCTATTAGCTCTCTAGCTTTAGCCTTGCTTCCTCTTTGATTCTTCCTTGCTTTCCTTGCTTGATATGAAGTGACGCCTCCAGGGGGTATTTATAGCCCAAGTGAGTGAGGGGGGTACTTATAGGGGGCAGCCAACCGACCTAGGGCAAACCCTAGTGGCGGGCGCCAGCCCTAGGTGGCGACCGCCACCCCCCTGGCCCTTGGATGCACCGTCATGATTCCTACGGTCTCCAGGGACTCCTCCAAGGCGGTTCCAAGGTCGGTTGCATGTCCAAATAACCGTCACATGGGCAATTAGGTCATGATCCACGTGACTCTTCTTAGCCCTCCGATGCCACCGACCTAGTGACCAAGGGCTAAGATTTGGCCCTGGGTGGTCACACGGATCAGTGACGTGGCAGGGAGAGTTTGGGCCTCTCCTTTGTGGCGGGCGCCACCCCACTAGGGCCCAAATGGGCCCTGGTGAGTGGGCTCGGCCCCTGGGGTCCATTCTCCAAATTTGGTCCAAATCCTACATTCAAATAAAAATCTATGGACATGTCGAATTTGGTTAGTTTG
This sequence comes from Coix lacryma-jobi var. lacryma-jobi, assembly GCA_009763385.1. Classification (NCBI taxonomy): domain Eukaryota; kingdom Viridiplantae; phylum Streptophyta; class Magnoliopsida; order Poales; family Poaceae; genus Coix; species Coix lacryma-jobi. The sequence continues at coordinate 583,160 of VDCT01000469.1, read as the reverse complement.
AAACCAATTTGACTATTTTTCATGCCTTTTTGGTGAAATTTTGGGTAAAATGTTGATGGTAAAACAAGTGTTTAAGGACCATCAACAGGCACCACAGGAGGCTGACCTATGGGACCGACCGGTCCCCTGGGCCCACCGGTCGGTCCCCCCTGGGCACCGCCGGCCTCCCCCTTCTGGAATCTTCTTCCACCGCCTTTGAGGACCAATCTCAGCCGTACGTGAAGTCAGTTGATCCAACGGTCGCGGTTGATCCCTCAGGGCTATATAAACAGGCCCCCAGGCCCCAGGTCAGAGAGAAGGTCCCTCTTCAGAAGACTACGCTTCAATTAGAAACCCCAGAAGAGACTTCAGGAGTTAGCTTTCAAGTAGAAGACTAGATACCCCTCTAGTAGGATTAGAACCTAGTCTTATTCTAGAACTAGAAGGGAGAGAGAGGAATTGATCAAGAAGGAGCTCCGGCCTGTCGGATCAACTTCTTTATCTTGTACCTGTGGATTCATGTTCTTCGTCAACTTGCTTCAACGATTGTTTCGTAATCAACATCTATATTTAAGTTTGAGCTATTGTTCTTATTATTCTTAAGGTTTAATAACTCTGAAGGACCGAATTGGCGACCAGAGGGGGGGTGAATGGGAGCCTCAAATTTCTTCTCAAGAAATGATGGCCCTTGTCCCAGAAAATCACCCAAAAGTGAAGACTCCAACAACCGGTGAGTTCACGACCTACGAATAGGTGGATACCCTAGGAGATGTCCTAGAGGTACAGTGGAACTACCGAAGAACCCACAAAACCAAGCGCCAAAGCAACGGGGCAAAAACTGCACAAGCAAGCTCCTAAAACAATCGAACCTCCGATAACGGAACACCCCACTCCTATGGAGAAGAGGAAAGTGTTTGACCAAAAATACTTCGGCCAACTGGTGGCAAAAGTACCTTGGAAAGATCCTTATGAAGTTAGGAAACTAACACAACAAACGGATCTCAAATCGGAGCTCGAACGCAAAGATACAGACACAAAAGCCGTCGAAACTCCGAAAGAGGAACACTTAACTCCTATGGAGAAAAAGGAAGTGTCCGACCAAAAATACTTTGACCAATGGTGTGAAAAGTAATTTGGAATGATCCTTAAGAAGTTAGAAAACCAACGCAACAAACAGATCACAAATCGGAGCTCGTACACAAAAGATACAGACGAAATCAGCAAAACTGTGCAGTCGCGGACTGTCCGCTAGTGAACCGCGGACTATCCGCTATTGAACCCCGGACAGTCCGGGAATGAGTCCCGAACAGTCCGCCGTTCAAAAATAAAAACAGCGACCTCGCTGTCCGTGAACAGCCCCGACCCCGGACAGTCCGGGGATGAGTCCCGGACAGTCCGCCACTATCCAGAAAGCCCAAAAACAGCTCGGGACAAAACCAAATCGATTGGATCTTCACCAAATCGAACGGGGCTGCAACCAAACTTCTCCAAGTGTTCTTCTACGTGTTGGGAAGCTAATCCTAGGATATCATCGCTCCAACCAACTAATCCATGAGAAATCGGAAGAACACTAGAAAAGGGGAGAAAATTGGAAGAGCTGCTCGTGAGGTTAGAGGGGAAATCTTTCGGTGGAAAGAAGGAGCTCACGACATAGAACAATTTGATTCAAACGGAATCGCAAATCGTCGCTCGGAGAGGGAGAACGAGGCAAATCTCCGAGAAGGGAAAAACGAAAACGCGAAGAACAAAAACGCGATTCGATCCAAATTGCAGCCAACAAAGAGGAGGGGCGAAATTGATCCTTGGATTGCTACTAGATGAAGAATAGTGTAGCACTCTGTGTCGGGTTACAAGCCACTCCTCGCAACACAAAGCATGGATGGCGAAAAGCTCAAGAACAAGAGCCGGTCTCCTCTCACCCTAGCCCCTCTCACCTAAACAAAATGAGAGTGACACCTCCAAGGATGGGCTGCCCTAACCAGCCCCCTTCATATATAGGCGCACGTCCGAAGACCAAAAACACCCTCTCATGAAGCACTGACCCAAATACCCCCTAGGGGTAAAACCGTCCAACTCTGGCAGTTTCCATCCGACGGCCACGCGCCTTCTCATCCTTCGCTTCGCCTCGACGCAAGCTCCAGGATGCTGCCACATGTCGTCACCGTCGACCGCCGCGCCTTCTCACTGATAGCTTCGCCGCAACGCAAGCCTCTCGGTGCCGCCACGCGTCGACCGTCCTTTTGGACCTTCCCCCGGTTTTGAGGCCCAAACCGGGAAACCTGCCAGCCCAGGTTTTGATGCCCAAACCTGGAAACCGTCCACCCGAGTTTTGAGGCCCAAACTCGGAAACCCGCGAGCCCAGGTTTTGAGGCCCAAACCTAGAAACCGTCCATCCCGAGTTTTGGGGCCCAAACTCAAAAACCGGCCATCCCGAGTTTTGAGGCCCAAACTCGGAAAACGTCGAGGGTAGCTTTTTGAGGCTCAGCTACCGAACCCGCACTGTAGACGGGATGTGGTTCGCACACCCCGACCACCAGCACCGATGCCGATGCATGTCCAGCCTCCACGCTGGGCACAACGCCTTCGCCTTCCTTCTTGACATGGCCGACGGCACTTGCGCCGCACGCAAGCCCGTGTCCGACCTCCCGCCAAGTGTCACGACGCCATCGTCTTTGTCCCGACTCGGCCCATGCATCGCACATCCCCATGTGCTCTCGGTCGCTGATGCCACGTGTCAGCTACCACAGCTGGTCCTCGGCCTCTCGGTCCGTCAGTCCAAGCCTCACGTCCACCCTTCACCGCTCTACGTACATCGGCATGGCACGTCCGCCGCACGGCACTCCCATCCTTCACCGATCCCAGTCCATCGGCACGGCACATCTCTACTTGACCTTCACCTCGCCATCGACCATTGTATCCGAGCTCAACACCTGCACATCAACACAGCCAAGAGACACATGTTGCACACGCACACCAAACAGAAACATTCATCATAGCGAGATATGAACTAAACTGGGAAAAGCCTCAAACCTTCCTCATCAATGTCAATCATTCATCATATATGTTCTCAATCTCCCCCTTGATGAATGCATTAACTAAAAGTAAACCACAAAGGAAGGGTTTGAAGGCAAGCCTCATCCAAGTGCCCAAAAGCCAAGCAAAAGCAAACACAAGGCCACTTGAGATAGGATCATGAAGGAAAAACTCCAAATACACCTCTCGGTCCCAAAAGAAACGGGAAAAGCGGGAAAACCTTCACACAACCAAAGAGTCAAGAGAAACAAGAGTTTCATGAGATCCCAAAAGGTACTCGAAAACCAATCTCAAATAAGTTGTCAAACAATCATCACAAAAGAACCCAAGGTTCTTATCACATTGGAAGGGGTTCTTATCCACTTGGGTTTCGAAATTTCTCCCCCTTGATGATTGAATTGACAAAGACTAACACAAAGAGATGGTTTGAGATACCAAAACAGAAAACTTGGTCCCCAAAGATATGGGCAACGGCTCAACGCAACCAAGCAAAGGATCAGAGTGTGGGACAGAGTCCCCGGGTACTCCGCAAGGAAGGGCGAAGACCTAGTCCAACTAGGACTCCTCGTATGTAATCCTAGTAGTATTGCTACCTTGTAATCCTACTAGGACTCCTAAGATTGTAACCGACTAGGACTCTGCCTTCTGGACTATATAAAGAGAGAGGCAGAGCTCCATAGATCGACATAACATAAGCCAGAGACATAAAGGGGTCATGGTACACAGCCAGACACCCATAAGCGCAGGGCGCCCCCCCATAAGCGAAGGGGCGCCAAATACTATTCCCCCAACTGGACGTTAGGGCGGCTATTCAGCAGACCGTAACCAGTACAAATCATTGTCTCTGCGTTTACCATCGGTTCTGCATACGTCGATCCCCACCGAACAAATCGTCTGAGATCCCTCAAGAGAGTTGCCGGTTAACAAACACCGACAGCTGGCGCGCCAGGTAGGGGCTTTCGGCGATTCGACGACCAAGAGCCCGACGAACCACGACAACATGTTCTCGGCGGGATCAATTTTCGTTTTTGGTTCATGGACTTGCATCGCGGATGATCAAGGAAGCTGCATCGACAACTTCACACTGATCCAGAAGTGCAAGCACACCAAAGATGGATGATCTCTCACCCAGAACCTAGCAAATCTTGCAGTCCAAGATCCACGAGATTCCGAGAACCAACCTGAAGCGCCCGACTCCTACTCGAACTCAAATTTTGAGAACGAAAAGGACTCGGAGATCAGACATGGCATCAACTTTGGGCTATGGAATTCAGCTCGGAACCTCCAAGACCTAACTGACTCAAGATTCAAAGAGTATCAACAGATACCTTTGACGGGAGCTCAGCAAGGACTCGTCTTCGGCTTACAAAGGAGGGAAACACGACCATTGGCCAATACAGCCAGCTCCGGCCAGGCTGGTTGCCAATTGATCAGCAGCTCCCATATCAACACGGACATCAGCTCCCCTTGAGGAACTCGACACCTCTAACAGAACTAATCTCCAGCACTTCTACCTTGGAGGGTCACGCCAGGATCATTAATCCAAGGCTACACCCGTGAAGTCTTCATGGCGGGGCATCAGTCATCTCTACGACCACCGACCCCTCCAGATGTCTTCCAGGATGACGAAACTCCAAGTATGATATCTGACAATGATCCTGAAGGACCCGCAGAAACTGAGTCCTTAAAAGCTGAGAGAATTAGAAAGAATCTAGCAAAAGAGCTCGCCAGAAGGCGCACAAATCACCGCAAGGAGGCAGTCGACCGCTATAATGTACGACTCGAAGAATATAACACTCGGAGACGCCTAGAAGAGACGCGGAAAATCATGCTCGCGCCCAAGTGATCAGTAGCATCAATCACAAAATGATCACAATCGCCGATGAGCCAAATTGCTCCCGCAACCTCGAGCCCGAGTTTATGAGAGTCGCTGGTCACAAGGTTTTCCAGACACCCTACCAGAACATCATGGCCCTAGCCACAGAGATGGGAGCCAAAGTCAATCGCACCCCTGAGGAAGAGCGACGATTGGTCATGCTTCAGACTACCGTGCTACAACTTCGGGGACGGAACCTCGAGTCTCTAGCTGACAAGCAAGCTTCCTCTCACCCTAGCCAGAGGCGGCCTGTTCAAGAGCGACTCGGTCGAATCCCAGTAAGGAGTCGTCTGGGCCACCGAGTACCCGACCAAGCTGAGGGAGGAGCCGAATCTTCATACAGAGGAATCGCAGTCGCAGCATCCGACGCAATCGATCGCTCCCTTGCTTCTCCCAAAGGCTACGAGCAGTCCCGTTCCCGCCAAAATTCAAACCCGGAAACTATTCAAAGTACGACGGAAGACAGAGCCTAAACGATGGCTCAGGCTGTACGCTCAAGCAGTTGAGCTGGCCGTTGGAAGCAACGACGTCAAGGCACTCTATCTCCAATGGCTTTAGAAACAATGTCGCTTGCTTGGTTCGACAGGCTTAAACCCGAGTCCGTCGACTCCTGGGAGCAACTCCATCGTATCTTCATCGAAAACTTTGCGGGTGTCCCAGAGAGATCAGACCCCGGACTAAGCTCAGAACCTGCAAGCAACAGAAACGAATCAATGCGGGAATACTATAGGCGTTTCTCAGAGATCCGCCCTACAGTTATATATTGACTAGCTACTTCCAATCTAAGCTGGATGCTAGCCCTCCGACTACTTCGATGCTGGCATCACTAGGTTGACTCTTAACCCAGAAGAAATAGCGGAAAAGAGTAAAAGTAGGGGCAAATTCCTAGAAAAGCTTCACAGAGATGGGTGAAGATCGCAATATGAAGAACTGCATTAGGAGTAATATGGTTCAAAGTCAAACCATAATAATGCAGCAACCCCCGCAAAAATCTGACGCCGGAAGTCCCAATCCCCACTCCACGAAGGACTTGAACATCACTATTTCAGTGGTGTTGGGGGCTGGGCGCGGTGATCAGTGGGCACTCTCCATCCATCAAGTGGTTGTGCTCGCAGTAACCCTTGTTGTGCCAAGAACGCCAGCTCCGACAAGATGGTGTCCAGTTTTTTCCACGCTAGTACATCAGTCGGTGGATTGGGGTGCTTTGGTTTTCCGGTGGTGGTGATCCTAATTTTCTTCTCACCAGCAGCTTGTTTCTTGGGACCCATGTTGGTAACAAGGGATTTTCTCTGCATCAACTGATGGATGGCTGGGGATTTTAACTCTGAAGGCATGGCTTGATGAAAGCGTGAGGAACATACAAGTCCGACGGCGTCTTCTTATAGATCTGTTTCGGCAACCGTTCGTCTCTAGCAGACGGCGTTAAGAGACTGTTCAAAACCCTAACGGGTGAGAAAGTGCTACAAACGGCGTCAGCTCCAGCCAAACAGACAAACTTCCTTCTTTCAAAAGACACTTTTAGTACTCAGAGAACAAGACGGAGGACTCGGAAAATATTCCAAGTACCCGGATCTTATTTATTATTACTCAAAATTACAATAGAGATACATGGCAGCATCTTGACATACAGCAATTACCAGCACAAGTACAATCAGGATGTAAAACGCTACTTTAGTGTAATCAAGGTACAGATCCTTGATGCCTATTGCACCAAGGACAGGGTTCAGTGAGACGTAGTAAAGCAGACACAGAACCTTGGGTAGACACTATCTTTTCAGTGCATCCCAGGTGGATCTCAGCGCTACCCCAGTACTCAAGGAACTCCGGGCAAGGCCATCACCCTCAGCACCCTTTTGACAACCTGTGACTCCGAGGTTATCTACGAGTGGTAGTCACAAGAGTTCTTCTAGGCGTACCTCTGTATCCCTCTGCTCGCGACCACTTGGAAACCACCCTAGCGGATGGTCTCTTCACAAGAGTTCTTCTGGGCACCTCATCTTTTTTACATAAGGAAGACACCCGGGGGCTCGGCCATCTCCGTTATCACTACTATAAAACTCATGGGACTAAGAGAGGTTCTATACTCCTATAGGATATGAACTCCTTGCTTCCCAGGCAGGGTATTTATAGGCGGATTCTTCTCGGTCTATGGACATGGTTCATCAACAACAGTGACCGCTTGTGGCAGAACCTCCCATTAATGTGGCCCACCCGCACACGTCATCGTCGTAAGGACTCCAATGACAGTGCAAATGAAACACATCACTGGAAAGAACTGTCGGGTGTCCCCGAGAGAACCCCGAATCATCCACGAGTTACAGGATCGTCTTGTCTTCGGGTGGAATAATTACAACATTACAACAGTTGATACAAAATACGTCGGAGTGCGGAAGCAAGAGAGACAGACTTTACAAAATCATGAATAAGTTACTTTTTACATAAATATAACCGGTATTGCGGAAGCAGAATAGTATTACAGAACCACACTTAGGTGGAGCACCTAAGTTGGAGAAGAAGAACAACCAGATCACGTCAAGCCCACTGACATGTTCATGATCAACATCACCTATTAGAAACCTGCAACAGGGGATTAACAAACCCTGAGTACAAGGGTACTCAACAAGACTTACCCGACAAGAGAAGAGAAGGAACAGGTATGCTGGCTTGGGTAGGCTCAACAGTATTTTTCATTTGCATAAAAGCTTACTAAAGTAATCCTAGATCCAAATTTTTCTTAATCATTTCAGTATTTGGTAAGAATTGAAGGTGAACACTAGTGAAAGATCATTGTCATTCTTTCTTCAACCAGTTCCATTTTATTCTACGGTGCGTGTCGGAAGATTGAGTCTCCTTAACCGAGGAGCACGACGATTCGAACCGATTCAACCAGATCTAGGAGTTTTCCACGATCATACGATATATGTAGACCCGTGATCACACATATACAAACCCCAACCTCGGATCCTCCAAACAAGACCGGGTCCACGCCACCCGAGAGTACTTGTACACCTCCAATCCGGGACTTTAACCCACGAGGGTAGCTAGTACACTCGCCATCTCTCCACTCCCAGTGCGTGATTAGCCGTTCTCATTTAAGAACCACCAAGGTAGGGCTTACCGTAGCATATGATCGGTACTTCACAGTTTCTCAATCTAGCAGGCAACAATGGTTAATCCTAATCTGACACATCCGGGTCACCCTGCACCAACCCAAGGTTCGATGCATGTGCCCGTCTGGTCTGGTTTAACCATCATTCTTTCTCATTATCATTCCAAAACGATAAGTATCGAAAACATTTATCAAAAGCTTCATAAAGCAAGGCTAAGCATTTCTATCATTTGCATAAAGCAGGTATCAAGGAATGATATATCGATAACAAGGTTGATCATGCATCAACAGGTTTAAAGCATTTATTTGATAAACATCTAATGCATCAGGTTATCGAAAGTAAGTGTGATTGTAAATCCAAGGAAATGGTTGAATGAACCGGGGCTTGCCTTCGTTGCAGGGAAGATAGGATCCAAGAATGATCCACAAAGGTTAGTTCCTTCATCTAGAAGTTAAGTCTTTTCGATGAAGCTTGTCCAACAAGAATCTCCTTCCGAGGCTTGTTCGACAAGGGTGATCACCAAAGCTTGATCAACACGACTCCAACACTCTCGAATACTACACGTAGATAAATGATGTATGCTTAGTATGATGCTATGGGATGTATGCTAAGGTGCAGGACAATTCAAAAGTATAACGGAAGCTAAGCACAAGATAAGGAAAGTCGAGTACAACTTTCCTTCACGGTAAAGTTGCAAACCAACAAAACCAACTTGCAACTTACCAACTAAGATTCCTAGCTATACATACAACTTCCACCAAGCACCTTTAGGAAGACAACTAAGGATGGCTAAGGTTCATTAAAACATCACTCAAGCCATAGGAGCACAAGATGAGAGGTGTCCCATGGTCTTCAAACAATAACCAAAAGTCACACAAGATGTAAACTTAAACTTAATGGTTATTAACCATAACCAGAGCTACCATCATTCAAACAGGGTGATCCTAGACAATTTGAAAAGCTTATCAAATTGCCTACAAATTTCCTAATATCACCTAGGGTTGGTTCTATAGGCAACTAAGTCAACTAACTTGAATAACATTTCTGTCCAAAACTAGGACAGATTTGCTGATCCAACTTCCCACAACCATAACTGGAGCTATGGGTCACCAAAAATGGTGATCCTTAACAATCTAGAAAGCTTATAAAGTTTACTACATCTTTCCTATTATGGCCATCAGGTGATTCACAACTTAATTAGCTCAAACAACTACATTACACAGATCTGTCCAGAAAATAGGACAGATCTAACCTACTGACTTATAAAAACCATAACTCCTAATCTAGAAGGCCTAAAATCATGAAATTTTAGGACACGCTAGATATAGAAGTTGGCTATGACTTCTCTATACAACTCATTCACAGATAACAGAATCACAATCATGAAAACAGTCTCTTAACGAGAACCGATCTAGCAACCTCAGCCTTTCATGCATACAAGATCAAATGCACCACTTGATTCATTTCAAAGGTATACATGACAATTCAAAATCATGAAATACAACATATCAACAAAGGTCATTAAGGTAACAAAGGTTAGTCCTAATCCTTTCTAATCATTTTTGTTAATTAACTACTTAAACAAACTTCATTACTATACTTTATTAATTAATTATGAAATCTAGGGTTTAACCAAAACTTTGCCAAACTAAGCTCAAGCTTTTAGGGATGATTGGTTATGGTGAATAATAGTTGCAAAACAAATTTCATAAATTTTGGATCCTTATTTTAGCCTATACAAATTATTTAAGTTTCATGCATTATTTAATTAATAAACAAAGCATAAAACTAGCATGAAAATTATTTTGTCCAAAGACTTCAAATTTTTGTGAAGATTAGTTACATGATACAAACAGTAGAAAAAATAGTTTCATGATTTTTGGACATATAAATAAGCCTACAAAAAATCATTAAAGTCCCATTTATTAATTAAAAGACATATTTAAATCACTTTCAAAAACTATCTATTTTTCAGGTTTTATATTTTCGCTGATAGAACATATCACAAGGAACATGACAAAATTTATTTCACAATTGTATCATCACAGAATGATTAGTTATGCATTTCCCAAGGATCAACACATTTAAACATTTCTAGGAAAGATTAAAACGCGAAAAGACTTGTATTACTCACCCCTCTCTACTTCTTCTCACTGACGGGAGGGCCCTGGTCAAGCTCGGCCCGAGTGGCTTGACTAGCCACCCGCCGGCGGGTACGGCGGCTACCTCGCTGCCGGTGGTCTCTCCGGCGAGGGCGAGGGCATCAAAGCCTTCCGGACAACCCTACACATCACCCCAAAGGACAAGCTCGGCGCCTAGAACACCAGAGCACGCTCCACCACGGCCATGGCGGATGGCGGAACAGAGACTGGCACGGCGATGACGAACTCGCCGTTGATGACCCTAACTAGCCTAGCTATGACTCAAAACGTGCTCAGGATCCTCACCTTGACTTGTATTGAGGCTCGGTTGGGTCAGCGACGAGACAGAGAAGTCCGCCGATGTTGAGGGTGGAGGCGGCGGCGCGAACAGAGACGGTGAGTTGGTTCCGGTGCTCACCAGGTGTGTAACAACCGTACTAGCAGGCTTGGGAGCTTCGCAGGAGCTTGATGAAGCTCGAGAAAGGCGCAGGGAGGTGAGAAGATACTTTACCATGGCTGGCCACGCAAGCAGGTGCACGGCGGTGCTCTGGCCGGACACAGGGAAGAACGAATGACACGACCATTTCTGCCGAACAGAGACAGAGCAAGCGGTTTAGAAAGCTTCTCAAGATTGTGGCGGAGTCGGTTACGCGAGCAAACAATCAGAGGGAGAGCGAGGGTATCAGAAGACGCCGGCGGTGGAGCTCTGCCCCAGATGGCGCGAGAACAGAGGAGAGAGAAAGAGAAAGTGTGCCACGGCACGACGGAAACGATGAGAGGTCGAAACTGGAGCAGGCCACGTCGCGGAGGGACGAACCACGCGGCTCTTGATGTGCCCGCACGCGCGAGTTCGGCCGAAGGAGCACGGCAGTGCGGCGGCGGCGCTAGGTGCTCTGCACCTCCGTTTCCCCCCCTGCCAAGTTCAATTAGAACTGAAACGTTTTTTTATTTTCTCTCTTCTATTTCTCCCAAAACACTATGCAACAAACAAAACTCCCAACATGAAAGTTGTTCCAAAAATTATGGTCTACAACTTTCGTTTAAGGACCACACTCAAATTCTAGCTAGAAACCAAAATCACATTTTGAATTTGAAAAAGCATTCAAACTTTGATTCAAAATTACTTTTGAATTTTCTGAACAACATCAAATTTTACCAATATAAAAGTTGTTCCTTATAAAATTATCTACAACTTTGTTTTTGGTCATATATAAAAATTATGCTTACTTTTCAAATTATAGGAAAAGGGGATAAAACTGATTTTGGAAATTGATCTTCAATTTGAAACTAAATCAAACTGGTTTTCCAAATTACTTTGGATTTTGTTTAAGAACATAAAAATCTACCTTAATAAAAGATGTTTCTTTTGATCTTCTCTACCATTGCTTAAAGGACCAAAGTCTAATTCCTTTTAGTTTTTGAAATCTAGTTTAGGGGTCAAATTTATGATTTGAAAGATTTCAAATCTTTTCAAACTTTTGTAGAGAAAATTTGAAAACTTTGAATACCAAAGTTGTACATCCCAACAAGAGCTACAACTTTTCTTTTGAAATCACTTTGAAATTGACTTACTTTTTGACTTATTAAAAAGGAATAAAAGAGCTATTAAAACAAGAGTTTTTACTCATACTTATCATATCATGTGACACCTAACCACATCACGTTATGAAAGCATTACACAAGATTTATGCAACACTTATATTCAAGTATGTAAAGAATCACAACTATGCTTTAAACATGAAATGCTTTATGCCATGATGCCAAATGATTATGCATACTAAACAACTTAATTAGAATTTTAATTAATGCTTAACACTAGGGTTGTTACACCGCTGGAGCAATAATTCAACCAATGTACTGTGGTGCATGTGAAGCTCGGTACTGGTAACAGAGCTATTTCCCATACGCACTTCAAGACAAAAACGACAAAGTTTGCAGTTGCAAGAAAACGACAAACATCATTATTACACACAGTTGGAACAGTCACCAGTCAATTATTGCTGGCCTCACGGTTATTTTTATTCAGTGGGGGGTGATACGGGATGTTTGTTGAAAACATTACCCACCTGAAGTTGAATATTTATTAATCGGACGGTTTAAGCAATGAATTGGTGTCATGATCCGATTCCTCATTTCTTTTATAGATTATCTGATCATATATTTCTGAAGATCCCAAGTGCCGACTACTAAAGTACTCAGAACTTAGGCTCGGGGGCTGCAGGGTATAATCTATAAAGAAAATGTTTTTTCTTACCCAAAGATTTACTTGGAAAAGGCTCAAAAGATCCTCAAAGTTATTATAAATAACAAGAGGCTCGGGGGCTACACCCTATGGGTGCACTTTTTAGGAAAAAGTGCACGCCATGGAAGTTCTTTACCTATGGAGCACTTCAAGATTTCCCAAGATATTACTCGGAGATTCTCAAAGAGAAACCAGAAGATAATGATCTGAGAAAATGATGAAGAGCTCGGGGGCTTGACGGACCACGATGTCAAAGATATCATCAGAAGATGATTCCTCCGACTAATACCGGACGGCATTGAGATCCGAAGACTTGATACGAAGCATATTAGGATTGGGACTCTTTTTGTAATCTAGTTGAGTTCTTAAAGTAAGTCTTGAAATTAGAATAGGACTCCTCTGATGTAACCGACTAGGACTTGGTCTGCGCTATGCTTCACCCGGATATTAAGGGGAAGCAGGTGCGAGCTCCGATAATCGAACATTGAATCATAATCATACACAAGGCAGATGCCGCACTGGACATAAGGTATTACGCTATTCAGCGGCCTGAACCAGTATAAATCGTTGTCCCTGTGTACTCGCCGAGTCCTACGAACGCCGATCCCCACCAAACAAATCGTCTGAGATTACTCAAGACGAGTTGTCGGTTAACAAACACCGACACAGAGCAACAACTCATAAAAGAGCAAAACTCGATCACATAGAGCGAAAGACTTGATTCCCAAAGACATGGGCAACGGCTCGACGCAACCAAGTCAAAAATGAGCTAGCCCTCAAGAAAAGGCAGAAAATGGCTCAACACCACTAGCTCAAGGCTCGATACCAATTAGGCTGAATCAACGCATAAGAATGCAAAACTGCTAGTTCCTCAAGACAGAGGAACATAGGCTCGACGCAACTAGCCGAAGGCTCCATACCAATCGAAAATACCAAGCAAAAACTGCTAGTCTCTCAAGAGAGAGGCAACAATGGCCCAACACGACTAGCAGGCTCGATACCGATTGAGAAAAACACAAAGAGAAGCTCAACACTAAATGGAGCACAAACACTTGGAGCACGCGGAGAAGCAGCAAGACAAAAGCGACTCCTCCTGAAGGCAAGCCTACACACAAAGGCTATGCACCAAAGCTCACTATGAAGGATACCAATTGAAACACATAAAAGAGCTATACCAATTGAAGAAGAACATAAAAGAGCTAAACTCCCCCTAGCTCAAAACTCTCCCCAAAATGCATGACTCTCCCCTTTGTGCCAACACTCAAGCTCCCCCTTGCAAACAGCTTCTCCCCCTTGATAAAGAGAACATGCTGAGGGGTTTTGACATTTTTCACAAAGTTGACACAAACACAAGACAAGTCATCAACCAAAAGCATATGGGGGCAGTGAAAGGCATTGAGAATGACCACAAAGAGTGTCGGAGCTGGGGGATATGTACACTAAGCTAAAAATGCATGATATGCACAATGCTACAGCTTCAAGTGTATAGCAATCAGAATGAAAAGATGCTCAAAAGGGTGCTACCCTGAAAGTGTAGCAATCAATACAAATGCTAGCAAAGGCTCAAACTGATCAAATGAATACGAAATATGAACAATAGAGCATATGAGCAGTTTTAAGCCATTCAAAAGGAGTTCACCACTAAAATAGCACTAAGCATGAAAAGACAGGAAATCAACCAAGTGCTAACTCAAGTATACAAGGTGAACTACCCCTAGCAAAGTTCAATCATCATGCCATAGAATGAAACATCGACTTGTGTCATTATCAAATTTTATCAGAATTTGCAGCGATATTAACACAAGTTCAAATTAAAAGCATGTGATTGTGAGAGGTTGAAAGCATGGTCATTGCCTAACTTTTCAACCGGGCTAAGCCTATGCAAGAAAAGCAATCAGAAGCTTAAAGCACCGGTTTCGGTCTTACACTACACGGCTCAAGTTTAACTCAAAAGTGCAATGAGAAACAGTCTCGATACCGTGATGTGCTGACACATGCAATCCCATCTCGATCTTTTTATTTCACTTAGACTTGGATCAAATTTTAAGCACAAGGTAAATATGAACAATCCAAGCAAGTGAATGACTCAGTGCAAGAGACATAGCAACCTAGCATACAAAAGATAGCACAAGTGATCTCAACACATTCTACCCATGCTAGTTGCCACTCTCAATGGTGAACAAATTAAAGGTTTCATAGTTGATTAAACAAGTTCACCATTTGCAAAAATAGCTTAGCTCATAACATGTATCAAGTGATCAAAAAGAGCCTAAGCTACAAGCATCATCATGAATAAGCAGGGCATACCAAAAAGAGCATAATCTCATTCTCATTGCTCTAAACATGAAGCTCTAAAAAGCACTAAAATACATGATGAGATGCATGCAAAGCTAGTCTATCGAAGGACAAATCAAAACTAGCCTAAAAAGGAAAACCCAAAACAAAAGGGTATCAGAGAAGTCCAACTGAGATACAACAAGCAAAATGCTTCCCTAACTAAAAAGGGAAACACACACCAAACTCACAAATAAAGAGCCAAGAAACGCTCAAGCGACAGTCAGCAAAATCCACATCAAAAAGACCACACAGCAAAAAGAGGTCAAGGAAGAAGAGTACCAAAACCCGAACTCAGAAGTGTGTCGGAGGTACCTCATGATGCGTTTGACCACCAGCTTATGTGATTGCCCGAGGGGACGCCTGAGTCTGGTCCATGGGCTCTCCATCCTTGTCTTCATCCATCGCAACTGTCGTCGCCATGGGCGTCGAAAGAGGCTTGGTCTCACCCATGTCGAACCCATCATCCACATCTCAACCTTCCTGCTCATAAAATCTGCAAACTTGCCAACAAGACCATGAGAGGAGCCACCAAAGGTGATATCATCCACATCCATCTGAAACGAGTCAGAAAGTATGTGTCCAACATCTCTGGGCTCAAAAAGGGACAGCAAAAGCAGAATGAGTGGAATGAGACACAGAAAGACCTGGACCGCATCTCGTGCTGGTCAATGTCGTCGTCCATCTGCAGAGGGGTGAATCTGCTGAAAGATCCAGGGCGCCTACCTCACCAAAGTCATCTCCCCCTCGCCAGATGCTATCACTCCCTCAGGTGCAGCTAGTGCTCACTGGAGAGCTGCTCGAACGGATCCCCAAGTCATGGAAGAAGTGGGATCGGGTCTGTGAGCCGAAATGCTCTCTCTAGGCTCCTGTTCTCCTGCACACTCAAAGGCAGAAGAAAACACAAGGCATTGTCTCGTCCAGTGTGACCTCAAGGTCTCCACAAAACGGTTAGTCACATAAAAGCATAAGGTAAACGCTCAACAAAAAGAGGTCTACCTATGAATGATACCGCAAGGAGAGCTGAATTCAAACTAGTCAAGACTACCTTGCAACAGGATAAAGCACTGTATAGCAAAATGCAACCTAAAAACATGATCAACTCAAACACAGCCTAAACCTCAACACATGCTACAATGCAAGATAATGATAGCAATAGATCCAAAAGCATGTAATATGATAAAATGTGGAAAGGCTAGTGCTCAAACTAATCAAATCAACAGGATACATGTAGCTAACCAAAACTAGCACCTGAAAAGTGATACCTAATGAACATCATACCACTACAAATCAAGCTCATGGAGAAATATGGTAAAACATGGCACAATGTTCATGAGGGTCACAAACTAGCATGAAAAGTGGAATAGCCACCAAAACTGTACACAAGACTAGCATGACATGATATACAAGATAGCACATGCCAGACTAAAGCAAAACATGATACAAAGGAAAATGTACATGCAAGAACTATACAAGTGAGCACATGATAGTCCATCTCATACCACAAGAAAATAGAACATGAATGTACAAGGTATGAGTGTATAAGAATGCTCACCGAGTAGCAGCAAAACCTCTTTGGAGGCAAATCTATGCGGGCATGAGAGAACCATCAAAACTTGATCACATCTAAAAGACCAAGTTCCATTCGGTGCATGTTCTCCACCCCGCGTCCTCATATCTACACACAAGAGGACAAAGCAACCCGAATCTTGGATCCCGAAGGGTTAGCAAGCATATACTTGGGAACCCAAGACTTGGTCACAAAACTCAACTTATCTTGTGGGTTAGCATGATGCAAATGTTGGTTCAAATGCAATTGTGAAACACCCTTGGAAGCATTCCTCAAAAGGACAACTCGAGGAGAAGAACGAGTCGTACCACGGGAAAAGAGGCAAACATCTTCCAAGGTTTTTGTAGAAGAACCAATAGAAGCACCATGAAAAGCATGACGGGACCAAGAGAAGAAGCACTAGAAGCATGTCCACGACCATGACCTATCCCACTAGAAAAGAAGTCATAAAACCCATCAACAAAGAGGGGCTTCTTACTAGGAGCACAAGCGTTCATGCCATGAGAAGGGCTATGAACCACCATCTTCCTAGAAGAGCGAGCTTGGCGCAAATGTTTGGCATACCGATAGCAAAAGCTTTCTTGATGCCCATCTTTCTCACAAAAAGAGCAATGGTACAAAGGCCTATTGGAAGGCACACCATTCTCTGACAAGTGAGAAGTCCCTTGGGACTTAGAACAAGAAGCATCAACTACCAACTTGGTGCCAACACTAGGAGCACACGTGCCATGGGAAAGGCTACGCGGCTTCCTAAAAGCCTTAGCTCGAATTCGTCGCTCATGTTTGACATGGCAGAAACAAAAATCGAATGAGTGTCCATCCTTCTTGCAAAAGGTGCAATGGAAAACCGGATTGGGAGCACGAGTCCCAAAAATATGAGAAGCACCCTTATCAAGAGAAGTCCTTGGACATCACTCGAAGAAACAGCAAGGTTATAGGAGTAGCTATGAAAGATGTGCTATCGTCAAAAGACTCACGCGCAACATAAGAACTCAACTCCGGTTGCAAAGATGCAGACTTGGAAACATCAACATCGGAGTTGGAAGAAATGCTTGACTCAAACGACTTAGCACAAAAGCTCTTGCATGTTTTGGCCAAAACCTCATTTTCAAACATGAGGCGGTCACAAGTACCACTAGGAGTGTTTCTCAAGTTTTCCATCTCCTTTTCGATGCACTCGGCATATGTGGTACGCAAGAGCTCAATCTCCTTCTCAAGGTTGGCACTCATATCATTGTGCTCAACCAACTTAGCGCTCATATCATCGTGCAAAACATTCAAAGCCAAAACTTCTTTTTCTAAATCAATGCATGATGTGCACATGAAATAGGTGGAAGGAACATCACCATTCACATCAAGCAAAGAATCATGAATAGCACAAGAAGTAAGGCAAGCATTTTTATTCAAAGAGCACAAGCTACAAGGCCTAGAATTATCTCATCAATTTCAGCCCTAGCATGCTCAAGTTCATCTACACATGTGATGTGAGTCAATTTTAATTTATTAATTTCAGCAAGCAAAGACTCACAAGAAACACATGGTAACAAAGCATTTGACTTAAGCAAGGTTATTTCAGTTTTAGCACATTCAAGATCCTTGCACAAGTCAATGCAAACTAATCATGGTTTGGAAGCATTGCATATCAACATTTCATTTTCAGATCTTAAGCTAGCAAGAGAAAAGCATAGCTCATCATTCTTCCTAACCATGTCACTACAAGAGGTGCAAGGTGAAGATGCACTAGACTTCCAATGAAAAAGACCATTTTTAGCCTAGTGATGGAGCAATTCAACTTCCCAATCTTTCTACGCAAGGTATCACAAAGCTCATCATATCTAACATTATCATCACAACAAGCTTCAAATCATTGAGACAAAGCCCCAAGACTAGCAACAAGTGTACCTTTCTTGGCCTTGCCAAGTTCACGTACAAGATCCTCCGTTGAATGCTCATCATCTCCTAGAAAGTCCAGCAAAGCCTCCACCTCTCGTTCCGTCTCAAGAACCGCACTCCTCCTTCTTGCCAAAATGTCATCCTCAGACACATGTCCAAGACTCAAACCTAAGGATAAAGACACACTGGAAGAAGAGCTTGGTTCCATCTCCAAAAGCACCGTTAGTGTTAGCCAAAACACAAGCTCAACACCTCGACAAGCAAAGTTGGAAACAAAACCGCTCTCAAAAGGTCGCCTTCGCGGATCCGGAACCGGTTAAGGTAGAGAGATCCTTAACTGGCTCCGATACCAATTGAAGGACCGAATTGGCGACCAGAGGGGGGGTGAATGAGAGCCTCAAATTTCTTCTCGAGAAATGATGGCCCTTGTCCCAGAAAATCACCCCAAAAGCGAAGACTCCAACAAACGGTGAGTTCACGACCTACGAATAGGTGGATACCCTAGGAGATGTCCTAGAGGTTCAGCGGAACTACCGAAGAACCCCCAAAACCATGCGTCAAAGCAACGGGGCAAAAACTGCACAAGCAAGCTCCTAGAACAATCGAACCTCCGATAACGGAACCACCCACTCCTATGGAGAAGAGGAAAGTGTTTGACCAAAAATACTTTGGCCAAGTGGTGGCAAAAGTACCTTGGAAAGATCCCTATGAAGTTAGGAAACTACACAACAAACGGATCTCAAATCGGAGCTCGAACGCAAAAGATACGGACGCTAGAGCCGTCGAAACTCCGAAAGAGGAACACTTAACTCCTATGGAGAAAAAGGAAGTGTCCGACCAAAAATACTTTGAACAATGGTGTGAAAAGTACTTTGGAATGATCCTTAAGAAGTCAGAAAACCAACGCAACAAACGGATCACAAATAGGAGCTCGTACGCAAAAGATACGGACGAAATCAGCAAAACTGTGCAGTCGCGGACTGTCCGCTAGTGAACCGCGGACTGTCCGCTATTGAACCCGGACAGTCCGGGAATGAGTCCCGGACAGTCCGCCGTTCAAAAATAAAAACAGCGACCTCGCTGCCCGTGAACAGCCCTGACCCCCGGACAGTCCGGGGATGAGTCCCGGAGAGTCCGCCACTGTCCAGAAAGCCCAAAACAGCTCGGG
Source organism: Coix lacryma-jobi var. lacryma-jobi (assembly GCA_009763385.1). Lineage (NCBI taxonomy): Eukaryota > Viridiplantae > Streptophyta > Magnoliopsida > Poales > Poaceae > Coix > Coix lacryma-jobi. The sequence goes on along the minus strand of VDCT01000469.1, from coordinate 563,814 downwards.
ACAAAACCAAAATCGATTGGATCTTCACCAAATCGAACGGGGGCTGAAACCAAACTTCTCCCAAGTGTCTTCTACATGTTGGGAAGCTAATCCTAGGATATCATCGCTCCAAACTAACTAATCCATGAGAAAGGAAGAACACTAGAAAAGGGGGAAAGACGAAGAACAGAACGAACTCGATTTCGACCCGATCTATGTGCTCGTGAGGTTAGAGGGGAAATCCTTCGGTGGAAAGAAGGAGCTCACGACATAGAACAATTTGATTCAAACGGAATCGCAAATCGTCGCTCGGAGAGGGAGAACGAGGCAAATCTCCGAGAAGGGAAAAAACGAAAACGCGATGAACAAAAACGCGATTCGATCCAAATTGCAGCCAACAAAGAGGAGGGGCGAAATTGATCCTTGGATTGCTACTAGATGAAGAATGGGTAGCACTCTGTGTCGGGTTACAAGCCACTCCTCGCAACACAAAGCATGGATGGCGAAAAGCTCAAGAACAAGAGCCGGTCTCTCCTCTCACCCTAGCCTCCTCTCACCTAAACAAAATGAGAGTGAGACCTCCAAGGATGGGCTGCCCTTACCAGCCCCCTTCATATATATAGGCGCACATCCGAAGACCAAAACGCCCTCTCATGAAGCACTGACCCAAATACCCCTAGGGGTAAAACCGTCCAACTCTGGTAGTTTCCATCCGACGGCCACGCGCCTTCTCATCCTTCGCTTCGCCTCGACGCAAGCTCCAGGATGCCGCCACATGCCGTCACCGTTGACCGCCGCGCCTTCTCACCGATAGCTTCGCCGAAACGCAAGCCTCTCGGTGCCGCCACGCGTCGACCGTCCTTTTGGACCTTCCCCCGATTTTGAGGCCCAAACCGGGAAACCTGCCAGCCCATGTTTTGAGGCCCAAACCTGGAAACCGTCCACCCGAGTTTTGAGGCCCAAACTCGGAAACCCGCGAGCCCAGGTTTTGAGGCCCAAACCTAGAAACCGTCCATCCCGAGTTTTGAGGCCCAAACTCGGAAACCGGCCATCCCGAGTTTTGAGGCCAAACTCGGAAACCGTCGAGGGTAGCTTTTTGAGGCTTAGCTACGGAACCCGCACCGTAGACGGGACGTGGTTCGCACACCCCAACAACCGACACCGATGCCGATGCATGTCCAGCCTCCACGCCGGGCACAACGCCTTCGCCTTCCTTCTTGACTTGGCCGGCGGCACTTGCGCCGCACGCAAGCCCATGTCCGACCTCCCGCCAAGTGCCACGACGCCATCGTCTTCGTCCCGACTCGGCCGATGCATCGCACATCCCCATGTGCTCTCGCTCGCCGATGCCACGTGTCAGCTACCACAGCTGGTCCTCCGGCCTCTCGGTCTGATAGTCCAAGCCTCACATCCGCCCTTCACCGCTCTAGGTACATCGACATGGCACGTCCGCCGCACGGCACGCCCATCCTTCACCGATCCCGGTCGGTCGGCACGACACGTCTCTACTTGACCTTCACCTCGCCATCGACCATTGTATCCGAGCTCAACACCTGCACATCAACACAGCCAAGAGACACATGTTGCACACGCACACCAACACAGAAACACCACAACTCAACGCCACCGGTTAGTCATAAACATTAAGCGCATAGCGAGATATGAACTAAACCGGGAAAAGCCTCAAACCTTCCTCATCAATGTCAATCATTCATCATATATGTTCTCAGACTCTCTTTTGAGTACTTTAATTCTAGTCGCTCTAGAGTTAGAGTAGTTGGATAGTGTAAGCGTTGTGGTTATACTTGATAGCTCATATTTGCCTCCTATAACGCCGTAGGTAGTAGTTGTTGTTCGCAAGGGTGACTCTTATAGCCTTGTTGATTCTTCTATAGTCCACTTACCCGTGTGTAGGCTCGGTAGGATTATCCATTTGCATAAAAGAATCATACTCTGTTGTGACCTTTTATGACAATTCCCCACTAAGAATAATATAAGCATATAACTCTTAAGTTGGATTTAGATAACCTTAGTGATCCCCTCTATGCTTTTAGCTTCTCCGTCCTTATTAGCTACTCAGGGGTTATATTCTTTGAGACTTAACACTATCCGTTCCTTTGGCTTCGATATTAAAACTGGGTTACTCCGGTGTGCTACATCGGTAGATTTATCTGTGCGCTTGCGGAAAAAGTAGAGTTTGCGTTCATTTATACCAATAGCCGGCTTCTATCATTGAATCTTGAATCATAACACAAGGCACACGCCGCATTGAACATAAGGTATTACGCTATTTAGCGGCCTGAACCAGTATAAATCGTTGTCCTGTGTACTCGCCGAGTTCTACGAACGCCGATCCCCACCGAAAAAACATCTGAGATCCCTCAAGACGAGTTGCCGGTTAACAAACACCGACAACTGGCGCGCCAGGTAGGGGCTCTCGGTGATTCGACGACCAAGAGCTCGATGAACCACGTCAACATGTTCTCGGCGGGATCAATTTTCGTTTTTGGCTCATGGACTTGCATCGCGGATGATCAAGGAAAGCTACATCGATAACTTCACACTGAATAAGAAGCACAATCCACACCAAAGATTGATCATTTGACCCAGAGCCTAGCAAACCTTGCAATCCAAGATCCGCAAGATTCTGAGCACCAACCTGAAGCATCCAACTCCTACTCGGACTCTGAACTCTGAGAACAAAAAGGACTCGGACACCAGACATGGCATCACCTTTGGACTGCGAAAATCGGCTGAAGACTTCTGAGACCTGATTGACGCAAAATTCAAAGAGTATCAACAGATTCCTTTCACCGGAGCTCAACAGGGACTCGTTTTCAGCTCTACCAAGGAGGATAACATTGCCCATTGGCCAATACAGCCAGCTCCGGCTAGGCTGGTTGCCACAATCGACCAGCAAACTTCCATACCAACACGGACATCAGCTCCTTTTGAGGAACACGAGACCTCAACAGAGCTAAACTCCAGTGCTCTACCTTAGAGTCGGTAACACTGGGATCAACACCAAGGCTTTACTCGTGAAGTATTCATGGCAGGACATCAATCATCTCTATGACCTCCAACTCCTCCAGATGTCCTTCGCGATGATGAATTGAGCATGATATCTGACAACGACCCAGAAGGACCCGGAGAAACCGAGTCTTTAAAGGCAGAAAGAATAAGGAAAAATCAAGCCAAAGATGCTCGCAGAAGGCGAGCAAATCATTGAAAGGAAGCCATAGAGCGCTACAACGTACAACTTGAGGAATATAATAATTGAAGGCGTCTATAAGAAGAAGCGGAGCGTCAAGCTCGCTCTCAACGTCATCAGGAGGATCAATCCCAGAATGATCACAATCGCCGACGAGCCGATTGCTCCCGCAACCTTGAGCCTGAATTTATGAGGGTTGCTGGCCACAGGGTCTACCAGATACCTTACCAGAACATCATCACTCTGGCCACAGAGCTGGGAGCCAAGGACAACGGCCCCTGACGAAGAGCAACGATTCGTCATGCTTCAGACTACTGCGCTACAACTCAAGGGCCGGAACCTTGAGTCCTTAGCTGATGAACCAGCGTCATCCCACCCAAGCCAGAGGTGGCATGTTCATGAATGACTCGGTCGGGCACCAGTAAGGAGTCGCCTGGGCAACCGAGAACCTGATCAAGCTGAAGGAGGAGCCGAATCATCATACCGAGGAGTCGCAATCGCAGCTTGTGACGTCGTCGATCGCTTCCCCTGCTTCTCCAGAGGCTCCGAGCAGTCCCGTTTCCACGGAAATTCAAACCCGGGAACTACTCGAAATACGATGGGAAGACAGAACCTAAGCGGTGGCTCAGGCTGTATGCGCAAGCAGTCGAGTTAGCAGGGGGAAGCAACGACGTCAAAGCACTTTTTCTCCCCATGGCTCTAGAAAAATGCCACTTGCATGGTTCGACAGGCTTAGACCCGAGTCCATTGACTCCTGGGAACAGCTCCATCGTATCTTCATAGAGAATTTTGCGGGTGTCCCCGAGAGATCAATCCCCGGACTAAGCTCAGGACTTGCAAGCAGCAGAAAAACGAAACAATGCGAGAGTACTACAGACGCTTCTCAGAAATTCGCTCCACAGTGTCTGACATAACAGACAGAGAGGTAATCGACCTTTTTGGCAACGGAATTTGTGAAAGGTACAATTACAAGGACTTCATAAAGCACGACCCAACCACCGCCGACGAGTTTCATCGGGCAGTAAATTCCATGATGGCGACAGAAGAACGCACACAGGAACGCTTTCCCCAAAGGAACACGCAAGGCGATCGAGGCAACAATCAGAGAGGCAACCAGGCACCTCAGCAAAACACTCGCAAGAGAACAGGGGACAACACTGTTGCAGCTATGGAGCCTCAAAAGAAGGGAAACAAGCCATCCACCTTTGATGACTTACTCGACGGACCATGCCCTTTCCATCCGAAAGGAGGACATCAGGCTAGGCATTGTCGACAGCTCAAGGAGCGAGGCTTTAACTCTGACTTCAATAGAAACAAGAAAGATAATGGGAAGAAAGTAGTTGAAGACCCTCAGCAGGACGCCGGCGGTTTCTAACACCCAAAAGGGACCATCAATGTCATTTTTGGAGGAGTAACCACCAGCGACAGCAAACGTCTCTAGAAACTTTCCTATGGGAGATCATGTCTACAGAACCGGCTACCCCAGATACCTTGATTGGTCTGAGTATTCGATCAACTTTTCTCGAGAAGACCAATGGACCAATGTCTCCAATGTAGGGCATTATTCGCTAGTCTTGGATCCTACGGTCGCTGGGTTCCAATTGGGAAGAGTACTAATCGACGGAGGAGCAGGACTCAATGTCATCTTTGTAAGCACCCTATGCAAGATGAACTTGGACCTTGCAACTCAGCTCACACCATCAAACGCCCCCTTCTACGGCATAGTACCCGGAAAGGCGGCTGTACCACTTGGAAGGATCATACTACCCGTCACTTTTGGAACTCAGACCAATTACCGAACTGAGTACACCAGTTTTGAGGTAGCCGACTTCGAGTCATCGTACCATGCCATATTTGGACGACCAGCTATCGCTAAGTTTATGGCAGTACCTCACTACCCGTACCTTCTGCTGAAGATGCCGGGTCTTAAAGGCATTTTAACCTTCAAGGGTGACTTGAAGTGATCATTCGACTGCGACACAGAGGCTGTTCAAATCGCCAAAAAAGCTCAACTCGCCCTAGAAGTACAAGAACTCGCTCAGATGGTACATAACGCCAAGCCTGGAGATTCAGAAATCCCAACCAAGAAGGCAGGTGTTATCCAACCATCAGCAGAAGTCTCTACAAAAACCATTGACCTGGAAACCGGTGATCCTTCCAAGACAGCGGTTATCAGCGCCCACCTATCTGAAGAATAGGAACTCGCGCTCACCAGGTTCCTTAGAGCAAACAAAGATATATTTGCTTGGAAACCGGCTGATATGCTGGAGTTCCAAGGAACTTGGTTGAGCACAAATTGGAATAGAGGCTCTAGACCCATCAAGCAAAGACTACGAAGATTCTCACCAGAGAAGAAAGAGGCGATCAAAAAGGAGATAGCTAAACTACTCGCGGCCGGGTTTATCAGAGAAATCCTCCACCGAGTGGTTAGCTAACAGTACTAGTCAAGAAGAGCAGCCGTGTGGCGCATGTGTGTCGACTACACGGACCTCAACAAGCACTGTCCAAAGGATCCCTTCGGGTGAGGATAGATCAAATAGTTGATGCCACCGCAGGCTCTGCTCTATTATCCTTTCTGGATTGCTATTTCGGGTACCATCAGTTTGCTCTCAAAGAAGAAGACCAACCCAAGACATCATTTATAACTCCCTTCACCGCTTACTGTTATAAAACCATGTCCTTTGGGTTGAAGAATGCAGGGGCTACTTACCAGCGTGCTATCCAAGATTGTTTGGGTGACCAAATCTGCCGCAACATGGAAGCTTATGTTGACGATGTGGTCATAAAGACAAAGGATCCGACTACCCTCATATCAGACCTGGAGGAAACCTTTACCCGGCTACGCGCCTATCAATGGAGGCTCAACCCACGAAGTGTGTGTTTGGAGTACCCTTAGGCCAGTTACTCGGACTTCTTGTTAGCCATCGAGGCTAGTCAAAAGCAGATTACAGCTATCATCAATATGAAGCCACCTACCTCAACCAGGGATGTTCAGAAGCTCACCGGGTGTATGGCTGCGCTCAATCGATTTATCTCACGGCTGGGAGAAAAGGGACTACCTTTCTTCAAATTACTTAAAGTCGGTGATAAATTTCAGTGGACAGAAGAGGCGGACAGGGCCTTTGAACAACTCAAAGGATACCTAACCAATTCACCTATACTGACGCCACCAGAACCCAGGGAGCCGATGATGCTCTATATCGCAGCTACCACACACGTTGTGAGCACAGCAATTGTAGTGGAGCGCAAAGACGACAAGCACATTTATCACACCTAGCGACCAGTATACTACATCAGCGGGTACTCTCCGACTCGAAGGTCAGGTACCACAAGTACAGAAATTACTCTATGCTCTACTCATATCTTCAAGAAAGCTACGACACTACTTTGAAGCTCATGAGATCACGGTTGTTACGGATTTTCCATTGGGAGAAATCCTCCACAATCATGATGCTACCGGTAGAATTTCCAAGTGGGCAGTCGAGTTAGGGCACTTAACATCAAGTTCACCCCAAGGAAAGCAATCAAGTCACAGGCTCTAGCTGATTTCGTCATCGAGTGGACATAAATATAGCAAGTCCAAAACAACGCTATTCCTGAGCATTGGAAGATGTACTTCGATGGGTCCTTAAAACTCGGTGGAGCAGGAGCTGGGTACTACTTGTATCACCCTGGAGAACAGCTCAAGTACGTCCTACAGATATTGTGGCCCGCTACCAATAATGAAGCAGAATATGAAGCATTACTACACGGACTCAAGCTAGCAGTCGCCTTGGGCATCAAGCGACTCCTAGCCTATGGCGACTCTTCCGTGGTAATTCACCAAGTAAAACAAGGATTGGGATTGCACCAAGGAAACAATGAACGCCTATTGCATTGAAGTTTGCAAGCTAGAAAAGCACTTCTCAGGGTTGGAACTCATCCATATTACCGGATCTCAACGTCGCAGCAGATATCCTAGCAAAATTAGGATCCGACAGAGCTCTAGTTCCCACCGTACCTTCGTGCATGAGTTATCCAACCTTCAATCCAAGAGCAGGAAGAGACTGATCCTACACCCTCCCTCCGCTCAGATTTTAACTCTAGCACCCGACTGGACACAAGCTTTTATCGACTACTTCAGGAGCATAAAGTGCCCAGTGATAAAACTGCCGCAGAACAGGTCACCAGACATAGCAAAAATTACGTGTTACTCGGAGATAAGTTATATCGACACGGTGCCTCATCAGGAGTCCTCCTCAAATGCATTTCACCAGAAGAAGGCAAGGAATTCTAAAGGAGGTTCATTCCTGGTGTTGTGGCAATCACGCAGCCTCAGGACATTAGTCAGAAAGATCTTCAGATCAAGATATTATTGGCCCTCCGCTCTGAAAGATGTAGAAGACTTAGTCTGCCGCTGTCAATCATGCCAATTCTTCGCACCGCAAACAGCAGCATGTACCTGCACATGAGTTAATTTGTATTCCCCCATCAGGCCTTTTTCATGTTGGGACTCGACATGGTGGGTTCTCTTAAGCGTGCTCCAGGCGGATTCGAGTACATCTATGTCGCAATCGACAAATTCACCCAGTGGATTGAGTACATGCCGTTGGTCAAGTTCAATGCATCCAAGTCAGTACAATTCATGCAGAGCATCTTCCATCGCTTCGGGATGCCACACAGAATTATCACTGATCTCGGTTCCCCTTTCACAGCTATTGAGTTCAAGTCATGGGCCAGTGACTCTGGAATAAAGATAGACTACGCATCAGTGGCTCATCCACAATCAAACGACCAGTTGAGAGAGCAAACGCTCTCATCCTCGCCGGTCTAAAGCCACGACTCTTCGATCTTCTAAAAGACCATGGCGGGAAGTGGGTCGAGGAGCTGCCTAAGGTAGTCTGGGGGCTACGGACACAGCGAGGCAGGGCGACATGCCAAACTCCTTTCTTCCTGGTCTATGGCACCGAAGCAATCCTCCCAGAAGACCTAATCTGGAACTCCCCACGAACAGAGTAGTACAATGAAGGCGAGGCGGATGATACAAGGCGACTAGAAGTCGACAGCCTTGAAGAGGCCCGATTAGCCGCACTCTTTCAGTCAGATACCTTCAAGGGATACTTCAAGGATAGCGCTACTACGATAAGAACGTCCATCACCGTACCTTCCAAGTAGGCGACATGGTACTGAAGAAGATTCAGAATACCACAGGGCGCCACAAGCTTATGAGTCCATGGGAAGGACCCTACATAGTATCTAAAGTAACAAGACCCGGGTCATTTGAGCTAGTCATTGAAGATGGTTCTCCATTGCCAATTCATGGAATATTGAGCATCTGAAGAAATTCCATACCTAAGGACTATGTTACAATTTCGACTCACGGCAAATGTACTTATTTCCCGGATATTAATAAAGTTCGAAGTTCATCAGAAACAAGAAGCTTCACGACTTATCCTTTTATTACACTTCATCATGACTACTTAGTCGGATAAAGTCCTTCCAATTATACATAAGCTTTAGCTATTGTATCCCACCGACTAATATATAATATTACACGGATGGATGGTTCAGCGGCAACCATACTCGAGTTACGAGCTCCGAGCTCAATACAACTCAAAAGATAGTACGGTTTAATACCCGGCTATCAGCCTATAGCGAATATGGTATCTAAAGAAGATACTAGTTCCTATAAGGTATAACAAGGGGAGTAGTACTCACCCTGTTACATACTAATTGGACAGAGGTCCGTCTACTTTCACACTCAAGCTGCGACTACCAAGAGGATATGATTCACCCACAGGAACCATCGTTCGGTCCTTTAGAGGTGCTTGATCAAAATTATCCCTTGGACAAGGGTACTAAGAGTAGTACTCGGGCAGACTAAGTTCTCTATAAGATCAATAAAGACTATTAGAGAAACGAAGTCATACGACCCAAACCTAAGTGCTAGAGAGCACTCGGATAGACCCGTCTAATAAGACGTCTGGTGACACATCCACAAAATGACCCATTGACAAGACATTCCTTGCAATGCCGAGTCGACCATGCATGAATTTTCATAAGTCTCAAGAGTAACTAATACTTTGATTCTTTATGCTTAATATTAATTGTTTACAGGCGATACAATCACGGCCAAAGGACAAGGAGACTATACTACTCTACAAGATCTAAATCTGCGAGTACTCCTCCGCTACAGCCTTGACGTCCTCCTACATCGCCGCAAGGTCCTCATCGTTCTTGCCTTCAGGAAGCGTCATGAGGGACGACAGGTCGAAGGATGGCACATGCAGTCGCAGTGTCGCCAGCAGACCTTGCACCACTGAAGTTGCCATGTCCCTGATATATTGAGCCAACCGCCCGGGCGCAGCCTTCGCTCGATCAATCAAGGACTCGTTGGCTCCTTCAGGGTGCGGGATCATATCTAGCACGGGCTCAACAGCAAGTTCCACGCCTTCAAAGAAGCCTGCGAAGTCTTCAGAGACTCCTGAGACTCCTTCAGTTGCGCTTGAACCGCTTCAAGAGCCTCCCGCGACTCCTTTGTCGATTTCAATGCCTGTAGGAGGTCCCGGTCAGCACCCTCACACATTAATTTGGCCTCTTGAAGAGTACTTTGCGCATTAGCATAAACCTCTCGAGCTCCGCCTCCTTCCGGTTGAAAGCATTTGGCCACCCGGAAGCCAGCGTGTTTGCATCTGCAAATACATCAGTCAGATAAGTTTCATCAGTCTCCAAAGGCAATAAGACTCAGGGACAGTACTTTCAACTTACCAGCCAGCTGCTTCTTGGAAGACTTCTTGAGCTCCTTCAACTTCTGCTCCAAGGCAGTATATTTGGCTATTAGCGCAATCTCCCAGTTGTTGGCAGCATCGCGCTCATCAACAACAACCTTGAGATTGTTTTGCAACTCATTGATACGGTTGTGCAGGAGCTGAGTGGCTACCTTTTGGCTAATTTGATCTTGGGCGATGTAATCTTTGAGCTGCTGATTCTCATGAGATAGCTCCTGGCGAATCCGAGTGATTTGCTCAGTGACTTTTACATCAAAGCCCTGTACAATAAGCAATAATGTTAGTATTCAGATGAGACTACAACTTACGAAGAGGACTTCAAAGGAATTACCTCCACAAATTGATAAAGCCCTTTGCTCAACTCCTTCAACCGGGTAAGATCCTGGTTCTACCCCCATAACGTCAAGTGTCGCTCCTTGGCGCGAGGACTCGGGGCTTTTCTTCGACCCTCCCTGCAGATGAGTCGAAGCTTCAGCATTGACGTCGGCAACGACCATCTCCAGAGTCGGTTCATTTGGCTGTCGAGTGCGGAAAACCCACTGGTTCAACACACGGTCAAATTCCAATTGAGCAGGAGAGCGGAAGATTGAGTATGGCACACCAACCTGAGGCAAAGGGAGAACATCCGCTTTAGGCGCTGCATCGATCTGGGATCTGGACGGAGAGGAGACGGGCAGAGGATCTACCTGCTAAAGATTGGAGGGACGCTGGATTCATCTTTGTTCAGCGTCTCCGACTCCTCTGCCGCCCGGGTCTCGGGGACAGCACTTGAAGGTGCTACAGTTGACTTCGTTTTCCTACAATAGACAAGAGTCCATGCTAGTACCAGAAACATGCGGGTATTCCAAGAAAAGTCTGTGACTTACTTCACAAGCTTCAATGCCCGTGGCAGCTTCAAGAGCGGCCTCTTCAGCTGCGGGTCTGAAGCCGAGCTTCTTCAGCCACCGCACCGCTCGAAGTGCCCTGGGCTGTTTCAACATCTGGAACACAAAGATATAAGACAAGGGTTCATTAAAATCCAAACACAGAAAGAGTACAAAGTACTCGGGTTTCCCCTTACCAGGAGCACCCGTATTACAGTGCTTTTCAGCCAATTCTGTTGACAAAAGTATTTTTCCACAAGCACGGCGATTACCAGTGCGAGCCTTCTTTGGGATAGGTTCCTCGGCTTCTTGAAATGGAGTTGGAGACCTCTTCCGGCTACTCTTGGCTTCTGGGTCTATGAGCATGACATCAGAGTCAGTTGATTCTAAGTCAAGCCAATTAAGGTCACCAGGAGAGCTTGGTTTGTTTGGAAGGTCCTCACTTCAGATGGGACCTCCTAGAGCTATGCCTCCGCCTTCTTCAATTGCCGGAGGCAGGGGAGGACAATTATTGTTATCCCTCCCCTGGCCCTATAAAAAGAAGAAAATTCAGTCAAGTCAGAAAGATATCTACTAAGAATCTCAAAGACAAAACAACTCGACTACTCACCTGTGGAGGCGGGTTGATCGCAGAAAAGGTGGTCATCACTGAGACAAGATACTCACGGCTTTTCAACAGCCGGTTCATCCTCCTCAGGATCTCGTGGTCAGATAGCTGCTCGGCATCATGACGACCCGGTCCTTCACGCCCAGGTACTCGAAGCCAAAATTGGCTCGTTGTTGGAGTGGGTGGATTCGGCGCACGATGAAGTCTTGGACAACGGTGTACCCGTTCAATCCGCAGAGCTTCAACGCCTCTATCATGTCAATGAGAGGTTGGACAGTCTCTACCGCCGTCGGCGCGGTAATCTTGTCTTTCCACTCCCGGCATTTCTACGGCGGCCATCCATCATGGAGACGAAGGGCTGGTGGCGGGTTGCCTATGTAAAAACCACCCGACAGCCCATTCTCGGACAGAATCCGATAGCTCTACAGTATATACTGAGTGGCTACCTCTAATCTAAGCTGGATGCTAGCTCCTCTGACTACCTACCTCTACGCTAGCATCACTGGGTTGACACATCACCAGAAGAAATAGCGAAACAGAGTAAGGAAGGGCAGATACCCAGAAAAGCCTCACACAGATGGGTAAAGATAGCAATGTGGAAGCAGGCATTGGGGTGATATGGTTAGAGTCAAACCATAGTAATGAAGCAACCCCCGCAGGAAGTCAGACGCTGGAAGCCCCAATCCCCGCTCAACGAAGGACTTGAACATGACTATCTCCGTTGTATTGGGGCGGGAACGCGATGGTCAGTGGTACCCTCCACCCATTAAGCGGCTGCGATCGGAGCAATCCTTGTTGCGCCAAGTAAGCAAGCTCCGTCTGCCTAGTATCTGGCATCTTCCACGCCAAGACATTAGTGGGCGGCGGATGGCGCGGCCTCACCGGTGGTGGTGATCATGGCCTTCTTCTTCTCGCAGCGGCTTGCTTCTTAGGACCCATGTTGGTGACACGGGATTTTCTACGCATCAACTGACGATTGGCTATAGGATTTCTAACTCCGGAGGCAATGGCTTAATGAAAGCGTGAGGAAAACACAGGCCCGACGACGACTTATTATAGATCTGTTTCGGCAACCGTTCATCTTTTCCAAATGGCGTTATGAAACCGTTCAAAACCCTAACATTGGGGGGACGTTTCAGACGGCGTCAAAGTCAGTGAACAGGTACACCGCAAGCAGACAACGTTACTTCTTTCACAAACATATGTAGTACTCGGAGAAAAAGACAAAGGACTCAGAAAATATTCCAAGTACTCGGATCTTATTGATTATTACTCGGAATTACAACAGAGATGTGTGGATACATCTTGAGATACAACAACTACCAGCACAAATACAATCAGGATGTAAAACCCTACTCTAGTGTAATCAAGGTACAGAGTCTTGATGCCTAGCGCACCAAGGACCGGGTTCAGTGAGACGCAGTAAAGCAGACACAGAACCTTGGGTTGATACTATCTTTTCAGTGCATCCCAAGGCGTTTAAGACACCGCCCCAGTACCCAAGGAACTCGGGGAAGGCCCTAACCCTAGCGCCCTTTGACAACCTGTGACTCCGAGGTTGTCTACGAGTGGAGTCACAAGAGTTCTTCTAGGCGCACCTCTGTATCCTCTACTCGCGACCACTTGGAAACCACCCTGGCGGATGATCCCTTCACAAGAGTTCTTCTGGACACATACTATCTTACATAAGGAAGATACCCGGGGCTCGGACATCTCCGCTACAGATACTACAATACTCATGGGACTAAAAGCAGTCATATACTTGAGAGGATATGGTTTCCTTGCTTCCCAGGCAGGGTATTTATAGGCGGTTCATCTTGGTCTATGGACTTGTCCATGGATATAAGTGACCGAGAATCAATAATTTACCCTATGTACTGTTGCACATGTGAAGCCTGGTATCAGTGATAGGTTTGATTCCCATGCGCACTTCAAGAGGAAGACGACAAAGTTTGCAGTTGTGGAAAACGACAAGAACTATAAATACGTATAGCTAGAACAGTCATTGCAACTATTGCAGACTGCACAGTAATTTGTTTTCAGTGGGGGGTGATAAGGATGTTTGTTGAAAACATTACCCACCTGAAGCTGGATATTTATTACTTAGATGGATTAAGCAACAGATCAATGTCATGTTTTAGTTTCTCAAAACCTTTATGGATTACCCAGTAATATATTTGGAAGACCCCAAGAACCGACTACTTAAGTACTCAGAACTCAGGCTCGGGGGCTACAAGGTATATTCCATAAAGGAAATGTTTTTTCTTACCAAGGATTACTCGGAAAGGGCTCAAAAGATCCTCAAAGTTATTATAAATACACAAGAGGCTCGGGGCTACACCCTATGGGTGCACTTTTTTAGGAAAAAGTGCACGCCATAGAAGTTCTTACCTACAGAGCACTTCAAGATTTCTCAAGGCATTACTCAGAGATTCTCAAAGAGGAACCAAGGAAACGTTCTGATGAAATAATGAAGAGATCGGGGCTTGACGGACCAGGATGTCAGAGATATCATCAGAACATGAGTACTCGGGTTAATCCTGGATGGCACGGGAGATCCGAAGACTTGATACGAAGTGTACTTGGATTAGGACTCTTGATGTAACTTAGTCGAGTTCTTAAAGGAAGTCTTGTAATTAGAATAGGACTCCTCTGATATAACCGACTAGGACTCGGACTGTGCCTAGCTTCATCCAATATATAGGAGAAGCGGGCGCCGCTTCTATCATTGAATCTTGAATCATACACAAAGCACACGCCGCATTGGACGTAAGGTATTACGCTATTTAGCGGCCTGAACCAGTATAATCGCTGTCCCTGTGTACTCCCCGAGTTCTTGACGCCCGATCCCCCATCGAACAAATTGTCTGAAATCCCTCAAGACGAGTTGCCGGTTAACAACACCGACAGCGGAGCTGTGTGTCGTTAGTACCATAACCAAGTAGAAAGCCTTCGTGTACCTTAGGTGCAAACTTTGAGCTTTTGGCCTCTCTTGTTAAGTATGAAACACTTGCAGCCAAAGACTCGAAAGTAATGCACCTTCGGTTTGTTATCAGTCAGCAGCTCTTAAGGCGTCTGTCCCTTAGTTTGTGGAGGTAGAGGCGGTTGACGGCATGACACGCGTGTTCATCGCCTCCGCCCAAAAGCCATGAGACGTCTTGTATTCATCCAACATAGATCTTGCGGCTTCAACAAGAGTTCGATTCTTCCTTTCCACAACCCCATTTTGTTGTGGGGTATATGGAACGGAGAACATCATGCTTGATTCCATCATCATCAAGATACTCTTCTATGTTGGTGTTCTTGAACTCGGTCCCGTTGTCGCTTCTCACCTTCTTGATCTTGAGCTCAAACTCATTTTGAGCCCCTTCTAGCAAACTTCTTGAAGATCCTTAGTCTCACTTTTATCTGCTAAAAAGAACACCGAAGTGAAGCGAGAAAAGTCATCAACAATAACAAACCATATTTGTTACCGCGATGATGCTTGGTAAGCAACGGGTCGATGAGGTCCATATGTAAGTAGCTCCAATGGCCTTGTGGTTGACACGACGTTCTTCATTGGATGCTTTGCTCCAACTTGCTTTGCGCGGCTTGGCATGCGCTGCAAATCCTATCTTCTCAAAAGACACACATTGGTTAGTTCAGGGATGTGCCCTTCCCTTTGAAGTTGGGCCAAGTTCCTTCATCCCAACATGAGCTAGTCGGCGATACCAAAGCCAACCCATGCTAGATTTTGACATTAGACATGTTCATAGGTTCTACCTACTAGGTTGAGAAGTCAACTAGGTAAAGTTTTCCCTTCAACACACCTTTAAATGCAATAGAGGAATCCCTTCTTCTAGAGACGGTCACACCCTTATCCGTAAAGAGAGAATCGTAACCCATTTCACAAAGTTGAGAAACGGATAACAAATTGTAACTAAACGAATGCACAAGTAATACATTAGATATGGAATTGTCAGTTGAGATATCAATTTTACCCAAACCAAGCACTTCTCCTTTTCCATTGTCCCAAAACACAATGTTGTTGCATGAGTCACGACTTGGTTGAAAGGAGGTGAACATTTCTTTTGCACCGGTCATATGATTTGTGCATCCACTATCCAACACCCAACTTGATCCACCGGAGGCATATTCCTACAAAACAAGTTTATGTTCTTGATTTAGGTACCCATGTGAGATTGGTCCTAGGGGATTAGTCACATAAACTTTGGGCACCCAAACATTTCTCATAATCTCCCTCTTCTTGAGTGCACCAACATACTTAATGACCACTCTTGCCGTTCCTCCCCAATAACACAAATAGTCACAAGTATAGCTTCGTGATATAGGCTTTTGTTGCTTGGGGACCTCCACTTGCTTCTCCTTGTTGACCTTGTCATTTGCAAGTGGAGCCTTTGGATTGGCAACCTTGTTTGCCTTGTTCATTAGGTCAAAGAGAGGAACCCCTTTGTTAATGTTAACAAAGGGTACCCCATTGACCATCTTCCTTCCATTGGCCTTGTCACCATACCTATTGTACCCAATCCCATCCTTGATGGATGGATGTCTTGCGGTCTTGAGGATATCCTTGGTTGTTCCATCTTAGACTTGCAACCATTCCTCAAGATCATGTTCAACTGTTGGATCTCTTTGCTCTTCTCTAACTCAATAATGTTAGTTGCACAAGCATTTATATCAACTTTATAACATCTTTTGCAACTGTTACTTATTGAAGCATTAGAGTTGTCGGAATCCTTAGGAGTAGTTGAAGAAGTACTACTCCAAAGAGTGTTGTAGCTTAGTTCAAGAGTTTGATATTATCTCTGAAGCTTGTGAGGCTTTCTTGACCAAGCTAACCTTACTCTTTAGATTCGCAATTGAGTCATTGCTCGTGGAACACTCCTTAGCCAACTTCTTGTTAGAGTCATTAGCTAAAGATAGTTCCATGGTCAATTTCTCAACCTTCAACCTCTCCTCGGCAAGAGGCTTCCAGTGCAAGGTTCTTTTCTCTCTCTTGAGAGATCAAGTCCCCTTGCAAGGCAAGACTCTCATTCTGACTCTCTCAATTTAGTGAGCATTTAATATTTTGGTCCCCTTTCTTACCAAATTTCTAATTAAACTTAGTTCAAATTCATCCATATCATCATCACTATACTCATCACTACAACAAGTAGGAGAGTAGATGATACCTTCTCATCCTTAGCCATGAAGCAAGAATGAGTGAAGTCATCCTCATCATCGGAGAGGCTCTCGAACAAGCGTGATGAAGTGATCGAGGTAGCGTGTTGGAGAGAGAGGCTTGGGAAGTGGTCATGTGTATGGCGATGTTAGCCGCTCCCTTCTCCTTCTCCTTGCCCTTGCCTTCTCTTCATCACTTGAGTCATCTTCTGAGAACCATTCTTCACCAAGATGAGCTTCACCACCTCTTCTTCTTCTTTGGTTCTTGTCATCAATCTTGCTAAACTTGCTCTTGTTCTTCTTTTGTGGACAATCAACGATGAAATGATCATCTGCACCACACTCATAGCAATTCCTCTTCTTTGACTTCTTGAAGTATCCACCTTTGCCCTTCTTGTACATCTTCTTCCTCATGAATCTTCTAAAGTTCTTTACAAGAAGCGCAATCTCGTCATCGGAATCATCGCTCCCTTCACTTGATGAATCATGTTGGGCTCTACTTCCTTCTTCTTGCTTTGCCTTGAGCTACCACCTTCTTGTTGCTTGCTTCTTGATCTTCTATTGCTTCATCATCCAAGACTTCATGATGCTTTATTTTGGCAAGCATCTCATGAGGTCCCACGCTCTCATAGTTAGTCTCTCCATGATAATTGATGCAAGCGTCTTGTTCTTCTTTCTATAAGCTCTCAATAGCTTTCTTGCAGCTGAGTGTCATCCCATTTGTTATCTCCGAGAGCTCTAATCTTGTTGATCAATGTCATGAATCTATCGAACATTTGTTGAGTGGTTTCACCACTCTTGATAGTGAAGTTCTCGATCTTCCCTTGAAGAAGCTCTATGTTGCACTTCCTCACACTTGCTCTATGTTGCTCTACCTTGCTCTATGTTGCACTTCCTCACACTTGCATCAGATATGATATCCTGATAGTGTCCCAAATCTTCTTTGCATTCACCATTCCATGTACCTTGTTGCATTCTTTGGGCCTGAGGCATGATAGGATCAAGGATGCCGCTTGGGCATTTTGTTGAAACTCGATTACATCATTGTCGGTGAATTCTTCTCCTTCAATGTGACTAGGTCCATTTTCAACAATCTCCCAAGCTCTTGCGGCAAGAAGATGTAGCTTAATCTTGTGTGCCCAATCATTGTAGTTGATTCCATCGAAGGAGGGTGGTTTGCCTAGATTGACGCTAGGCAATTGAAGGACCTTGCCCATTTGGCTATAGTCATAAGGTATGCTAGAGAACTCCTTGTCTCTCTTGCCTTTCTCTTCATCTTCCTTTTTCTTATCTTCTTTCTTCTTATCTTCTTTGGGCTGAAGTGGAACTTCTTCACTTCTAGATGATTCGGCTTTGCTACTCAAAGCTTGCTTCAAGCTCTCAATCTCATCCTTCATCTTCTTCATTTGATCTTCGAACTGCTTTGCTTGCTGTTCCAACAGCTGCTCAGAGACTCTCTTGACAATATCATTGATGGCTTCTTGACTTAGGGACGACATGATTTTCCCTTACGCGGTGAAGCGCTAACACAAGGGTTAGGCTCCGATACCAATTGAAAGGATCAAATCAGCCTACAGGGGGTGAATAGGTGTTTTTCTACAATCTAAAACTTCACAAACTAAAACTTGTAGTTAGATAACCACCGGTATTACCGGTTTGTTTGGGTAGGTACTACCGGTATGAAACACCGATATTACCGACACAAACAAACGGCACTACCGGAGCCCTAAAGAGAAACTACAAATCCAATGTATGTGAGCTATGAATGTAAAACATAAACGCCCCACTTCCCTAAGTATTGTTGATGAAGATTCTAGCCTCTCCAAGCCATGGTTGCTTCCCACGGTGTAGATCGAGCCTTCCCAACCTAAGAAAGGGATAGGAAGAGGAGAACAGGAAGAATACAAGTACAACCGTAATATCCAAAGTAGAGACAACAACAACAAGCACGCGGGACACAATGATTTATCCTGAGGTTCGGCCAAACCACTAAGGAGTGCCTACGTCCTCGTTGTTGAGGTGACCACCAAGGTCGGAGTCTCTTTCACCTCCTTGCCTCACTCAAGCAACCACAAAGGCTACTAGAGTTTCTCCACTAGAAATCACAGGGGAAATACAAACACTTCGGGAGCCCTCACAAATGAAACAACACGGGCTACCACGAAGAACCCTAACCGGCTAGGGTTCAAAGAACCCAAGAGTAATAGACACAAATCAAGCCGGCTAGATGGAAACCAAGTGCTCAAGTCATAGATCGAAGCTTCCCACTCTCTAATCTCACTTCCTAGCTCAAATCTTTCAAGGGAATGAATCTAGGAGCAAAGGGGAGAGAGAGGGGGAGGAGTCAATGCTTGGAGAGTGTTTTGTCAGCTCGTAGGTGCGCAATGAATGAATGGAATGAGTGGGTAACGGTCAAAAGAGAAGCGGAGAGCTATTTATAGTTCCCTAGTCTCGAGGCCTGTCGACAGTACCGACCACCCATGGTCGGTAGTACCGACCGGCCAAAAACCGTTGCACAGATCTGAGTTGACCTAAAACCAACTACCGGCCAAAGGTCGGTACCACCGATGGTCGGTAGTACCGGCCCTATGGCGGTACTACCGCCAGGCCAAAACGGCCGCGAACAGAGAGCTTCGCAGAAAGAATGCTTGGCCGCTCGGTAGCTACCAGCCAGGGTCGGTACCACCGAGGGACGGTAGTACCGACAATATAGCGGTACTACCGCCAAGTCAAATGGTGCTCGAACAGAGAGCTTCGCAAAACTGCCTTTCTACCGGCGTGGGTCGGTACCCCGAGGGTCGGTAGTACCGGCCTTATGGCGGTACTACCGCCAAGCCATTACGAACACGAACAGAGAGGTCTGCAGCATGACCTTGCTACCGACCAAGGTCGGTACCACCTAGGGTCGGTAGTACCGGCCTTATGGCGGTACTACCGCCAAGTCATTTTGAGCCTACACAGAGAGGGTGTTAGAATGGTCTAGATGGTCGGTACCACCGACCTTATGGCGATACTACCTATAGTTCAAAATGAACTCCATCCAGAGAGCATTGCGCGCTACCTCCCTGGTCGGTACTACCGACCCCCATGGTCGGTACTACCGACTGTACAAAAATATATTTGTGTTCGTGATCGTGCGGTGACTCTCAAGCAAACTTTAGTTGATTTGAGCACTTTTCGCCACATCTAGTCAACCTATTTGTGACCCTCTTGATAGTCTGGCTTACCTGTAACTCAAGTTTAAAATTAAACTTTCAATCAACCACTTGAGCTAGGCAACTTTTGTCCAAATATAATCAAAGTGCTTTGTTCACGAGATTTCAACATTTCAAATCTTTCTAAGGACTAACACCTGCATATATGCTTTTATAAATCCGTTAGTCCCTAATTTGATTGTCATTAATTAGCCAAAACCCACATTGGGGGCGAATGCACTTACAACATTCCGAAAGAAATTTTACGGCTCTCTACCTTAACCGATTCCGGATCCACGAAGGTGACCTTTTAGAGTGGTTTTGCTTCCGACTTTGTTTGTCGAGGTGTTGAGCTTTTGTTTGGCTAATACTAACGATGCTTTAGAAATGGCATCAGGTTCCTCTTCTAGCGTGTCTTTGTCCTCAGGTTTAAATCATGGACATGCGATCGAGGATGACATTTTGGCAAGAAGGAGGAGTGCGGCTCTTGAGACGGAACGTGAGATGGATGCTTTGCTGTACTTCCTAGGAGATGATGAGCATTCGATGGAGGATCGTATACGTGAACTTGGCAAGGCCAAGAAAGGTACACTTGTTGCTAGTCTTGGGATTTTGTCCCAACGATTTGAAGCTTGCTGTGATGATAACATTAGATATGATGAGCTTTGTGATACCTTGCGTAGAAAGATCAAGAAATTGAAATGCTCCATCACTAGGTTAAAATGTGGGCTTTTATTGGAAGTCTAGTGCATCTTTACCTTGCACTTCTTGTAGTGACATGGTTAGGAAGAATGATGAGCTATGCTTTCTCTTGATACCTTAAGATCTGAAAATGTTGAAATCAAATGCTTCCGAACCATGTCTAGTTTGCATTGACTTGCGCAAGGACCTTGAATGTGCTAAAACTGAAATAGCCTTGCTAAAGTCAAATGCTTTGTTACCATGTGATTCTTGTGAGTCTTTACATGCTGAAATTAATAAACTGAAATTAACTCACACCACATGTGTAGATGAACTTGAGCATGCTAGGGCTGAAATTGTTGAGGTAATTCTAGGCCTTGTAGCTTGTGCTCTTTGAATAAAATGCTTGCCTTACTCCTTGTGCTATTCATGATTCTTTGCTTGGTGTGAATGGTGATGTTTCTTCGACCGATTTCATTTGCACATCATGCAATGAATTGGAAAAAGACGTTTTGGCTTTGAAGGTTTTGCGCGATGATATGAGTGCCAAGTTGGTTGAGCACAATGATATGAGTGCCAACCTTGAAAGAGAGATTGAACTCTTGTGTACCACATATGCCGAGTGCATTAGAATGGAGATGGACAATCTAAAAAATGCTCCTTGTCGTACTTATGATCGCCTCATGTTTGAAAATGAGGTTTTAGCCAAAAGATGCAAGAGTCTTTGTGCTAAGTCTTTGATTCACGCAATTCTTGCAACTCCGATGTTGGTGTTTCTAAGCTTGATTCCTTGAAACTGGAGTTGAGTTCTTGTGTTGCGCGTGAGTCTTTTGACGATAGCACTTGTGCCAAGGCTTTGGATAGCTCTTCCATAGCTAGTCCTAACCTTGTTGTTTCTTCAAGTGATGTCCAAGGGACTTCTCATGACAAGGGTGCTTATCACATTTTTGGGAACCGTGTTCCCAATCCGATATTCCACTGCACCTTTTGCAAGAAGGATGGACATTCATTCGATTTTTGCTTTCGCCGTGTCAAACACGAGCGACGTATTCGAGCTAAGGCTTTTAGGAAGCCGCGTGGCCTTTCCCATGGCACGTGTGCTCCGTGTATTGGCACCAAGGTGGTTGTTGATGCTTCTTGTTCTAAGTCCCAAGGGACTTCTCACTTGTCGGAGAATGGTGTGCCTTCCAATAGGACTTTGTACCATTGCTCTTTTTGTGAGAAAGATGGGCATCAAGAAAGCTTTTGTTATCGGCGTGCCAAACGTTTGCGCCAAGCTTGCTCTTCTAGGAAGTTGGAGGTTCATAGCCCTTCTCATGGCATGAACACTTGTCCTCCTAGTAAGAAGCCCCTCTTTGTTGATGGGTTTTATGACTCCTTTTCTAGTGGGTTAGGTCATGGTCGTGGACATGCTTCTAGTACTTCTTGTGTTGGTCCACGTCATGCTTCTCAAGGTGCTTCTATTGGTTCTTCTCAAAAAACCTGGGAGATGTTTGCCTCTTTTCCCGTGGTGCAACTCGTTCTTCTCCTCGAGTTGTCCTTTTGAGGAATGCTTCCAAGGATGTTTCAAAATTGAATTTGAACCAACATTTGCATCATGCTAACCCACATGATAAGTCGAGTGCTCCAATGAGATGTGTCACCAAGTCTTGGGTTCCCAAGTATATGCTTGCTAACCCTTCTGGATCTAAGACTCAGGTTACTTTGTCCTCCTGTGTGTAGATATGAGGACGCGGGTGGAGAACATGCGCCTGATGAAACTTGATCTTTTAGATGAGATCAAGATTTGATGGTTCTCTCCACCCCGTTTAGAATTGCCTCCAAAGAGGATTTTACAGCTTGGTGAGCTTTCGTTTATACTCATACCTTGTACATTCATGGTCTATTTCTTATCGTATGAGATGGTCATTCATATGCTCAATTGTATAGTTCTAGCATATACATTTTCTTTTGTATCATGTTTTGATGTAGTCTAGCATGTGCTATCTTGTATATCATGTCATGCTAGCTTTGTGTATAGCTTTTGTGGAGTAGCCACTTTTCATGCTAGTTTGTGATCCTCATGAACATTATGCCATGTTTTACCATATTTCTCCATGAGCTTGATTTGTAGTGGTATGATGTTCATTAGGGGTTAGTTTTGGTTAGGTACATGTACCATGTTGACATGTTTAGTTTGAGCACTAGCCTTCCACAATTTTATCATGTTACATGCTTTTGGATCTATTGCTATCATTATCTTGCATTGTAGCATGTGTTGAGGATTAGGGTGTGTTTGGGTTGATCATGTCTCTAGGTTGCATTTTGCTATATAGTGCTTTATCCTGTTGCATGGTAGTCTTGACTAGCACTACACCACAACCCTTAATCAGCGACTGACCTGAGTTGTTGAAAGTTGATAATTAATTGAACGGTAAGTCGCTAAAAGTTCCTCTCGGATGGTTAGTTGCTAATATCAAATACAGCGTTGGACGATCCATCGCTATATATATTTTGCTTTTGCATCGAATAGTCAGTTGCTATATGCCAATAATAGAGTCACGTAGTCCGTGGCTAAATAAATTATACATGGGCGCCATGGTTTTGGGCCTTTCGCGCTAAAATTTTGGCCCAAAACTCCCGGTAAACCCTAGACGCGCGCCACACACTTTCATTCTCCCGTAACTCTTTCCTCGCACGCGCCGCCTCCACTACACCCACCGACGCCACGCCCAACACCGCCTCCACATCCTCGCCTCTGTTGGCTGGTAGGCCGCCCCAGACGCCCGCCCGCCCACCCCGTGAAGCCGTGACCCGTCGCCGCTCACCCTCCCCTCTCCTCCGCTCCGCCTCATCCTCCTTCCAATCCGAGCACGGCCGCACCTCGATCTGGATCTGGCGGCGCGTTGCTACTCAAGGGCGCATGGATCCAGACTAAGCCGCTCCCTATCCATGGTCCAAAGTCACCGACATTCTCTTTCCCCATCCGAAGTTGACGACGTCTGGTGGTTGCATCGGTTGGCCGGTCAGCCAAGGGCGCACGAGCGGCCTCAACCTCAGCTCGCCTCCTTCGGCACGCCATCTCTGTCTACGTCCTACGAGCCGCCACCTCCCTCTCATCTGCGTCTGTGGCTCAGCAGCTGATCCCAATCTGCGACCGATTCCCCGTCCTCATCAAGCAGCGCCAGTCTGCCCCTGTGGGTGGAGGCTTCCCCGTCTGCACTAGCGTACATGCGCCTCACCTGTGAAGGTTAGTTGTCACACGTTCATTTGACAACGTTAATCTTAGTCAATTTACATACTACAAGAGATGTGTGGTTTTTTGACATTCTAGTTATGTCAAAATATATGAAATTAATGTCATAACTTAAGATTTATGACATCCAGTTGACAAAAATTGAAACGTCAAAAAACCATCATCATAAATTGATTATATGACATTTGTATATTTACTATCATAAGTTTATGACATTTATTTTAATGTCATATAAGTTCATGACATTTATTTCTTGTCACAAGTCATGGCACCCTGCCATGTAGGCAGCTGACATGTGAAAGTGCATTCGCCCCCAATGTGGGTTTTGGCTAATTAATGACAATCAAATTAGGGACTAACCAGTTTATAAAAGCATGTATGCAGGTGTTAGTCCTTTGAAAGATTTGAAAAGTTGAAATCTCGTGAACAAAGCACGTAGGATATTTTTGGACATAAAAATGCCTAGCTCAAGTGGTAGTTTAAAATTTCAATTTTAAACTTGAGTTATAGGTAAGCCGAACTATGAAGAGGGTCACAAAGTAAGTTGGCTAGATGTGGAGAAAAGTGCTCAAATTGACTAACTTTAGTTCGCTTGAGAGACACCGCACAATCACGAACACGTAGAGGGTAATTTCATATGGTCGGTGGTACCGACCACGGCTTCTCTGCGCAGCGCTCAAACTCCCTCTCTGTGTTGGTCAAAAAATGACCTGGCGGTAGTACCGCCATAACCTCGGTACTACCGCCCGCTGGTACCGACGCAAGGTCGGTAGTAACCTGGTTTTGCAACCCTCTCTGTGTAGAGTTGTATTTGACCTAGCGATGGTACCGCCATATCCTCGGTACTACCGCCCGCGGTGGTACCGACCCATGGCCGGTAGTTTCCAAGTTTGCAAGGCTCTCTGTCCGCGCTAATTTTGGCCTGGCGGTAGTACCGCCATTACCTCGGTAGTACCGCCCCCGGTGCTACCGACCCAAGGCCGGTGGTAACCAAGTTTGCAGAGCTCCCTGTGTAGAATTGAAAATGGCCTGGCGGTAGTACCGCCATAACCTCGGTACCACCGCGGTGGTACCGACCGAGGTCGGTAGTATCTTGGTTTCGCGAAGCTCTCTGTGTTGAGTTGAAAATGGCCTGGCGGTGGTACCGGCATAACCTCGGTACCACCGACCTCGGAGGTACCGACCTTTGGGCGGTAGTTTCCGAGGGACCAAGTCCCTTTGTGAGATGCTCTCTGTTCGCGGCCAATTTGGCCTGGCGGTAGTACCGCCATAACCTCGGTACTACCGCCCGCGGTGGTACCGACGTGAGGACGGTGGTTGCTTGTTTGGTCAGATCTGGTTTCTTTCGACCGTTGTGAACTGGTCGGTGGTACCGGCCAGGGGTGGTCGGTGGTACCGACCAGCCTCGGGACTGAGGGAGTATAAATGCCTCCCCTCTTCACTTTTCACGGTCGCTCACTGACTCTATACACTTATTGCTGACCTAACTCGTGACAAACACTCTTCAAGCATTGACTCACCCCTCTCTCTCCCCCTTTGCTCCTAGATTCATTCCCTTGCAAGATTTGAGCTAGGGAAGTGAGATTCGAGAGTGGGAAGCATCAATCTTTGACTTGAGCACTTGGTTTCCATCTAGCCGGCTTGTTTGTGTCTTTTACTCTTGAGCTCTTCGAGCTCTAGCCGGTTAGGTGTTCTTCGTGGTAGCCCGTATTGATTTACTTGTGAGGGCTCCCCGAAGCGTTTGTATTACCCTGAGATTTCTAGTAGAGATACTCTTGTAGCCTTTGTGGTTGCTTGAGTGAGGCGAGGAGGTGAAATAGACTCCGACCTTTGTGGTCACCTCAACAACGAGGAAGTAGGCACTCCTTAGTGGATTGGCCGAACCTCGGGATAAATCGCGTGTCCCGTGTGCTTGTTGTTGTTGTCTCTATTTCTCTACTTCTCTTGTTATTGTGTTCTTCGTGTTCTTCCTACCCCTATCTCTTTCTTAGGTTGGGAAGGCTCGATCTACATCAAGGGGAGCAACCAAGGTTTGGTGAGAGTAGATTTACCATATATCATTCTTAGGAAAGTGGGCTAGAAACTTGTATTATTTTCATAGCTTAGATTCATCGGATTTGTAGTTTCTTTTAGGATCCCGGTTGTGCCGTTTGTTTGTGTTGGTAGTACCAGTGTTTCACACCCGGTAGTACCTACCCAAACAAACCGGCCTCTCCGGTTGCTATCTAACTACATCTTATAGTTTGTGAAGTTTCAGATAGTCAAAAATCACCTATTCACCCCCCCTCTAGGCTGATTCGGTCCTTTCAATTGGTATCGGAGCCTAACCCTTGTGTTAGCGCTTCACCGCGTAAGGGAGAATCATGTCTACCATAAGTCAAGAATAGCTTAATGAGATTGTCAAGCAGGTTACTGCTCAAGTAATTCAAGATCAAGCAAAGAAGCATGAAGATGAGATGAAGAGGATGAAAGATGAGATGGAGAGTTTGAGGCGAGCTTTGGAAGCAAAGCCGAAGCATCCGGAAGCGTGGAAATCAGCCCCAGGATGACAGAAGAAGAGGATGGAGAGAAAGGCAAGAGAGACACCGAGTTCACAAGAGTGGCATATGACTATAGCCAATGGGCAAATCATTCAACTGCCTAACGTCAATCTAGGCAAGCCACCTGCCTTGATGAATCAACTACAATGATTGGGCACACAAGATGAAGCTACCCTTCTTGCTGCAAGATTTGGGAGATTGTTGAAAATGGACCAGTCATGTTGAAGGTCAGATGTAACAACCCACAAATTTCTACCTCAAAATCCCAACCATAAAATTTTTTTTTTCTTTCTTTTCACCTTGCATGATGAGTGAGACAACCTACTTGTTTTCACCCTTAAACATATGCATTAACATTTATAATGGACCATTATGATTAGTAGCATAGTAAGCAACTAACTAACCAATTAATAAGCATATGTGATTTGGCTCTTCTTGGATTTCTTGTGTGAAATGCATCAAACATATATATAAACTTTGCAAAGCATGTTACGTGACAAATCCATAACCTAAGATCAATATTTGGATTAAGGAGCAACACTAGCATTGAGTTAATTAGAAATGAAATGGAGAAACGGTAAACGAACTGGCTGGGCCGAAACCCTTTGCGCAGCCCAGCTAACCGCCGGAGGGAAAATCACTGCACGGCCATTGCGGCCCGGCGTCACCACGCGTGCACAGCACGGCCCAACCGCGCGCGGAGCGGCCCTGCCATCGCGTGCGCCCGCTCGCCTCCGCGCCGAGACCCTGACACACTGGCCCTACGCGTCAGCGAGCACCACCTCTGTTCTTCTTCTTGCGCAAGCCGGAAGGAAGAGCACGGCAACGGCGGCGGCCCCCACGTGCCACCTCGGCCGACCGCGGCTAACAAACCCCTAACAAACTAGGGAATCTCGTCCCCTGCGATTTGAATTGGAGACGTGTGGAATCGGAGTGTCTCGTAACTCTTTGATCAAGGTTGCGCGGCCAATCCGCCCTCCGCCGTGACACGCACCCGTGCCTATATAAACCGAGCCCTCGCCGGAACCCCTGGGTTCCCAGCAAGCGTCGCCACACCGTGGCGCACTCACCACACCACACAGCCGAGAGAGAGAGTAGCGAAGGAGCGGAGCCGTGGAGGATCGGGCGCCGCCGCGGAATTCGTCGGCGCCGAGGAAGAGGACCGCGAGCGGAGCACGGGGTGAACCAGGAGCTGCACGGCACTGCAACCGGAGCTACACGGCCTCGAATCGCCCTGCACCGCTATCCTATCTTCACCGCCACCACGGTAAGCCTCAGGCCACCTTCGCCATCTTCGTCCTCTACATCGGCCATGGCGCCCGTACCGGAGCGCGCAGGCCAGAGCCTCTACCGGCTCGGAGCGAACTCACGCCACCGCGCACACGTTGATGCCTCATGAACCGCACTCCGAACTAGGTAGGGAGACCGAGCTCACGGCGATGAAACGAATGCACGTCGCCGCGGACTGACGCGCCGCGGCGAACCGGTGTCCCAAACGCTACAGCTCACAAGAGACGATGCGGGACAGCCGATGGTGATCACCACTCGAAGTAGAATCCCGTGCACACTTTAGTTGAAGCCATAGACCAAGGAGCACTCTAGCCGAGAGGGCGAAACGCCGTGACCATGCGCGACGTCGCGGCTGGGCATGCCGTGGCGAACCTGTGCTCCAGTTGCCACGGGCCTCGAGTTGGGAAACTAACTGGCCGCATAGCATCACCGAGTGATGGAGAACACCGTGCGCGCCGTAGAATTAACTGGTGCCTGTTAATGAGCTTGTCCCGATGTCGCATGGTCGCGCCGCTGTGTGCCGCCGTGCGGGATCATACGCGTGGAGTAGCTGCCGGGATTACCGATGTCAGCAGCATGATCTGGAGGCAGTAGAGGGATGGGAAGGAGACCGTATGATTGAATTTGGTTGGGGAGGAGCGGAACTAGCCAAACGGCATAACACCGCCGCGGCTCCGCCGCCAAGTCACCCACGCTGGCCGATAGGATCACCAGAACACGGAATTGGTGGCTTGGATCGATCCGCCGTAGAAGCACGATCACGCTGGAGCACAGAATCGAGTCCGGGGAGGCGAAGTCGAGCACCGGCGCAAGCGCGCCGTTGGCGGGGCACCGCCGTAACAAAACAGAGGAGAAAGGGGGAGAGAACTCCGACACGCCCGAGGCTCGAGGCTGAGGGAGGCCTCGGTGCAAAATCCGTCCGCCCGAGGCTCGAGGCTGAGGGAGGCCTCGGTGCAAAAATCCGTCTCGCCCGAGGCTCGAGGAGGAGGCCTCGGTGCAAAAATCCGTCTCGCCCGAGGCTCGAGGCTGAGGGAGGCCTCGGAGCAAAGATCCGCCTCGCCCGAGGCGCAAGGCTCGAGAGAAGCCTCAGAGCAAAACACCGATTCGCCCGAGGCTCGAGGGTAACGTCCTCGGCATCACCGTCCGAGGGAGGCCTCGACTTACTCGAGGGTAGCG
This sequence comes from Coix lacryma-jobi var. lacryma-jobi, assembly GCA_009763385.1. Taxonomy (NCBI): domain Eukaryota; kingdom Viridiplantae; phylum Streptophyta; class Magnoliopsida; order Poales; family Poaceae; genus Coix; species Coix lacryma-jobi. The sequence continues at coordinate 535,111 of VDCT01000469.1, read as the reverse complement.
CCTCGGCATCACCGTCCGAGGTAGGCCTCGACTTACTCGAGGGACGCGAACAGAAGCGTCCGAGATGACGTAATGCTGACGTCATGCTGACATCAGCATCCGTTGACCGAGTCAACGCTGACCGCGGACCCACCTGACATACTGTACAGACGCACCCCAATTAGTTTTGGACACGTGTCATCACCTGGTTAAATCGGCCATTTGTTATTTTCAGAAAATAGAATAAACTTCGAAATCCATAACTAATTCATATGGACTCCAAAAATAGTGGTTCAAGTTGCTAAATTCATCTAAAATCGAGATCTACCTAATGGTACCATGTTTGAGTGCATTTGGATCTTTTGAATGTTCATTCGTTCTTTGTGCTATTCTATAGATGTCGCTAATGCGACCGTTTTCGTACGTTTTCAGAGCCGGAAGGGACGCCTGACAACGAGGATCACGACTACGAGGAGGAACAAGACAACGATCAATCTCAAGGTGCCACAGCCCATCCAACCTCGTAGATCCCATTACGCATGCTACATTTCTAATCTAATGATGCTCAGTATAGGACTTGCATGATAGATTTACTTGTAAGCCCATACCTTGACGCAACCTATTCCCTGCTACCCAGCTGTTAGGATAGACACACGCGCTGTAAATACTATCTCGAATATATTTATTTATGCTACGGTGAAAACCGGTGCATATTGTTATACGGTGTATATTGGGGAGTGTGCTGCGTGTGTTTTGGGTGAGTATGGTGGTGAGGGTTGTGTCGACCAAGCCGGAATATATGACGAGCCTGGTGCGAGTCTTGCCGTGGGGCATATCTGGATGCCCCTGTGGTATGAAACCTGTGGTGGGTTAAATGGTGACATGAGGTGGATCTGGGTGTGAGCCGCTGGTGGAGCCCAGATCAGGAGCGTGCTGTGGTGGCACATATAATGAAAACCTTTGAGTAGACATTCCGGCTTAGTCAACCTAGGTGGAACGGGGACCTGACCACGGGGAATACCTTTACATGCCACTCGCTCCTTATGGACGGGGACGGTCGGACTACCTGGTAGGGTAATGCCACTACTGCTAGGCGAGAGAGTGCGAGGAAGGTACGGGTATCAGAGTCCCACACCCTTCTGAGACGATCACGGCCCCCCTTCGGGAGAGGGAACGTGACTTCACAGACTTAGCCATCCCAGACAGACTTGGGATGATTCCAGGGCTGAGTGGTAGGGTGGCATTACTCTAGGCTGGCAAGCGGCCGGTATCCGCCTAGGCACATCCGGGGTGCTGATGATGGCGATCTTGTGTTATTGTAGAACCTCTGCAGAGTGTATGGTTGATCGATCGATACGTTAGGCAACTTGTTGGCTGCGGACCTTTTCCCTGACTTGTTTCCGACTAGTGAGAGCTCCTCTTTTCTCCCTCTGGTAAGAGTGTGCCGGCCGTGAGTCAGGTGAGACTGCGGGCCGTTGAGACGAAGGCTGGGAGGGAGCTGGCCTCTGTCGACTGAGCGAGAGTATGTGTGTGTATGTGTGGGGAATTGGTGATGAATATGGTGATATGGTGAACTGGTGAAACATGATAAACATATATACTATTACGATACTATTATGCATAGGAAAACCAGCCTAGTAGGTCTGCTTTCTTTTACCTGGTGCACCTACTACCACATATAAATCATTTAGGATGGGAAAGTGTGGCCAGTACAAATCGTACTGAAAATTGAGGTTTCAGGTTCCGAGGAGGAGTATCATTCCGAGGAGTTCGTTGATTAGGGGATTTTCGCCTCTACGCTCGAGTGTGGAGTTCGATCGCGCTTCTTCGTCTACTTCAAGCTGTTCCGAGGATGCTGTTTATTTAAATTTTCAGCCTTTTTGGCGATGTAATAAATGTAATAACGTACTATGTTTTTTTTACTCGAAGTATGGATTGTGATAATCGACTGGATTACCGGGTAATTTGACTCGAAAGAGTTTTTACACTTGACTCTGTGGATTTTTCCTTCGTGAAAATCAGGCCATTTCAGTTGGTATCAAAGCCATACTTGACCTTAGGACGAAACCCCTAGAAAATGGACGTTGAAACAGGAAGCCACCCTCCTTCGGTTATATACCGACCCTGCATTTACTTTTTCAATGCAAGGCTTATCTTACTATGGACTTGCTAACCTTAGCTTTTGATACGTGCAGATGGAGACAACCCCAGTGTATCCGCCGCTAGGACCTTTGCTCAGCCTTACTGCAAAGTGTGTTCCAACGGCGAAGGGATCGCAGGAATTCCACTTACCCTGCGTGAAGTCCTTGTGGCACTAGGAGTCCCAGTTGATCAAATTATGTATACTTGCTCTGGAGAGCCAGCACTGAGGGCGGACTCAGGGCACCTATAGTGGCCAGACTGGAGATACCCGCAAGTCAAACCCTGCCATCCGTTCCAGTTTACTCAGAGATGGTGATTGGAGAGACCATTGATGAGTGCGTGCAGGCTGTGTCCTTTCAAGCACTCAAGGTTGTAACACGAGACAACAGAGACCACTTGAAGAATACAGAGTTCCGGGTACTACCCAGGCCTTGCACCCTCACCTCACCCAGGTTGAGCAAGAGCATGCTTACACCCAGTCTGTGCTTGCCGAAGCCGATCCCTGCCTACGCACCACAGCTTACCATTTGTATGACCTGAACAACTATGCAAGTCACCTTGAGCTCAAACAGACTGCAGCTCGCAACCACCTGATGGAGTGCCAGGAAGCGACCAAGATTGAGAGATCCGTTCAGGAGGAACTAAGAGCTACTATAGCAAAACTACAAGACAAGTTGGAGCGACAAGAGGAACGGCACAAGGCGGAAGTGGCAGATCTGCGATACAAGGCTGCAGATTTGGGAAACGACAACTGTTTTCTGGACTGTCGAGTGCTGGAATTGCAAAGAAACTTGGAAGAAAGAACGGAAGCATTAAACCAGAGTTGGAACCGGAAGAAGAATCAAGGCATGGAGTTTCTAAAACTTCAAAACAAGGTGAAGGCCCTGAAACAAGAAGTCAAGGAGATGCAGGTGAAAGCGCTGCGTAACCAAGGCCACCTGATAGAATATGTCAAGAACACAGAGTACTTACAAGAGAAATGCGAGCGAACTCGGGATGCCTGGAAGAAGTCAGACAGAAAACGACTCAGGGAGATGAAGAGCATCTGGGAGAAACTACCCAAAGAAGAACGCGTCAAAATCCGACCCAGGACTGAGGATTTTGAGCTGGCACCCACCCGACTCAACCTCGACGCTTGCCCTGTTCTACCTGGAGCCAAGCCTACTGAAGAGCTTGCCGAAGCGCTTAAGTATGTAGCCCGACTCCACAAGACTAACGAGGACATCGAAGCTGAGGACAGTCGCTTCCGGAAGCAGTGTTCGGGCAGGAGTAGGTGTGAGTGATGACCCTGCGTGGTCATGTGATGAGTTCCAGTGTGTGTCACCCATGAGATGTATTCCAGAGTTGTACCCACGATGCGTAGTACGAATAAATTATTTATTAAATAAGACAAACATGTTATGAGTGTTCGGATTTTATTGCGTCTTCTGGATCTTTATCGCTTCTTTGTTTGAGTGCAGGATAGAATAATGATTTCTTTAAATCGTTGAAATGACTCCAATAAAACTTGAAAGCAATGTTTAAACAATTAATATATATACTAAAACTCTATCTATTCTATGACACAGATGTCGCTACGCCGCTCAGTACGTCTGAGCCACCCGCGTGATCTGACTCCTGAACCCGCTGTAAGAGCTGGGCGATTCCGTGGACGAGGACGCGGAGCTGGAAACGGTCGTGGCCGTGGAGGAAGACGTAGAGTACCATTCAATATGGAGCAGACGCCACCACCAGCAGAGGATGACCATGTTCCCGCTGATGATCACGTGCCAATCGGCGCGGCACCACCGCCTCCACCACCGCCAGCACCACCAAGTCTGGCTGAAGTGATGGCTCATCAGACTCAGCTGCTAGCTGCACTCGTAGAGGGTGCAAATCGTCGCAATGGTGGTCAATACCATGACTTTCAAAGGAAGCTTGAGGGATTCATCAAGCTCAGACCACCTACCTATGATGGCACCGATCCTGATCCACTCGCGCCAACGACTGGCTACGTGAGATGGAAAAGAAACTCGACCTTACCATGCTGTCCGATGAAGAGTGTGTTGGAGCCGCAACCCATCAGCTCACTGGTGCAGCCCGCGCCTGGTGGGACAGTTTCAGTGACTCTCATGAAAATCCAGCTGGGATTACTTGGGATGAATTCGTAGAAGCTTTCACTGAATATCACGTTCCTGAAGGCATAGTGCAAGCTAAGGCGGAAGAATTTCGTAACATTAAAATGGGGAATGAGAAGGTAACTGAGTACACCACTCGCTTCACCAACCTACTTCGCTTTGCGCCACTTTCTATAGTGACCAGCGAAGAAGAGAAGTTGTACTACTACCGCAAGGGTCTCAGTTCTCGCATCAAGGTGAATATGGGAGGAGTTAAGAGTCACACTCTGCGCGACCTCATAGATCGCAGCATCCAGATCGAAAAGGATCGGAATGAAGCTGGAGAAGAGTTCAGAGAGAGGAAGCGCAAAGCAGATGGCTCCTTTCGTCACCCTGAGCGCAAGAAGGCACGAATGACCCATGTTACCAGCTACTCTCGCCCTGGATCCAGTAGGAGCGGAGGCTCACATTCTGCTCAATACTCTCGCTCATACCAAGACCGTACTCCGGCTCGTACTCAGGATCGTTCAGGGAGCTTTCGTGCGTCACAAGACCGTACTGCTCAGAATCGCACCACGCAGAACACTCCTACTTGGAAGGCAACCGCACCAACTTCCACCAGCGGTATGTCTTGGACATGTTTCAAGTGTGGACAGCCTGGCCACAAGATTGCCAACTGTCCAGAAAATGCCAAAGCCCCGAAGGCACCACCAAGAGCTCAACCCCAAACCCGGGAATCTGCTTCCCGTGGTCGCCTTACTCACCTGAATGCTGAGGATGCCCAAGATGCCCCAGATGTGGTGTACGGTATGTTTTTGGTTAACGGCATTAGAGCATCAGTTCTTTTCGATTCAGGAGCTACATGTTCTTACATATCATCAAAGTTTGCACATGAGCATTGCATTCCGGTCAGCCCACGCCAACTTCCAATCATAACTAGCTCACCCTTAGGAGACCTAAAAAGTACCCATATATGTAAGGGAGTGAAATTAACCATTGAGGGATTAGTTTTCACAGCCGACCTGACCCTACTACCTTCTACCAGCTTAGAGGTTATTTTAGGAATGGACTGGTTAACCAAGCACCGGAGTATTATATCCTGCTCACCCAGATACATTCAAATAACTCATCCAACAGGCCAAGCAGTGCGATGCACACCCCAAGCCGAGAAAACCGCTGCCCTTCTATGTGCCCTTAAAACCAAGGTTACACCCGGGAACAAACCTTTGACAGTAGATGATGTGCCCGTAGTCAGAGATCATGCCGATGTGTTTCCAGAAGAAATACCAGGGATGCCCCCGGAACGGGAAGTGGAGTTTGTGATTAATTTGTTGCCGGGAACAGGGCCTATAGCCAAAAGACCATATCGCATGTCTGTTGATGAATTGGCAGAATTAAAGAAACAATTGAAGGAACTTGCTGATAAGGGATATATCAGGCCTAGTGCATCACCTTGGGGTTCTCCTGTACTGTTTGTGAGGAAGAAGGATGGCACAATGAGGATGTGTGTTGATTATAGGAGCCTGAATGCGGTGACTATCAAGAACAAATACCCGTTGCCGAGGATTGATGACCTGCTAGATCAGTTGCGAAATGCTAAGTACTTTTCTAAGATTGACCTCCGATCAGGGTATCATCAGATGAGGATCAGAGAAACTGATATTTCCAAAACAGCTTTTGTCACGAGGTATGGACAGTATGAGTTCACAGTGGTACCATTTGGACTCACAAATGCACCTGCTTATTTCATGAACATGATGAATAAGGTGTTTATGGAGGAGTTAGATAAGTTTGTCATAGTATTCATTGACGACATTCTTATATACTCAGCCACAGCGGAAGAGCATGAGCTGCATTTGAGGACTGTACTTGAAAGATTGGCACAAAATCTGCTCTATGCTAAGTTCAGCAAATGTGAGTTCTGGCTTGAAGAAGTGGCATTTCTGGGGCACGTACTATCAGCCGAAGGAGTAGCTGTTGACCCCACGAAAATAGAAGCAATCAGAGATTGGGAATCACCACGTAATGTGAGTGAAATCAGAAGCTTTCTGGGATTGGCGGGATATTATCGCCGATTCATTGAGAATTTCTCAAAGATTGCCCGCCCGATGACCAATCTGTTGAAAAAGACACAGGACTTTGTGTGGTCAGATGAATGTGAGAATAGCTTTCTTGAGCTAAAGAAGAGACTCACTACCACTCCTGTGTTAGCTCTGCCAGATATCAATCAGAGCTTCGTAGTCTATTGTGATGCCTCCCGTCAAGGACTCGGGTGTGTCCTGATGCAGAATGGAAAGGCTATAGCATATGCCTCCCGACAGCTGAAAGATCACGAGCAGCGATATCCCACTCATGACCTCGAACTTGCAGCTGTGGTACATGCACTAAAGATTTGGAGGCACTACTTGATAGGCAACAAGTGCGATATTTACACTGATCACAAGAGCCTGAAATATTTCTTTACTCAAGAAGACCTAAATATGAGGCAGCGCCGATGGCTCGAACTTATTAAGGACTATGATCTAGAAATTCACTATCACCCAGGAAAGGCTAACGTTGTGGCAGATGCACTCAGCCGCAAGAGTTATTGCCACGCCCTGATAACCAAATCTGTGTCAGCTGAACTGAAGGAGGAAATTGACCACTTTCAGATAGAAATTTACCTCATGGGCTGCTGAATGAGTTACGGATTCAATACAACCTCACAGACAGAATCCGCAAGGCTCAGGAAATTGTGAGGAAATGAAGTATATCCGGGGCTTGATGAAGCTTGGGTATCGCACCGATCACCGAGAAGATGAGCAAGGAACTCTTTGGTACAAGGATCGAATATGTGTACCCACTAACCTGGAGCTTCGTAATGAAATATTGACTGAGGCACATAGCTCTAAGTATAGCATTCACCCTGGAGGAGCCAAAATGTACCAAGATTTGAAGAAACACTTCTGGTGGAAAGGCATGAAAACCTCTGTAGCAGAACACGTGGCAAAATGCGACACATGCAGCAGGGTTAAAGCTGAGCATGGAAGACCCGCAGGATTACTCAAACCACTAGATATACCACATTGGAAATGGGAATGTATAACCATGGATTTTATTGTTGGACTCCCAAGAACACAAAAAAGGAGCAACGCTATTTGGGTAATCGTGGATCGGTTAACCAAAGTTGCTCACTTCATACCTGTTCAGGCCACTCACCATACCGACAAGCTAGCTGACCTGTATATGGAGCATGTCCTTAAACTTCATGGGGCACCATCAAGCATCGTGTCTGATCGAGGACCACAATTTACTTCTCAATTTTGGAAATCCTTGCATAAGGCAATTGGGACGAAACTTGATTACAGCACAGCTTACCACCCACAAACCGACGGGCAAACAGAAAGAGTAAATCAGATACTGGAAGATATGCTCCGAGCCAGTGTGCTAAATTACGGCAAGGATTGGGAGAAATGCCTAGCACATGCAGAATTTGCATATAACAACAGCTACCAGGCTAGCATCAAGATGTCCCCATTTGAGGCCTTGTACGGAAGACCATGCCAGACTCCGTTAATGTGGTCTAACCCTGGAGAAAGATCACTCTTTGGACCCACAAAAATTAAGGAAGCAGAGGAAGGGGTGAATCAGGTTCGAGAAAATCTAAAGATAGCACAAACTCGATACAAGAGTTATGCAGATAAAAGGCGAAGAGACCTCGCATTTGAGGTAGGAGATTTTGTTTACCTAAAAGTATCTCCACTTCGGGGCACCGTCAGATTTCATAAGAAAGGAAAGCTTGCACCAAGATTCGTGGGACCATACCAAATTACTGAGAAGGTTGGAAAGCTTGCATGAACTAAACTACCTAAAGAGTTAATAGGGGTACATCCTGTGTTCCACGTATCTCAGCTACGTAAATGTTTACGAGTACCAGAAGAGGTTGTGCCCACTAATGCACTTGATTTACAAGATACACTCGAGTATAGAGAACATCCAATCAAGATATTGGGTTGGGACACAAAAGAGACCCGAAGCAAGATTATCGGAATGTGTAAAGTTCAGTGGAGTAACCACACTGAAAGAGAAGCAACGTGGGAGAAAGAATCCGATCTACGAGTACAATTTCCCTACCTATTCGCCGGGTACGTATCGGTTTAATCTCGGGGTCGAGATCCTAATAAGGGGGGAGGACTGTAACAACCCACAAATTTCTACCTCAAAATCCCAACCATAAAATTTTTTTTTCTTTCTTTTCACCTTGCATGATGAGTGAGACAACCTACTTGTTTCACCCTTAAACATATGCATTAACATTTATAATGGACCATTATGATTAGTAGCATAGTAAGCAACTAACTAACCAATTAATAAGCATATGTGATTTGGCTCTTCTTGGATTTCTTGTGTGAAATGCATCAAAACATATATATAACTTTGCAAAGCATGTTACGTGACAAATCCATAACCTAAGATCAATATTTGGATTAAGGAGCAACACTAGCATTGAGTTAATTAGAAATGAAATGGAGAAACGGTAAACGAACTGGCTGGGCCGAAACCCTTTGCGCAGCCCAGCTAACCGCCGGAGGGAAAATCACTGCACGGCCATTGCGGCCCGGCGTCACCACGCGTGCACAGCACGGCCCAACCGCGCGCGGAGCGGCCCTGCCATCGCGTGCGCCCGCTCGCCTCCGCGCCGAGACCCTGACACACTAGCCCTACGCGTCAGCGAGCACCACCTCTGTTCTTCTTCTTGCGCAAGCCGGAAGAAGAGCACGGCAACGGCGGCGGCCCCCACCGTGCCACCTCGGCCGACCGCGGCTAACAAACCCCTAACAAACTAGGGAATCTCGTCCCCTGCGATTTGAATTGGAGACGTGTGGAATCGGAGTGTCTCGTAACTCTTTGATCAAGTTGCGCGGCCAATCGCCCTCCGCCGTGACACGCACCCGTGCCTATATAAACCGAGCCCTCGCCGAAACCCTGGGTTCCCAGCAAGCGTCGCCACACCGTGGCGCACTCACCACACCACACAGCCGAGAGGAGAGAGTAGCGAAGGAGCGGAGCCGTGGAGGATCGGGCGCCGCCGCGGAATTCGTCGGCGCCGAGGAAGAGGACCGCGAGCGGAGCACGGGGTGAACAGGAGCTGCACGGCACTGCAACCGGAGCTACACGGCCTCGAATCGCCCTGCACCGCTATCTATCTTCACGCCACCACGGTAAGCCTCAGGCCACCTTCGCCATCTTCGTCCTCTACATCGGCCATGGCGCCCGTACCGGAGCGCGCAGGCCAGAGCCTCTACCGGCTCGGAGCGAACTCACGCCACCGCGCACACGTTGATGCCTCATGAACCGCACTCCGAACTAGGTAGGGAGACCGAGCTCACGGCGATGAAACGAATGCACGTCGCCGCGGACTGACGCGCCGCGGCGAACCGGTGTCCCAAACGCTACAGCTCACAAGAGACGATGCGGGACAGCCGATGGTGATCACCACTCGAAGTAGAATCCCGTGCACACTTTAGTTGAAGCCATAGACCAAGGAGCACTCTAGCCGAGAGGGCGAAACGCCGTGACCATGCACGACGTCGCGGCTGGGCATGCCGTGGCGAACCTGTGCTCCAGTTGCCACGGGCCTCGAGTTGGGAAACTAACTGGCCGCATAGCATCACCCAGTGATGGAGAACACCGTGCGCGCCGTAGAATTAACTGGTGCCTGTTAATGAGCTTGTCCCGATGTCGCATGGTCGCGCCGCTGTGTGCCGCCGTGCGGGATCATACGCGTGGAGTAGCTGCCGGGATTACCGATGTCAGCAGCATGATCTGGAGGCAGTAGAGGGGATGGGAAGGAGACCGTATGATTGAATTTGGTTGGGGAGGAGCGGAACTAGCCAAACGGCATAACACCGCCGCGGCTCCGCCGCCAACTCACCCACGCTGGCCGATAGGATCACCAGAACACGGAATTGGTGGCTTGGATCGATTCGCCGTAGAAGCACGATCACGCTGGAGCACAGAATCGAGTCCGGGGAGGCGAAGTCGAGCACCGGCGCAAGCGCGCCGTTGGCGGGGCACCGCCGTAACAAAACAGAGGAGAAAGGGGGAGAGAACTCCGACACGCCCGAGGCTCGAGGCTGAGGGAGGCCTCGGTGCAAAAATCCGTCCCGCCCGAGGCTCGAGGCTGAGGGAGGCCTCGGTGCAAAAATCCGTCCGCCCGAGGCTCGAGGCTGAGGGAGGCCTCGGTGCAAAAATCCATCTCGCCCGAGGCTCGAGGCTGAGGGAGGCCTCGGAGCAAAGATCCGCCTCGCCCGAGGCGCAAGGCTCGAGAGAAGCCTCAGAGAAAAACACCGATTCGCCCGAGGCTCGAGGGTAACGTCCTCGGCATCACCATCCGAGGGAGGCCTCGACTTACTCGAGGGTAGCGCCCTCGGCATCACCGTCCGAGGTAGGCCTCGACTTACTCGAGGGACGCGAACAACAGAAGCGTCCGAGATGACGTAATGCTGACGTCATGCTGACATCAGCATCCGTTGACCGAGTCAACGCTGACCGCGGACCCACCTGACATACTGTACAGACGCACCAGCCAATTAGTTTTGGACACGTGTCATCACCTGGTTAAATCGGCCATTTGTTATTTTCAGAAAATAGAATAAACTTCAGAAATCCATAACTAATTCATATGGACTCCAAAAATAGTGGTTCAAGTTGCTAAATTCATCTAAAATCGAGATCTACCTAATGGTACCATGTTTGAGTGCATTTGGATCTTTTGAATGTTCATTCGTTCTTTGTGCTATTCTATAGATGTCGCTAATGCGACCGTTTTCGTACGTTTTCAGAGCCGGAAGGGACGCTTGACAACGAGGATCACGACTACGAGGAGGAACAAGACAACGATCAATCTCAAGGTGCCACAGCCCATCCAACCTCGTAGATCCCATTACGCATGCTACATTTCTAATCTAATGATGCTCAGTATAGGACTTGCATGATAGATTTACTTGTAAGCCCATACCTTGACGCAACCTATTCCCTGCTACCCAGCTGTTAAGATAGACAAACGCGCTGTAAATACTATCTCGAATATATTTATTTGTGCTACGGTGAAAACCGGTGCATATTGTTATACGGTGTATATTGGGGAGTGTGCTGCGTGTGTTTTGGGTGAGTATGGTGGTGAAGGTTGTGTCGACCAAGCCGGAATATATGACGAGCCTGGTGCGAGTCTTGCCGTGGGGCATATCTGGATGCCCCTGTAGTATGAAACCTGTGGTGGGTTAAATGGTGACATGAGGTGGATCTGGGTGTGAGCCGCTGGTGGAGCCCAGATCAGGAGCGTGCTGTGGTGGCACATATAATGAAAACCTTTGAGTAGACATTCCGGCTTAGTCAACCTAGGTGGAACGGGGACCTGACCACGGGGAATACCTTTACATGCCACTCGCTCCTTATGGACGGGGACGGTCGGACTACCTGGTAGGGTAATGCCACTACTGCTAGGCGAGAGAGTGCGAGGAAGGTACGGGTATCAGAGTCCCACACCCTTCTGAGACGATCACGGCCCCACTTCGGGAGAGGGAACGTGACTTCACAGACTTAGCCATCCCAGACAGACTTGGGATGATTCCAGGGCTGAGTGGTAGGGTGGCATTACTCTAGGCTGGCAAGCGGCCGGTATCCGCCTAGGCACATCCGGGGTGCTGATGATGGCGATCTTGTGGTTATTGTAGAACCTCTGCAGAGTGTATGGTTGATCGATCGATACGTTAGCCAACTTGTTGGCTGCGGACCTTTTCCCTGACTTGTTTCCGACTAGTGAGAGCTCCTCTTTTCTCCCTCTGGTAAGAGTGTGCCGGCCGTGAGTCAGGTGAGACTGCGGGCCGTTGAGACGAAGGCTGGGAGGGAGCTGGCCTCTGTCGACTGAGCGAGAGTATGTGTGTGTATGTGTGGGGAATTGGTGATGAATATGGTGATATGGTGAACTGGTGAAACATGATAAACATATATACTATTACGATACTATTATGCATAGGAAAACCAGCCTAGTAGGTCTGCTTTTCTTTTACCTGGTGCACCTACTACCACATATAAATCATTTAGGATGGGAAAGTGTGGCCAGTACAAATCGTACTGAAAAATTGAGGTGGTTTAGGTTCCGAGGTGGAGTATCATCCGAGGAGTTCGTTGATTAGGGGATTTTCGCCTCTACGCTCGAGTGTGGAGTTCGATCACGCTTCTTCGTCTACTTCAAGCTGTTCCGGATGCTGTTTATTTAAATTTTCAGCCTTTTGGCGATGTAATAAATGTAATAACGTACTATGTATTTTATTACTCGAAGTATGGATTGTGATAATCGACTGGATTACCGGGTAATTTGACTCGAAAGAGTTTTATTACACGTGACTCTGTGGATTTTTCCTTCGTGAAAAATCAGGCCATTTCACATACCATGTGCCATAAACAAGACGGCTATAGATTCCCTCTATGATTCCACTGTAGGAGTAAATTTAATGTCTAAATCATTGATGTTAACACTCCTAGGTGAGGAGACCGCTAAACCGACCAATAAATTCCTTAAGCTTCCTTTGGAAGATTGGTCGAGAGTTGCGGGATTGCACAAAATATTTCTATCACAATTAACAAGGTTAGATTCCTCGCAAACTTCTATGTCTTTGACGTAGACGAGGTCGACTTGTTAATTGGGCACCCACTCATGAGATTCATTGAGGGATTTCGTGAAGGGAGCCTTAAGGGTCACCTAGGGAAGGATCTAGATCTTTCAGTTCCTTTTGCCGGCTCCGTTAATTCGATAGCCGAACCAAAACCCGAGCCTGATCCAATAGAGGAGGTCATGTCGGTATCTTCACTAGAAACTTCTCAACCCGGTCTAGAAGAAGACGCCCATGACTTTATCCAAGAAGAAGACACTGATTTAGATGAACTGTTAGACTTGGATGAGTCTGAACCTCCACCAAAACCCTCTATAGAGCTTAAGCCACTTCCTTCTGGGCTTAAGTATGCCTTCCTTAATGGTGATAGAGAGACTCCCGTGATCATTAGTGATCAACTTACAACGGAAGAAGTTTCTATAATCGTCACCGTCCTAGAAAAACACCGATCCGTCTTAGGATATTCGTTGCAAGATCTCAAGGGAATTAGTCCCGCTCTTTGCACACATCGCATTCCGATCGAACCCGATGCTACACCTTCTAGAGAGCCACAAAGGAGGCTCAACAATGCGATGAGAGAAGTAGTAAAGAAGGAGGTCTTGAAGCTTTTGCACGCGGGCATAATCTACCCTGTTCCAAACAGCGAGTGGTCAGCCCCGTCCAAGTAGTTCCTAAGAAAGAGGAATGACGGTCGTTAAAAATCAAAACAACGAATTGATTCCACAATGAACCGTCACGGGATGGAGAATGTGCATAGACTACCGAAAACTTAACAAGGCCACAAAGAAAGACCACTTCCCGTTGCCATTCATCGATGAGACGTTGGAACGGCTTGCCAAACATTCCTTCTTTTGTTTCCTTGATGGGTATTCGGGGTACCATCAAATTCCAATCCATCCCGACGACCAAAGTAAGACCACGTTCACATGCCCCTATGGGACATATGCATACAGGCGCATGTCATTTGGCCTGTGCAATGCCCCTGCTTCATTTCAGAGGTGCATGATGTCCATCTTCTTGGATATGATAGAAGAAATCATGGAAGTTTTCATGGAGGACTTTTCAGTCTATGGAACAACCTTTGATCACTGCTTAGAGAATCTGGACCGTGTCTTACAACGTTGTCAAGAAAAGCACTTGATCTTGAACTGGGAGAAATGCCACTTCATGGTTCGAGAAGGGATAGTGCTAGGACATAGAGTATCTGAACGTGGAATAGAGGTAGATAGAGCTAAAATAGAAGTTATAGAACAGCTCCCACCTCCCACAAATGTTAAAGGCATTCGCAGTTTCCTTGGCCACGCCGGTTTTTATAGAAGGTTTATAAAAGATTTTTCTCAAATTGCTAGACCTTTAACAAACCTGCTAGCTAAAGACGCACCCTTTGACTTTGACGACAAAAGCTTAGACTCTCTTTACCATCTAAATAAAGCACTTATCTCTGCACCAGTCATTCAACCCCCTGACTGGTCACTACCTTTTGAGATAATGTGCGATGCTAGTGACTATGCTGTAGGAGCTGTCCTAGGACAGACCCAGGATAAGAAACACTATGCCATTTCCTATGCTAGTAAAAACGCTAACCGGACCACAGCTAAACTATGCAACTACAGAAAAAGAACTTTTAGCTGTGGTGTTTGCTATAGACAAGTTTAGATCTTACTTGGTAGGAGCCAAGGTGATCGTCTACACCGATCACGCGGCTCTGAAATACCTACTTACTAAGAAAGATGCTAAGCCTCGGCTAATAAGATGGATCCTACTCCTCCAAGAATTTGTTCTAGAAATTAAAGACAAAAAGGTAGTAGAGAACTCTGTAGCCGACCACTTGTCTAGAATGCAAACTGAGGATAAACAGGACCTGCCCATCAACGACTATCTTCGGGACGACACACTCCTCAAAGTTTCAGACACCTACCCGTGGTATGCAAACATCGTCAACTACATAGTCTCAGGCTACGTACCACCTGGAGTAGACAAAAAGAAGCTTATCAAGGAGAGCTCGGTGCATCTATGGGATGACCCGTATCTCTATAGAGTATGCCAAGATGGCATACTAAGGTGTGTGCCCATGAACGAAGCAGTCAAGATCATGGAGAAGTGTCATGGAGCAGAGTATGGAGGCCATTATGGAACATTCCGAACCCATGCCAAGATTTGGCAAAGTGGATTCTATTGGCCTACCATGTATGAAGACACCAAGGACTTCGTGAAGATGTGTGCAAGGTGTCAAAAACATGGGAACATCAATGCCCGTGATGCAATGCCACTCACAAACAACCTACAAGTAGAGCTGTTCGACGCCTGGGGAATTGACTACATGGGTCCTTTCCCCCCATCTCAAGGTTGTGAGTATATTCTGGTGGCAGTAGACTACGTATCCAAATGGGTTGAAGCCATGCCGTGCAAGTCAACGGATTCATTGCACACAACGAAGATGTTCAAGGAAATAATATTCCCACGGTTGGGCACCCAAGGTTAGTAATCAGCGATGGAGGAAGCCACTTCATTGACAGAAAGTTCCGACGCTACTTAACAGAAAGAGGGATAAGGCACAATATTGGAACACCTTATCACCCACAAACAAGCAGACAAGCAGAAACATCAAACAAGCAAATCAAGAATATTCTGCAAAAGACTGTCAATGAAATGGGACAGCATGGAGAAGCATGCTATCAGATGCACTGTGGGCATATAGGACCGCATACAATACTCCAATTGGTATGACCCCATACCAACTTGTATACGGCAAGACATGCCATCTGCCCGTGGAATTGGAGCATAGAGCACACTGGGCAATAAAGAGATGGAATATGGATTTGCCCGCAGCTGGAAGAAATAGGAGAATGCAAATCTCTGAACTGGAAGATTGGAGAGAGAAGGCCTATCACAACGCTAGGATCTATAAAAGAAGAACCAAGAAATGACATGACAAGAGGATCAAGCAAAAGGAATTCCATCCGGGAGACAAGGTTCTTATGTTCAACTCAAGGGTCAAGCTCTTTGGCCATGGAAAACTAAAAAGCAAATGGGAAGGACCATTCCTCGTGATCGATGCCGCAACGCATGGAGCTGTCACGCTTTAGGACACCGACGGCAACATCTTTAAGGTAAATGGCCACCGTCTTAAAATTTTTCATGAACATGATCCCGTAGAAAATGAAGTAGACATGGTAGGGTTCAAACTATACACAACCTAAAACCTACAAGTCTCTTCTCTTCATTGCTTGAAGCAAATCCTAAAAGCTCCATGTGAGATTTATTTTGAATTTCCAAGTTTCATCTTAGATTTATTTCTTTTGAATTTCCCTTTTAAATTTCCAATGTATTTCCCTTCTTAGAGAATAAATGAAATATATCTCGTCTCTACTGGTGTGTTTGCCACCAGTAGAGCACTTTGCATTTTACCTTTGCGTCATGTTCAGAGTTCATTTATGGAAAAATTCAAGTGTGTGGGGGGGAGTCGGACGACCCCAAGATTTCATCACTGAACCACACTGAACTGCTGAGCACAGGCTGACACGCTACAGTACACAAAACAGAGGTAACCAAGGGGTCGGGCGACCCCTGTTTTCTTGAATTTTTGAAAAGTGTTTTTGCAGATGTAAAACTGAATGGAGGAAAAGGCAAATGGCAACGAAAACCACCATTTGGTGGGGTCGGCCGACCCCACCATGGTGACCTAGGCCCACCAGCTCACCTCTGCACAGTAAGCTCAACGCTGCTGTCTGGTTCGTTTCCCCTTTTCTCCTCTCGATTCAAGCAGTTTCACAATCATTCCATATTCTGAATAAAATAAAATAAAAAGCTACAAAGTGACTTGAGTTATGATATGCTAAGAATGTTAATGACATAAAACCATGTTCTTACATATGTTTATACTCATGGGTAAACTAAATTAGGAAACCGTATTGACTAAGTTGTTGTTAAAAGTGAGATAAATCTTGGCTTAAGACTCAAACCTGTTTTTGTTTAAGGTGCTTAGAGATTTGTTTTTGAAAATATCTCAAAACCATAGTATCATTTACTCCTCTATAGTGAGAAATACCTACCAAAACCATACATATGCATACATGAGCAAAACCTTTTACACACATGCTACTTGTTTTTGTCTTGAGTTTGGTCAAACCTTGTTGACCCTAGTCGAGAATTTTGTCATAATCCCAAGATCAAGATCACGTACACACCATCTACATATGCAACTTCTACACTGGAAGTATGCCTGCACATGCCATTCATTTCCACTCTATAGATGCTCCGTACATTAAAGTTCTACAATATCTCTCTCTAACTCTGGTTAGTAAAAAGAGACATTAAGGCTAAGCAAAAGAAAAAGAAAAAAAAATGTGGACACATGAAGGTCCAGTATAAAAAAAATGTGGACACATGAAGGTCCATTAAAAAAATATGGACGCATGAAGGTCCATTGTTGAAAAATGCTAGCCATGTCTCAAGGTAAAATAAAGTAGAGAGAGAGATTATATTAAAGGAGCATTCTAGTCCACATACTTTCCGCACACATGCACATCTTGATCTAGGATTATGACATTCTTCTCCTTGGATCCTTGTTTTGACTTTACAATATATGCAAAACAAGTATGCTACTTTGTTTATCCCTACCAAGCTCCACATAAGCCTGATAGATTAGGATAAAACAAAAATAAGGCAATCACATGCTATGCCTTGGTGAGGAACCAAACACCTATAAGAGTGTCTTGAGAGTACTATATGAGGAGTAAGCATGAACTATGTGTTTTCATTTCAAACTATCCTAAAAACTCTAAGTACCAAGAACAAGAATTCAGGGAGATGACTTTGCTTTGAGATTAGTTCCTTTTCTCAACATCTAAAGGATATATGATAGACAATACCACATAACCCATTTGTATAAACTATGTTAGGAATGATGCTTTATGATCATTATCATTTTAAGTATGTAATAATCACTTGTTCACTTTCTCTAACCTTTACTTGAGGACGAGCAAAGATTCAAGTGTGGGGGATCTTGTTGACGGAAGTTATAGCATGTTTTACCTTCTAAATATCGTCAACAGGCCTCGGTTTCAAGGAAGTATAGCATATCATGAGGATATTTATCACTAATAAGTTCCACTTGTACTCTTAGCTTGTGAACTTGTAGGAGATGGCAAAATGAACAAAATGAGGCCAGGTGGGCCCACCAAGGGGGTCGGCCGACCCCACCTTGGTGCCCACCTCGGCCAGGGTGACATGGCACGATCTAAGAGAAGCATGCTCAGGCCAATATCAACCCTTGGATCAAACATGTGCTTTTACTCAATGGTGCAAGATGAGAAGCACATGGATTCATGGGTCCACACCGAAACCAAATGCAACCAACTTCACAAGACTTGCTCCATGACATGTGGTGTCACCAAGGGAGAGAAGAAGGTGGGCCAGCCCTGTCATAGGGGGGTCGGCCGACCCCCCCTTGGTGGGCCCTGGCTACACTATTCAGCCTGGTGACATCAGCACCTTCTAGAAGCAAAGTGGTGGGCCCACCTGTCATTGGCTGGGGTCGGCCGATCCCAGGGTGAATCCCATCCAATGTCGGTTGTTTGCACATGTTTCACACGTGAAGAAATCAAGGCCATCCATCCATGACGGTTACTATGGCGGTTTGATCCAATGGTCAAGGAATTCCTTCGAAGGAGAGCACGCGGATCACTGACGTGGCACCGGAGTAGCCGCTACTCCACCTCCAAGCTATAAATACCCCCCTAGAGCTCTTCATTTGTATGCATCCAAGGAGAGAAAGCCTACTTAGTAGCTTTAGTGTTAGAAGAGAGGGAAGGGAGTGAGGAGTTCCACGGAGGAGTCCGGCCTGTCGGGAATCTTCTCCAAGGTGCGCCTCAGCGGATGCGATTCTTCTTGTAAGTGTACATCTGAGTCCTTCTAGTATTTAATATTCTGGTCTGGTAATTTAAGTTTACAGTTCTTTTACTTGGCACATTGCTTTACTTTGTTCAAGTGCTCTAGGCCTAATAAGCTTAGCTTTAGAGTAGTGAGATTAGTGTAGACGTGGTGTCTAGGCTATATCTTGCCAGTGTGGACTTCTTGTCGCACTTGTGTAGACGCCTGGTGGTAAGGTGACAGACACAGCCAGTGCTTGGAGTTCCTCTCAAGTGTTGTAGGCAAGTTGAAAATAATAGTTGGGTAGCAGCATTGCCGCCTCAGTAGTTGTTAGGTGGAACCTTTTAATCAACTACTGTTTCGTCCTTCGCCCCCAGTAAGGAATGAGGTTGTAAACCTCAGTACTCTTAGAAAACCAGTACCAGATATTGATATTAGGAAGACCTCTCTATCCCAGTTATCATATACTCTTTGATCATCCTTTGACGACCCTACTTCTAGTTAATCCACTTCAGGTTCCCTCTGGAAATACGATACCTGGAATACTCCTGGTGAAAAGCTACAATTGACTACCGTGCGCTTGCGGTATATCCGTTTGCCACTTCTGGTGTCAACAAGCATCTCTGGTGCCGCTACCGGGGATTAGGCTCCATAGTCTAGTTCTAGTGGTTGCATAAAGAGCTGTCAACACCTGCCTCGCTGAAGTCGTCTCCCCCTCGCCTGAAGCTGTCGCTCCCACAGGTGAAGCTAGTGCTCGCTGGAGAGCTGCTCGAATGGAACCCCAAGTCGTGGAAGAAGTGGGATCGGGTCCATGAGCCAAAATGCTCTCTCCAGGCTCCTGTTCTCCTACACACTCAAAAGCAGAAGAAAACACAAGGCATTGTCTCGTCCAGTGTGACCTCAAGGTCTCCACAAAGCGGTTAGTCACATAATAAGCATGAGGTGAACACTCAACAAAAGAGGCCTACCTATGAATGATACCGCAAGGAGATCTGAACTCAAACTAGTCAAGACTACCATGCAACAGGATAAAGCACTGTATAGCAAACTGCAACCTAAAAACATGATCAACCCAAACACAGCCTAAACCTCAACACATGCTACAATGCAAGATAACGATAACAATAGATCCAAAAGCATGTAACATGATAAAATGGTGGAAAGGCTAGTGCTCAAACTAATCATATCAACATGATACATGTAGCTAACCAAAACTAGCACCTGAAAAGTGATACCTAATGAACATCATACCTCTACAAGTAAAGCTCATGGTGAGGTATGGTAAAGCATGGCATAATGTTCATGAGGATCACAAACTAGCATGAATGGCTACTCCACAAAAACTATACACAAGGCTAGCATGACATAATATACAAGATAGCACATGCTAGACTAAACAAAACATGATACACAGGAAAATGTACGTGCAAGAACTATACAAGTGAGCACATGAAAGACCATCTCATACCACAAGACATAGATCATGGATGTACAAGATATGAGTGTATATGAAAGCTCACTAGATAACAAAAGCCTCTTTGGAGGCAAATCTAAGTGGAGTGTAGAGAACCATCAACTCTTGATCACATCTAAAAGATCAAGCTCCATCAGGTGCATATTCTCCACCCCTTGTCCTCATATCTACACACAATAGGACAAAGCAGCCCGAGTCTTGGATCCCGAAGGGTTAGCAAGTATGTACTTGGGAACCCAAGACTTGGTCACAAAACTCAACTTATCTTGTGGTTAGCATGATGCAAAAGTTGGTTCAAATGCAATTGTGAAACACCCTTGGAAGCATTCCTCAAAATGACAACTCGAGGAGAAGAACGAGTCGTACCACGGGAAAAGAGGCAAACATCTTCCAAGGTTTTTGTAGAAGAACCAATAGAAGCATCATGAAAAGCATGACGTGGATCAAGAGAGGAAGCACTAGAAGCATGTCCACGAACATGACCTATCCCACTAGAAAAGGAGTCATAAAATCCACCATCAAAGAGGGGCTTCTTACTAGGAGCACAAGCGTTCATGCCATGAGAAGGGCTATGAACCACCATCTTCCTAGAAGAGCGAGCTTGGCGCAAACGTTTGGCACGCCGATAGCAAAAGCTTTCTTGATGCCCATCTTTCTCACAAAAGAGCAATGGTACAAAGGCCTATTGGAAGGCACACCATCCTCCGACAAGTGAGAAGTCCCTTGGGACTTAGAACAAGAAGCATCAACGTTCAACTTGGTGCCAACACTAGGAGCACACGTGCCATGGGAAAGGCTACGCGGCTTCCTAAAAGCCTTAGCTCGAATTCGTCGCTCGTGTTTGACACGGTGGAAACAAAAATCGAATGAGTGTCCATCCTTCTTGCAATAAGTGCAATGGAAAACCGGATTGGGAGCACGAGTCCCAAAAATATGAGAAGCACCCTTATCAAGAGAAGTCCCTTGGACATCACTCAAAGAAACAACAAGGTTAGGAGTAGCTATGAAATAGCTATCTGAAACCTTGGCACAAGTGCTATCGTCAAAAGACTCACGTGCAACATTAGAACTCAAGTCCGGTTGCAAAAGATGCAGACTTGGAAACATCAACTCGGAGTTGGAAGAAATGCGTGACTCAAAGGACTAGGACTTAGCACAAAGGCTCTTGCATCTTTTGGCCAAAACCTCATTTTCAAACATGAGGCGGTCACAAGTACCACAAGGAGTGTTTCTCAAGTTTTCCATCTCCTTTTCAATGCACTCGACATATGTGGTAGTGTGGTATGCAAGAGCTCAATCTCCTTCTCAAGGTTGGAACTCATATCATTGTGCTCAACCAACTTAGCGCTCATATCATCGCGCAAAACCTTCAAAGCCAAAACTTCTTTTTCTAAATCAATGCAAGATGTGCAAATGAAATCGGTGGAAGAAACATCACCATTCACATCAAGCAAAGAATCATGAATAGCACAAGAAGTAAGGCAAGCATTCTTATTCACAGAGCATTGAGCTACAAGGCTTAGAATTTAATTCAACAATTTTAGCCCTAGCATGCTCAAGTTCATCTACACATGTCCTGTGAATCAAACATAATTCTCTATGTCTAGCGACAAATATTCACAAGAATCACATGGTGACAAAGCATTTGACTTTAGCAAGGCTATTTCAGTTTTAGCACAATCAAGGTCCTTGCCCAAGTCATTGCAAACTAAACATGGTTTGGAAGCATTTGATTTCAACAATTCATTCTCAGATTTTAATCTAGCAAGAGAAAAGCCTAGCTCATCATTCTTCCTAACCATGTCACTACAAGAGGTGCAAGGCAAAGAGGCACTAGACTTCAACCTAGCAATGGAGCATTTCAAATTTTCAACCTTTCTACGCAAGGTATCACAAAGCTCATCATCCCTAGAGCAAGCCTCATAAAGGTTTGTGCAAGGTCACAAGACCACAAGCAAGTGTACCTCTCTTGGCCTTGCCAAGTTGACATAGGAGATCCTCCGGTGAAAGCTCGTCATGTCGTAGAAGGTTCAGCAGATCGTTCACCTCACGATCCCTCTCATCAACTGCACTCCTCCTTCCCAAGATGTCGTCCTTGGAAACATTCAAACCAAAAGACAAAGACATACTTGAAGAAGAACTTGGTGCTACTTCCAAAAGCATCGTTAGTGTTAGCCAAACAAAAGCTCAACACCTCGACAAGCAAAGTTGGAAACAAAACCGCTCTCAAAAGGTCGCCTTCGCGGATCCGGAACCGGTTAAGGTAGAGAGATCCTTAACTAGCTCTGATACCAATTGAAGGACCGAATTGGCGACCAGAGGGGGGGGGTGAATGGGAGCCTCAAATTTCTTCTCGAGAAATGATGGCCCTTGTCCCAGAAAATCACCCAAAAGCGAAGACTCAATCAACCGGTGAGTTCATGACCTACGAATAGGTGGATACCCTAGGAGATGTCCTAGAGGTACAGCGGAACTACCAAAGAACACTCAAAACAAGCGCCAAAGCAACGGGGCAAAACTGCACAAGCAAGCTCCTAGAACAATCGAACCTCCGATAACGGAACACCCCACTCCTATGGAGAAGAGGAAAGTGTTCGGCCAAAACTACTTAGGCCAACTAGTGGCAAAAGCACCTTGGAAAGATCCTTATGAAGTTAGGAAACTAACGCAATAGACGGATCTCAAATCGGAGCTCGAACGCAAAAGATACGGCTGCTAGAACAAACGAAACTCCGAAAGCGGAACACTTAACTCCTATGGAGAAGAAGGAAGTGTCCGACCAAAAATACTTTGACCAATGGTGGCAAAAGTACTTTGGAATGATCCTTAAGAAGTTAGGAAACCAACATAACAAACGGATCACAAATCGGAGCTCGTATGCAAAAGATACGGACGAAATCAGCAAAAGTGTGCAGTCGCGGACTGTCCACTAGTGAACCGCGGACTGTCCGCTAGTGAACCGCGGACTGTCCGCTATTGAACCCCGGACAGTCGGGAATGAGTCCCGGACAGTCCGCCGTTCAAAAATGAAAACAGCGACCTCGCTGCCCCGACCCCCGGACTGTCCGGGGATAAGTCCCGGACAGTCCGCCACTGTCCAGAAAGCCCAAAAACAGCTCGGGACAAAACCAAAATCGATTGGATCTTCACCAAATCGAACGGGGGCTGCAACCAAACTTCTCCTAAGTGTTCTTCTACATGTTGGGAAGCTAATCCGAGAATATCATCGCTCCAAACCAACTAAACATGAGAAATCGAGAAATCGAAGAACACTATAAAAGGGGAAAGAACGAAGAACGAACGCGATTTCGACCCGATCTATGTGCTCGTGAGGTTAGAGAGGAAATCCTTCGGTGGAAAGAAGGAGCTCACGACATAGAACAAATTGATTCAAACGACATCGCAAATGGTCACTCGGAGAGGAGAACAAGACAAATCTCTGGGAGGGGAAAAACCGAAACGCGAAGAACAAAAACGCGAATTGGATCCAAAATCGCAGCCAACAAGAGGAGGACGAATTTGATCCTTGGATTTGGGAAGATGATGATTTGTATTATCACTCGGTGTCGGGATACAAGCCACTCCTCGCAATACAAAACGCGGATGGCGAAAAGCTCAAGAACAAGAGCCGGTCTCATCCTCTCACCCTAGCCTCCTCTCACCTAAACAAAATGAGAGTGACACCTCCAGGATGGCTGTCCAACACATCCCCTTCATCTATATATAGGCGCACGTCCAAATGACACCAACGCCCTACATGAAGTACTAACCCAAATACCCCCTAAGGGTAAAACCGTCCAACTCTGACAGTTTCCATCCGACGGCCACGCACCTTCTCATCCTTCGCTTTGCCTCGACGCAAGCTCTAGGATGCCACCACGTGCCGTCACCATCGACCGCCGTGCCTTCTCACCGATAGCTTCGCCGCAACGCAAGCCTCTCAGTGCCGCCACGCGTCGACCGTTCTTTTGGACCTTCCCCTGGTTTTGAGGCCCAAACCGGGAATCCTGCCAGCCCAGGTTTTGAGGCCCAAACGTGGAAACCGTCCACCCCGAGTTTTGAGGCCCAAACTCGGTAACCGCGAGCCCAGGTTTTGAGGCCCAAACCTGGAAACCGTCCATCCGAGTTTTGAGGCCCAACTCGAAACCGGCCACCCGAGTTTTGGAGCCCAAACTCAGAAACCGTCGAGGGTAGCTTTTAAGGCTCAGCTACCGAACCCGCGCCGTAGACGGGATTGGGTTCGCACACCCCAACCACCGGCACCGATGCCGATGCATGTCCAGCCTCCACGCCGGGCACAATGCCTTCGCCTTCCTTCTTGACTCGGCCGACGGCACTTGTGCCGCACGCAAGCCCGTGTCCGACCTCCCGCCAAGTGCCACGATGCCATCGTCTTCGTCCCGACTCGGTTGATGCACCGCACATCCCCATGTGTTCTCGCTCATCGATGCCACGTGTCAGCTACCACAGCTGGTCCTCCGACCCTCTGGTCCATCAGTCCAAGCCTCACGTACGCCCTTCACCGCTCTAGGTACATCGGCATGGCACGTCCGCCGCACGGCACGCCCATCCTTCACCACGTTCCCGGTCCGTCGGCACGACACTTCTCTACTTGACCTTCACCTTGCCATCGACCACTGTATCCAAGCTCAACACCTGCACATCAACACAGCCAAGAGACACATGTTGCACACGCACACCAACACGGAAACACCACAACTCAACGCCCACCGGTTAGTCATAAACATTAAGCGCATAGTGAATAATGACTCAACCGGGAAAAGCCTCAAACCTTCCTCATCAAATCAATCATTCATGATATATGTTCTCAGACCGTAATCTCACTATTGTAGCATGTGGTAGCCACACGGTTGCAAATTCGTGGTTGTGATTTGCGTTTTTGTGTTGTTCTTCGCGGGGTTACTTTTCTCCACGATTTTCCCGGTATTCGATCTCTCTACTCGGTTCATCTTTCGTGATTCCATTGAACTGAGTTGTTCTAGATCGAGAGGCGCATCTTTCCACCGAAGGAATTTAACTCTAACCTCTCGAGCTAGTAGATCGATCGATTTTTGTTTCGAATCGAGTTTTGTCTCCTTTGCCCTGAATTCTTCCAATTCACCGATTTGGAGTTAGGTTCAAGCCATGATCTCTTTGGGATAGCTCACTAACTTCCTTGGAACTCCTCATACAAAGTCTAAGCCTTAGAGCTTTTGATTCGGAGGAGATCGGGTTGAATCTGCGGAAGAACAGTGCAGTTTCTGGGGCATCATCGACGCTGACGTCGGGAGCATCGGATGTTGTGTTCATCACATCGGAAGCATCCGATGCCACGTGTCATGTGACAGTGCTTTCTAAGGAGCATCGGACGCTGACCATCGGCGCGTCCGTTGTCATCGGAGCGTCCGAGGGTCTAGCATCGGATGCTAGGGCTCCACTGTAGCCAGCATCCGATGCACGTTGTTCTGCACTATTTCGTTCGCAGTTTGTTCGTCTGACTTCGGATTTGTTTTTGGGTTTTTGCGTTGGGTTTCTAGAGTTGTGTAGTGTACCACTGTGCTTCTTGGAAGAATCCACCCTACATCTAGGGTCGTGGATATTCGCAACCTCTAGGTTTGCTCGTGGGGTTGATTCTTGGACAGTGGCAAAAAGTTTCTGAAAAGAAATTTTGAAGCTCCCATTCACCCCCCCTCTGGTCGCCTTGTCTTAGCACTTTCGGTCCTTCAATTGGTATCGGAGCGGTTTAAGGATCTTCCACCTTAGCCGGTTCCAGATCCACAAAAGGCGACATGGATCGCGGCGTGGGCAAACCGTCGTTCTTTGATGGGACGAACTATGCGTATTGGAAGATACGCATGTCGGCCTATCTGCGAGTATGGTTCTTCCATCTGGGATATTTGCAACTCTGCCGATTACGTGGTCTTGGCTGCTCGTGCTACTCAGCATCAGATCGATGAGCACGATGCCAATAGCCGAGCCCGTAATGCTCTTTTCTCATGTTTGAGCATGACGGAGTTCGATCGCGTTTCTCACCTCGCTACGGGCTCGGGAGATTTGGGCATCCCTCATGCGTTTCCATGAGGGAACCACTCAAGTCAAAACCTGTCTCTACGAGTCGCACAAGCGAGAGTACGAGAACTTTCGACACATGCCTGGCGGGAGCATAGAAAGTTTATTTCGCTCGCTTTCAGGTGATTGTCAACAGGATGAGGGCTAACAAGGAGCTGTTGCCTTTCGACGATTATGAGAGAGCTTTGAAGCTTTTGCACACTCTTGATCGGTCGGTGTGGGACTCAAAGGTCTAGGCGATCATCGAATCGTCTAACTATGAGACCCTCACATGCGACGAGCTTTTTAGTAAGCTCAAGTCCAGTGAGATTGACGCCATGGCGAGGGCTTCTTATGAAAATCCTTCTGGCCCGTCGATGGCTTTGCTTTCTGGCTCTTTTGCTAACCCCTCTAGAGGATTTGCACTCTCTTCTCTTCTTTCTGTCATAGAGGAGAAGCTGGAGTTCACGGGGGATGACGAGTTGGCTTTGCTCGCCAACCGTTCTCGCGGTTCCACAACAAACCGCATGAACCGTCGCCGTGGAGGAGGACGCTCGGTTGTTTCGAGTGCGGCGACCCCAACCACTTCATCGCCAATTGCCCGAAGAAGAACAAGCAAGTCTTCGCAAGGCAGATCATGGGCACAGTATGACTCCGGCAAGCGCAAGGAGAAGTACGTCCCCGCAAAGCACAAGCGGAAGGGCGGCTTCGACAAGGAGTACATCAAGATAAGTACTTGGAGAAGGCCCAGGCTGAGCAGCTGCTTTCTTCTTCGCCACGCTCAGCGACGTCGACGACTCGGATGACGACTCCGCTTCCTCAAGCGATAACGAGTCCGAGAAGAAGAAGAGGATCGAGGACAAGCTGAACAACCTCTGCTTCTTCGCCAACAACGAGGGCTTCTGCACCATGGCCCTCGGCAAGGAGGTCGACGGCGAGCTGGAGGAGATTCCTCGGAACGACAACGACGACGACACCTCCAAGGTATCTCAGACCCCCGATGAGCTTTCTGCTGAGGTCGAGAAACTTACTGCCGCTCTTCTTAGTCAAGATAAACTGCTTAGGCGTGCTGCTAGAGAGTGTAAGGAGTTTAGGCAGAAGTGGGAGGATACGGTGAAGGAGCTTGAGTTTGTCAAGTCCACCGTGGTCGTTTTTGAGGAGAGTGAGTGTGAGATGTGCACCACGCACATGACTGACCTTCTCACTTTGAGGGAAAGTATGTTGCGTTGGTAGGAGAGGTGGATGAGCTTAGAGCTAGATCCTCAGTGCTTGGTGCGTGCAAGTCTTGTGCAGGCTTGCAATCCGAGTTGGCAGAGAAGAATGCCAAGATTGTGTCTCTTGAGAAGGCCAGCTCGGGTAGCACCTGTGTGTCTAGATGCGCTTTGTGTGAGGGCTTGGAGATGGAGATAGCCAATGAAGCATGACAAGATGCAAACCGAGGAAAAAACATACCTTCGGACCATCTTGTCATGGGTGTCTTGTGAAGAGCCCCAGCTTGGGATGATGATTGCTCAATTCAGACGTGTTGCTGGAGGTCCAGGTGTAGGTTTTGCTCAGGGTGTTGAGTGCGCTTCATCTTTTGGCAAGATTGGAGATTCGAGTGGTTTGAACCCATGTGAGAAGCCAAACTCCACCACTACTCCCAAACTTACCAAGATTCCACCCATAGAGCCTCTCAAGCCTAACACCAAGGATGGTGTGTTTGTTGAACCTCCGAGAGCTCCACCCAAGAAACAAACATGGGCTCCCAAACCAAACCACCTCAAGAACAAGCTAGACACCATGCCACCTACCCAGGAGGAGCTTATGCCACAAAAGGGCAAAGTGATCCACACCCACTACCGTGAGTACCAACAACCCCCTATGAGAGCGGTGAGGTATCATTGTGAGCACTGTGGGAGAGATGGTCACTTGAGTGAGTTTTGTTTTCGGCGCAAGAGAGAGACGTGCCGTGCAAAGGAGATGAACACACGGACATGTACCGTCCTTTCCATGATGTACATGTGTCGAATGTTCAGAGGCGTGCTGCTAGGCCTAGAGGTCCAAAACCTCAAGTTCCTAGGCCTAGGCCGCGAGAAGGACGTGCCTGGCGGGAGCCTACTTTTGTAGGTTTTGGACCCCGTGGCGGTGGCTTTGTAGTTGAGCGTTACCCCCCACCACCGCGTTTTGACTATCGCTGTGAGCGCTCCTTCCCTAGCGGACCATGCTTTCCTTAGTGTGGAGATCGCTTTCCCCGTAGGCGTGCTAGGAATGGTTTTTCTACTGACCATTCTTTTGAGCAGCCGGCCCAACACTGGTATTCTTCCTACTTCACTAACCCCAGTGTTGGACCGTATGCTCACCCTATGTCTTTTTATGGATGTAGGTAAAACGATTGGAGAACGTTTGGTTGGTGGATTCCGGTTGCTCGAGGCACATGATCGGAAACGCCAAGTGGTTCTCCAGTCTTAGTCCAGTTGCCGGAAAGGAGTTTATCACCTTCGGCGATAATAGCAAAGGTAAGGTGTTGTCTCGTGGGTCGGTGCGAGTTAATGAGCACTTTGTGTTGCGCGATGTTGCACTTGTTTCTAACTTGCATTTTAACCTTCTTTTTTTTTCGCAACTTTTTGATGATGACTATGCGATTCGTTTTAAACCGAATCTCAGTCGCATTTTGGATCCTCAGGGCAATCTTGTATGTTTGATTTCGCCCTTTGGAAAGTCTTTCGTGCGAATTTCTCGGAGTCGTTTGGAATTTCTCGTTGTCTTTTGGCTGGATCTTCCTCCTCTGATCTTTGGAAGTGGCAGAGGAGACTTGGTCACCTGAGCTTTGACTTGCTTGCAAGACTCAACTCACTTGGCCTAATCCGAGGATTGCCCAAGTTGTCCATGGAGAAGGATCTTGTTTGCCATTCTTGTAGACATGGGAAGATGGTTGCCGCTCCCCATCATCCAGTGACTCAGGTCATGACTAAGCGCCCTGGAGAGCTTTTGCACATGGACCTCGTTGGTCTGGCTCGGGTGAGCTCGGTTGGGGGGAAGTGGCACGTGCTTGTTGTTGTTAACGATTTTTCGAGATATTCGTGGGTTTTCTTTTTAGCTGAGAAAACCAAGACTTTCTCCTTTGCTCGCAATCTGATTTTGCGTCTTCAGAATGAGTTCCCTATGAACTCAATGCGGGCAATTCGGAGTGATAATGGTTCCGAATTCAAGAATTCAGATTTTGAGAAGTTTTGTAACTCTTTGGGCTTAGAGCATCAGTTTTCTCTACCCCCTACACACCCGCCACAAAATGGTGTTGTAGAAAGGAAGAATCGGACCCTTGTAGAGATGGCCAGGACGATGCTCGATGAGCATAGGATTCCTAGGCGATATTGGGCCGAAGCTATGAGCACTGCATGCTACATTTCCAATCGCATTTTTCTCCGAGCTTTCTTGAAAAAGACTTCTTATGACTTGCATTTTGGAAAACTGCCCAAGGTGAGTTATTTTAGAGTCTTTGGTTGCCACTGTTTTATACTTAAGAAAGGCAACCTGGACAAATTTGAGTCTCGTTCTTCTGATGGTGTATTTTTGGGTTATGGCACTCATACTCGTGCATATCGTATACTTAACCTTGATACTAACCGAGTCATGGAGACATCCGATGTCACCTTCGACGAGACCATGGTTTGTCCTTCTTCTCATTTTGAGCGTGCAGGTGATCATGAGGTTGGTGAGCCTCTTTTTGATGACGAGGATGAGGGTGCTGAAGGAATGGATGACCCAGCACCACCTCCACCTGCTGAGCCACAAACAGCGGCCTCTACTACCACTCATGGCCCTGACCCTTCTTCTTCGACTACTTGAGGGCCGTGGGATCCGCCACCTCGGGTTGTACCTTTCGTACCCGAGGAGGCACCAGCTGCTATTGAGGGGGAGGTTTCTTCCGCTCGGGAGGCACCACGACACATTCAGCGCCAACACCCGCCTCAACAGATGATTGGCAGCATAGGCAAACGTGTCACTCGGTCAAGGTCACAACAAATCTCTCACTTTGCTCATTCTGCATTTGTTGCTGATTTTGAACCCCGAGATGTTGGACACGCTTTATCTGATCCGGATTGGGTCAATGCCATGCATGAGGAGCTTGAAAACTTTGAGAGAAATCGGGTTTGGGTTTTGGTTCCACCTCCTCCTGAGTGTCACCCTATTGGTACAAAATGGATTTTCAAAAACAAGCAAGGAGAGGATGGCCATGTTGTGAGAAACAAGGCCAGACTTGTAGCCTAGGGGTATAGTCAGAAGGAGGGGATAGACTATGAGGAGACTTTTGCTCCTGTAGCTCGTTTGGACGCAATTAGGATACTCTTGGCTTTTGCTGCATCCAAAGGGTTTAAACTTTTTCAAATGGATGTCAAGAGTGCCTTCTTAAACGGTTACATAGAAGAAGAGGTGTATGTGAAACAACCCCCCGGTTTCGAAAATCCCATGTTTCCAAACCATCTTTTTAAACTTCACAAAGCTTTATATGGTTTGAAACAAGCCCCTAGAGCCTGGTATGATAGGTTGAAAACCTTTTTGCTTGCTAAGGGTTTTGAAATGGGATGTGTGGATAAAACGCTTTTTCTCCTCAAGCAAGGCAATGACACTCTCTTGGTCCAGATTTACGTGGATGATATCATTTTCGGTGGTTGTTCTCATGCTTTGGTTGCCAAGTTTGCAGACACTATGAGCAGGGAGTTTGAGATGAGCATGATGGGCGAGTTGACATTTTTCCTCGGGTTGCAAATCAAGCAATCCAGAAGGGACATTTGTGCACCAGGGTAAGTATACCAAGGACATCCTGAAGAAGTTCGATATGGGTGAGGCCAAGCCTCTTCCAACACCCATGTCGACCACGACGGCCCTGGATGCGGATGTAGATGGAGAAGCTGTGGACCAGAAGGAGTACCAGAGTATGATCGGGTCGCTGCTGTACCTGACGGCTACACACCCAGACATCCAGTTCGCGGTGTGTTTGTGCGCACGATTTCAGTCGTCGCCGCGCACCTCTCATCGTCAGGCAGTCAAGCGTGTTATGAGGTACTTATGCTTCACTCCAGAATTTGGGATTTGGTATTCGGCTTCCTCCACTCTCTCCCTTTGCGGTTATTCCAATGCCGATTTTGCTGGTTGCCGACTTGATGGCAAGTCCACTTCTGGGACTTGTCAGTTTATTGGTTCTTCTCTTGTTTCGTGGTCTTCTCGCAAGCAGTCTAGTGTCACCCAGTCAACCACGGAGGCAGAGCATGTTGCTGCGGCTAGCTGTTGTTCCCAGTTGCTTTGGATGATGGCCACTTTGCATGATTTTGGTCTGCGCTTTTCTCACGTTCCTTTGCTTTGTGACAGCACGAGTGCTATTAGCGTTGCTAAGAACCCCGTGCTGCATTCTAAGACCAAACACATTGATGTGCGCTTTCATTTTTTGTGAGACCATTATGAGAAGGGTGATATCGACCTTCGCCATTTTGGGGGAAAGAACCCTCGGTAGTGACGTCGCGCGGGCTGAGTCAGAAAGCGACCCTCGCTAATGCCCTGTTTCCCTTTGAGAAACCCTCGTCGCCTGATAAGCCCCTCGGGCCCTTTTTTCTAACCCTCGAGCATTGGCGCGACCCTCGGGATGATTAACAATTCTTGTAGGTTAAAGGTGTGCGGAACACTGAAAGCGACCCTCGCACGTCCCACACGCCCTCGCCAGGAGGCTCAGGCTCCACGGGTGGCGAGCGGACGCGGACTTCGCGACTGGAGGGATGATTCCGCGAGCCGGAGATCGACCCTCGTGTTCTCGCGAGGGCAAACGCGAGCTGGGTGGCGGCGGACACATGAGAAGGGCAAGCTAGGGTTTCAATACATTGTGTGCTTGTATGATTTTGCCCTTCCGTTGTGTAGCGCAGAGGAATCTTTCTTGTACCCTTTTGTAATTTGGTCGGTGTCCCTTGGTATCCCCTATAAATACCGGGGGGTGAACAGTGTAATGCGGGGTGATTTTTTGGGAATAGAGCCACAACACCATTGTTCTTGTTTCCCTTGTATCTTCGCTCGGTTCTGACGATTGGCCACCTTCGCCACCCCCCCTGCACGTGTGCGGAGGTTGGGCAAGTGTGTTTAAAACCAACAGTTTGGCGCCGACCATGGGGACGAGAGTTCGTAATGGCAGGAAATAGAAGAGCATCCTCAACCAGAGACAATCGCACAACCAGAGAGGCCGCGGTGACGGTTCAACCTGTAGAAGAAAATGTGGAACCTTCAGAAGAAGAAGAAGTCACCCCAGGGACAGAGGTCCCGGGGCCTCACACTCGGCTAGTATCACAGCCGCACCCACACACCTCCGGAGGGTGGAAGAGGAGATGAAGAGGAGTTGGGTCTCGAGGCCTTGGACAGGCTCCAAGCTGAATTGCAGGAGAAGAAAGGCGCCTAGACCAGCTTGAAAGGCACAACCGGCTGCGCGCTATCAGGCAAAAGGCGGATGAAGCAAGGGAACAGCTTCGCCGAATGGAAGAGTCCCTCGCGGCAGCTGAAGCCGAAGCCGAGGGTTGGAATGATAGAGAAATGCCGCCCCGTCAAGAGGGGAATGAGGAGTTGGGTGCCCGTCAACCTCCACCACCCCCACCACCACCAAATTTTCGCCAGCTCTACCCAGAAGAGCGAGAGCCAAACCTTCGCATTCAGCGAAGGGCCCAACAACACCAGATGCCCTACGACCCAAGATCACCACTCTCCCAAATACTGCAAACCCAACCCTGGCCACCATGCTACAATCCACAAAATCTGCCCCGTTACGATGGACTCACTGACCCTCGCCAATTCATAATGAGCTATGAAGCGGCAGTCGCCGCAGCAGGAGGAGATGAGTCAACAATGGCGAAGTCTTTCGTAATCATCCTTCGTGACATCGCGCAGACTTGGTACAACAACCTTCGCCCGGAACGGTGGATTCCTGGGCTAACCTCAGAGACAGACTCTGCACAAACTTCAAGGGCATCACAGCAGCCCCATCAAACCCCATCGAGCTGTTCAACTGCAAACAAGAAGAGCGCGAACCGTTGCAAGACTACTGGCGAAGGTTCATCCAGATTAGAGCAAGAACTCCGGGAATATCCGATGAGGCCGTGATCCTCGCTGCAGTCAGCGGCCTGCGCCAGGCCCATGTTCCTCAAAGTTCGCCAGAAAACCAGCAAACACAATCGAAGAGCTTCATGATACAATGGAAAGATACTGTAGAGCGGACATGGATTTCGGGCAAAGTCTGATGCTCGAAGGTCGCAGCAGAAACCACAGCTGAGGCCCCAAGCGAGAGAGAACAACCCTCGCCAAGATCAGAGCAACATCGGAGCGATCAACAAGGCAAATCCAATCGAAGACCAGAGAAGAGGCACTCAGCCTTCGGGCAACCAAAACCCACATGGATTCCCACCCCCGCCTGACCAAAGAAACCAACAGAGGGACCCGGCCAAAATGTACTGTCATTTCTGTGGCCAAGGAAAGGGGCACACAACAAAGCAATGCGAGTGCTTCGCCAAAGGAAAAGAGTACCAGGAATCCAAAAGAACCTCATCAACAGAAAACAGAACCATCAATCATACCAGAAAGCCAAACTTCAACCCGACCCACCCTCCTTACCAGTACACACCCATAAACTACGGCTTACCTTCGCACCATCACTTCTACGCTCAACACCCACATTACAACCACACCCCATATCAGCCAACCTCTATCCTCAACGCCAAAACACACCATACACTGTCACATACCCGACAACCCCTCAAAACCAAACAACCAACAAGCGAGCAACGCTTTACCACCCCCACCACCAATACCAGCATTACCAGCTCCCCAACCCGTCAAATCCGAAGCCCAAACCCAAATGACCATCAACAACCCAACATCAACCTTCGGTGTTATCCTAGCCATCACCGGAGGCTCGAACGAAGATCATGGCAATAAGAGGCAAAAAAGAACATGCTAGAAGAGTACATCATGTAGCCGTCGAAGGACCGCACAAATTCGGCCGATGGTCTCACATCCCAATAACCTTCGATTCTAGTGACATGAGGTTAAGGGATTACCCTCACACTGATGCAATGGTGATCGAGACTAACTTAGCAGGGTGGACAGTCACCAAATTCTCGTCGATACAGGAAGCTCCGCAGACATCCTGTTCGCCACAACCTTCGACAACATGAAGCTTGACAGAAACCTCTTGCGACCCTCCGACAACCCACTATACGGTTTCGGCGGGCAACAAGTAAGAGCCGTTGGAAAAATATCTCTGCCCGTTACGTTCGGAGATCAGCTCAACTGCAGAACTGAGCACATAACCTTCGACGTGGTTGACATGTTCTATCCTTACAATGCAATATTCGGCCGAGGCGTCACCAATGCATTCAACGCTGTAATCCACCCTGCATACCTTGCATGAAGCTTCCTGCTCCGAAGGGGGTCGTGGCAGTATACGGAGACCAAGACATTGCAAGAGCAGCTGAAGGAACAGTAGCATTGGGCAACGCAATGTCCACAATTTGTCAAAGCCTCGAGCTACAAACCACAGCGACGAAGGTGAAGTATGCATCAACAGAGTAAAAGCATCACCCAAAGAAGAGACTAAACAAGTCCAACTCTTCGAGGGCAACTCAGAAAGGAAAGTGTTCATCTCAGCCAACCTAGACCCCCAGTCAGAAAATAACCTCGTCCGCTTCCTCAAGGAAAACTCCGACACCTTCGTTGGTCTGCAGAGGACCTCAAGGGAGTAAACAGAACTCTGATCGAGCATAGCCTAAACATAAAGCCAGGACACCGTCCAGTCAAGCAAAAGCTTCGCAAAATGTCAGAAGAAGGAAAGAGGCAACAAGGGCAGAGGTAAAGAGGTAAAAAGACTCTTGGACGCAGGGGTCATCCGCCCAGTCAAATACCAACATGGCTATCAAATGTGGTCCTAGTCCAGAAAAAGAACAAGAAATGGAGAATGTGTGTAGATTTCACATGCCTGAACAAAGCCTGTCCGAAGGATGACTTTCCCCTGCCTAACATAAGTACCTTGGTCGACAGAGCAGCTGGTTGCCAAGTGCTTTCTCTCCTCGACTGTTTTTCAGGGTACCACCAGATCTGGATGAATGAAGAAGATGAGGAAAAAACAAGCTTCATTACACCTTCGGGCACTTTTGCTTTCGAAGAATGGCAGAAGGCCTCAGAAATGCTGGATCAACCTTCGCTCGCATGACATCTGAAGTCTTCAAAGACGAACACGCCATCTCCGCCTACGTCGACGACTTGATTGTCCAAAGCGAAGAAAAAGAAAATCACATCTCAGATTTGGCAAGAGTGTTCAACAACCTTCGGTCAGCCGGATTAAAACTAAACCCCGAAAAATGTGTTTTCGGGGTAAGCGAAGGAAAATTACTAGGCTGCATCGTCTCAACAAGGGGAATTGAAGCCAATCCCGAAAAAATTGACGCAATCATCAACATGGAACCCCCAACAACCAAAAAAGCAGCTCAGCGTCTGTCAGGCTGGTGGCAGCACTCAGCAGATTCATCTCCAGATCAGCTGAGCGAGGGTTACCTTTCTTCGAAACATTGAGAAGCACAGCTCCATTCAATTGGGGACCTCGGCAGCAGAAAGCCTTCGAGGACTTGAAAATGTACCTCACCAACTTGACCGTCTTAACCAGCCCGAACAAAGGGGACATTCTACTGTTGTATGTCGCAGCCTCGCCTCATGCAGCCAGCGCAGTGTTGATCAAAGACTTGCACAAAACAGCAAAAACAGACAGGCCCCGGTCTACTATGTGTCAGAAACCCTCGAAGGTCCCAAACGAAACTACTCAGAACTCGAAAAGGTAGCATACGCTGTGGTCATGGCTTCAAGGAAGTTGAAAACACTATTTCCAGGCACACGAAATCCAAGTACCATCAGCATACCCCCTCGAAAACATTTTCAAGAACAATGAGGCAGTCGGCAGAATAGCAAAATGGGCAGTCGAACTGAACAGCTATGCCATAACCTTCGTGGGAAGAACAGCGATCAAGTCGCAGGCTCTAGCATATTTCATAGCCGAATGGACCCAGACCCTCGTAGAGATGGAGCCCAATCAGATCCATTTTGGATTGTGTACGTCGATGGAGCCTGGGGAGCAACTGGAGCAGGAGCCTCGGCTATTTTAGTTTCGCCATCCGGGTCGAAGTTAAGATACACAAAAAATACTCGACTTCAAGTGCACAAACAACTCGGCAGAGTACGAAGTTGTAATACTAGCACTCTCAAAGCTTCGATCTTTATCAGTCCGAAGGGCGGTCATCAAAACAGACTCCCAAGTCATCGCGGGACACATTGAGAAAAATTACAAGGCAAAAATCCAGAGCTACAAAAATACTTCCAATATGTCCGAAGGTTAGAATCCTTTTTCCTCGGCATAACTGTGAAAGCAATACCGAGGTCGGAAAACAACGAGGCAGACAGCCTTGCCAAAGCAGCAGCACAACAACTACATCTGCCCCCTGACGTGTTCACTAGAGGTAACAACTCAACCAGCATTTGAAGCCTCCGAAAGAAATGCGAAGCTGATCAATGTGATCCAGAACGAAGACTAGAGAGCACCCATCATGGCCTATATCAACGGGTTGCTTGAACCCGAGTCCAAAGAGGAAGAAAACAGACTAAAACAAAGAGTTCGAGGGTACAAAATTGTGGACAACATCCTGTTCAAAGCTTCGGTAACCTCGCCATGGCTCAAATGCGTGTCACAAACTGAAGGAAATGACATTTCAAGCTTATTCAGGAAGGTATCATGGTTCACACAACGGCCCGAGGGCGTTAGTTGGAAAAGCCTTCCGACAAGGTTTCTACTGGCCAACAACAATAAAAGATGCAGAAGGCATCGTCAAACGATGCGAGGGTTGCCAACTAACGGCAAAAACACAAAACGCCCCAGGGGCTCCAACAACTCTGATTTGCCCAACTTGGCCTTTGCAAAGATGGGCAATGGATCTTGTTGGTCCACTACCAACAGCTCCAGGAAACCTCCGCTACGCAGTGGTAGCTGTGGAATACTTCACGAAGTGGATTGAAACTAGACCGTTGGCTTCCATCACCTCCCTGGCCGTGAAGAAGTTTTTCTGGCAGCAATTAGTTTGTCGGTTTGGGGTCCCCAAATACCTAACTGTCGACAATGGCACTCAGTTTGACAGCGAGGTCTTCAAAGAATTCTGCGCACAAATCGGAGCAGTTTTGTGCTTCGCCTCAGTCCGCCACCCTCAATCCAATGGCTTAGTTGAAAGAGCCAATGCAACAATTTTCCAAGCCATATCCAAAAAATTGCAAGGCAGGCCCAAGGGAAAATGGGGCAGAAGAACTAACCTCGGTCACCTGGTCCCATAACACCTCAGAATGCAGAGCCACCAAATTCACCCCTTTCAGGCTCCTGTTTGGGGAAGAAGCTATGTTACCAGAAGAGTTGAAGCATGGATCAATCAGAACAACACTCGAAACAAACGAACAAAACCAACTGCTAGACAAAGATTTACTCGAAGAAACAAGATGCAACGCAGTGCACAACCTTCGCAAGTATCAGGAAGAAATAAAAAAAATGGAGAGACAAAAAGGTGAGAATCAAAGAACTAAAGAAGGGCGACCTCGTTCTCATTCGGAAACAAAACGCCAACATGGCGGGAAAGTTTCAGCCAAAGTGGACGGGTCCATACTTAATAGTAGAATGCAATCGTCCCGGCTCCTTTCACCTCTCTGACAGCGAGGGAAACATCCTGCCTCACACCTGGAACGTTGACGACCTTCGCAAATACTACCCATAGCGGAGCCTTAGCGAGCTCTCGCAACTTGTAATCTGCCTTCAGTCACTTCTTCTTTCAGCATCATACTTGTAACCAAAACAAAGGCGCTGCACTCTTTTTCCTTACGAAGGGGCGTAAGGTTTTTTAACGAGGCAGTTTCCAAGTCCTTAATAAAGGCATCAACCCCCGAAAACAAAACAAAACTCTAAAGTCCTTCTTTCAGTTTTCCTTAAACATCGATAAAAGCGCCCTTATCCAAGAGCGCTTATAATCGATGAAAAACACCGAAGATTGCTTCGAAACACAAATTTTTTCGAAGCAAACTTGGGTAAAGCAAACTTCACCTCCACCTAAGACAAGGGGAGGCGCGAAGTCCTAAAAAGTCGAGCACGCTCGCAAAAAACGTCAGGGGCTCGCAAAGCAAACTTCACCTCCACCTAAGACAAGGGGAGGCGCGAAGTCCAAAAAAGTCGAGCACCCTCGCAAAAAACGCCAGGGGCTCGCAAAGCAAACTTCACCTCCACCTAAGACAAGGGGAGGCACGAAGTCCAAAAAAGTCGAGCACCCTCACAAAAAAACGCCAGGGGCTCGCAAAGCAAACTTCACCTCCACCTAAGACAAGGGGAGGTGTGAAGTCCTAAAGTCGAGCACCCTCGCAAAAAACGACAGGGGCTCGTAAAGCAAACCTCACCTCCACAAAGGACAAGGGGAGGTGCGAAGTCCAAAAGTCTAGTACCCCGCAAAACAAAGCATTACGCGAGCCTCGCTAAAAGAAAAGGGGGTCGTCGCTGTTTTTTCTGATTCAGCTTACAAAAGCGTTAAGCGAGCCTCGCTAAATGAAAAGGGGGCGTCGCTTTTTTCTAATCAGCTTACAAAAGCGTTAGCGAGCCTCGCTAAAAGACAAGGGGCGTCGCTATTTTTTCTAATCAGCTTACAAAGCGTTAAGCGAGCCTCGTAAAAGAAAAGGGGGCGTCGTTGTTTTCCTAAAATTAGCTTACAACAGAGTTACGCGAGCCTCGCTAAAAGAAAGGGGGCGTCACTATTTTTTCTAATCAGCTTACAAAAGCGTTAAGCGAGCCTCGCTAAAAGAAAAGGGGGCGTCGTAGTTTCCTAAAATTAGCTTACAACAGAGTTACGCGAGCCTCGCTAAAAGAAAGGGGGCGTCGCTGTTTTTTCTAATCAGCTTACAAAGCGTTAAGCGAGCCTCGCTAAAAGTAAAGGGGCGTCGCGTCGCTGTTTTAGAAAACACCTCTCTTAAACGAAAAGCGAGCCTCGAGAGTCAAGTATCATTTTCATCAAATTGCAAAAAATGAATAGCGCCTCCACAGAACAACATCACAAATTGTTCGCTTCTGACCACAGTGTGATATACAATCAATAAAAAGAATAAAATTACAAGGAACCACCACCACCCTCAATCAACGTCAAATCATCCAAACCTTCGATACCCTCCTCAAATCCTATATCCACCGGAACTATGGGTCCCCACAACAAAGGAGCTGCAGGAACAATTGGCAGCTCCCCGGACAAAACCCTCGCCCTATACATATATCTACGATTTACTTCACTAACTTCCGAAGTTTCCTCTTTCGGAACCACAAGCGATCCATCCGAACCTAGATCTAGTTTGCTTCGCCCAAACAAATAATCCAGAGCTGTCTTCTCATCGATATCATCATCAACAACAGCTTGCGAGGACGAAGATGAACCAAACAAATACCGTGTGGCCTGTCGATCAGTATAATCTGCCTCGCGCCAAAAACGACTTGATCTGTTGTTCTTTAAATCATACCTTCGCACCTTCGACCACCAAAATCGTTCAAAAGATAGCGAAGGGTGTTTAAGCCTAGCCCGAGCCCACGATTCACCAGTTATAAAAGTATCTTGATAATTTAGCGTCAACGGCGTCACATCAAATACTTCTAGCACGGTTCCATCAGGAACCTGCATTTTCACAGAATTAAAAAGTATCTCAGTGTCATCAAGTCATTCCAACTACCACACATATTACAAAATAACCCCCTCATCCGAGCAATCCTAAGTTTCACAACTGCCCAGCTTCCCCATGCCCATCCGCCCCAACTTCGCCAGTTGTAGCATCCAAACCTTCGCCAGTGGCAACATCCAAGCTCTCAGCTGGCGCCTCACCCATCGTCGCCTTTTCTACATTAGCTTCAACAGTCATCGGAGCATCCTCAGCCGAGGGTACCTCCAACGCTGGTGGAACCTCCGCAGAACTGGGCGCAGGAGCAAACTTGGAGCTTCCGGGAACGTCCTCAGTCGCGCTCGGTGAAGGCAGTGCATCTTTCCGAGCCTGCAAAAATAGACCACCAAAAAATACCACCATAATCGTCCATGTGAAACGAGCATCCCATACAAGTGATACCTGACGGGTAGCTTCCGCTGCTTCTTCGAAGGCGAGAGCACGTCCACCGTCGATCCAAAACCTCCGGAGCAAACGCATCGCGCAGTTCCTAACCTCCGCATCATCAACCTTCATTCTTCATTGACGAACACGTTAACAGTTGGGAAGACGTTGTTCGGTTTCCTAATTTTCCGAAGGTGCTCGCAGTCAGCTTGGCGAAGGGTCCCGGCCATAGCCAAAGCTCCAGCGTAACATCCGAAGTTGGCTGCGTTATCAACCAAAGAACTGAAAACATCAGCTCATTTTTAAACCAAGCTTCGAATGCCACAGCATCAACGACAGGTACGGTTCCCAGCAGAACCACCAGCCTCAGTCAAGCAGGTGTCCAATTTTATTTTAACCTCTCCCATGCTTTTCTGCCAAGCCTCGGAATGAGAAGCCAACTCAGTGGACAACTCTTGTATGCGACTGTTTGCAGCTAGCAAATCCTTGTCTTTCTGTTGGCAAGCAGCCAGGAGTTCAGTATTACTGTCCCCTGCGCTTCCTCTCGGGACTTCTTAACTTTCTCTAGAGCAGCTTTGAGCTCAATCTCTTTATTCTCCAAGCTCGGCGAAGGTCCTTGTTATCCTTCTCGACTTCAGACAACCGGTCATTCAAATAATGAAGGTTATAACCCACCCTCCGGCGCGCCGAGCGGTTCAAGAGTATTAACTCGGCCACCTTGACATCGATGTCATCATGGAGTTTGTCCAAGGCTCATTAGCCAGGCGAAGCTCCGCTTCGGGCACGCAAATGTGACTAAACACCCGACCCAGGAAACGCCTTTCCTCCGGAGCACACTACAAGTGGCACTCTCGAAGGTCCGGACTTGTGAAAAGCTCGGTCGACGGATCAGAGACACCAAGCTTCTAGTGAAGTAAGAAGGCTCGATCGGCTAGCCTCGCCATATGGTCTTTTCCGGGGGTCGCTCAGATTCAAGATCTCCAGTAAACTCGAAACCGTTGACCCATAAGTGCGAGCCAGCAAACTCGGGAATTGACCCCGCGGAGGGACTCTCTGGCTCAAAGTCCCGAAAGATATCATCAATGCTTCGAGCAGCTTCGGCGTCAGCGCTCGATGAAACTATCGCTTTACCACGATCATCATCAATCGATACTTCTTCGTCCGAGTCGTCCTCGTTGCCGGAGGTGTCACTAGTGTTTTCACTAGAATCATCCTCAGAGTCGGCCTCCTTATCTGCCTCTCTTCTCCTCCTCCTTTTCTTCTCCATCGGAGGAAGCTTCGTCATCAGATATCTGGATCAAAGCCCCAATCCTGCCGACGCGCGGTACACGCCCAACAGCCTTAGAAACACCTCGGGCGCCCGTCACAGGCATGATAGCCGAAGAAGAGGAGGAGGTACCAACAGCGCCCGACGCCATAGCAACCTTCATTGCCAGTGTTTTGGTTCGACTGCCAGCACCGCCACGACCCCGACCACGACCCCTCTTAGGCCGTGAGACAACCCCCTTTTCCTCCACAGACATGCGTTTTCTCTTTCTCGGCGCATCATCGCTCGAAGGTGCGAGCCAGTCCTCATATTGGATCCCAAGAATGTCGAATAGCCTATTCACACGACCTCCTCCCGCCCACCGAGCTATGGATAGCCTTAACCTCCAGCGTAGAGAGCTTGCCAACAAGATCTTCTGCCCTCTGCTGAACCTGCTTGTAAACCACTGTGACGCCATCCTCTCGTTGAGGAAACTTCTTAAGGACAGTTTCCCAAATCTTATTCAACTCCAGCTTCGGTTCTTCAAACCCCTACCCTCGTACTTAGGGTCATCTTCAACCGCAAACCAAATCTGCTTCGGCTAAGCGGCAACGCTTGGCACAGCAATACTCCTCGACCAGGTCGCGAGCACACTGCGAGCGCGCAACGACCCTCAGACAGTCAACCGAAGCATGCGCCTCGACATTCATCTTAGCCTCCGCACTCACGTCACCAAGTGGCGGAAGGTCGCCACAAAGTTCGGTTACGCCGTCAAGCTTGTAATAGAACCAAAACTCCTGCCACCCGCTGGTCCACTTGTTCTTCTGAGCTTGTACTGGCAACTCGGACCTAGCACGATGGCAAAAAGTGTACACTGCAAACTGGCCAAGGCTGCTCTCACCTTCGCCACCACTATCTTCCGAGAGGCTGCATATGTACTCGATGGGTACGAACAAAACTCTCGACGTGAGGGACAACGCCCTGAGAGTGGCACGCCCAGACCAGACATACACTGAAAGCTTCGTAAAACACGATGGCGTCAGCTGGTGAAACCTCAAATTGAACCTCTGTAGAACCGAACTCACAAAGGAATCAACAGGGAAGCACAGTCCAGCTGAAAAGAACTCCTCGAACACCACGACCTCATCAGCGTCCGGCTTCGGCACAATCTCCCCAGCAATGGCTTGCCTCCTTTCCGCCTTCAATACAACCTCGCTTGACATAAGTCGCCAGGTCCGAACTACAGACTCAGCTAAGCCCAAACTCGAAGGTTATCCCTTCATCCGAGGCAGTCGGAGTCACAACGCGAGTAGTGTAGTCTTCAACCTAGCCATCTCTTCAGCTGACAATAACTTCGAACAACGAGCGCCTATCTCAACCTTCGCACACAAGCTAAAACAACCTTCGCTACAAGCAAATCAGCAGCAGCAGCAGGTTGGCTATAGCTACAGGAGGGCACGAGTTCAAATCGACCACCAACCCCACCCTTATATAGGCCAAGGCACGAACCATCCAACCCGGCAAACTCGGCACGAATCCCAAAAAAATACGGCACAGAAAACGAAACGGACCTCAAAACCGCAAGCAAAAACAAACGGGTCGGCCCACAAGCAGCCACGGGCGTCGCTGCTGAGGGACACTGTTCATTTCCAAACAAAGGCGCTGCTTAGGCCTAAGATCAATCGTTTTAGATCCAGCCATCGAGGGGCTACTGTTGGGGGGAAAGAACCCTCGGCAGTGACGTCGCGCGGGCTGAGTCAGAAAGCGACCCTCGCTAATGCCCTGTTTCCTTTGAGAAACCCTCGTCGCCTGATAAGCCCCTCGAGCCCTTTTTTCTAACCCTCGAGCATTGGCCCAACCCTCGGGATGATTAACAATTCTTGCAGGTTAAAGGTGTGCGGAACACGAAAGCGACCCTCGCACGTCCCACGCGCCCTCGCCAGGAGGCTCAGGCTCCACGGATGGCGAGCGGACGCGGACCTCGCGATTGGAGGGATGATTCCGCGAGCCGGAGATCGACCCTCGAGTTCTCGCG
Source organism: Coix lacryma-jobi var. lacryma-jobi (assembly GCA_009763385.1). Taxonomy (NCBI): domain Eukaryota; kingdom Viridiplantae; phylum Streptophyta; class Magnoliopsida; order Poales; family Poaceae; genus Coix; species Coix lacryma-jobi. Next base: position 491,415 of record VDCT01000469.1, on the reverse strand, counting down.
AGGGTGGACGCGGGCCAGGTGGCGGTGGACACATGAGGAGGGCAAGCTAGGGTTTTAATACATTGTGTGCTTGTACGATTGTGCTCTTCGTTGTGTAGCGCAGAGGAATCTTTCTTGTACCCTTTTGTAATTTGTTCGGTGCCCCTTGGTATTCCCTATAAATACCAGGGGGTGAACAGTGTAGTGGGGCGAGTTTTTGGGGAATAGAGCCACAACATCACTGTTTTTGTTTCCATTGTACCTTCGCTCGGCTCTGACGATTGGCCACCTTCGCCACCCCCCTGCACGTGTGCGGAGGTAGGTAGGGCAAGTGTGTAACCAACAATGGCAAAGTTAAAAAGAGTCAATCTCCAACGGTTTTGCATTTAGATTTGGCAAAACTAAGAAATTGTGTGCGAGAGAGGGAAATATCCCGCGGGAGTAACACGCGAGGGCGATTGCCAAGCGAACCGCAGCTTGGCATATATGTCAAATATCACCCGGTATTTGCCAAGTTGCTAAAAATACCAAACTCATTTGCCAAACCGTTGGATAGGAGATTTTAGATTTTTTTGCAAAAACAAGAATGCAAAGCCTATTTGCAAAAACCGTTGGAGATGCTCTTATGAGGGGGAAAAAGCTCTCCAACAGACTATGCATGTAACGATCTCTAAATTAGATAGCTCTATATTCTTGGACTTCCGCTATCCAAACATAGATAGCCTGTGCCGCTCGCCAATTGGCCTCCGCATGCACTAACGAACCTTCTGTGAGGGAGGCGTCTCCTTCTCTGCTTCCACGTGGCAAGTTTAAATATAGAACATCTTAATTTAGATAGTCTGTTGGAGTAACCTAATAGTTTAAGTTCATTTTACAAAATAGTGAAATCACTAAATTTAGATATTTCTTTTGGCTATTCTGTTGAAGATGCTCTAATGAAGTATTAGGAATAGAATGGGTCCATCCCTTTTCATATCCTCGTTAGATTTGGGTTCTAACCATTCCTTGAAACACAAGCGGACTAGTTCATCCCCTTTAAACATCGTCATGCTTCGTCTTGTGTATAGGCAGACACCTCTCTAGGACTACCACTCGATTCTCTCATTGTCTTCGCCTCCGATCGATCATCCACTCTCTTCTTGTTGTTGGTTGTTAGATGAGTTAACAACCATTTTAAACCATCAACGTAGACTCAAAAATAGCATAAAATAAATCACCAACGAAGGTGTAAAGTTTAAACTTATAAATTCTACAAGTTTTGGTGAAAATGTATTTCTGCAGGGTTATCCAGATTAATTATCAAGATTCCACCGCAGCACCGACATGGGAAGGTTTGTGGACTAACATGTGGGGTTGATGGAGCGGACTGAAAATGTATTTGTCCCTGTGTGGGTTTTGGTTTATTAACTATGTGGATTTTGGTGTATTAATAACATCTAAATTAGGTACTAATGTGATTCTATTGAGATGTATTACAGAGATTAGTCCATAAAAGAATTAAAGACAATGATGGAATGGTGTCCTCAATTCTTGAAAGTGAAAAAGGTGTCACGCAAAGTGGGTCTTCAACTTTATCTTTTATGCTTGATTTGTTTAGCCATGCTGCAATATTAAGAGGGATACAAGTTCAGGTGGTCTGAGAAAGATAGAGTACTCAATCGTAATTGTAAAATCAAAAGAGTGACACTCTAACACTTCACGAGCTAAGTTGGAGGACTGCTATTGGATTTTAGGCTAGTTGTAATTGGTTGACAAACTGTTACTCCTTTTAGACTTTGTTTTGGTTTCTTGATTTGACACTATGATTTATGCTCTATGAATAAATAGAGTATTCTAGTGCTTTTTATCTATTTCGTTTAAGTTTAGTATCATAGATTCGTGGTAATATATTGTTGTGCAAGTTCTATAATACTAAAATATTTTTTGTATGTTATTTGGATTAATGTAGAACTTTTAAAATCTAGTTAAACTATTCTAAAAATATGTTCAATGTCTGCACAGGACTTACTACTCCAATCACAACTTTTGATATGAGAAAGCCAAAAAAATTTGGTAAAAGATATAAGAAGTGTGTTGAGGACATTCGAGCAGCTATGGACAAAGACACTATTGTGAATTTACTTTTGTCATGGCTGGAGGAAAATAAGTGGTTGTGCCTATGACTCCTTCTGATAATAAAATAAGGAAACGATTTTATGTCATTAGACTTACAAATGGTAATAAAATCTTGATTTAGTGGTTGATAAGTATCAGAGATAGTGTAGGAATAGTAACCAGTCCAGTGACGGAAAAAGATATGAGATAGATAAGAGCTGCCTAAGATATGAAGAAGTCTATGTCACTTCATACTAGTGGAATTTACCCTTATTTAATCGATTGTGATCTACCAGATCTAGAAGTGAGGTATGAATAATTTTTTAATGCATTTCACACCTTAAGTGGCTATAATTTCTTAATGTATTTCACACCTTAGCTGGCTATAGAGCATGTGAAAGAAAACAAGAAAGTGAACGGGACAATCGTCATTCTCCTTATCATATTCTTCGAAGGCGCTCGGTTTCTTCATGTAGAAGAGTTGATCGATGATTCGAAGGCGCTCGGTTTCTTCCTGTGGAAGAGTTGATCGATGATTTGTTGAGTCAGTTTTGCTCCAGACAGTTTGGTCAGAAAATTGAGAGGTTGATCAGTAATTGGTGCGACGACAACAGGCTTTCTATGAAGATATGGCAGGTGCAAGTAGGATGGTTATCTCAGATGATATTTTTGATGTGGTCCGCAATGCTGAAGACTTTTCGCATCATGTGTCGATCTAAATGGAAAAAGTGGATAGATTAACACCAGATTATAGAAGAGAAAGAAGACCAAGGTCAGCTAGTTCAAAAGAAGAGAAGAAAAGAAAAGAGGCAAGAGCATCAACAAGTGAGGACAAATCTCATTAATGTTGTTGTGTAACTTCTAGAACAAAGGCTATTACCCAGTGATTGGCATTATATACGTGTGTCACGTACTAGCCATGACCCCTTTGCAAATTACATTTTTGTGGTTAACAATTGTGGATGTCTTTATTTCTGTGATACTATGTAGCTATAGGCGATAATATCTTTTATTTTTTAGGTGATTCGAGTATGTTGTCTTTGTTTCTCTCATAGCATTTGCTAGTAGGCGCTAGTAGGCAAGAACCTTTTGTGGTATATGTAAGGAACGAGGTGGAGAGGGAGGGGGTCGGCGGCTAGGTCGGCACCTAGGGCTAGCGCTAGTAGGCAAAAACCTTTTTGTGGTATATGTAAGGAACGAGGTGGAGAGGGAGGGGTGGGGCGGCTAGGCGGGAGGTCGGCACCTAGGGCACCTAGGGTGCGCAGGAGAGCAGGGGCAACGGTGGCGTGCACAGGAGAGCAGGGGCAACGGCGGCGGCGCAGGCGACAGGGAGGCAGCTAGGCTTTAGGGCTAGAGAGCGGAGAGGTGGAATAAGCCTTTCGGCTTTTTTCTTATTAATTCGAAGGGGTAGAATACCTCTATATTTATAGTCCAGAGAAGCTTGTCTATTATCTTATTCTACCTTCTATTCTAATCTATTTCTAATTGGATTCTTTTGCGGCGACAACGGCGACAACGGCGGCAGCGGCTGCATGTGCGTCGGCTGCAGGGCAGCGATGACCTGAGTGCTGGCCCATCGACCCAATAGGTGCCCTGTGGCCCGTCCAGCCCACTAGATGTCATTGGGTGTATGACAATATAGTTCATTAATGATCTTTTGTGTTAAAATATTAGCAGGCAGACATATCTGTCCACACGTGCTTGTTGTACGCATAAGCAGGTTGATCTGTTCAACTTATTATAAACTTATCGATTATCATGCGTTCACAACCATTAGCATGTCTCGTATCTACTCCTTTCGTTCCAAATTATAAGTCATTCCAACAATCTTGGAAAGTCAAAACTTTTTTCATGTTTGATCAAAATTATAGAGAGAAATATAAAGATTTATAACATCAAATAGTTATATTGTAAAAATATAACTAATAAAAAATCCAACGATACTTAGTGGGCATCATAAATGTTATTATCTTATTATATAAATTTGGTCAAACTTAGAAAACTTTGACTCTCCAAGAAAATTTTGGAATTGTAACACCTCCGGTGTTTAACTGTAATTAACCTGACATATCATCATCATTAGTCATTAAATTATTCTTGCCTTGCATTTAAGTTTGCTTAATACCTGTGTAGCAATCTCTTTTCAAAAACCCTAAAAGCCCAAATCTTCCTATAAGGGCAAAAATGGTAATTTCACCTCTGTGCCTAGCTTTGTGTAATTTGTTCAGTTGGATGTCTTGAAGTTTTGTTGTGTTGGCCAAAGTTCAAAAATCAAAATCAGATTTTAAATCCCTTTTGAAAAACCCTGATTTCCAAACCCTGGTTTTTACCCTCTTTTATAACTTAAAAACTATTCAAAATTTGAGGTTGGTCCTTTTGGAAAAGTTGTAGATCTTGTCAAGAGGAACAACTTTGGTGTTTGCAGATTTTCAAGTTTCAATACAAAATCAGAAGTAATTTCAAATTCCTCCAAACTTAAATTTTGTCCCTTTTTCGGTTTTCAAAAGGATCTCAAAAACTTTTGAGTTTCAGAAAAAGTTTATATTGGCAAAGTTGTAGATCTCAAAATTTTAAGCAACTTTGGTGTTTTGAGTTTTCTTTGTGTAGTTCAAGTTTTGGGAGTAATTTCAAAATTTCAGAAAAGGGGAAGTTTGGCTTTAAATATCGTCACTGTGCACGAACTTTAAAGCCAGGGGGCCCGGCCTCCGGCAAGGCGCGCCGCGCGCGCGCGAGCCTCGCCGCCCCTGCCGAGCCCGGCTGACCCGCGCCCGTGCCGCGCGCGGCCAAGCTCTGGCGCTCGCCTTTCCTCTCGGCCCCTACCTACCGCCGCCTCGCTCATCCCCTACCCTCTTCCTCTTTCCCTCGGCCGCGGACAGCGCGCAGTTGCGGCCGCCGGCAAGCCGCCCGCCGCGCGCGCGTTCCCGCCCGCACCGAGCCGCCCTACCATGTTCCCTACCTCCATTAATGTCGCCCGAACGCTCCCCATCCTTAAACCGGACCCCCCAGCTCCGCCCGCGGCTATAAAAGCCGCCGGGTCCGCCATTACCACCACCACGGCGCCCCGCACCACCGGACCTCCCCAGCGCCCGCCGAGCCCGCCGTTGTCTTCGCCTTGAGCTGCTCCACCTTCCCGAGCAATCAATTTCCCCCTCCGCCCTCCTATCGCCGGCGCGGGAGCTTCGTCCCCGACTCCGGCAAGCGGCCGCGCTTCGGCCAAGAGAAAAATCGCCGCCGTGAGTTTTCCTCCCGTCCCTCCGACCCCTGCCCTCTCTTCCTCACCTCCGTGCGCTCCTAACCGCACCTCGGTAATCCCTTTTGGTGGACAGAGCCACCGGACGTCGTCGCCGCCCGCCAGAGAGCTCCGCCGGAGTACCTCCACCGTCGAGCTCCCTCCTCCGACCCTGCACCGCCTCGCCGAGTCTCTCTCCTGACTCACGGTGAGCCCGCGAATCCCTCCCCACACTCGGTTTTCCCAGCGCAAGTCCCGAACGGCCGGTCCGCCGTCCGCCTCGTCTGCGTTTCGCCCGAGCCCTCCGTCTCGCCTGCGACTCGCCCGAGTCCTGCTGTCCGTCTCGCCCGAGCCTCCAAGCCAGGCCTCGGCGAGCGCATGCTCTCCGCTTCGCCCGAGCCAGGCCTCGGCGAGCGCATGCTCTCCGCTTCGCCCGAGCCAGGCCTCGGCGAGCGCATGCTCTCCGCTTCGCCCGAGCCAGGCCTCGGCGAGCGCATGCTCTCCGCTTCGCCCGAGCCTCCGGGCCAGGCCTCGGACGAAGCAAACATTCCCGTCTCGCCCGAGAGTCTTGCGAGGAAAGAGCACAGTGCTCTTTCCTTTTGGCAAGTTGTGAATAGTGTTCCTTTTCATCTTTTTGTGTGATTTTCTGTGTTGCTCCAAAAATTCTGAAAATTTTATGGTAGACTCTTCATACCACGTAGTATTTTAGAAAAATATGAAACTTGACTTTTCTGCAGGAATTTGAAAATGTAAAATCCTCTTTTAATTAATAAATGGATGGTTTTAGATTTTAGAAAAATCATGTGTAGCTCCAAAAATCATGAAATAAATTTTTATGTGCTAGTTGTGTCATGTTTAGTCTCTGGAGAAATTTTGAGGCCTTTGGAACAAGTTGATTTTTGGGTATTTATTTAAATTGTTAAATAGCGCCTTTGTAATTAAATGTTTGATTTTTGTTAAGCACCTTAATGACCTCCAAAAATTATGAAATTTGTTTTGACATCTGTTTATACCATAATGAACCTATGAGATCATTTGGGTAAATTTTGGAGCAACTGTATAAAATGACCTTTTTAAATAATTAGGAAAAAAAAAGAAAATCAAGTAGAGTTTATGTTGTATGCCCTGTCGTGTGACTTTTGGGATTGTTTGCTGTTTATAGACCCCACCCCTTTGGTCTATGATGTTTGTGATGCCATGCTTGTTTTGTGTTTAGGTCGGATAAATGATGCTTAATAGGTTGTTTAATTTTGCTTAGAGAACAAGATAAGTAACTTCGTGTCTGTTCTAGAAGTTACTTATGCGCCGAAAAATTATACTCTAGAAACAGTAGAATTGTCCTTTTGTTCATGTCAGCATCCTCATAAGCATACATCCTTGCATCCGTATAGTGACCGAAGGAGAAGGCACCAAGGTCGAGGCAGCCGCTGACGAACCTACTCCCGAAGCGACCCCGAGCTCCAACACCTGCACTGCCGACCCCGAGCCCGTCCTTTTTGCTCTCCAAGGCAAGCCCCGGTGCATTTAACCCTTCCTGAATTTATAAAATGATTTCCTTAAATGCTTTTGAGTTAAATTATTGCATTAGGTTTATAGGAGTTGTGTGTTATCCTAATTGATGCACTATCCACCTGACCACTGATACACCGATACTGCTTTTCAAAAGTATTTGAAAAATGCTTAGCAATGCTTATTGAATTAGACTTTGCAATAAAATGCCAATTTTAAAAGTGTGATCACTTAAGGAATGTTTATGGGAATTTGGTCTTACTCCCGGCTGTTGGTTAGGTATCTGATCCGTACCTAGTCAATAGCGAGGAGAGGTTGTCCGAGCGTACGGTGCCGTCATGTGTAGTCCGGGACTCAACAGTTGACACCGACCGGGACAGGATTGAAAAACTGACAGGACTATTACGCTTGGGTGAGATATAACCAAGGTATAGTTCTGGCTAGAAAATTAGGGACCATCCGTATGGGGGCCTGCTGGTCAAGACTTGTAACTATTCACATACTACGGAAAGCTCTGGCTCCGAGAAATCCTTTATTGGACCGACAACGCGCACTGGGAGTGGAGAGATGGGGGAAGTAGCATGTACCCACGTGGTCGTCGTACCTGGATAGGAGTGGTGTACTGTACTCTTCGGGTGGCGTAGGACCGGGCCCAATCTTGGAGGAATCGTGGTAGACGAGTTGGCATATGCAAGCTTGGGTGCTACATATGCAGTGTGGATAGGGATCCTCAGCTGAGTATTATTTATCCGGATTAACGTTGCTCCTCGGTTATGGAGACTTGGTCCACTGACTGTCAACGGAGAGTGGTTCTCAACTAGGAATGTTTTGAAATGTAAAATGAATCATGAATGATGAAGAATTGAGGAATACTGAATCTTTCAAAATAAAATAAGGTTTACAAAAATGCTTTTCTGCAAAATACTTGATCTTGCTTAAGCCTTACCTTGACTACCCTAAGCCTCTCATTCCTGAGTCTTCTCCCTTTTCTTTAGTCGGGTAAGTCTTGTTGAGTACCCCAGTACTCAGGGTTGTTACCCATGCTGCAGGTATGACAGAGTCCCGTGTGTCTCTTACCCTGCTGCGTGACCATCGTCCAGGAAGAGGCCGATGAGGCCGAAGAATAGTTGTACACCCTCGGGCTGGGTGATTATAAGCATCTTTGCTGTTGTCCACTATGTGCCTATGTCTATTTCTATATCAGAACTTGGTTTGTAATAACTGCACCTTAATTCTATTGGAACCCTGTGTTTGTAAACTAATGTTATTTAAGTCTTCCGCTCATTATTCGATGATGTTATTTGTATAAAAGATGCAATGCTGTAACCGAATTGTGAGATGATCCTGCGGACATTGGGCACTGATGTAGCCGGTGGCGAACAGGTCTTAATCACATGGAACATGGGTTCGGCTGTCAGAGGTTGACAGGGACACGTGGGCCAGGGATTAGGGTCGTTCCGTCACAGAGTGGTATCGGAGCATCTCACTTTAACGTTGCAGTGTTCGTTTTTGCAAAAACTTCAAAAGACCTTTTGAGTCCAAACAAACTAAACTTGACTATTTTGAGTCCAAATTGCTTCTCTCATCTTGTCTCTCATATGGCAACACTAGCTAGTGGAAACAACATTTTTAAGCCCTATGTACTTTATTTATTGCATTGCTTTGTTCCGTAGGAACGATTCATGCATCATGTCATAATCACTAAAGTTAACTTCCTCTCTAAGTTCGTTGGGGTAGTATGCCTTACCTGTTCTTGCTAGCCTTTCTCATCCATCTAATCTTGTCCAGACATGGCCCTCATCAAGCGGACTGCTCGCAAGTCGACTGGACCCAAAGGTGTGTGCCACGCCGCCAGCTGGCACCTCGCGTTGGAGAAGAGACTGCCGAATCTTCCAATGGTCGTCGCTTTCCCCGCCGCACCCGCAAGAACCTAGAGGAGGAAATCAAAGAATCTGAAGGCTGAGATAGAGAACATGGAGCATGACTTCTACCTTTCCCGCCTGGAGTTTTATGAGGCACGAGCTTCCCTGGAGCAGGCCAATCGGAACACGGTTCGCGCATCGAGCAGCGCAATGATGCTTGGACCCGCGAGGACGTTACCAGAGCCCAGCTCCACGGACTGCAGCAGTACACCGCCCAGATTGAACAGTTCAATGATATGCTTCATGAGGAAGTGCATCAGCTGTATGATCAACTTCACCCCTTGGTACCCCCGGTTATGGAAGACCCTGAGGACGGAGTTGTGGAGGAACCAGAAGTGGATCAAGGGCCAGGCGAGAACGAGACGAAGTTGAACCTGCTGAGGACGTCCACGCTGAAGACGAGGACGAGGAGGAGGAGCCTGAGCTCATCCTCGAAGAAGACGACGACGAAGACATGATCATCATCGACGATGACTAGACTCGTAGTGTCTGTACCACCTGCTTACCAAAACCTTAGCCTAGGTTTGGGAGCGTTAGTCTGTCTTTTGTTAAGTCAGTCTATATCTTCTTTTCGTACCTTTTTCCCCTTATCAGTCCGTTGTTATCTGTCAGTCATCTTTATCAATCTATCAGCCTTGTATCAGAAGAAGTTATCAGTCGTGTTGTTTGATCTGGTGCATCGCATTCCTTCATCAGTCGTACTTTTGTCATCAAGCATGAGATATCAATTGAGGATTTAAAAGAAAGTTTCTGCATATTTTCGCCTGGAGGGCGTATAAGTACTAAGGAAGTGGTTCGCAGTATACCAGTAAGGTTGGGGGAACATGTATTTCCCACCACCATGATAGTGCTTCATGATCAGGAGATAGATGTCATCCTAGGCATGAATTGGATGTGTCAGTATAAAGCCATGATCGACATCTTGAATAGAGTGTGAGAGTGGATATTCCTAACAGTACCGCCAAACTCCTTCTCCAACTTCCAATGCCTCAAAAACCAGCAGCCACTCAAATAAATACGCCTATGTTCTGGAAACCAGGGACATCCCCGTGGTTTGTGAATTCCTGATGTTTTTCCAGAAGATTTACCTGGTCTACCTCCTGACCGTGATGTTGAGTTTGCCATAGAGCTAAAGCCCGGGACTGCTCCTATATCCCGCAGAGCTTATCGAATGCCTCCCAGAGAGTTGGCAGAGAGCTGAAAACTCAGTTACAAGATTGTTGGACAAGGGCTTCATTCGCCCAGCTCGTCTCCTTGGGGCTGTCCTGCAATCTTTGTAAAGAAGAAAGACAAGACTCTCAATGTGCAGGACTCAATTTGATGTAGTCGCCCGCTCAATGAGGTCACCATCAAAAACAAATATCCCTTGCCTCGTATTGATCTCTCTTTGACCAGTTAGCTGGAGCCAAAGTATTCTCCAAGATCGATCTCAGATCTGGCTACCACCAAATAAAGATTCGTCCTGAAGATATTCCTAAAACAGCTTTCACCACCAGATACGGCTTATATGAGTACTTGGTCATGTCCTTCGGTTTGACCAATGCCCCTGCTCATTTCATGTACCTCATGAACTCTGTGTTCATGCCAGAGCTTGATAAATTCGTGGTCGTGTTCATTGACGACATCCTTGTCTACTCAAAAACCCCTGAAGTTCATGCCGAAATCTTCGTATCGTTCTATCCGTCTCAGAAGAGAACATCAGCTGTATGCCAAGTTCAGTAAATGTGAGTTCTGGTTAGATCAGATACAGAGTTTTTGGTCATGTCCTTTCCGCTGAAGGTGTGTCAGTTGACCCTGGTAAAGTGGCAGACATTCTGGATTGGAAGCCACCTACCACTGTTCATCAAGTCCGCAGCTTTATGAGAATGGCAGGATATTATCGTCGATTCATCCCAGATTTCTCAAGAATCGTCAAGCCTATCACTGAGTTAGTAAAGAATTATGTGAAGTTTGTCTGGTCACAAGCCTGTGAGCAAGCCTTTCAAATCTGAAGAAACTGTTAACTACACATCACCAGTGCTAGCCCAGCCAAACATCGAGAAGCCCTTTGATGTCTACTGTGATGCATCTGGTACTAGTTTGGGCTGTGTGTTGATGCAAGAAGGTCGAGTGATCGCTTATGCCTCCCGACAGCTTAAGCGACATGAAGAGAATTTCACCATGACTCTACTAAGCAGTGACGAGTAGCAAGTAGTGCATGCCTTGAAGATCTGGCGTCACTATTTGTTGGGCAGTACCTGTAATGTGTACACTGATCACAAAAGCCTGAAGTATATTTTCACTCAAGAGGAACGAATATGAGGCAGAGAAGATGGCTTGAGTTAATTAAGGACTATGATATCGAAGTGCATTACCATCCGGGTAAGGCGAATGTGGTCGCCGATGCACTCAGTCGCAAGTCTTATTGCAACTGTCTGATGAAGAAACCCTATGATTCTTCTTGTGTTATGAGCTGGAAAAGTTAGATATTGAAATGATTCCACAAGGAACTCTGAATAATATCAGAATAGAAACCCCCATCAGAGAGCAGATCATCGCTGCACAAAAAGATAACCCTGGAATCAAGCACATCATTGAAAAGGTCCAATCCGGAAAGGCTGATTGTTTTCAGGATTGATGATGTCAGGAGTATATGGTTTAAGAATCGGTTAGTAGTTCCTAAAGTGCCTGAGTTAAGAAAGTTAATCCTTGATGAAGCACACTTGACTAGATCTCCACCACCCCGCAGCAACAAAATGTCCAGCAGATGTACCAGATTGGCAGCAGCAATTCTGGTGGACAAAGATGAAGATTGAAATCGCCCGGTATGTCGCTCAGTGTGATACCTGCCAGAAAGTCAAAGCCGTGCACATGAAGCCCGGAGGAGAATTGCAACCTTTATCTGTACCTGCTTGGAAATGGACGATATCAGTATGGACTTTATCAATGGTCTACCCAAGACATCAAGAGGTTTTGATTCCATATGGGTGATCGTGGATCGCCTCACTAAGCAAGCTCACTTCCTGCCAGTGAAGACCAGTTACACCGTCCCCACTTATGCCACTTTGTACAAGAACAACATAGTAAAACTCCATGGCATACCCAAGAGCATTATCTCTGATCGTGGTACCCAGTTTGTCGCAAAGTTTTGGAAAGCGTTCCATACCTCACTTGGAACCAAGCTCTTGCATAGTACAGCATATCATCCACAAACAGATGGACAAACTGAGAGCGAGTCAACCAAGTGTTAGAGGATATGTTGAGAGCATGTGTGCTCACCTTCGCAGATACTTGGGATGATTGTTTGCCCTTGGCAGAGTTCTCATATAATAACAGTTACCAAGAGAGCATCAAAATGGCACCCTTTGAAGCACTGTACGGCCGCCGTTGTTGTACACCTCTCAGTTGGTCTGAACCCGGAGAAAGGGAATTCTTTGGGGTTGACCTAGTAAAAGATATGGAAGAGAAAGTCAAGCAAATACAAGAGAACATGAAGACTGCACAGTCTCGACAGAAAAGTTATGCTGACAAGAGACGTCGACCTCTGCAGTTCGAGATCGGAGATTATGTGTACCTAAAGGTCTCACCCACCAAAGGAGTCACTCGTTTTGGAGTCAAAGGAAAGTTAGCACCCGCTACATTGGTCCGTTTGAGATTCTGGATCGTTGTGGTAAGGTCGCTTACAAGCTAAGTTTGCCCGATCATCTTTCAGCAGTTCATAATGTGTTTCATGTCTCCGAACTCAAGAAGTGTCTCGAGTACCTGAACATGTGGTTGAAGTTGAAGGCGTTGGGCTAGAACCAGATCTGTCATACACTGAGTATCCAGTTCGCGTGTTGGATCACAAGGATCGTGTTACCCGAAGAACCACCACAAGATGGTACAAGATCCAGTGGAACCAGCACTCTGAAGAAGAAGCCACCTGGGAATCCGAAGACTTCTTAGCAAAGAACTATCCCGACTTTCTCAAATCTCTGTAGATGTAAGGTTTTGCCTTTTCCTTCTTAAGACGTGGAATCTCGGGGCGAGATTTCTTTTAGGGGGGAAGGCGCTGTATGTGTAACACCTCCGGTGTTTAACTGTAATTAACCTGACATGTCATCATCATTAGTCATTAAATCATTCTTGCTTTGCATTTAAGTTTGCTTAATACCTGTGTAGCAATCTCTTTCAAAAACCCTAAAAGCCCAAATCTTCCTATAAGGGCAAAAATGGTAATTTCACCTCTGTGCCTAGCTTTGTGTAATTCTTGTTCAGTTGGATGTCTGAAGTTTTGTTGTGTTGGCCAAAGTTCAAAATCAAAATCAGATTTTAAATCCCTTTTGAAAAACCCTGATTTCCAAACCCTGGTTTTTACCCCTCTTTTATTAACTTAAAAACTATTCAAAATTGAGGTTAGTCCTTTTGGAAAAGTTGTAGATCTTGTCAAGAGGAACAACTTTGGTGTTTGCAGATTTTCAAGTTTCAATACAAAATCAGAAGTAATTTCAAATTCCTCCAAACTTAAATTTTGTCCCTTTTTCGGTTTTCAAAGGATCTCAAAAACTTTTGAGTTTCAGAAAAAGTTTATATTGGCAAAGTTGTAGATCTCAAAATTTTAAGCAACTTTGGTGTTTTGAGTTTTCTTTGTGTAGTCAAGTTTTAAGTTTTGGGAGTAATTTCAAATTTCAGAAAAGGGGAAGTTTGGCTTTAAATATCGTCACTGTGCACGAACTTTAAAGCCAGGGGGCCCCGGCCTCCGGCAAGGCCGCCGCGCCGCGCGCGAGCCTCGCCGCCCCTGCGAGCCCGGTCTGACCCGCGCCCGTGCCGCGCGCGGCCAAGCTCTGGCGCTCGCCTTTCCTCTCGGCCCCTACCTACCGCCGCCTCGCTCATCCCCTACCCTCTTCCTCTTTCCCCTCGGCCGCGGACAGCGCGCAGTTGCCGGCCGCCGGCAAGCCGCCCCGCCGCGCGCGCGTTCCCGCCCGCACCGAGCCGCCCTACCATGTTCCCTACCTCCATTAATGTCGCCCGAACGCTCCCCATCCTTCTAACCGGACCCCCCCAGCTCCGCCCGCGGCTATAAAAGCCGCCGGGTTCCGCCATTACCACCACCACGGCGCCCGCACCAACGGACCCCCCCAGCGCCCGCCGAGCCCGCCGTTGTCTTCGCCTTGAGCTGCTCCACTTCCCGAGCAATCAATTTCACCCCTCCGCCCTCCTATCGCCGGCGCGGGAGCTTCGTCCCCGACTCCGGCAAGCGGCCGCGCTTCGGCCAAGAGAAAAATTCGCCGCCGTGAGTTTTCCTCCCGTCCCTCCGACCCCTGCCCTCTCTCCTCAACCTCCGTGCGCTCCTAACCGCACCTCGGTAATCCCTTTTTGGTGGACAGAGCCACCGGACGTCGTTCGCCGCCAGAGAGAGCTCCGCCGGAGTACCTCCACCGTCGAGCTCCCTCCTCCGACCCTGCACCGCCTCGCCGAGTCTCTCTCCTGACTCACGGTGAGCCGCGCGAATCCCTCCCCACACTCGGTTTTCCCAGCGCAAGTCCCGAACGGCCGGTCCGCCGTCCGCCTCGTCTGCGTTTCGCCCGAGCCCTCCGTCTCGCCTGCGACTCGCCCGAGTCCTGCTGTCCGTCTCGCCCGAGCCTCCAGCCAGGCCTCGGCGCGAGCGCATGCTCTCCGCTTCGCCCGAGCCAGGCCTCGGCGAGCGCATGCTCTCCGCTTCGCCCGAGCCAGGCCTCGGCGAGCGCATGCTCTCCGCTTCGCCCGAGCCTCCGGGCCAGGCCTCGGACGAAGCAAACATTCCCGTCTCGCCCGAGTCTTGCGAGGAAAGAGCACAGTGCTCTTTCCTTTTTGGCAAGTTGTGAATAGTGTTCCTTTTTCATCTTTTTGTGTGATTTTCTGTGTGTTGCTCCAAAAATTCTGAAAATTTTATGGTAGACTCTTCATACCACGTAGTATTTTAGAAAAATATGAAACTTGACTTTTCTGCAAGAATTTGAAAATGTAAAATCCCTCTTTTAATTAATAAATGGATGGTTTTAGATTTTAGAAAAATCATGTGTAGCTCCAAAAATCATGAAATAAATTTTTATGTGCTAGTTGTGTCATGTTTAGTCTCTGGAGAAATTTTGAGGCCTTTTGGAACAAGTTGATTTTTGGGTATTTATTTAAATTGTTAAATAGCGCCTTTGTAATTAAATGTTTGATTTTTGTTAAGCACCTTAATGACCTCCAAAAAATTATGAAATTTGTTTTGACATCTGTTTATACCATAATGAACCTATGAGATCATTTGGGTAAATTTTGGAGCAACTGCATAAAATGACCTTTTAAATAATTAGGAAAAAAAAAAGAAAATCAAGTAGAGTTTATGTTGTATGCCCTGTCGTGTGACTTTTGGGATTGTTTGCTGTTTATAGACCCCCACCCCTTTGGTCTATGATGTTGTGATGTGATCCATGCTTGTTTTGTGTTTAGGTCGGATAAATGATGCTTAATAGGTTGTTTAATTTTGCTTAGAGAACAAGATAAGTAACTTCGTGTCTGTTCTAGAAGTTACTTATGCGCCGAAAAATTATACTCTAGAAACAGTAGAATTGTCCTTTTGTTCATGTCAGCATCCTCATAAGCATACATCCTTGCATCCGTATAGTGACCGAAGGAGAAGGCACCAAGGTCGAGGCAGCCGCTGACGAACCTACTCCCGAAGCGACCCCGAGCTCCAACACCTGCACTGCCGACCCCGAGCCCGTCCTTTTTGCTCTCCAAGGTAAGCCCGGTGCATTTAACCCTTTCCTTGAATTTATAAAATGATTTCCTTAAATGCTTTTGAGTTAAATTATTGCATTAGGTTTATAGGAGTTGTGTGTTATCCTAATTGATGCACTATCCACCTTGACCACTGATACACCGATACCTGCTTTTCAAAAGTATTTGAAAAATGCTTAGCAATGCTTATTGAATTAGACTTTGCAATAAAATGCCAATTTTAAAAGTGTGATCACTTAAGGAATGTTTATGGGAATTGGTCTTACTCCCCGGCTGTTGGTTAGGTATCTGATCCGTACCTAGTCAATAGCGAGGAGAGGTTGTCCGAGCGTACGGTGCCGTCATGTTGTAGTCCGGGACTCAACAGTTGACACCGACCGGGACAGGATTGAAAAACTGACAGGACTATTACGCTTGGGTGAGATATAACCAAGGTATAGTTCTGGCTAGAAAATTAGGGACCATCCGTATGGGGGCCTGCTGGTCAAGACTTGTAACTATTCACATACTACGGAAAGCTCTGGCTCCGAGAAATCCTTTATTGGACCGACAACCGCGCACTGGGAGTGGAGAGATGGCGGAAGTAGCATGTACCCACGTGGTCGTCGTACCTGGATAGGAGTGGTGTACTGTACTTCCGGGTGGCGTAGGACCGGGCCCAATCTTGGAGGAATCGTGGTAGACGAGTTGGCATATGCAAGCTTGGGTGCTACATATGCAGTGTGGATAGGGATCCTCAGCTGAGTATTATTTATCCGGATTAACGTTGCTCCTCGGTTATGGAGACTTGGTCCACTGACTGTCAACGGAGAGTGGTTCTCAACTAGGAATGTTTTGAAATGTAAAATGAATCATGAATGATGAAGAATTGAGGAATACTGAATCTTTCAAAATAAAATAAGGTTTACAAAAATGCTTTTCTGCAAAATACTTGATCTTGCTTAAGCCTTACCTTGACTACCCTAAGCCTCTCATTCCTGAGTCTTCTCCCTTTTCTTTAGTCGGGTAAGTCTTGTTGAGTACCCCAGTACTCAGGGTTTGTTACCCATGCTGCAGGTATGACAGAGTCCCCGATGTGTCTTGCACCCTGCTGCGTGACCATCGTCCAGGAAGAGGCCGATGAGGCCGAAGAATAGTTGTACACCCTCGGGCTGGGTGATTATAAGCATCTTTGCTGTTCTCCACTATGTTGCCTATGTCTATTTCTATTATCAGAACTTGGTTTGTAATAACTG
This sequence comes from Coix lacryma-jobi var. lacryma-jobi, assembly GCA_009763385.1. Taxonomy (NCBI): domain Eukaryota; kingdom Viridiplantae; phylum Streptophyta; class Magnoliopsida; order Poales; family Poaceae; genus Coix; species Coix lacryma-jobi. Next base: position 474,721 of record VDCT01000469.1, on the reverse strand, counting down.
CACCTTAAATTCTATTTGGAACCCTGTTTTGTAAAACTAATGTTATTTAAGTCTTCCGCTCATTATTCCGATGTTATTTGTAAAAGTATGCAATGCTGTAACCGAATTGTGAGATGATCCTGCGGACATTGGGCACTGATGTAGCCCGGTGGCGAACAGGTCTTAATCACATGGAACATGGGTTCGGCTGTCAGAGGTTGACAGGGACACGTGGGCCATGGGATTAGGGTCGTTCCGTCACAGGAATGACATATAATTTAGAATGGAGGCACATCATACATGAAAAAAAACATAGTTTAATATTTCGAGATATAAATACATGTAAACAATTAACAAGCATATGGTTGAGTATGTCACCACACAAATTGTTAACCAAATTCTACTAACTCCTATAGATATGAAAACCCACCGAACATCATGCAAATATTTAAGAAGTGTCAATAAATAACTTGATTCATAAACCACATCACATAGACATAAATGCAAATAAATATTTAAGGGTGGAATAGCCATGACATTAGGGCTATTATAAGTCTATCTTAGCAAGAGTTAAAACAACTCGATATTGATACATGGAAGTGAACTCTACATAAATGGCCACACAAGTAAACACAACTTCCACTAGTCCTTCAAGAGTCTTCATGTTTTTGCTACAGCTTCCCAGGTGACCTTCACTGAAATTGTCAAAAAATCATCAAGATTCACCTCTTTATCCACTGTTCCATGATACCAAGCATTAAACATGCATGTCCACTCTTCATTGGACAGGTGGCCATTATCTATTGATGACCCTGTAATACGAAGATCAAGGTGATTACGAAGCACCACCGCCACAACTGAACTAAATATGCACCCAGCTTCTATAAACCTTCAAAAGGACGGATCACATCACTAAAGCCACTGGTCTTGGCATATAACTTCAGATCAAAGCCATAGACAGGAGCACGTAGGATCTTAACATCAATTGTTGCTTGAACAGCAATGTTCAGAACTGCAAACTTCACATCCAATGCACACTTCTCCCCATACAGACGACCAGTTTTCACAAATGATTTTGTTTCAAACATGTTGCTGATCTTAGTACACCCTTTGATCAAAAGTCACCTTTTGGTTCATCTTCAGATGTGTCATGTGGGGCGGCTGCAAGCCTACAACTAGCTACAAGGCACCCCCAAGGCCACGCATGGGCAGGAGAAGCCCGAGGAGGCTCATGCAGTTGTAGTTGAAAGGTCCTAAATGTCTAGAGGGGGATGAATAGCCTAATAAAAATTCTACAAAATTACTAGAGCAACTTGTTAGATAATAAGATGGCAAAATAGCAATTTGCTCTAGCTCTACTTTTACCACTAGCAAGCCACCTGCACAAAACTAGTCACTATGGTCTCTATATCAATATCACACAAGCAATTAAACTATGTTGCAACTACACTAACTAGTGATCAAGTAAGAGAACTAGTTACAAATAAATGCGACTAAACAATTTAATTAGCTACACAAGATAAGTAAGGCAAGCTCTACACAATTATACTAGGAATTAAAATACAAGTGATAGCGATATACCGAACCAGGCAAGTGTCAATATAGAATATCAATGAACCAATGTGACACAAGATTATCCTTGTGGTTCGGTTGCTTGCCGACAACCTACTCCATGTTGTGGCGATACACTCACTTGGTGGTTCACGCGCTAATAGGCATTACACGCCTAGCCCTACACAAGGGCGCCATAAGAACCAAGCACAAGTGAAAGCCCTAGTTTGGTTTTGGTTATTGATGATGAAACCTATTTTGGTCTAATCCTTTTGTGAAGCATGTGTGTAGCTAATGGAAAAGGATTACAACCAAGCCATTGATGGAGTTAGCAAAGTGGCAACTATGGAGGATTGTGACGACCACAAGCACTCATGTGATCAAGTGCTCTATCATTGGTGAAATGAGGAAGAGAAAAGATGTCTTGCTCAAGTGGTAGATTATTTCTTACTTTAATCTTGAGTATAGGCAAGCCGGACTATCAAGAGGGATACAAACTAGGCTAGCTAGATGTGGTGTGAAAAGTGCTCATGACGTCTAACATCTAGTGCCTCTTTGAACGATCTAACTTTGCGTTGTTGCTAGGATCGAGTGGCGTGGTGAGTGAAGTGAAAATCCCTTGAAAAATGATTGTGAAAATGCTAACACCAATGCACATGATGGTGTACACTTGGTGGTGGTGGCACTTTTGCAAAGGAGAAGGTGTTGGAGTTGATTTGGATCAACTCGGAGAAGAGAAGGAAGTTTTTCAGTGTGTTTCGGACGCTAGGATGGTTCTTGGATTAAAATTCTGTACAAATCCTTTGTGCTTTGGATCTTGTGTTCATGTGGGTTGTGTAGCCCTCTGAATAACCTTTCCAAAATGTCCAAGATCATCGAAATCGGAGTTCGGAGCTAAAAGTTATGGCCGTTTTAGCACGGAGGTCAGTTGCTCAAGTCAGTAGTACCGACCCTAAGGCCGGTAGTACCGACCCTCCGCGAGCAGATCGCATGCTCTCTGTGTTGGGCCATTTTGGCCTACCGGTAGTATCGCTATAAGGCCGGTAGTACCGGGGCCGGTACTACCGACCCTCTTCTGGATGTGTTTGCAAGGTCTCTTTAACGGTCGTTGTTGGTATAGTCGGTACTACCGACCTATGGGGTCGGTACTACCGACCGTGGCGCAGCTGCCTTGTACAAATAGTCACTCGGCCAGCTTCCAACGGTTACCTCTTCGATTCCTCGCGCCCAAACACAAGAAAGAGAGCTCCCAAGTGTTGACTAACCTCCTCTCTCCCCCCCTTTGATTCTAGAGTGAATCTCTTGCAAGCTTTGAGCTAGGGAAGTGAGATTAGAGAGTGAGACGCATCGATCTACGTCTAGAGCACTTGGATCCAACATCTCTCCGGCTTAATTTGTGTTCTTTACTCTTGGGTTCTTGGAACCCTAGCCGGTTAGGTGTTCTTCGGTTGTTGCCCGTGATTGACTCACTTGTGAGGGCACTCCGAAGTGTTTGTATTACCCTCTGATTCTTAGTGAAGAAACTCAACTAGCCTTTGTGGTTGCTTGAGTGAGGCAAGGAGGTGAAAGAGACTCCGACCTTCGTGGTCACCTCAACAATGGGGACGTAGGTGCTTCTTAGTGAAGTGGCCGAACCTCGGGTTAAATCTCATGCCTCGTGTGCTTGTTCGATTTGCATCTGGATTATTTCGTTTGTGCTCTTGTTCTTCGTGATCTTCCTCTCTCTACTCTCATTCTAAGTGTGGGAAGGCTCGATCTACACTTTGGGGAGGAGCCACTACTTGGATAAGGTATAACTTCATCTACATCTCCTAGGGAGACATTGATATGTGTTAGATCCATTTTTGCATCTCCTCTATCTCAATTTCGTAGCAGTATTTAGGTTGTCGGTAGTATCGACCTGTAGAGTCGGTAGTACCAGCCCCTATAGTCGGTAGTACCGACTGTGTGCCCTGATATCCATTTTGAGTTGTGAGTTTCAAGATTCTAGGCTATTCACCCCCCCTCTAGCCATTCGGACTTTCAACAAGAGAGGATCCACAAGCCACGAGCATTCCACTAGAGTTGCTTTGACGATCTCCCACGGGGAATAGGCACAAGAACCCCTCACAAATATAATCCTTGATGGGGGCGGACACAATCACCAAATACCCTCACCAATCAATAAATCACCAACTGTCTAGGTGACGGCAATCACCAAGAGTAATAGGAAATCCACAATCACAAGAATCACCTAGTGCCACCAAGAGGCAGGAGATGCTCTTCAAGCTCACAAGATCAACACTTAGGGCTCTCAATTTCTCTCTTATGGTTAGCACCAAGCTTTGGGGGGAGAGAGAGGAGAGGAGGAGCTTGTTCTTCTTCTTTTTGGATGTCAAAGAGCAAATGAGGAAGAAGAGTGAGTGAGTCTGTAGGGGGACTGAGAGAGACGTTGGACTTGACCCAGCCGGACTACCTCTCCACCCACGCCTGCCTTCCTGGTCGAGCCTAACCAGCTGCAACGGTCGAATGACTACTGAGAAAAGGCAACGAACGACAATGGCAGAAGGGTGCACCAAACGGTCGGCAACAGTTGCACACCCTTTCAACTAACCGGTGGTCGACAGCACATCAGCAGCAAACGGAAGGCCAGTGACGGAACCAGCGCAAGCCAATGACAGAGCGACAATGGATGACTCCCACTGCTGCCGATGCACGCGACCCCAGGCTCCCAGCACTCGAGCATGCTTGCCTCTCACTAAAAAGGACATGCGCTCCATCCACCCATAGCAGCTGACTCATGGGGCCTTGCATGCAAGCTGCAGGAAGCACAACGCCTCTAGGCCAATCATGGAGCGCATGCAGCTAGTCTCCCATTCTCATGCATCCACTCTCAACCAGAAGGTTGAACCAGCATAAAGTTCTTGTTGAGCTCATTTTTCTCTTTCTCTCTCCGGTCCCCCTTTTACTGTACACGAGCATCTCTTCCTCTCTCTTTCTCTTTCCTGCATGCAAGCTGGTCCCCACGAAGTTTCCTCAACCAGAAATTCTCGTTGAACTGGCACAAATTCTTGTAGATATTTAGCTCGAGATAGAACACCCTCAGACGGCAAAAAAGGACTCCCTGAACAAGAAATTTTGGTCGAGCAATTGCAGCTCCTCTTACCTCTTCTCTTTTCTTTCCTTTTCAGATGCCAACTTCACCAAAGATATACCAAGATAAATTAAGTACTTAAGTTAACATTTCACAAAGAGATTTTTTTAGGGTTAATCTGACCACATCACTAAGCGCAATGCATATGCAAAAGAGACTCTCACTTAGTGCCACTAGATAACCATTGTAATTAAAGATTTCCAATCTTTATAGTACAGTTATCTATCCTAAACCCGATCACGCACTCTATTGCATCTTGACCGGCAAAACAAATATCCTATTTTATACCTTTGCCTTGAGCCCATAGGATTTTGTTTCTCTCTTTCTTATTTCCAAGATATGAGCACCTGATCATCATTTGTGGCCATCACCAACACCACGTGTGTCATCCTTGCTCAACCTTGGATATGGACATAACCTTTCTCATTCATAACACTACAATAATGGTTAGTCCACTTGGTTGTTTCAATTATCCAAAACCAAACATAGGGCTTTCAGTAGTTAATGGTTCTTAGGAGTTTGTTGAGGGATTAGTAGTGATGGTTGCATGCAGCTGCCAGGGCAATATCCCAGGGGGTGCCGACTATAATAAATGCCAATTAGAGTCTAGAGAAGAGAATAGAGTTAATGAGGTTAATTAAGGGGAGAGAAACAGGGAGCCAGAGGCTGGGTGGCATAGGGGCTAAGCTCCTCTATTTGTACCCTGTAACCAGTTGAGATTGAATCAAGCAATGAACAACAAACAATCCAAAACTCCCAAATGTTCTAGTCTCCCCCCACGCAGCCTTTGCCCGGCCTTCCTATTGGCAGTGGTTATCCCTCCTATCTCCTTATGAACTAAGGTTCATAACATTTGGTATTAGCTTCCAGGCGCTCCTCTTCCACCTCTGCTCCCCCGCCAAACCCAGCAGCCACCACACCATCCGCACTAGCCTCACCAACGACTTTCGTCGCCTCCATATCAGGAGTCAGAGTTCTTTTCCTATGGCTTCTGCTATCGGTCATCCATCACCATCAAGTGATGAGCTAATCACTACCCTAGTTGAGGGGACTCACCGTCTCGTAGAGGAATCACTTCGTCATGATGTTCAACCACTACCATGCTCACTTGGAGAAGTCAGAGCATGAACTCCAAGCAACAGTGCAGCTACAGGCGGCAGCGAGAGGGTTCCTGGTAAGGCACACCACAAGAAAGATGCGGGCAGCGATCAACCCTGCACCTTCAATGATCCCATCCACCGCATCATTAGGTGTCGCTGCAACACACACACTGTCCAATCGGCGCTCACTACGAGTATGGTTGTGCCAACAAGCAGCAGATGTTCACCAAAATCCTCCAGGCTTGATGAGTTGGATATGACACTTCCATCAGCACCACCAACTGTCTCCTCTGTTCTATCATCTTTTTTGGTGTTGCTGGACATGCCTAGCGTCGTGGTTGACTGCTGCAACCTGAAGCTAGCTGTGACGGACCAGGATATCAGAGATATCATCGGAAGATGAGTACTCAGATTAACCCTGGACGACACGGGAGATCTTAGGACGTGATACGAAGTCTACATGGATTATGACTCTCATTGTAACCTAGTTGAGTTCTTAAAGGAAGTCTTGTAATTAGAATAGAACTCTCCTGCTGTAACCGACTAGGACTCGGGCTGTGCTATGCTTCACCGGATATATAAGGGGAAGCAGGCGCAGGCTTTGATGGAATCTTGAACCATAACACAAGGCACACGCCGCACTGGACGTAAGGTATTACACTATTTAGCGGCTGAACTAGTATAAATCGTTGTCCTTGTGTACTCGCCGAGTTCTACGAACACTGATCCTCACTGAACAAATCGTCTGAGATCCCTCAAGACAGTTGCCGGTTAACAAACACCGACAGCTGGCGCGCCAGGTAGGGGCTCTCGGCGATTCGACGATCAAGAGCTCGACGACCACGTCAACATGTTCTCGGCGGGATCAATTTTCGTTTTGGCTCATGGACTTGCATCGCGGACGATCAAGGGAAGCTACATCAGCAACTTCACAATGAATCAGAAGCGCAAGTCACGCAAAAGATGGATGATCTCACCCAGAACCTAGCAAACCTTGCAATCCAAGGTCCGCAAGATTCCGAAGGTCAGGCCGGGGCTTCCGACTCCTACTCGAGCTCTAATTCTGAGACCGCAAGGACTCGGACACCAGACTTGGCATTACTTTTGGTCTACGGAACTCGGCTGATTGCCTGCCTAAAACTTAATTGAGGTAAAGTTCAAGGGGTGTCAACAGATCCCCTTGATTGGAGCCCAACAGGGACTCGTCTTCAGCTCAACCAAAGAAGGCAGCATCGTCCATTGGCCAATACAATCAGCCCCGGCTAGATTGATTGGCACGATTGACCAATTCTTCCGTACCAGCACAGACATCAGCTCCCCTCTGAGGAACACGACACCTCAACATAGCTAAATTCCAGTGCCTCTACTCTGGAATCGGTTACACCGAGACCAACAAATCAGGGTTATACTCGCGAGGTCTTCATGGCAGGACACCAATCATCTCTACGACCTCCAACTCCTCCAGATGTCCTCCGAGATGACGAAACCACAAGCATGATAGCTGATAATGATCCAAAAGGACCCAGAGAAAGTGAGTCTATGAAGACTGAGAGAATTAGGAGGAATCAGGCCAGAGAAGCTCGCAGGAGGCGAGCAAACCATCGAAAGGAGGCCATGGAACGTTACCAATACGGCTTAAAGAATATAATAGCCGGAGATGTCTGGAAGAAGAAGCGGAGCGCCAAGCTCGCACCCAGCATGATCAGGAGAATCAATCTCAGAATGATCACAATCGACGACGAGCCGATTGCTCCCGCAACCTTGAACCTGAGTTCATGAGGGTTGCTGGTCACAAGGTCTACCAGACACCTTACTAAAACATCATCGCTCTGGCTACAGAGATGGGAGCTAAGAACAATCGCACCCCCCGAAGAAGAGCGACGGCTAGTCATGCTTCAAACTACCGCACTACAGCTCAAAGGGCGAAATCTTGAGTCTTTGGATGACGAACAAGCATCATCCCATCCAAGCCAGAGGCGACCTGTTCATGAACGACTCGATCGGGCTCCAGTAAGGAGTCGCTTGGGCAACCGAGTACCCGATCAGGCTGAAGGAGGAGCCGAATCATCATACCGAGGAGTCGCAATCGCAGCATCCGACGCAGTCGATTGCTTCCCCTGTTTTCCCAAAGACTCCGAGCAGTCCCATTTCCACGAAAATTCAAACCCGGAAACTACTCAAAGTACGATGGTAAGACAGAACCAAAACGCTGGCTCAGGCTGTATGCTCAAGCAGTCGAGTGGCAGGAGGAGGAGGAAGCAACGACGTCAAAGCACTCTTTCTCCCCATGGCTCTAGAGACAATGCCACTCGCATGGTTTGACAGGCTTAAATCCGAGTCCATTGACTCCTGGGAACAATTCCATCGTATCTTCATAGAGAACTTTGCGGGTGTCCCGAGAGATAAGATCCCCAGACTAAGCTCAGGACATGCAAGAAGCAGAAAAACGAGACAATGCGAGAGTACTACAGACGCTTCTCAGAAATTCGCTCCACAGTCTCTGACATCACAGACAGAGAAGTAATTGACCTTTTGGCAACAGAATTTGCAAAGGTACAATTACAAAGATTTCATCAAGCATGACCCGACCACCGCCGACGAGTTTCATCAGGCAGTAAATTCCATGATGGCGACAAAAGAAACGCACACAAGAACGCTTTCCCGAGAGGAATACGCAAGGTGATCGAGGAAACAATCAGAGAAGCAATCAAGTTGCTCAGCAAAAAACCCGCAAGAGAACAGGGGACACACACTGTTACAGCCATGGAGCCTCAGAAGAAAGGAAACAAGCCATCCACCTTTGACGACTTACTCGACGGACCATGCCCTTTCCATCCAAAAGAAGGACATTAGGCTACATTGTCGACAGCTTAAGGAGCGAGGCTTGAACTCTGACTTCAATAGAAAGAAAAAAGATAAAGGGAAGAAAGTAGCTGACGACCCTCAGTAGGACGCCGGTGGTTTCAAACACCCCAAAGGGACCATCAATGTCATATTTGGAGGAGTAACCACCAGCGACAGCAAACGTCTCCAGAAACTTTCCCTACGTGAGATCATGTCTATAGAGCCGGCTACTCCCAGATACCTTGATTGGTCAGAGTATCCGATCAATTTCTCTCGGGCAGACCAATGGACCAACGTATCCAATGCAGGGCATTACCCGCTAGTCTTGGATCCTACGGTCGCCGGGTTCAAACTAGGAAGAGTACTCATTGACGGAGGAGCAGGACTCAACGTTATCTTCGCAAGCACCTTACGCAAGATGAACTTGGACCTCGCAACTCAACTCACACCATCAAACGCCCCTTCTACAGCATAGTACCTGGAAAGGCGGCTGTACCACTCGGAAGGATCATACTACCCGTCACTTTTGGAACTCAGACCAATTACCGGACTAAGTACATCAATTTCGAGGTAGCTGACTTCGAGTCGTCATACCACGCCATATTTGGACGACCAGCTATCGCCAAATTTATGGCAGTACCTCACTACCCATACCTTCTGCTGAAGATGCTGGGTCCTAAGGGAATTCTAACCTTCAGGGGTGACTTGAAGCGATCATTCGATTGCGACACAGAGGCTGTTCAAATTGCTGAAAAAGCTCAACTCGCCCAGGAAGTACAAGAACTCGCACAGATGGTGCATAACACCAAGCCTGGAGATTCAGAAATCCCAACCAAAAAGGCAGGTGCTATCCAACCATCAGCAGAAGTCTCTACAAAGACAATTGACCTGGAAACCGGTGATCTATCAAAGACAGCAGTTATTAGTGCTCACCTACCCAAAGAATAGGAACTCGCGCTCACCAAGTTCCTCAGAGCAAACAAAGACATATTTGCTTGGAAACCGGCTGATATGCCAGGAGTTCCTAGGAGCTTGGCTGAGCACAAACTGGAACTAAAAGAGGGCTCCACACCCATCAAGCAAAGACTTCGACGATTCTCACCAGAAAAGAAAGAGGCGATCAAGAAGGAGATAGCTAAACTACTGGCGGCCGGGTTCATCAGAGAAATCCTCCACCCGAGTGGTTAGCTAATCCAGTACTAGTCAAGAAAAGAACTCCGCTGAGTGGCGTATGTGTGTCGACTACACAGACCTCAACAAGCATTGTCCAAAGGATCCCTTCGGATTACCAAGGATAGACCAGATAGTCGACGCTACTGCGGGCTCGGCTCTATTATCCTTTCTAGATTGCTATTCCGGGTACCATCAGATTGCTCTCAAAGAAGAAGACCAACCCAAGACATCGTTCATAACTCCCTTCGGAGCCTACTGTTACAAAACCATGTCCTTCGGATTGAAAAATGCAGGGGCTACCTACCAGCGTGCTATCCAAAATTGTTTGGGCGACCAAATTGGCCGCAATGCAGAAGCTTATGCTGATGATGTGGTCATAAAGACAAAGGACCCGACTACCCTCATATCAGACCTGGAGGAAACTTTCACCCGGCTACGCTCATTCCAATGGAGGCTCAATCCCACAAAGTGTGTTTTCGGAGTACCCTCAGGCCAGTTACTCGGATTCCTTGTTATCCATCGGGGCATCGAGGCCAGTCAAAAACAGATCACAACCATCATCAATATGAAGCCACCTACATCAGTCAGGGATGTTCAGAAACTCACCGGGTGCATGGCTGCGCTCAATCGATTTATCTCACGGCTGGGAGAAAAAGGACTCCTTTCTTCAAATTACTCAAAGCTGGTGATAAATTTCAATGGACAGAAGAAGCAGACATGGCCTTTGAACAACTCAAAGGATACCTCACCACTTCACCCATTTTGACGCCACCAGGACCCAGGGAGCCAATGATGCTTTATATTGCAGCTACCACACACGTTGTGAGCACGACAATTGTGGTGGATGAAAGGTCCTAAAAGGCTAGAGGGGGGGTGAATAGCTATAAAAAATTCTACAACAACACTTAAACAAACTAGTTAGACAACTAAATGGCGAAGCGAAGTTTGCGCTAGCTCTACACAGATGCAAGCCACCTATTCACGATTCTAGATAACCACAAACTCTAAGTCACACAATATCAAAGGAACTATTCAACAACTAAATAAGCAATAATGTATATCACTACACAAGATAAGAGAATGTAACTAACAACAAGGTGTAACATTAACTTGCAAGAAAGTAACAAATGTAAGTACAAGAGATAGAAGTGTGTATACCGATCCGGCAAGAGATTAATAAATGAATATCAAAGAATACCACGGAGACAAGTTGACACATAATTTTTCCTCCGAGGTTCACTTGCTTGCCGGCAAGCTACGTCCCCATTGTAGCGATACACCCACTTGGAGGTTCACGCGCTAATAGGCATCACACGCCTAACCCTCAATAGGGTGCCGCACAACCAATACAAGATGGGGATCCACAAGCTACGAGCAATCCACTAGAGTTACCTTTGGCGCTCCGCTGGGGAAGGTACAAGAAACCCCTTACAAATCACCGGGAGATGGCCACGAACAATCACCACTCGTGCCTAATCTCCTCCGCTGCTCCAAACCGTCTAGGTGGCGGCAACCACCAAGAGTAATAAGAATATCCGCAGCAATCACAATCGCCAAGTGCCACTAGATGCAAACTCACAAGCAAATGCACTTGGATCTCTCGATCTCACTTGGATTCGCACTAACAAGCAAAGAGATCGGAGGGAGGGATTAGATCTTGCTCAAGAGGATGTTCAAGAAGTCAGAGAGTCAAGAAGCCCCTCCCCAAAGGCGGCCACGGTCAATTTATAGGGAAGGGAGGGCGACGGCCCGAACCCTACCTTTCTGCGCTTGGTCGGTAGTACCGACCCCTCCTGGGCGGTAGTACCGACAGAGTCAAACTAGCCGTTTAACACACGTCCCGCTGATTTAGGCGAGGCACCGACTCTGGTCGGTACCTCCGAGGTCGGTAGTACCGAGGTAATGGCGGTACTACCGCCAGGCCAAAAAACGCCGCGAACAGAGAGCTCTGCGAAAAACCAGCCACTACCGACCTTGCATCGGTACCACCGTGGGCGGTAGTACCGAGGTAATGGCGGTACTACCGGCAAGCCATTTTCAAAAACTACAGAGAGCCTCCCGAAACTCCTCAGGGCCACGGTACCACCGACCATCCGGTCGGTACCACCGCCGGCGGTAGTACCGAGGTAATAGCGGTACCACCGCCAGGCCAAAAACGCCCCATTACAGAGAAGGCTGCACGCAGCACCTATGGGCGGTACCACCGACCACCTGGTCGGTACCACCGACCATACACAGAAAACTCCATTTTCTTCTCTGTGTTGATCCAAACCAACTCCAACAACTTCTCCTTTGCAAGTGTGCTAACACCAACAAGTGTACAACATCATGTGCATGTGTGTTAGCATTTTCACAAACATATTCAAAGGATTCGAGTTAGCACACTAGGTCCTAATGCATATGCATGTATGAATTCACCTAGTGGCACTTGATAACCGTGATCACCGAGATATTCCCCTCTTAATAGTACGGCTATCTATCCTAAATGCACTCACACCCTCTATGGTGTCTTGAGTGCCAAAACAAAATTCCTATTTATACCTTTGCCTTGATCTCCATAGGATTTTGTTTTTCTCTTCTTCTTCTCCCAAATGTGGAGCACTTGATCTATCTTTTGGTCATCACCACCAATACCATGATCATCATTTGGCTCCCGTACTTGGAATGTACCAACCTAGCTCATAAACACTTCATGACAAGGTTAGTACTCTAGGTGACATCAATTATCCAAAACCAAACAAGGACTTTCAATCTCCCCCTTTTGGTAATTGATGACAACCTTTCACAAAGATATATGTTTGAAAATTTGAGTCACCACTTTGTTAGTATTAGCTCCCCCTACATATGTGCTATAGTGTTTGGTTCAAGTTCGGCACATATGCATAGATATAAAATGTGGGAGAGTAATACTATCAAATGATGCTAAGGTATAAAGAATGGACCTTTGAAGCGTGATACCAATCGGAGTTGCCAATGTACACCATCCTTAGCATCTTGATTAGCTAGACTTACAAAAACACTAGATACCTTATGAGATCAACATTATATAAAAGGTTCTAGTACCGCTTTGCAAAAAACGGATTACATCTAGCTACCACTTATGCATGCTAGTTCACAAATCATCATTCAAAATTTATTTCTAGCATACATCACACAAGCATGTATATTGAATTTAAATGTTTACAATGCAATCACTCATATGAATATGCACATTCAAATGCAACAATCAGTTCATGAGCTTGCTCCCCCGACTTATGTGCTCAAAATTGATCCTCCCTTTGTTATATACATCTATCTTAACCATTTCTCCCCTTTGTCATTAAGTACCATAAAAGGCACACCAATTTTAGTAGGAGTTAAGTTAATCAAAAAGGTGATCAAGTTCATAGTATGGTTCAACCTAGCAAACAAACATAAGATAGTTAACACGGTTTGCTCTAGAGTAAGCTTCTTCACACATCTTTCAAAGGTTATCTTACTCACGTCGGTTAAACCCTTGAATGCTTGTTTCCAAGATCAAACACTAGGTTCACAAGCCCATAAACATGTCATATGCTACCACTAGATCATATCAACCATAGAAGCAATAGTGGTACCATATGTACATCCAAAGTATTTTATTTTCATGAATGAGCCTATAAGATGCAAGAAATGACTAAATGCACTAAACATATCCTTAGCAAGAATGAATGTCATGCCACACAATTTACCTTTGCTTTATCGAAGGAGAGGCATGTCATATAATGGAGGGTGCATCAACTCATATTTGAGAAATCAAGTATATTCAATTCATTCCTTAGCTTGCAAAATCTCTTTTCATCAAGTGGCTTGGTGAATATATCGGCAAGTTGATCATCGGTACCAACATTCTCAATTGAAATATCACCCTTTTGTTGATGGTCTCTTATGAAGTGATGGCGAATGTCAATGTGCTTTGTTCTTGAATGTTGTACTGGATTGTTGGTGAGCTTCACTGCACTCTCATTGTCACATAGCAATGGTACTTGTTTGAATTTAATTCCAAAGTCATCCAAAGTTGCTTTCATCCAAAGTAATTGAGCACAACAACTTCCTGCGGATATGTATTCTGCTTCGGCGGTTGAAAGTGCAACACTGTTTTGCTTTTCGATGACCATGATACAAGTGATCTTCCAAGTAATTGACATGTGCCCGATGTGCTTTTTCTATCAACTTTGCATCCTGCATAGTCGGAGTCCGAATATCCAATCAACTCAAAGTTTGACCCCTTGGGATACCACAATCCAACATTTTGTGTATGCTTCAAATATCTCAATATTCTTTTAGTTGCCTTCAAGTGACTCTCTCTTGGTGAAGCTTGAAATCTTGCACACATGCATACACTAAACATGACGTCCGGCCTAGAAGCGGTCACATAGAGTAAGCTTCCAATCATAGACCGATACAACTTTTGATCCACCATGTTGCCACTAGCATCACTATCCAAATGTCCATTTGTTCCCATAGGTGTACTAATAGCTTTTGCATCATTTAGACCAAACTTCTTGAGCATATCTTTGATGTACTTGCCTTGACTCACAAAAGTGTCATTCTTCATTTGCTTGATTTGAAGACCAAGGAAGTAACTAAGCTCTCCAATCATGGACATCTCAAACTCATTTGCCATCATATTCCCAAACTCTTCACAGAACTCTTGGTTGGTGGACCCAAAGATAATATCATCAACATATATTTGCCACACAAACAAGTCTTTGCCAATCTTCTTGGTGAAGAGAGTAGTATCAACCTTGCCCATCTTGAACCCTTTAGAGAGTAGGAAATCTCTCAACCTCTCGTACCATGCTCTTGGTGCTTGCTTCAAACCATACAACGCCTTTTTGAGCTTGTAAACATGGTTGGGCTTCTTGTCATCTTCAAAACCGGGAGGTTGTTCTACAAATACTAACTCATTGATATACCCATTGAGAAATGCACTTTTGACATCCATTTGATATAACTTGATATTATGAGCACATGCATAAGCCAATAGAATTCTAATTGCTTCCATTCTTGCAACCGGTGCATATGTTTCTCCAAAATCAAGACCTTCAACTTGAGTGTAACCTTGAGCTACCAATCTTGCTTTTTCTTACTACTATCCCATCTTGATCTTGCTTATTTCGAAATACCCATTTGGTTCCAATTACATTGTAATTCTTTGGTCTCTCAACAAGTTCCCAAACTTGGTTGCGGGTGAAGTTGTTTAGCTCTTCATGCATAGCGTTTACCCAATCAACATCCATCAATGCATCTTCTATCTTGGTTGGCTCAAATGATGACACAAAAGAAAAATGCTCACAAAATGATGCCAATCTTGATCTTGTTTGCACACCACTTCTAATATCCCCAACAATTTGATCTATGGGATGATCTCTTGCAATATTGGTTGGTTGGAGGATTTGCACTTGATTGCTTGGTTGAGATGAACTAGCTTGTTGATCTTCACTAGCACTTGATTGATTAACTGTTTCATTCCAACATGACCAAGCCTTCTATGCCATAACCAACCAAACAGATTTAGTGAACAAGCATGTTGACAGCTGGGTTTCACTAGCATTGAAATCAACCAAGTATAGGTTCTCATATCTAAATCCTTTGAATATCAAATTAGAACCATCCACACTTATGATTTCTACATCATCAACTCCAAAAATGCATTTGAAACCAAGATCACACAACTGAGCGACTGACAGTAAATTGAAGTTCAAGCTCTCAACTAGCAACACATTGGAAATGCTCATGTCATTTGATATTGCAATCTTACCAAGCCCTTTAACCTTTCCTTTGCCATTGTCACCAAAAGTGATAGAATCAAAACCATGATTGCCACTTGAATTGATTGAATTGAACATTCTTGAATCCCCGGTCATATGTTGAGTGCACCCACTGTCAAGCACCCAATGCCTCCCTCCGGCTTTATAGTTGACCTACAAGAACAAATCAATCCTTTTTAGGTACCCAAACCTTTTTGGGTCCTCCAAGATTAGTGACCAAACTCTTTGGTACCCAAATAGCTTTCTTCTTTGAGCCCACAATTGGTGTACCAATGAATTTAGCTTTATGCCATTAACACCCTTGGTAAGCAAATAACAAGAATCAAATTTAATAGAGGATACATTAGCGTTCTTGTTCTTGTTCTTGCAATATTGCTCTACATGCCCACTTTGCT
Organism: Coix lacryma-jobi var. lacryma-jobi; assembly: GCA_009763385.1. NCBI lineage: Eukaryota > Viridiplantae > Streptophyta > Magnoliopsida > Poales > Poaceae > Coix > Coix lacryma-jobi. The sequence continues at coordinate 458,754 of VDCT01000469.1, read as the reverse complement.
TGCATCTAGTGCAAAACCGACCATTGCTCTTCACAAAACTAGTTTTGTGAGTAGCAAAAGCCGCCTTGCCATTCTTGGGGGTATAGCCCAATCCCTCTTTGTTGAGAGAAAAACGTTGGCTACCCAAGCACTTAAGCAAGCGGGCCTCACCACCATAGGCTTTACCTAAGGCGTGAGTGAGCTCATTTACCTCCTTCTTCAATGTCTCATTTTCAACCATGAGTGAGGCATCACAAGTGAAGCCATCATCCATAGATGAAGTAGTAGTGGTAGATGATGAGCTACATGAAGGGTTAGTAGCAGCAATAACAATAGGCTTATAGAAAGATTCATCGATTATATCACAAGCTGTGCCTATGTCACATGTTTTAACCACTTTTTCAGTTTTAGCTTGATCAACAAGTGAGGAGTGAGCTTCCTTAAGCTTAGTGTGAGCATTGCCAAGCTCCTCATGGGCTTCCACTAGCCTCTCATGAGTAGCATTGAGCTCCTCAAAGGATTGCTCAAGAGCTTTTAGTCTCTTTTGCAATTCTTTGCACTCCTTTCTCTTTTTATCAAAATGTTCTCTAGCATCATCAAGCATTTCAATTAATTCATCTTTAGTGGGTTCATCATCATCACTATCATCACTATCACTCTCATCATCATCAGATAGTACCTTTGTGGCCTTAGCCATGAAGCATGATGGAGTATCGAAGATTGAAGGCTTGTTGTTGATAGCAATACTTGCAAGTGCCTTCTTCTTGCTTGTCTTGCGATCTTCATTATCACTATCTTCATCACTATCACTTGTGAATGCATCACTATCCCAAGTGACCATATATGATTGCCCCTTCTTCTTCTTGTGTAATTCTTCTTTTCTTTCTTCTCCTTCTTCTTGTCCTTCTTGTTGTCATTATCATCATTCTCACTGTTGTACGGACATTGAGCAACAAGATGGTCCTTGCTACCGCACTTGAAGCACCTCCTTGGTTCATCCTTGTTCTTGTATGAAGTTTTCTTCCTCCTTGCCTGGTAGCCCTTCTTCTTCATGAATTTGCCAAACCTTTTGACAAATAGAGCCATCTCTTCATCATCGTCATCACTGTCATTTGAGCAGTTATCTTCGCTAGAATCTTCTTTCTTTGCTTTGCCCTTGTTCTTTGATGATGATGTTGTGGCTTTGAATGCCACACTCTTCTTCTTCTCATCCTTCTTCACTTCTTGATCATTCTCATCTCTATAGGTGTCATCGGTCATTACATCTCCAAGAACTTGGTTTGGTGTCATAGTGTCCAAACCGCTTCTTACAAGCAACGTGACTAACATGCAAAATCTCTTGGGAAGACATCTCAAGAATTTATGAGAGAAGTCTTTGTCCTTCACCTCTTCTCCAAGTGCTTTGAGATCATTGACAAGCACTTGAAGCCTATGGAACATCTCTGGAACACTTTCATCTTCATTCATCTTGAAGCTAGCAAACTTTTCTTTGAGAATGTATGCTTTTGCTCCTTTCACTGCTTGAGTGCCCTCAAATGATTCTTCCAATTTCTTCCAAGCATCATATGCCATCTCCAAATTTTTGATTTGCTCAAATACCCTCTCATCAACGGCATCATGAATAGCACTGAGAGCAATGTCATTGTTCTGCATCTTCTCTTCTTCGGCATTGGTGAGATGCTCCGGATCAACTATCTCAATCTTGACATCACAACTTGCCATATCTTTCTATTGATTGACTTTAAATGAGTGGTTTTTTGCCTTCCAATAGCCATAGTTTGTGCCATCAAATTGGGGTGGCCTTTTGGTGTTGTTGATATGAGCCATTTTGACACCGAAGGTTGTTAAGCCTCAAATAAACGGTAACCTTGCTCCGATACCAATTGAAAGGTCCTAAAAGGCTAGAGGGGGGGGTGAATAGCCTTTTAAAAAAATTCTACAACAACACTTAAACAAACTAGTTAGACAACTAAATGGCGAAGCGAAGTTTGCGCTAGCTCTACACAGATGCAAGCCACCTATTCACGATTCTAGATAACCACAAACTCTAAGTCACACAATATCAAAGGAACTATTCAACAACTAAATAAGCAATAATGTATATCACTACACAAGATAAGAGAATGTAACTAACAACAAGGTGTAACATTAACTTGCAAGAAAGTAACAAATGTAAGTACAAGAGATAGAAGTGTGTATACCGATCCGGCAAGAGATTAATAAATGAATATCAAAGAATACCACGGAGACAAGTTGACACAATAATTTTTCCTCCGAGGTTCACTTGCTTGCCGGCAAGCTACGTCCCCGTTGTAGCGATACACCCACTTGGAGGTTCACGCGCTAATAGGCATCACACGCCTAACCCTCAATAGGGTGCCGCACAACCAACACAAGATGGGGATCCACAAGCTACGAGCAATCCACTAGAGTTACCTTTGGCGCTCCGCCGGGGAAGGTACAAGAAACCCCTTACAAATCACCGGGAGATGGCCACGAACAATCACCACTCGTGCCTAATCTCCTCCGCTGCTCCAAACCGTCTAGGTGGCGGCAACCACCAAGAGTAATAAGAATATCCGCAGCAATCACAATCGCCAAGTGCCACTAGATGCAAACTCACAAGCAAATGCACTTGGATCTCTCGATCTCACTTGGATTCGCACTAACAAGCAAAGAGATCGGAGGGAGGGATTAGATCTTGCTCAAGAGGATGTTCAAGAAGTCAGAGAGTCAAGAAGCCCCTCCCCAAAGGCGGCCACGGTCAATTTATAGGGAAGGGAGGGCGACGGCCCGAACCCTACCTTTCTGCGCTTGGTCGGTAGTACCGACCCCTCCTGGGCGGTAGTACCGACAGAGTCAAACTAGCCGTTTAACACACGTCCCGCTGATTTAGGCGAGGCACCGACTCTGGTCGGTACCTCCGAGGTCGGTAGTACCGAGGTAATGGCGGTACTACCGCCAGGCCAAAAAACGCCGCGAACAGAGAGCTCTGCGAAAACCAGCCACTACCGACCTTGCATCGGTACCACCGTGGGCGTACGGGCGGTAGTACCGAGGTAATGGCGGTACTACCGGCAAGCCATTTTCAAAAACTACAGAGAGCCTCCCGAAACTCCTCAGGGCCACGGTACCACCGACCATCCGGTCGGTACCACCGCCGGCGGTAGTACCGAGGTAATAGCGGTACCACCGCCAGGCCAAAAACGCCCCATTACAGAGAAGGCTGCACGCAGCACCTATGGGCGGTACCACCGACCACCTGGTCGGTACCACCGACCATACACAGAAAACTCCATTTTCTTCTCTGTGTTGATCCAAACCAACTCCAACAACTTCTCCTTTGCAAGTGTGCTAACACCAACAAGTGTACAACATCATGTGCATGTGTGTTAGCATTTTCACAAACATATTCAAAGGATTCGAGTTAGCACACTAGGTCCTAATGCATATGCATGTATGAATTCACCTAGTGGCACTTGATAACCGTGATCACCGAGATATTCCCCTCTTAATAGTACGGCTATCTATCCTAAATGCACTCACACCCTCTATGGTGTCTTGAGTGCCAAAACAAATTCCTATTTATACCTTTGCCTTGATCTCCATAGGATTTTGTTTTTCTCTTCTTCTTCTCCCAAATGTGGAGCACTTGATCTATCTTTTGGTCATCACCACCAATACCATGATCATCATTTGGCTCCCGTACTTGGAATGTACCAACCTAGCTCATAAACACTTCATGACAAGGTTAGTACTCTAGGTGACATCAATTATCCAAAACCAAACAAGGACTTTCAGTGGAGCGCAAAGATGACAAGCACATCTATAACACCCAGCAACCAGTATACTACATCAGCGAGGTACTCTCCGACTCAAAGGTCAGGTACCCGCAAGTACAAAAATTACTCTATGCTCTACTTATAACTTCAAGAAAGCTAAGACATTACTTCGAAGCTCATGAGATAACAGTGGTAACATATTTTCCATTGGGGGAAATCCTTCGCAACTGCGACGCTACCTGAAGAATTTCCAAGTGGGCAGTTGTGACACCCCAATTTTAAGAAAAAAATTGGAGCACAATATATGTATGCCAGGATCAATTTTCATACATATATCCACATCATAGTAAATATCAAAACAATGCTTTATTAATATATCGAACATTATTAGAAAAAATGACCCTCGGGTCCAAAAGAAAAGTATAGACTCTCAGTCTAACTCTAATGTAGACTCGCGGAAACTGGACGCCATCTCCACAGGAAGGTCGACCGGGGTTGCGCCATCCTAGTACAAGTCGTCGGAGTCGAATCCACCGTCTTCTGGGTACTCCTGCTTGTGTACGCGTAGACTCCAACGTCTGGGTGGGGTAGCAGGGGGTTCAAAGAGGAAGGGTGAGTACATCGAAATGTACTCGCAAGTGTAGGAAATATATGCTTATGAGGCTAATAACAAGGTAGGCTGACTCAGTTTGACTCGCCTAAAGCACATCCACATCTTCTGGGTACATCCTGAGTACGTAGACTCCAACGTTGGGTAGGGGACATCAAGGAATGGACAAGAAGGATAGGGATCATCGACAAAGTATAGAGCAAAGGTAAGATATACATGAGAAATAAAAAAAGGTGACTCAGAACCAAGGCAGCAAAGAGCAATCAATAGCTATACACCAACTCTACTATAAGCTATGCACCTATTTACTAGGTTATAACCTCAGTCTCCAGAGAAAAGTAACCCACTCGGAGTCGCACCAAGCAAACCACACTCGGAGTCACACCGAGCAACCAACACTTGGAGTCCACCAAGCAACCCACTTGGAGTCGCCCCAAGCACCCACACCTGAAGTCTATCAAGCAAACCACACCTGAAGTCCATCAGATGACCGAACCAGGCCGTACAAGGAGTCCTATGTGTATTAGTTCCATACGTCACGATAGAGAGCTACCTTCTGTATAACACCAGGTCTGCGCCCGAGCCTGGGAATAACTCCCGTACCAAGCAGTAACCCGCGTAGAAGAAGCCTCTGTACCCATGTCATATGAGACTAATAACCGCATAAGGCTTCTCTAACGAACCGGAACCAAACCACCAACTAATCTCGAAGAAGTCCAAGCCGCTCGTGACCATGAGCACGACTGATATATCAGTTTTACACTCTGCAGAGGTTGCACATCGTTACCCATAAGTCATGCGTTCCCCGTCACGCTAAACACTGCCAAGGTGCACAGCGGGGTCGCACTACAAGGCCGTTAGGGGCGCTCAACATCAAGTACACTCCAAGGAAAGCAATCAAGTCACAGGCTCTAGCCGACTTCATCGCTGAGTGGACAGAAATACAGCAGCTGCAAGACAACGCTTTTCCTGAGCATTGGAAGATGTACTTCGATGGGTCCTTAAAACTCGGTGGAGCAGGAGCCGGAGTGCTACTTGTATCACCCGCCGGAGAGCAGCTCAAGTACGTCCTCCAGATAATGTGGCTTGCTACCAATAATGAAGCCGAATATGAAGCACTACTTCACGGGCTCAGGCTAGCAGTTACATTGGGTATCAAGCGACTACTAGTCGACGATGATTCTTCCGTGGTAATTCATCAAGTTAACAAAGATTGGGACTGTACCAAGGAAACAATAAACGCCTATTGCGCGGAAGTCCGTAAGCTGGGAAAAACACTTTTCAGGGCTAGAACTCATTCATATTACTCGGGACCTAATGTGGTAGCAGATATCCTAGCAAAATTGGGATCCGATAGAGCCATGGTTCCCAGTGGTACCTTTATACATGAGTTATCCAAACCCTCAATCCAAGAGAAGGAAGAGGTTGACCCAGCACCCTCCGCTCAGATTTTAACTCTAGCACCCGACTGGACAAAAGTTTTCATCGACTACTTCAAGGAGCACAAACTGCCCAATGATAAAATTGCTGCAGAGCAGGTCACCAGACGTAGCAAAATTTTGTTCTAGTCGGAGACAGGCTATATCGTCGCGGTGCTTCATCAGGAGTCCTCCTCAAGTGCATCTCACCAGAAGAAGGCAGGGAAATCCTAAATGAAGTTCACTCCGGGTGTTGCGGCAACCATGCAGCATCAAGGACACTAGTTGAAAAAATCTTCAGATTAGGGTACTATTGGCCGTCAGCTTTGAAAGATGCAGAAGACTTAGTCCGTCGCTGCCAATCATGCCAATTCTTCGCCAAACAACAGCATGTACCCGCACATGAGTTGATTTATATTCCTCCGTCATGGCCCTTCTCAGGTTGGGGACTCGACATGGTGGGTCCCCTCAAGCGTGCTCCAGGCGGATTCGAGTACATTTACGTCGCAATCGACAAATTTACCAAGTGGATTGAGTATATGCCATTGGTCAAGTTCAATGCATCCAAATCGGTACAATTCATGCAGAGTATCTTCCATCGCTTTGGGATGCCACACAAAATTATCACTGGTCTTGGGTCCCCCTTCACGGCTATTGAGTTCAAATCATGGGCCAGCGACTGTGGAGTTAAGATAGACTACGCATCCGTGGCTCATCCACAATCAAACGATCAAGTTGAATGAGAAAATGCCTCATTCTCGCCGGGTTAAAACCAAGGCTATTTGACCTTCTAAAAGATCATGGCGGGAAGTGGATCGAAGAGCTGCCTAAGGTAGTCTGGGGGCTACGGACACAGCGAAGTCGGGCAACAGGCCAAACTCCTTTCTTCCTGACATATGGCACGGAAGCAATCCTCCCGGCAGACCTAATCTGGAACTCCCCACGAACAGAGCAGTACAATGAAGGCGAGGCTGATGATACAAGGCGACTAGAAGTCGTCAGTCTTGAAGAAGCCCTATTAGCCGCACTCTTTCAGTCAGCAAGATACCTTCAAGGGATGAGACGCTACTACGACAAGAACGTCCATCACCGTACTTTCCAAGTAGGCGACATGGTCTTGAAGAAGATTTAGAACACTACAGGACACAAGCTTATGAGTCCATGGGAAGGACCCTACATAGTATCTAAAGTGACAAGACCCGGGTCATTTGAGCTAGTCACCGAGGATGCTTCTCCATTGCCAAATTCATGGAATATTGAGCATCTGAAGTAATTCCATACCTAAGGACTACACTACAAATTTGACTCAGGGCAAATGTACTCTTTACCCGGATATTAATAAAGTTGGAAGTTCATCAGAAACAAAAGCTTCATGACTTATTTTTATCTTCATCTCGACTACTTAGTCGATGAAATCCATCAATGATACAATAAGCCTTAGCTATTGTATCCCACCGACTAATATATCATATTACTCGGATGGATTGGTTCAGTGGCAACCATACTTGAGTTACGAGCTCCGAGCTCAATACAACTCAAATGATAGTACGGTTTAATACCCGGCTATCAGCCCATAACGAATATAGTATCTACAAAAGTAGCTACTAGTTCTTATAAGGCATAACAAGGAGAGTAGTACTCACCCTGTTACTTAATCAACTGGACAGAGGTCCGCCTACTTCCGCACTCAAGCTGCGACTACCAAGAGGATATGATTCACCCAACAGGAACCATTGTTTGGTCCTTTAGAGGTGCTTGATCAAATTTATCCCTTGAACAAGGGTACTAAGAGTAGTACTCGGGCAAACTAAGTTCTCTATAAATCAATAAAAGACTATTAGAGAAACGAAGTCGCATGACCCAAGCTTAAGTGCTAGAGAGCACCTGGATAGACCCGTCTAATAAGACACCTGGTCATACATCCGCACAACGACACATTGACAAAACATTTTTTGCAATGACGAGTCGACAATATACGAAATCAGCAAGTCTCAAAAGTAACTTATGCTTTGATTCTTTATGCTTCATGATAATTGTTTACATGAGATACAAGTTATGGCCACAGAACCAAGGAGGGCGCACTACTCTACAAGATCTAAAATCTGCGAGTACTCCTCCGCTACGGCCTTCACCTCCTCTTGTGTGACACCCCAATTTTAAGAACAAAATTGGAGCACAATATATGTATGCCAGGATCAATTTTCATACATATATCCACATCATAGTAAATATCAAAACAATGTTTTATTAATATATCGTACATTATTACAAAAATGACCCTCGGGTCCAAAAGAAAAGTACAGACTCTCAACAGACTCTGACGTAGACTTCGCGGAAACTGGACGCCATCTCCACAGGAAGGTCGACCGGGCTGCGCCATCCTAGTACAAGTCGTCTGGGTCGTATCCACCGTCTTCTGGGTACAAGTTGTCGGGGTCGTATCCGCCATCTTCTCGGTACTCCTGCTTCGTGTCGTAGACTCCAACGTCTGGGTGGGGTAGCAGGGGGTTCAAAGAGGAAGGGTGAGTACATCGAAATGTACTCCACAAGTGTAGGAAATATATGCTTATGAGGCTATTAACAAAGGTAGGCTGACTCTGTTTGACTCAAGCGCCTAAAGCAACATATCCTATTAAATCCTATTTCCTATGCACCTATTTACTAGGTTATAACCACAGTCTCCAATGGTAACAGTAACCACACTCGGAGTCGCACCGAGCAACCAACACTTGGAGTCACACCAAGCAACCACGCTTGGAGTCACACCAAGCAAAACCCACACCTGAAGTCTAGCAGATGACCCGAACCCAAAACCAACCAGTAACCAACTAATCTCGAAGAAGTCCAAGCCCGCTCGTGACCGTGAGCACGGCTGATATATCAGTTTTACACTCTGCAGAGGTTGCACATCGTTACCCATGAGTCGTGCAGATCCCGTCACGACTAAACACTGCCGAGGTGCATAGCGGGTTGCACTGCAAGGCCTTTACAAAGCCCCTCCAAGCCTGTGTTACACGTACTCTAAGGTTTCATCCCCGTACATAAGTCAGCGACCCCAGGGACCCCCTCTTGAGCCAGCTAAACAAACCCCGTGTAGCATAATGAAGGAAACTAATTAATTAGCCAGGTCCAGCCCATCAGATCTCATGGGTGCGCTGTTTTGCCGGGTTACTTGTCCAAGAAACCGGGTCCTAGGGATCCAGGCAGGATAAAACTAGCACTAGCCCAGAACCAAAAAACCAAAACCAAAAGCGGCTGCCGAGTCCCACGGCACAAAACCACCAACACGGGTCCATCCTGCCGGATTTACCTAAAAACCATGTTACTACAGAATACCATGTCCAACATTCGTTTCATAGTTCATAATCAAGATTATAAACATTTTAACTCCCATCCCAACCATGACTGCAGGGCTAAGCAAGACACCTACCCCGAACATCCCAAACAGGCGACAAGGATAATATGTACAAATTCTAGTAAACCATAACATGTGATTTCAAATTAATGACAAGCATGCATCTACATATCTAACTATACTCTAGTACCAAAATTAAAATTAAGTAGGTGCAAGATGTTCAGGACACTTTCCTTCGGCTGGGTCGAATCTGCAGGGTCACAGGAAGGGTCTGTAGCGTCCTCGAACTCCGCACTCTCTGGCCCAATCAACATAATGGCACAATAAAATATAAATAACAGTACAACAAATAGTATCAAAACAGTAAACCAACAGTTCTACTGCGTAGAGAACAAAATTAGAATCTAACGCAAGTTGATTGTCGAATCGGAGTTTAAAACGCAAAAGAGATGAGCATTTTGAATCTGGTGGCAATCTGTAAAATAGACTGAACTCATTTTCGTAATTTTAAATAAATGAAAACAGAAATAAATTGGCGTCTGGACCGCGCCTCATTTCTCCGAAACCGAGGGGCTCAACTGAGAGTTTCCCCAGACTCAACCACCAGGATAGGTGGGACGGCGGGTTGATTTGCGAAAAGATGAAGGGCCTCATTGCAAAACGGCCGCGCGGCGCGTGCGGCTGCTAGCGTGGCCGCCACGTGGCGTCGCCGTACTGGTGCGGTGCATGCTCGTGTGGTGGGTGCGGTCCATGGTCGTGGCCCGGCAGCGGTGCTACGGTCCACCGTAGACCACTGGACCGTGCCTCGTTTTGGCGAACTCGGAGGGGCCTGGATGTAAGTTTCCTTAGACATAGAGAATAGTGACGGTGGAGTGCGGGTTGATTTATTAAGAAGTGGAGGGGTTTTCTGCAAAAGGACAGGGACAGCCGGGTGGCTGCTGACCGTGCGTCACGTGCCTTTCTCCTATTGGTCCGGCGCACCACGCGTGCCGTGGACGCGCTGACGCGGAGGAAAGTGGACCGAGTCCACGGCGCTGTGGACCGGGCTCATACCGGTTCGAGGGAGCGATCTAATCTGAGCCGTGCGTGTGGATCTGGACGGCCAAGGTGAAAGGTGGGGAGTACGCGGCCGCCGGCGAAAGAAACACGGCAGCGCCCTACCCACCACGCGGCGCCATGACTGTCTCGGCTATGGTGGCTCTATGCATGCCCTAGAGGCCGGTAGAGACAACAGAGGGGGTGGGTCGGAATGGGGAGCTCACCGCGGGTCGGTGAAGGTGTTCCCTCCTTCCCGTGCGCCGTTGGTGCCCGTAGCGCGTTTCGTCGCGGCGGCCGAGCGGATGATTCCTGCGAGGACGGTGAGGGGCGCTCCATTGTGGTCTCGCGCCGAAGAGAAGTCGCCTGACGCGGCGTGGTGCGGTGAGGCCGATGATGGTCGGAACTAGGGTCGACGGTGGCTCTTCTGGGACGGGACGAGCTCAGCCGAGCTCGGTGGCTGTTAATGGCGTGGCGCGCGGGTGGGCGAGAGAGGGCCTCGGGTTTGTGGGAGATCTACTTTAGGTCGAGCGGGAGGGGTGGCGGCGCGATCTAACTAGTGGTGAAAGACCGGAGGGTCGGGGATGGAGTTGGGCGCGAGCAGCGATGGCGGTGGCGCTGCGGAATCGGGATCTTCGGAGGGGATGAGTCCGACTTGCGGGACCCGCGCGTCGGCGACTGGGAGAGGGGCACGGGAGCGCTGCGCGAGCCGTGAACGGGCCGGCGCGCGCGGTGCGGGGGTGGCTGGTGCGGCACGGGGTGTGGTCCGCGGCGTGTTGCTCTGGGGGAAGGCAGGCCCTCTGCTTGCGGGCCGGCGCAGAGAGGAGGGAGGGGGATTGCGGGCCGCGGGGAGAGAGAGCGGGTGGCCGCTGCTGCGGGGTGAGGGAGCTCGCTGGGCCGAGTGGGTTGGGGAGAAAAGGGGAAAAAGGGAGGCCCAGGGCTTTGGCTTTTATTTTCATTTCAGACCTTTGCAAAAAAAGGCTTTTGAAATGAATTCAAAACCATTTGAAATCCAAAACTGTTTGAAAGTTTTGAAACCCTATTCTCCCTAGATTTTGAAAACAAAACTTGAGTTTTTGACTTTATAAAATTTTCTAAATCTTTTTTTGCTTTTTTCGAAATAGAATAAATCCTTTTTCGCCCTATACGGGTTTAATAAATTTATTTTCCACTAAAATTTTTTTTGCAACGGCATGAATGAAAAAAACATCTGGCTAGAATTTTCCCCATCTAGGGTTTTGACCATTTCCTCATTAAATTCTAATTTATTTTAATTAATTAAACACCCGGGGTGTTTACATCGTGCATCGCCGCAAGATCCTCTCACCCTTGCCTTCAGGGAGCGTCATGAGGGATGACAAGTCGAAGGACGACAGATGCAGACGCAGTGTCGCCATTAGACCCTGCACCACCGAAGTCGACATATCCTTGAAGTACTGAGCCAGCCGCCCGGTGCAGCCTTGGCCCGATCGCTCAAGGATTCGTCGACTCCTTTAGGGCGCGGAATCATATTCCGATGGGCTCGATGGCACGCTCCAACGCCTTCAGGAAGCTTGCGAAGACTCGAGGGCTTCCCGCGACTCCTTCATAGATTTCAAAGCCTGCAGGAGGTTCCTGGTCAGCACCCTCACGCATCAATTTGGCTTCTTGAGAGTATTTTGGGCATCAGCGTATACCTCCTCGAGCTCCGCCTCCTTCCGTTTTAAAGCGTTCTGCCACCCGGAAGCCAATGTATTCGCATCTGAAACAGCACCATTCAGATAAGGGTCACCAGTCTGCAACAAGCAATAAGGACTCAGGACAGTACTTTCAACCTACCAGCCAGCTGCTGTTTCTTGGCAGACTTCTGAGCTCCTTTATTTCTGCTCCAAGGCCAGCATCTTTGCTTATCAGCGCAATCTCTCGGTTGTTAGCAGCGTCGCGCTCATCAACAACAACCTTGAGACTGTTCTGCAGCTCGTTGATGTGGTTGTTTAAAGCTGGGTGGCCACCTTTTGGCTAATTTGATCTTGGGCGATGTAGTCTTTGAGCTCTTGATTCTCACGAGCCATCTCTTGACGAATCGAGTGATTTGCTCTTTGACCTTTACATCAAAACCCTGCACAGAAACCATACAGTATGTACTCGAAAGAGACTACAACATATGAAGAGGATTCAAGAATTACCTCAACAAATTGGCGAAGCGCCTCGATAGGTCCCGCCACTTGATCACTCAACTCTTTCAGCCGGGTGAGGTCCTGGTCATACCCCAGAACATCAAGTATCGCTCCTTGGCGCGAGCTCTCGGGGGCACTCTCGGATCCTTCCCCCGGGCGAGCTGAAGCCTCAGCGTTGACATCGGCCAAAATCATCTCAAGAGTTGGCTCGTCTGGCTGTCGAGTACGGAAAATCACTCATTGATTACTCGGTCAAACTCCAACTGAGTAGGGACGGAAGATGGAAATGGCACACCAACCTGAGGCAAAGGGAAACATCCGCTTCAGGCACTACATCAGCTTGGGACCTGGAGGGAGAGGAGAGATGGGCAGAGGATCTACCTAGCTAGAAAGCGGAAGAACGCCAGACTCATCTTTGTTTAGCGTTTTCGGCTCCTCTACCGCCGGGGTATCTGGAACCAGTAGAAGATGTTGTCGTCGGCTTTCGTTTTCCTACAACAGACGATCATCTATGTTAATACCAGAAACACGCGCGTACTTCAAAGAAAGTTTGTAACTTACTTCACAAGCTTCAACGCCCGTGGCAGCTTCAAAAGCGCTTCTTCAGCTACGGCTCCGGAGCTGGGACTTCTTCGGGACCGCGTTGCTGGAAGCTCCCTGGGCTTTTTCAATATCTGGAACAAATAAAGATATAAGACAAGGGTTTATCAAAATTCCAAACACAGGAAGACTACAAAGTACTCGAGCTTCTCCTTACCCGGAGCACCCGTATTACAGTGCTTTTCACAGCCAATTCTGTTGACAAAAGAATTTTTTGACAAGCACGGCGATTACCAGTGCGAGCCTTCTTTGGGATAGGTTCCTCGGCTTCTTGCAGTGGAGTCGGAGACCTCTTTAGGCTACTCTCGGCTTCTGGATCTATGAGCGGATATCAGAATCAGTTGAGTTTGAGTCTAGCCAGTCAAAATCACGAGAGAGCTCGACTTGTTTGGGAGGTCCTCACTTTCTGATAGGACCCCCGAGAGCAATGCCTCTGCCTTCTTCAGTCACCGGAGGCAGGGGAGGACAATCATTGTTATCCCTCCCCTGACCCTATAAAAACAAAATTTAAGATAAATTGGAGAGATATCTACCAGGAATATCAAAGACAAGAACTCAAACTATTACCTCCTGGACAGGAGGAGGTTAATGGCGGAGAATGTCGTCATCACCGGAACAAGATGTTCACGGCCCTTCAGCAGTCGGTTCATCCGTCTCAGGATCTCATGGTCAGGCAGCTGCTCGGCGTCATGACGACCCGGGTCCTTCGTACCCAGGTACTCGAAAACCAAAGTTGGCTCGCTATTGAAGTGGATGGATGCGACGTGCGATGAAGTCTTGGACGACGGTATACCAGTCAGTCCACAGAGCTTCAGCGCTGCTATCATATCAATCAGTGGTTGGACAGCATCTACCTCTCCAGCGGTAATCTTGTCCTTCCACTCTCCTCAGCACTTCTGCGGTGGCCAGCCATCATGGCGACGAAGAGCTGGCGGGGGGTTGGCCATGTAAAACACACCCGACAGCCCAATCTCGGACAGATTCCGACAACTCTCACAAACTATATACTGACTAGCTACCTCTAGCCTAAGCTGGATTCTATCCCTCCACTACCTCTACGCTAGCATCACTGGGTTGACACTTCACCCAGAGAAGTAGCGGAACAGAGTAAAGGAAGGGCAGATCCCCAGAAAAGCTTCACACAGATGGGTAAAGATAGCAATGTGGAAGCAGGCATTGGAGTGATATGATTGAGAGTCAAACCATAGTAATGGAGTAATCCCCGCAGGAAGTCAGACGCCGGAAGTCCTAGCCCTCGCTCCACAAAGGATTTGAACATAACTGTCTCTATAGTATTGGGGGCGGGAGCGCGATGGTCTGTCGTACCCCTCCACCCATCAAGCGGTTGTGCTCGGAGAAGCCCTAGCTGCGCCAAGTAGAACTCCGTTTGCCTGGTATCCGGCATCTTCTTCACGCCAAGACATCATTGGGCGGGCAAGGATGGCGCGGCCTCCCGGTGGTGGTGATCCTGGCCTTCTTCTTCTCTCCAGCGGCTTGTCTCTTAGGACCCATGTTGGTGACAAGGGATTTCTTACGCATCAACTGGGGCTTGCTTATGAGGATTGGTTTGCTCTGAAGGCGATGGCTAAGGAAGGTGTGAAGAAACCATAGGCCCCGGCGGCGGCTTATTATAGATATGTTATGGGAACCATTCATTTTTTTCTAAACGGTGTTATGAAACCGTCTAAAACCTAATGGCTGGGGGGACGTTTCAGACGGTGTCAGAGGCAGTGAACAGGCACACTTCAAGCAGACAATGTTACTTCTTTCACAAGTCACAGTTAGTACTTGGAAGAAAAGACAAGGACTCAGAAAATATTCCAAGTAACTCGGATCTTCTTTATTATTACTCGGAATTACAACAGAAATATGTAGATACATCTTGAGATACAGCAACTACCAGCACAAGTACAATCAGGATGTAAAACGCTACTCTAGTTTAATAAAGGTACAGAGTCTTGATGCCTAGTGCACCAAGGACCGGGTTCAGTGAGACGCAGTAAAGCAGACACAGAACCTTGGGTAGATACTATCTTTTCAGTGCATCCCAAGGTGGTTTGAGGCACCACCACAGTACTCAAGGAACTCGGGGAAGACCATCACAAGAGTTCTTCTAGGCGCACCTCTGTATCCCTCTGCTTACGACCACTTGGAAACCACCCTAGCGGATGGTCCTTTCACAAGAGTTCTCTGGACACATCAACTATCTTATATAAGGAAGATACCCGGGGGCTCGGACATCTCCGCTCCAAATACTACAATACTCATGGGGTTAAGAGAAGTCATATACTTGGAAGGATATGGTCTCCTTGCTTCCCAGGTAGGGTATTTATAGGCGGTCCATCATGGTCTATGGACATTGTCCATGAATGTAAGTGACCAGAGAATCAATAATTTACCCTATGTACTATTGCACATGTGAAGCCTGGCATCAGTAATAGGTTTGATTCCCATGTGCCATTTAAGAGGAAGACGACAAAGTTTGCGCAGTTGTGGAAAACGACAAGAACTATAAATACGGACAGCTGGAACAGTCATTGTCAATTATTGCTGACTTCAAAGTAATTTTTAGTCAGTGGGGTGATAGGGATGTTTGATGAAAACATTACCACCTGAAGTTGAAATTTATTACTCGGATGAGTTAAGCAACAGATCATAATCGTGTATCACCTTTTGATTTTCTTTATGGATTACCCGGTAATATACTTTAGGACCCCAAGAACCAACTACTAAGTACTCGGAACTTAGGTTCGGGGGCTGCAGGGTATTACCATAAAGAAAATGTTTTTTCTTACCCAAAAGATTACTTGAAAAGGGCTCAAAGATCCTCAAAGTTATTATAAATAACAAGAGGCTCGGGGGCTACTACACCCTATGTGTGCATTTTTTGGGGAAAAATGCACACCATAGAAGTTCTTTACCTACGGAGCACTTCAAGATTTCTCGGGACATTACTCGGAGATTCTCAAAGAGAAATCAGAGGATAACGTTTTGAAGAAATGATGAAAAAGCTCGGGGGCTTGACGGACCAGGATATCAGAGATATCATCGGAAGATGAGTACTCAGATTAACCCTGGACGGCACGGGAGATCTTAGGACGTGATACGAAGTCTACATGGATTAGGACTCTCATTGTAACCTAGTTGAGTTCTTAAAGGAAGTCTTGTACTTAGAATAGGACTCTCCTGTTGTAACCGACTAGGACTCGAGCTGTGCTATGCTTCACCCGGATATATAAGGGGAAGCAGGCGCAGGCTTTGATGGAATCTTGAATCATAACACAAGGCACACGCCGCACTGGACGTAGGTATTACGCTATTTAGCGGCCTGAACTAGTATAATCGTTGTCCCTGTTACTCGCCGAGTTCTACGAACGCTGATCCCCACCAACAAATCGTCTGAGATCCCTCAAGACGAGTTGTCGGTTAACAAACACCGACAAGCTGTTGGCTCTTCCCATGGGATCCAGGAGGACGTCGACAGCTTCATCCACACTATCCATCTTCATGCTTTCAGCTCGAGGACGAGTTGCTCCTCAAGGGGTGGGGAGATGTCATGTGGGGCGACTGTAAGCCTGCGAGTAGCTGCAAGGCACCCCAAGGCCACACATGGGCAGGAGAAGCCGAGGAGGCTCATGCAGTTGTAGTCAACGATGGTTAGGAGTTTGTTGAGAGATTAGTAGTAATGGGCTGCAGTAGTTATGGTTCATGCAGTTGCCAGGGAGTATCCCAGGGGGTGCCGACTATAATCAATGCCAATTAGAGTCTAGGGAGGAGAATAGAGTTAATGAGAGTTAATTAGGGGAGAGAAACACGGAGCCAGAGGCTGGCCGCATAGGGCTGAGCTCCTCTGTTTATACCCTGTAACTAGTTGAGATTGAATCAAGCAATGAACAACAACAATCCAAAAGCCCCAAATGTTCTAGTCTCTCCCGACGCCGACTTTGCCCGGCTTCCTCTTGGCAATGGCTATCCCTCCTATCTCCTTATGAACTAAGTTCATAACAAGATGGATCTTCAGTTCGGATACAAAGCTCAAATTCGAACAATCACTAGTACAGGAAAGGCTTTAGCCCCGATTGGGAAGGGGCTTCAGCTTCCCAACCGGGCTAGCAATCCGGGGCTAAAGGTTGGGAGCCTTTAGTCCCGGGTGCTCCCAACCGGGACTAAAGGCTCCCACGACAAAAATAAATGTACGTGTGTGAGTTTCGAACTCAGCACCTCTCGCCTCGCGCATAACTCACTTACCAACTCAGCTACACAACCCGTGTGATATAGTTCTGGACGTTATCCTTTTGAATCTACTCATGAATGACCTTTAGTCTCGGTGGTAACACCAATCGAGACTAAAAGGTCCTTTAGTCCCGGTTGGTAAAGAGTGTTACCAACCGAGACTAAAAGTCTTTTAGTCCCGGATACAATTTTTTGCCGGGACTAAAGTTCAGTTGATAGATCGTCCAAAGACATGTTCTCTACTAGTGAATGCATGGCTTGAGATGCAAATACCTCGAGCAGGGCTAGTCAATGATAAGTGTGCCATACCCTGTAATTAGAAACCACAAGCACAATACATCATATTTGAGTTCTTCATCGATAACTAGAAAATGAACACAGAAACAGCCACACATGCATGCACTATACTACCACTACAATCAAGTGTTTTCCTCTACAATGACAATGTGACTGCTTTTGGCTGTTGTAACATGGATTCAGACATCACAACTTGCAAATAATAACTGAATGTGAAGATGTCCAACAAATGCGGCTTTTAATATGGTATTTTCAGTGAGAAATAATAAGCATCTACAGAAGGACCTTCGACGGTTCCGCATCGACAGGGAGCAATGTGCTGGCCGCCCTGCTCGCCGAGGCCGACGACTGGGTCCTGGCTGGGTTCAGGGGCCCTAGCACCGCTAGCGGCAGGTCGGCTAGATAGTGCTTCGCGCTTTTTCCCTGTCGCCCGTTCGCTCGGAGTCGCAAAATCCGTTGCCTCTTTAGTACGCCCCCGTGGCTCCACCGTTAAGCCGGTGCCTTCTGTATGTGTCGTCATGCCGTCTAGCTACATGGCAGCTCGCCATTTGGAGCAGTGGTTGTACCGAACTTTCTAACTTCTCTTAATGAAATACGTGCTACGTCCGTTCTCGGAAAAAGAAATAAGCATCTAGGTAAAAACAAACCGTCTTTCGCTTCACAACACTGCTTCATAATTGATATCTTACGTCTGTAGACATAGTTGCGTAAAGGTTCAATCTTATCCCGGGCTGCAAAAAAACCCAAATTTTTTGCATGTCCAGGCTGGGTGTGGCGATAGGCGATAGCCAGCGATTTTAATATCAATTAATTGTGCTGGTCAAAAAAATATCAATTAATTGCAGCAAGTCTGTAGAATTGCAGTGACAATGTTCTGAGCAATCAAGGTCCGGGCATTGTTCAAACGGACTACATATAACAAATAAATAGAGCGTAAGAAACTTTTGGAGATTTGCAATTTATTAAAAGATGATGTCAAAAATGAAAACAACTTGAATGGAATTAATAAAAAAGAAAGCAGCTACTTTCAGATTCATCATAGAGTTAGATACACTGTTAGGGTCTCGAAGACGAATCCCTGGCACTGACCGGTCAGTCCATTGTATCGTTGTCAGAGGCGGCGTCAGCTAGCCGTTGGGCACTGATCGAATGCTTCTGGTCAGCATTTAACTGGTTAGCTGTACCCCGCCCCTCGTCTATGTGTCCAAATATTAAATACGATGAGTTAAAAGTTTTTTGCCATGTGCCCAAATATTCGATACGATGAGTAAAATGTTTTTGTAATTTTATTTTTTAATCTATATTTAATATTCCATACATGTGTCAAATATTTGATACGATGACTAAAAAGTTTTTATGATGGAAACTAAAAAAAGTTTTTACAACGAAAACAAAACAAGATCTTAGCTACATTTCTCTGCAGAGCCTCGGATCCTCGAGTTCTCAAAAAAAATGAACTTAGCTACATGCATATGGTAGTGTGCACTGCAAGTCAGATCTGAAACAAACATTCAGGTTACTGGATTCGAATTTTAATTTGACAAATGTTTACAAGACGCAGTAGATCGACATCATCAGCACGTACTTTCCCTGAGCCTACACATACATACAGTGCGCCATCCCCTAGCTATGTATTACTACCGTATAGGTGCACAGAGGAAACCACTACCTTGCATGCACACCATTCCCTTCCGAAACACAGTTGTTCTAATAGATTCCTCCAACCCTGTGTCAAAATGCAACCACGCAACCAACTCACTCTCTCCGGCCCGTTAGACTTGAGATATATCAGACATGTCACGCCTATACACGTACGCTATACATGAGGCTCATCAAGCATGGCGAGATCCTAGCGACGCGTCACCCCCTGTTGTGCATCAGCCCCCGCGATCCTGACGTTGAGCCTCCGGAGCCAGACGGAGTGGAGGATCATGTGGAAGGCGTCGTACCGGCGCGGCGGCCCGCCTTGCACCCATGAAGTGGCGGCGCACCATCCTCACCCGCCTCTGCATCCGGATGTACTGCCGCGGCGACACCGCCGACAGGATCTCCTTGAGCCTGGGGACGTCGGCGACGCGCACCCGCACGGCGAAGGCGTCCCAGTTGAGCACGTCCGCGAACGGCAGCGCGTACTCGCCGTCGTCCACCACGACGGGGACGCACTCCAGGTACAGCGCCTCGGCCAGGCGCGGCGACGCCACCTCGTACCCGCCGGGCACAGGCAGAAGCGGCTGCGCCGCATCATCTCCGTGTACGAGTACGACGTCGGGGTAGGCAGGTACTCGCTGACCCGCACGCCGTCGAGGTCGCCGTCCCGGCCGCTCCCGGGGCCCCAGTGCGCCAGCAGCGCCGGGCGGACGGGCCCGTGGTTGCCGCCCGCGAAGAAGGCCAGGACCGGGCGCCGCGACGCCGACGGCCGCCCACCTGCCGCTCCACGGCGTCGCTCCGCAGGTTGATCTCCGGCAGCGAACGTCCTTTGCCGGGGTCGAACCCCTCCGACGTGTTGGCGTTGCACAGCACCCGGATCGAGTTGCGCAGCAGCTGCGCGTGCGCCGACGACACGTACGGCCCCCAGTCATGGCAGGAGAGCATGAAGTGGTCGGCGCCGAGGCTGCGGTTCCAGTAGGGGTGCTTGGCGGCGAGCACGCGGACGTAGTCGGCGACGGTGCGCCTGAGCGGGGCCAGTCGTGGGAGCCCGGCTCGTAGATCGTCTTCACCATCTTGACGACGCTGAAGGGGAGGAAGAAGACGTGGGCGCCGGACGGTTCCCTGGTCCGCAGCCGGCTCGCCGTCTCCATGGCGTGGATGAACCTGCCCTCCGTCGAGTAGATGCTGCGGCACGGCCCGTCGTGGAACACCGGCGGCTCGCCTTCCTCGTACACGTACACCTTCAGCTGCCTCTCCATCTCCAGGTAGCTCCTACAGCAGCGGAGTAAGGGGAGGTTCAGAATCAGACGGCATTCAGAACAATCAGTAGTGTCACTGAAAATGTTCAGGTATTCAGAACAATTACGTCCAGACAGAGCATCATGTTTGCTGATGCTTCGACTGGAAATCAATTACCTACCTGTGAAATGCGTAGGCGTTCCTGACACTGGTCCCATTGCCACGTAATCCTTGTCAGCCAACGGAGACCTCTTGTCCTTGGTTCGGATGGCTTCCATTATCGCGGACCGAGCCTTCGCGAGGCCAAGTTCTAATCGCTCCAGCTTCACGTCTCTGCTGCTGCTCCTGCTCTGAACTTGCGGCGTGGCTTGGCGGATCGCCTCATCTGGGTTCCCCTGCAAGAGCAACACAAGAGGGGAAATGGGTCTAATAAGCAGCAACTCATCGATCATCATAAGGGACGCCTCATCAATTCCCACAGTTTACTACTTCAGCGCTTATGACAGAAACATCAAAAGCTAGCTTCCTTCCTCTAGGATCATCTCAGTTCATGAACAATTTCAATTGCACAAGAAATAAATTGTGAGATCTGCTCCGATACTCCCTTTTCAAAACCACACGTATCTCGATGCAGCCTAGCTATTTTTTAGGGGATTGCAGCCTAGCTATTGAAACCACAAACCAGGCTGCTCTGAGGTCAATTCGATGAAAGGGAAGCACCTGTTGGCTTGCTCCTTAACTTCTCACTGCACTGCCGGCCAGAACATGTTGCCTTCTCCAAAACTTGTAGGACACCGGAGCACACACAACTACGTGTCACTAGTGAGACAAGTGTTCTGTTTTTATCTGATGAAAATTTCCACGAATTTGATGCACAGATTGTATTATTTTTCTCATTGCTGGCGCATGATTGGGCTTGCAACACCAAGTTTGCATCATCATTGAATTGGTGAACTGAACAGGCAGTACGAAAAAAGTTCACAGGAACTGAGATGATACATCATACATGCTCTGCCCAAAAGGTGGCATGATGAGAGTAGTCCTACGTACTAAAATTTACGGTTACACGAATTCCACTTGTGTGTAAATTACCAATAATTTTGGCATGGACGTCAAGTCAGCAAAAATAAAAAATAATTAGTTACAAGTTCAGTTGTGACAATATCCTCCAGAAAAGTCTGGCATACTGACATGCAAGTTCAGTTAAGATATTCCTCTAATACTTGCCACACTTAATCAGTAGTAGTAGTCTCCATTTTAGTACTCCCTACATATAGCAAATAATATCATTTTAACATAAGGTTTGGGTCAAATATTAAAAATATAAATTATAATAACTTTAAATGGTTGAGTTTAGAGATGTAAATCATATAAATGATTTGTCTTGAAAAATACTTTCATAAAAATATATATATACCACTTTACAACCATATTTTTTTAAAGAAACAAGTGATGAGAGTTATGCTTTTAAAAGCGCGTGGTGTTGTCCGACATATTTTCTATAAGGAGGAGATATGACATTTCCTCTACAAACAGTGCACTTCAAACTTCAGAATGAAATCCCTTGGATGATTGCATAGGATTATGTACCAATATCCCGAAGAGAGAACGTATCTCAAATGAACTAATCAGCTAGCCAGAAAACACAGAAAGAAATAGTGACATCATTTAATTAGAGAGACGGGGAGGTGCTTACAGTCACTGAAACTGAAAACGCCGGAGCCACTGCGGCCGGCGCCGGCGCCGGTGCCAGCCGCGTGGGGAGAAGGAGAACTGATGAGGCACCGTTCCATAGCCAGAGCTGGAGTTTGTTAACCAAGGTGAGGAAGCCATCATCACCACCCTGACCCTGGACCTCCTCGTGCACCTCTTTGCCGGTGCTGTTCCTGCCGCCGTCCGCGCCGCCGCCGCCGCCGGAGTAGAACGAGCTGGCGGTGGCCAAGAGGTGCTCACCGCCAACAACTCCGCCGGCACTCGTCAAGGAGGAGAAGGATGAGGGGGCAGACGACGGCGGCGACGACGACGGAACCAGCTGGAAGCAGGGGCTTTGCGTCCTGGGGTCCCAGCCGGCAGCCACCACTAGGAAGGTCACAATCACAAGCGCGAGTAGGCAGGCGCCACGGCCGCGTAGGCGGCGGAGCCCCTGCCGTGTCCATGGCCATGCAACCACCACGGCAGGCAAGGAGCCGCGGAGGTGGTGGCGCGCATGGCTGGTTTGGCTGGTGGCCTAGGTTGTCAAGAAGGCAAGGACGACGACGATGCCTCTTCTGCATCACAAGAAAGCTAGCGCTAACTAGCTAGCTTGAGTGCTTGACACCGGAGCTTGCTTCTCTCTCCTTTGCCGTGGGAGGCGCGCGCGGTTGCATGCGGCGGCAAGCTTAGGACACGTTCATATATATGAGTATGGCATGGCGCGGAGGCCATGCATGACGCTCTTGTGCGAGGGCAGCCGATGATGCTTGCCATGGCGAGGAAGAAAAGCATGTGTGTAGCTCCCGTTTGTCGAGATGGCCCGATGGTGACTGGAAGTGTTGATAGATGGAGTGGAGAAACAAGGAGGTGGTGGACCGACAGCATCGAGATGACAGTATTTTAAGCTACTATCTCCATCCTAAAAAAAAAAGAATATAACTCCACATAAAGTGATTCATATTTGACCATTTTTCTACTTAAATACTATTTACATTTATAAATTTAAAATTTTTTTATAAAAATATATTTCGTAATTAATCTAATAATTTTATTTAGTATCATAAATTTATTATTTTTTAATCTATAATTAGTTTAAGTTAATATACTAAAATATGTTACTGTGCCATAATTATATTTTTTGAGCAAGTAAATAATAAATCGGTCAACACAGATAACATAAGGATATTACAATTACGTCCTTGGATTCTTAATTTGCTTTCTAGTTCTTGAGTCATGCTTCCTCAACTAGCAAACACGAAAAAAAAAGTACAGTTGATGAAGTCCAGTATTACTCTGCTTTCGAACCAAACAATATAGACTTGAAACAAGTTAAATTTTGTAAATTTAAATGAGATTTATAGAAAATATTAACATTTATACAGTAATTATTTACTTACAAAATATATAATACGTTTCAGATTTTTTTATATATAAATGTTAGTGACCTTTTATAGAATTGTTAATTATATATTTAAAAAATCATATTTCCTATATTTCAGGCGTCTGAAAAATTTGTCTTTATTCGTTTATAGAAAAAAATCATTTATTCCTTGTAATTTGTGCTAATAGATTTAGACTGTTAGATGTAGATCTGAAAGTTGTAGTCGTCTTCTGAAAAGATGTTTATCTTAGAGTCTGAAATATAGCAATCCCTTAAAAAAATGATTCATTCAAAACATGAGCACTTATTTTTTTCGCAAGGAGGGCCGTGCTTTCGAGCTAATCGACCATAATGCGAAACGATCGATCCATTCAGATCCTTTGCTTTCTCGTCTACGTGACCGACATCTTTTATAGAGTGTAAATAAACGCCGAACGATCCATGCAGAATTTCAGATGCAGGACGGTGTACTAGGTACAGTACCTTTTTCCAGGGAAAAAGAAAGATGTACCCCCTTCATAAGGAAAAAAAAATTGTTTTGGACAACGACACGGTCTTCAAATAAACTTTGACTCTTTGTTTTAATAAAAAATATTTATTAGAAAATAATATATGTTTTATGAAAATATTTGTTAATACAAATCTATTCATATACTCCCTCCGTCCCTGAATAAATAAATTCCTAGAGTTGTTCTAAGTTAAACTTTTTAAATTTTTGACTAAATTTTTAGAATATACATCAAGATTTATGATATCAAATTAGTATCATTAGATACATTATAGAATATATTTTCATAACAGGTTCATTTTATATTATATATATTTTTTATTCTTTTATATAAGTTGGTTAAACTTTAAAAAGTTTGACGGCACGAATTTTAGGAATCAATTTATTCAAGGATAGAGAGAGGGACTTTTACATTTTAAAACTCAATAACTTAAAAGTAATTCATGATTTATATTCTCAATGTTAAACTAAAAATCTTGTCAAAACGACTTTATTTTTTTCCGTTTACGGAGGGAGTATGTTACTTCTTACCGTGTAGTACTATCTTTGCTTTTCTCGTTAGAGCAAGTATTACAATGGGCTGTAAGTCGGCTAAATGCTGAGGTGGAGGAGAGAGGAAGAAGAGAGAGGAGAAGCGGGCTTTAAACTTACAGCCGGCTCACGCACGATGGGAGAAGCGGGCTTTAACAATTAATACATCTTGTCAAAACATGAGCACGATGGGAGAAGCGGGCTTTAACCAAGAATTATGTGAGATATACAAGTGGGTCATGTATTAATTGTGAAGAGTTAACTATTATATGAGCAGGCTGGGAGAAGGCTGTAAGGGCACTCACAAATGCAGACTCTATCATAGAGTCTAAACCTATTTATTACACTTCTATTTATTGTATTTTGCTGATGTGACAGTGTAGTTATTGAAGAAAGAGAGACAAAAACTAAGACTCCCAAGTCTTATAGACTCCAAGTCTATGATATCTTCGAGGTAATAAATAACTTAGACTCTATGTAGAGTTTGCACTGTGAGTGCCCTAAGAAACTTTGCAGCTAGCTTGTTGGCTGTATTACTCCCTCTGTCCATGAAAGAATCAATTTCTAGAATCCGTGTCAGTCAAACTTTTTAAACTTTGACTAACTTTATAGAAAAGAGTAATAACATCTATGTATAAAATAGACACAATATGAAAATATCCTCTATAATATATCTATTGATACGAATTTGAGATCATCAATCTTGATAGTTTTTTCTAGAAATTAGGTCAAAGTTTAAAAAGTTTGACTTATGACAACTCTAGAAATCTATTTATTTGCGGAAGCGGAGTATTAATCTTGCTCTTATGGCGACCGACATAGGGTAGTCGACGCAACTTGGGCCAATGTGCGGAAGACGCCGCGCAGGCCAATGTGTATGATGCATCAATCCTGGGCGCGAGATCTTGGGGGCTGGCTCGTCCTGCGTGCGCGCAATCCCTCCTCGTGCTCCCCTCCCCTTTGCTGCGTCTGCAATCCTGCTGCATGCATACCCTATGGACGAGACGAGTGCCTCCCCTTGCCACGCCGGGGGTTGGGGTTGTCAGACGTCGTCGTCTCGGTCCAAAGGGCGGCGGCGCGGTGTCCGTCGACGACGGGCAGGGGCGGACACGTGGAGCCAGGGCGCGGCGCGGGACGGACACGTGAGCCAGGAGGGCCCGGCCCCGTCTTCTTTCTTTCCCCCGGGACGGAGCCTCGCCACGAGTGACGAGACGAGTTCAATGCGGGTGCGGTGGTCGCAGATGTGCTTCTGCGGGGCCCGCGCGAGCGCCGCGAGCACACGCGGCGCGCTGGGGGATCTCAGCCGAAGCCGCCGTGGCGACTGGGGAGGAGGGTGGTTGGAGTATTGATCCGACTGGCGATTTGGTTTCCCTGCCGGCCGTGTAGGCGACAAAAAGGGCAGAGGAGTACTTTTCTAAAAAAACAAGCAATTAAATTTCTTCAAATTATATACAAAAATACTAGTAGCATTTATCATAATATAACATAATTAACATAGAATTCATTGTAAATTCTATTTGTAAGTAATCTAATTATAGACATAGATATTAATATTATTCACTATATAAAACTTAGCAAAGTTAAGTTCAGATTGAAAGAAATATACAATTCTATAGTTGTATATTTTCGGGCGGAGAGCAGAGTGAATGGTTATTTATATTGGAGACTCAGGTGTAGAGCGAGGACTTCTTGAATTTTATGAATCCTGTTTTTCTCTAGTGGCATATTAGGGAGGCTCAAACTCAGTATCGCGCCAGCGCTAGATCGATCAGACGTGCTCTGCATGTGTAAATGCAAACTACATTTCACATATACTGTACGTATGCTATCGAAACCAGGTTCCTGTGGAACAAACTATGGAAACTCGCACGTGGATCGCTGGATCTAAATTCGATGGCTATGGCAAAATGGTGTTGTGCACCTGTGTTGTAACTCTGTTGGCTATATATATTAGGGAGAGATAAATGAGAGGGGTTAATTGCTAATCTCCACCATTAGCCATAGCCATCGGATTTAGATCCAGTGGATCCACGTACGAGTTTCCATAGTTTCCACGGGAAACCTGGTTTCCATAGCACCATAACGCCTTTTTTTTTTGGTCAAATCCAACCCCAAGTATAAAACGTTGACAGATATTCCGATGAACACAAGAAATATTTTGAGGTGCATGAACGAATATCAAATCACGTGAACGCCGGATATTTGCTCCGTAAAAAAAACGTAAAAGACACGTTAATCCGCCGCTCCCTTTTTTTAAAACCTCCGTCCCGTCACATGCCACTATCCCCGCTGACAGAGAGAACACATATTTTTGTCACACTTTTGTCTCGAGTATAGTACTTACATTCTCCATTTTTTTTACCAGAAATTACTATACGGAGTATATGCACAAATCGGCCGCTGAGGCCCTGTTTGCAACGCGGGATTTTTTTCCCTGTTCCTGCGTTTTTTTTTCCTGTGAAATTGAACTGATCCTGTAAAATTCCTGCGTTCCAAAACAGGCCCTGAACCAATTTATTACTTCTGACAACATGGGCCCACAAATTCTGCAACGCGTGGTCTTGCCGCTGCCGCCTGCCTTCCCTCCGGCGGGCCCACCCGCGGAGCTTCCGGAGCAGCCTCGGCCGCCCGATGCTCCACCCGCCGCTGCCGTCCCTTCCACGCCGACCGACGGCCGCCGCCGGCCGGCGGCGCCGAACCCCATGCACGACGCCGGCCGCGGCTCCATCTCCACGCTGCGGCGCGGGACAGGGCCGGACCCGGACGACGACGACACGGACCCGGCCTTGCACAGCTCCACTGGTTACTCGGCGGCACCGACGCCACCATCGTCTCCCCCTTCTTCTTCTTCTTCTTCTCCTCCTCCAGCTCCTCCGGCGGGTGCCGTGGCGCCACGCCGTCTTGGTCATCCTCCTCCTCGTCGTCGCCGTAGGTGCTGCCGCCGAGCACCGTGCCGCCGTAGTCGTCGTCGATCAGCATCAGGTCGTGCTGCAGCCAGGCCGTGATCCATCCCAGGTAGATCATCTCCTCCATGCCGGCCGCCCACCGGTCCCGCAGCGCCTCCAGACCGTCCAGGTCCCTGCCGCTCGACAGGTTCCGCAAGCTTCTCTCAAACCGCCACCTCCCACGTTCTGCGCAATGCATGCAGCAAAAAGAAAGTAGAGCAAGCATGCGGTTGATCGATCAAATCCATCGTTTGATTGCAGTTTCTAGCTAATCACTGATCGAACAAATATACTACAAGCAAGGATGATGAAAGCCAACAAGATCGTTTGATCGTCAGTATTGAAAATTGCCTCATTGTTTGCTCCCTTCTGCTCCACAAGCTGCAACGTCAGCTGCTTCATCTCTTCCATGGCCTGCTCAAACTCCTCGCACCTTGTTGCCATCTGGGATTGTTCGCATCAAGAGCGACGATTTTCTCACCGACAGCATCCGAATCTTGCTTGCTTCTCCTCGACATCTCTTGAACTTGCCTGCAGCCTCTCAAGCTTGCCTCTCATGGCCGCAAACTCTTCGGCGGCTGCGCGGATCTCGGCGGCTGCTGTTTCGAGCCGCTGGTTCTGAGACTCCAGCAGCTCCAGCTTCATGCCCAGGCACATGATCTGCATCTTCTGGTACGCCGACTCCTGCTCCTTAATGTCGCAGTACTCGTGGAACTGCGCCTCGATGGTGCAAGCTCTGTCTTCAAGGGCTGACACCATGAGCCTCAGGCTCGCAATCTCGTCTGCCTCCATTCCCTCATCATCCTGGATCTGGTTCTTGGCTGCGGCTTCTGATGGATTCTCAGTAGTCTCTACCACCATGACTTCTTCGGCATTCGAAGCCTGCCTTGCCAGTTCACTGATCAGGAGTCTACCGGCAGTGCTGCAGGCACTCTCTGTCCTCGCCAAATTGCTGTGCGCGCCGAGTTGGTTCCATTTCTTGTTCCTCCTTCTTCCACAGATTGAGCCGAATGATTGTTCCAATTGGAACGAACTATCAGATGAGTCTGTGTAACTACTGTGCCTACTGCCCTGTTTGTTATGAGGTCACAGATAAAAAGCACCAGCCAGGGGAAAAGCTAAGGGAAAGACTATCTTCAGAAGAAGATTCTTGATGCTTCTCTGCATTCTTGCTTTCCATTGAAAAGATTTCATCATTCCTCCAGTCTCAGTGGAATAACCTTTTAACTACTATATGTATGCCAACCCAAAGTTGCTCCTACATTGCTTTGCCTTCAGGCCTAAAACTATGCCAGTTTGTTCAGGTATTTAACCATCCATAGATGTGCGATAACATTGATCCTTAGTCAAGAAAAAAAGAGGTTTTTTTGGAACAAGCAAATGTATATATAGGCTATGGTTACTCCATATCTTATTCACATAAATATACCTCAGAGATAAAGACTAGCAGCTCGAGTTTAAAACAACCTAGAAAATCATCTTTATCTTTCAGGGCAAGATTAGTATTGAGCCATTTCTTGATTATGAGAAGAAAGCATAAACTTTGCATACAGAAGATGCAAAGGCTTACCTCCTGTTTAAACATGCCTAGGATCATCTGCTAGGCATCAAGGAACCTTTTCTAACAGCCAAAGCTTCCCTCCTTGTGGTCATGATTGATAACAGACAAGCATAGTAATAAAATAGGTGAACAGGGAAATGCTTATCAGAAAGTAAAACCAGATCACCACAGATAAGCCAGGATTGCTTGATGTGTAAACTCTAACCCTTTCTGCTTGCATGTGCTAGATGAAGACAGTCGTCCATTAAGGTTTTTATTTTTTTTGGCTTTTCCTTTATACATCTAGCTGCATATTATTATTTATGTTTTTCCACAAAAGGTATACTCCATCCTTCCCAAAAAGAATATAATTCTAGATTTGAACCAAATCAAATAGAATCAAACATTTACGTCTTCAAATAGGTTTACTATAAAAAAAATCTATGATTAATGTAAATGACACTTATTTGGTATCATAAATGTTAGTATTTTTGTATGGATTTGGTCAAACCTAAAATTGTTTGACTCCCTGAAAAGTGAGGATTGTATTTTTGTTGGGACAGAGGGAGTATGCACTTTCTTCCTTTAACTCAAACAAACTGAACATGGAATCCCAGACATCAATTAATTTTTATACATACAACTATCAAGGTAGGCAGCCATTTATACTTTTCTTTGCAACTAAATGTTTACTACTAGGATTCTTCTAAGAAGTACAAAATAATGGAGAGATTGGTAAGGATCCATCTTCATCAAATATAAGCGGGAAAAGAAATCTATATTTCAATAAAATTTGAAATCTTACAAGAGTGTAATAGCAATGCAATACCACCAGCATTTTGGTAAATTTTCAATAGCAAAACTCTACTGTCCATGCAAATATGTACCATTTCCTTCTGAACTCTATGCACAGCTATCCTTCAATGATCTTCACAGGAGTCCTGCATAAAAGAAAACTTATATTATCAAGACAGTGGAGAGAAAAAAATTGAATGTCAATTACAAGCAATCAACCACACTTACCCGAATGGACTCTGTTTGATTGACAGTAGCTCGACATCCAGCTACCGAAAAATGGGAACACAAAAAAATAAGACGCAGAAAAACTAAAACAGAACAGATGATCTTCAGCTGATAAAGAACATGACACTTTGGAATGATGTGGAAACAAATGTTAGCTTACCTCAATAGTAGCATTTGGAGGAATTTCCTGGACACCCTTCTTTCCATACGCCAGTTCAGGAGGAACGATTATCAACCTCTGAAAATCACATTATCATGTTTTCCAGCACTGTTAAAATTCCCATATATGTATATTGAAAAGAATTAAGTAAACCAACGTTTGTTATGCATCCTTTCTTTTGTCTGAAACACAAATGGATATTCAATATTGTTTTTAGGCATGAAACAAGGAACTTGCACAACAAATTACATTAACATGTCCCTAGGACAATCATTAATATTGTTCTTACATATAGAATTATATGATGGACACATGGAGAACTTAGTTATACTTATTCTGGTTCATAGCTAACCAAATCAGCGCCCATATACTAGTTCTCGATAGCTAATGTATTTCCATTTATCTGAAATGAAAGATCAAACATTGGAAACCAAATCAAAACTTGCATTTACTTACCTGGCCTCCGACTTTCATTCCCTCAACCCCAAGATCCAATCCTTTTAAAACATTGCCTCTCTCAGAATTGCCTACGTCAAACCCATATGGCTGCACATAATCTTAGGACTTGTAAAAGGCAGCAAATATTAAACAACCACAGCTGAGATTATCAAGTATAATCACTTCATAAATACCAAATCAGAAAAGTAATCAGGATTTTTGTAATATGGAACTGTCAAGAAACTTCTACTCGTGCAAATAAAGAATTCCAAAATAATCATAAACTGATATTGGTAGGAGCAAGGAACTTCTCTAATATCAGAATTTCATAAGATGTCAGGAAAATTTAGGTCAGTACCACCACTGACTGGTACAAGTTAAAAAACAAAGTCCAATGTGAGAACAACATGTAGCAATTATATGGACAAAGAGGCAAAAATTGTTATAGCATTACCGTTCCACCGCCAACACCAAGACCCTGCCTACTTGTCATGAATGTGATGCCCTTCCACTTGGCCACATAATGTACCTACACTAACTTAACCATTGATCGATACAAGATAAATGCAGCTCTCTTGTCTGTAATAACAATGCAACTGGTAAACATTCATACAGGTTGTTTGTAAGTAGTTTTTTTTTGGTATGACGACACTGGTATATGACAAGTCAAAGTTCAAACAGTTTTTTTGTATGACAACACTGGTTATGATAAAAAATCAAAGTTCAAACAGGACCCTCTTAGTTTTAGGGGACACTTTTCAGCGGTCAATTAGTTATAGCATGCTAACTTATTTCAAGCAAGTCATTATTTTATTCACACGTTTTTTTTTAAAAAAAAACAGAGCACATTAGAAACAAGAGAGCACATTACAAATGAACACAATTCAGACTTCCCAGTCTCAGAACTCACATGGTCACCATTCCTCTATTCAATGGATTATTGCAAGTGTCGTCTTTTTTTTTTTTTGAGGGAGACACAATGTCATGTATGATTTGCATACTGCAGTACAAATGCAAATGCTAATGATTCGCCCATTATGCCTATATCATGATAAATCCAAGATACACAAATTATGGTGGTACTTACCGCAACACGGGATCCCTTAACAGCTTTAGCCCCACTTCCTACCTTAATGTCATAGTACCTAGTCAGAAAATTGGTAAGTACTCTGCGTACTCATGCAATAGAATAGAAAAACATGCTTCATCTTTTCAGTGAAACAAGGATGAGCAAATGTCTGATCTCTGAATAAAGATTCTATGTTAGTGAAAGGACCTATTTTGAACTCTGATTCATGCCTATGCTAATATATGAGACACTAAAAACAGAACCAAATTCCCCCCCCCCCCCCCCCAAAAAAAATGGCACCAACACAAACTAAATTCAGAGGAAGCACTTACTTGAGGCCATTGGGCAGGGTCGTGAATTCGCTCTCAGGAATCTTGGACGCCCTGAGCTGCCCGTTCAATCAGCCAAAACACACGAAAACAAAGTATCAAACATCTCAACCCAACTTCACAAGATCAATGGGTCCTATGTAGCTGAGTACAGGTCGTCAGTTCCTTACCGCCTCCTGCTCGTGGACACCGCGCCGGCTTCCCCTCCGCCTCCGGCCACGCCAGCCCCCACCACTACGCCAAGCAACGGAAAGAAACGATCAGAACGCGCAGTCCCCCCGGCGAACAGAACCCACACCACCCATATGGCGCAGAGCAACCAAGAACCTGCTGCGGCGGCGAGAAGGGAGGCGAACCACCGCCGGGTGGCCACCGGGGACGCGTCCGGGGAGCCGCTGCAGCGGCAGGCGAAGGCCGGCCGCCGCGCCGCCCTCCTGGCGGGAGCGGAAGGGCGCGGCGCGGGAATAGGGAGAGCGATGGCACGACGGAGAGCTCCATTGCTCGGGCGGGCGGCGGCGGCGCCGGACTCCGGAAATTTCGATATTTCCCGGCTCCGTTCGTGCGGATTTGGTGCTCGTGGCCTCTGCATTTCCTTCCATCCTGGAATTGTCGGTAGTGCATCGTCGCTCGCTCCCACCGGCAGAAATCAGGATCTTCAATTTCAGCCACACTGCAGGCTGTCTGCAGTGCAGAAAAGTCCAAACATGATAACAGTTCAGTAGTTTCTTCGTTGTTTTCTCCCTTTTCGAAATTATTAAACGTGATCCAATTTCTCAGAGCAACCTACGAACCAAAGTATTTTGCCAAAAAAGAACTTTGGATCCATAAACTTGCAGGAATTTTAGTGAATGCTTTCTGACACATTTAAATGTCGTGTGGTCGCGCAAATTTTGCACATGTTGGATTGATGTACATTTTTTTACCCTATATAATATTGGATGGAAAGAACTTCAAAGGAGTAGAGGACATGGTTATATAGGATAACTTTTGACCTGGGCCAATATTATTTGGGGGTATTTAGTTAGTGGGTAAGAAGTTTTTAAGGTGTTATATTAGATGTTGTCGTACTAATTTGTTTCCTAGGCTAAAATTTAGCCTTGTACTTTTTGCCAAATTTTTTTGCCACGAAATCCTAATAGGTCGGCAAAAGTGGCTAATTGGCAAAATTTTTGCTATATCTTTATTTCTCAAGGTTGCCAAAAGATAGCTAAAAGTATATTTGCTCTCTTTCTCTCTCCTCTCTCTTGCATCTTTTACACCTTTTAGCCTATGGATCCAAACAACTCAGCAAGACAAAAAAATTGGATAAAAGTTTGACCAAAACTTTTGCCAATGATAAATAGGATCCAAACACAACCTTAGTCTATTAAAAATAGCCTAATAAAAAAATTACATATTTCGTTAAGAAACCGTGAGATGAATTTATTAAGATTAAGTAATCTGTCATTAGCACATGTTTACTGTAGCACAATATTACCATATTATGGATTAATTAGGCTTAAAAAATCGTCTCGCAAAGTTATCGCAATCTGTGTAATTAGTTATTTTGTTTGAATACTTGATGTATGTGTCTAAATATTCGTTGTGATAGGTGAAAAGTTTTTTTTTTGACAATTAAACACCTAGAGATAGAAATACAAGCAGTACTAAACTATCTTTGTTGAGAAATATTCGTGTATATTTGGAATCCAGGTGAATGTGAATACTCTATTTCGGAAGGAAAAAAAAGAGACCAAAAAACTAAGAGGTTTTTCATTATTATAAGAAAAAAAAATAGAGATGCAAAATAATAATTCACAATAAAACATTAGCCGCTGAAATAGATGAACACACCTCTAGCCTTCCACACTTAAGCAGATGAGCTAGACTTCTTCCATTGTAATTGTAAGTCATTTTGTCTTTGCTTAATACATGGCCTTTAATATATATGTGCTCTCTCCGTCCCAAAATAAATACAATTCTAGAACTAGGCACGATTACCAATACACCCTATAAAATTACCAAAATACCCTTATAAAGTTTAATCATTACGCTTTATAAAAACGAAAAAGTATAAAAAGACGAATAGATTTCTCTTTGTCTTATATGTAGAATTGTATTATTTTAGAACAAATTTTAAACTCTAAAATTGTATTATTTTGAGACGGATTATTGCAAGTGTCGTCTTTTTTTTTTTTTTGAGGGAGACACAATGTCATGTATGATTTGCATACTGCAGTACAAATGCAAATGCTAATGATTCGCCCATTATGCCTATATCATGATAAATCCAAGATACACAAATTATGGTGGTACTTACCGCAACACGGGATCCCTTAACAGCTTTAGCCCCACTTCCTACCTTAATGTCATAGTACCTAGTCAGAAATTTGGTAAGTACTCTTCGTACTCATGCAATAGAATGAAAAAAAACATGCTTCATCTTTTCATGAAGATGGCAATGATGAGCATGTCATCTCTGAATAAAGATTCTATGTTAGTGAAAGGACCTATTTTGAACTCTGATTCATGCCTATGCCTATATATGAGAGACACTAAAAACAGAACCAATTCCCCCCCCCCCCCCCCCCCAAAAAAAAATGGCAACAAACAAACTAATTCAGAGGAAGCACTTACTTGAGGCCATTGGGCAGGGTCGTGAATTCGCTCTCAGGAATCTTGGACGCCCTGAGCTGCCCGTTCAATCAGCCAAACACACGAAAAACAACAAAGTATCAAACATCTCAACCCAACTTCACAAGATCAATGGGTCCTATGTAGCTGAGTACAGGTCGTCAGTTCCTTACCGCCCTCCTGCTCGTGGACACCGCGCCGGCTTCCCCTCCGCCTCCGGCCACGCCAGCCCCCACCACTACGCCAAGCAACGGAAAGAAACGATCAGAACGCGCAGTCCCCCCGGCGAACAGAACCCACACCACCCATATGGCGCAGAGCAACCAAGAAACTGCTGCTGCGGCGGCGAGAAGGGAGGCGAACCACCGCCGGGTGGCCACCGGGGACGCGTCCGGGGAGCCGCTGCAGCGGCAGGCGAAGGCCGGCCGCCGCCCGCCCTCCCTCCTGGGGAGCGGAAGGGCGCGGCGGCGGGAAATAGGGAGAGCGATGGCACGACGGAGAGCTCCATTGCTCGGGCGGGCGGCGGCGGCGCCGGACTCCGGAAATTTCGATATTTCCCGGCTCCGTTCGTGCGGATTTGGTGCTCGTGGCCTCTGCATTTCCTTCCATCCTGGAATTGTCGGTAGTGCATCGTCGCTCGCTCCCACCGGCAGAAATCAGGATCTTCAATTTCAGCCACACTGCAGGCTGTCTGCAGTGCAGAAAAGTCCAAACATGATAACAGTTCAGTAGTTTCTTCTTGTGTTTCTCCCCTTTTCGAAATTATTAAACGTGATCCAATTTCTCAGAGCAACCTACGAACCAAAGTATTTTGCCAAAAAGAACTTTGGATCCATAAACTTTGCAGGAATTTTAGTGAATGCTTTCTGACACATTTAAATGTCGTGTGGTCGCGCAATTTTGCACATGTTGGATTGATGTACATTTTTTTACCCTATATAATATTGGATGGAAAGAACTTCAAAGGAGTAGAGGACATGGTTATATAGGATAACTTTTGACCTGGGCCAATATTATTTGGGGTATTTAGTTAGTGGGTAAGAAGTTTTTAAGGTGTTATATTAGATGTTGTCGTACTAATTTGTTTCCTAGGCTAAAATTTTAGCCTTGTACTTTTTTGCCAAATTTTTTTGCCACGAAATCCTAATAGGTCGGCAAAAGTTGGCTAATTGGCAAAATTTTTGCTATATTCTTTTATTTCTCAAGGTTGCCAAAAGATAGCTAAAAGTATATTTGCTCTCTTTCTCTCTCCTCTCTCTTGCATCTTTTACACCTTTTAGCCTATGGATCCAAACAACTCAGCAAGACAAAAAATTGGATAAAAGTTTGACCAAAACTTTTGCCAATGATAAATAGGATCCAAACACAACCTTAGTCTATTAAAAATAGCCTAATAAAAAAATTACATATTTCGTTAAGAAACCGTGAGATGAATTTATTAAGATTAAGTAATCTGTCATTAGCACATGTTTACTGTAGCACAATATTACCATATTATGGATTAATTAGGCTTAAAAAATCGTCTCGCAAAGTTATCGCAATCTGTGTAATTAGTTATTTTTAGTTTGTATTTAATACTTGATGTATGTGTCTAAATATTCGTTGTGATAGGTGAAAAGTTTTTTTTTGACAATTAAACACCTAGAGATAGAAATACAAGCAGTACTAAACTATCTTTGTTGAGAAATATTCGTGTATATTTGGAATCCAGGTGAATGTGAATACTCTATTTCGGAAGGAAAAAAAAGAGACCCAAAAAACTAAGAGGTTTTTCATTATTATAAGAAAAAAAAATAGAGATGCAAAATAATAATTCACAATAAAACATTAGCCGCTGAAATAGATGAACACACCTCTAGCCTTCCACACTTAAGCAGATGAGCTAGACTTCTTCCATTGTAATTGTAAGTCATTTTGTCTTTGCTTAATACATGGCCTTTAATATATATGTGCTCTCTCCGTCCCAAAATAAATACAATTCTAGAACTAGGCACGATTACCAATACACCCTATAAAATTACCAAAATACCCTTATAAAAGTTTAATCATTACGCTTTATAAAACGAAAAAGTATAAAAAGACGAATAGATTTCTCTTTTGTCTTATATGTAGAATTGTATTTATTTTAGAACAAATTTTAAACTCTAAAATTGTATTTATTTTGAGACGGATTATTGCAAGTGTCGTCTTTTTTTTTTTTGAGGGAGACACAATGTCATGTATGATTTGCATACTGCAGTACAAATGCAAATGCTAATGATTCGCCCATTATGCCTATATCATGATAAATCCAAGATACACAAATTATGGTGGTACTTACCGCAACACGGGATCCCTTAACAGCTTTAGCCCCACTTCCTACCTTAATGTCATAGTACCTAGTCAGAAATTTGGTAAGTACTCTGCGTACTCATGCAATAGAATAGAAAAACATGCTTCATCTTTTCAGTGAAACAAGGATGAGCAAAATGTCTGATCTCTGAATAAAGATTCTATGTTAGTGAAAGGACCTATTTTGAACTCTGATTCATGCCTATGCTAATATATGAGACACTAAAAACAGAACCAAATTCCCCCCCCCCCCCCCCAAAAAAAATGGCACCAACACAAACTAAATTCAGAGGAAGCACTTACTTGAGGCCATTGGGCAGGGTCGTGAATTCGCTCTCAGGAATCTTGGACGCCCTGAGCTGCCCGTTCAATCAGCCAAACACACGAAAACAAAGTATCAAACATCTCAACCCAACTTCACAAGATCAATGGGTCCTATGTAGCTGAGTACAGGTCGTCAGTTCCTTACCGCCCTCCTGCTCGTGGACACCGCGCCGGCTTCCCCTCCGCCTCCGGCCACGCCAGCCCCCACCACTACGCCAAGCAACGGAAAGAAACGATCAGAACGCGCAGTCCCCCGGCGAACAGAACCACACCCACCCATATGGCGCAGAGCAACCAAGAACCTGCTGCGGCGGCGAGAAGGGAGGCGAACCACCGCCGGGTGGCCACCGGGGACGCGTCCGGGGAGCCGCTGCAGCGGCAGGCGAAGGCCGGCCGCCGCGCCGCCCTCCTGGCCGGGAGCGGAAGGGCGCGGCGCGGGAATAGGGAGAGCGATGGCACGACGGAGAGCTCTCATTGCTCGGGCGGGCCGGCGGCGGCGCCGGACTCCGGAAATTTCGATATTTCCCGGCTCCGTTCGTGCGGATTTGGTGCTCGTGGCCTCTGCATTTCCTTCCATCCTGGAATTGTCGGTAGTGCATCGTCGCTCGCTCCCACCGGCAGAAATCAGGATCTTCAATTTCAGCCACACTGCAGGCTGTCTGCAGTGCAGAAAAGTCCAAACATGATAACAGTTCAGTAGTTTCTTCTTGTTGTTTCTCCCTTTTCGAAATTATTAAACGTGATCCAATTTCTCAGAGCAACCTACGAACCAAAGTATTTTGCCAAAAAAGAACTTTGGATCCATAAACTTTGCAGGAATTTTAGTGAATGCTTTCTGACACATTTAAATGTCGTGTGGTCGCGCAAATTTTGCACATGTTGGATTGATGTACATTTTTTTACCCTATATAATATTGGATGGAAAGAACTTCAAAGGAGTAGAGGACATGGTTATATAGGATAACTTTTGACCTGGGCCAATATTATTTGGGGTATTTAGTTAGTGGGTAAGAATTTTAAGGTGTATATTAGATGTTGTCGTACTAATTTGTTTCCTAGGCTAAAATTTTAGCCTTGTACTTTTTTGCCAAATTTTTTTGCCACGAAATCCTAATAGGTCGGCAAAAGTTGGCTAATTGGCAAAATTTTTGCTATATTCTTTTATTTCTCAAGGTTGCCAAAAGATAGCTAAAAGTATATTTGCTCTCTTTCTCTCTCCTCTCTCTGCATCTTTTACACCTTTTAGCCTATGGATCCAAACAACTCAGCAAGACAAAAAAATTGGATAAAAGTTTGACCAAAACTTTTGCCAATGATAAATAGGATCCAAACACAACCTTAGTCTATTAAAAATAGCCTAATAAAAAAATTACATATTTCGTTAAGAAACCGTGAGATGAATTTATTAAGATTAAGTAATCTGTCATTAGCACATGTTTACTGTAGCACAATATTACCATATTATGGATTAATTAGGCTTAAAAAATCGTCTCGCAAAGTTATCGCAATCTGTGTAATTAGTTATTTTTAGTTTGTATTTAATACTTGATGTATGTGTCTAAATATTCGTTGTGATAGGTGAAAAGTTTTTTTTTTTTGACAATTAAACACCTAGAGATAGAAATACAAGCAGTACTAAACTATCTTTGTTGAGAAATATTCGTGTATATTTGGAATCCAGGTGAATGTGAATACTCTATTTCGGAAGGAAAAAAAAGAGACCCAAAAACTAAGAGGTTTTTCATTAATAAGAAAAAAAAAAATAGAGATGCAAAATAATAATTCACAATAAAACATTAGCCGCTGAAATAGATGAACACACCTCTAGCCTTCCACACTTAAGCAGATGAGCTAGACTTCTTCCATTGTAATTGTAAGTCATTTTGTCTTTGCTTAATACATGGCCTTTAATATATATGTGCTCTCTCCGTCCAAAATAAATACAATTCTAGAACTAGGCACGATTACCAATACACCCTATAAAATTACCAAAATACCCTTATAAAAGTTTAATCATTACGCTTTATAAAACGAAAAAGTATAAAAAGACGAATAGATTTCTCTTTGTCTTATATGTAGAATTGTATTTATTTTAGAACAAATTTTAAACTCTAAAATTGTATTTATTTTGAGACGGATTATTGCAAGTGTCGTCTTTTTTTTTTTGAGAGGAGACACAATGTCATGTATGATTTGCATACTGCAGTACAAATGCAAATGCTAATGATTCGCCCATTATGCCTATATCATGATAAATCCAAGATACACAAATTATGGTGGTACTTACCGCAACACGGGATCCCTTAACAGTTTAGCCCCACTTCCTACCTTAATGTCATAGTACCTAGTCAGAAATTTGGTAAGTACTCTGCGTACTCATGCAATAGAATAGAAAAACATGCTTCATCTTTCAGTGAAACAAGGATGAGCAAAATGTCTGATCTCTGAATAAAGATTCTATGTTAGTGAAAGGACCTATTTTGAACTCTTGATTCATGCCTATGCTAATATATGAGACACTAAAAACAGAACAAAATTCCCCCCCCCCCCCCCCCCAAAAAAAATGGCACCAACACAAACTAAATTCAGAGGAAGCACTTACTTGAGGCCATTGGGCAGGGTCGTGAATTCGCTCTCAGGAATCTTGGACGCCCTGAGCTGCCCGTTCAATCAGCCAAACACACGAAAACAAAGTATCAAACATCTCAACCCAACTTCACAAGATCAATGGGTCCTATGTAGCTGAGTACAGGTCGTCAGTTCCTTACCGCCCTCTGCTCGTGGACACCGCGCCGGCTTCCCCTCCGCCTCCGGCCACGCCAGCCCCCACCACTACGCCAAGCAACGGAAAGAACGATCAGAACGCGCAGTCCCCCGGCGAACAGAACCCACACCACCCATATGGCGCAGAGCAACCAAGAACCTGCTGCGGCGGCGAGAAGGGAGGCGAACCACCGCCGGGTGGCCACCGGGGACGCGTCCGGGGAGCCGCTGCAGCGGCAGGCGAAGGCCGGCCGCCGCGCCGCCCTCCTGGCCGGGAGCGGAAGGGCGCGGCGCGGGAATAGGGAGAGCGATGGCACGACGGAGAGCTCCATTGCTCGGGCGGGCGGCGGCGGCGCCGGACTCCGGAAATTTCGATATTTCCCGGCTCCGTTCGTGCGGATTTGGTGCTCGTGGCCTCTGCATTTCCTTCCATCCTGGAATTGTCGGTAGTGCATCGTCGCTCGCTCCCACCGGCAGAAATCAGGATCTTCAATTTCAGCCACACTGCAGGCTGTCTGCAGTGCAGAAAAGTCCAAACATGATAACAGTTCAGTAGTTTCTTCTTGTTGTTTCTCCCCTTTTCGAAATTATTAAACGTGATCCAATTTCTCAGAGCAACCTACGAACCAAAGTATTTTGCCAAAAAAGAACTTTGGATCCATAAACTTTGCAGGAATTTTAGTGAATGCTTTCTGACACATTTAAATGTCGTGTGGTCGCGCAAATTTTGCACATGTTGGATTGATGTACATTTTTTTACCCTATATAATATTGGATGGAAAGAACTTCAAAGGAGTAGAGGACATGGTTATATAGGATAACTTTTGACCTGGGCCAATATTATTTGGGGGTATTTAGTTAGTGGGTAAGAAGTTTTAAGGTGTTATATTAGATGTTGTCGTACTAATTTGTTTCCTAGGCTAAAATTTTAGCCTTGTACTTTTTGCCAAATTTTTTTGCCACGAAATCCTAATAGGTCAGCAAAAGTTGGCTAATTGGCAAAATTTTTGCTATATTCTTTTATTTCTCAAGGTTGCCAAAAGATAGCTAAAAGTATATTTGCTCTCTTTCTCTCTCCTCTCTCTTGCATCTTTTACACCTTTTAGCCTATGGATCCAAACAACTCAGCAAGACAAAAAATTGGATAAAAGTTTGACCAAACTTTTGCCAATGATAAATAGGATCCAAACACAACCTTAGTCTATTAAAAATAGCCTAATAAAAAAATTACATATTTCGTTAAGAAAACCGTGAGATGAATTTATTAAGATTAAGTAATCTGTCATTAGCACATGTTTACTGTAGCACAATATTACCATATTATGGATTAATTAGGCTTAAAAAATCGTCTCGCAAAGTTATCGCAATCTGTGTAATTAGTTATTTTTAGTTTGTATTTAATACTTGATGTATGTGTCTAAATATTCGTTGTGAGGTGAAAAGTTTTTTTTTTGACAATTAAAACACCTAGAGATAGAAATACAAGCAGTACTAAACTATCTTTGTTGAGAAATATTCGTGTATATTGGAATCCAGGTGAATGTGAATACTCTATTTCGGAAGGAAAAAAAAGAGACCCAAAAACTAAGAGGTTTTTCATTATTATAAGAAAAAAAATAGAGATGCAAAAATAATAATTCACAATAAAACATTAGCCGCTGAAATAGATGAACACACCTCTAGCCTTCCACACTTAAGCAGATGAGCTAGACTTCTTCCATTGTAATTGTAAGTCATTTTGTCTTTGCTTAATACATGGCCTTTAATATATATGTGCTCTCTCCGTCCCAAAATAAATACAATCTAGAACTAGGCACGATTACCAATACACCCTATAAAATTACCAAAATACCCTTATAAAAGTTTAATCATTACGCTTTATAAAACGAAAAAGTATAAAAAGACGAATAGATTTCTCTTTGTCTTATATGTAGAATTGTATTTATTTAGAACAAATTTTAAACTCTAAAATTGTATTTATTTTGAGACGGAGGGAGTATAGCAAAAGTAACGTGCCCTGAAAATCTAGAATAACTTACAATATATTAAAATGAAAGCACTATTTAATGTCTTTAAAGTAACACAACAACTTTGAGGAATGGATTGAATTGGAAGTGAGACTCGATTGCAGGTTCAGCTCGTCCTTGTCGTAATTGTTGCCCGAAATAGCTTCACCACCAAGGCGTACAAATGTGACCCAAAAACTACTTCCTTGGTTCTAAATTATAAGGCATTCCTACTTTTTAATAAGGTATATAATTTTGAAATTATATCTAAATGTATAATAAAATTATATATTTAGAAAAGCTAAGACATCTTACAATTTAGAATTGGGGCAGTATGATCTATAGCATTGTATAGTAATGTATAATTAATATAATACGGAGTGCATGTACATGAATACACTGTTACATAGGGCACAACAGATTTTCGAGTCCAGAACCACAATTCAGCCCACAAGACCCATTCGGCAGGCCAGACAATGTAATCCACCTGCCGATGTGCCTGCTAGGCCGGACCATGGGCTGCGGGAAGGTGCAGTCCGTGGAGGAGATAAGTGATGATAATATTGGGCCCTTTGTGGACGCCCATGCTGCTGCCTAAAAATTTGAGTGCTGAGCATCTCCAACAACTTGGTAAAATTGACTTGCCAAATCTTATGGTTTGACAAGTTGTTAAATTATATGGCAAGCGGAAAAAACTCTTTCTCCAACAATTTGTTATTCCAACTTGGTAAACACATGGTATCCGCCACGATTTTCCCTAGCGCCATGACGCGACCTCCGTGACGCTCCTCCGCCCTGACTTTGATCTGCTCCGCCCGGCCAGCACTGTCTTTGATATGACATCGATCAGTTCATACTAGTAGCTAGGGCTTGTTTAGTTCCGAGAAATATTTAGAATCTCTAGGGCTTGTTTAATTCCGAGAAATATTTAGAATCTGCACTGTAGCACTTTCGTTGTTTTTGACAAACTTTGTCTAAATATGGACTAACTAGGCTTAAAAGATTCGTCTCGATATGTAGATACTAAAGTACAATCATTTTTTTACCTACATTTAATGCGTCATTCATATAGCTAAAGATTGATGTGACGGAGAATTTAGAAATATTGAGGAAGTCAGGAAAACTAAACAAGGCATTGAGGAAGTCAGGAAAACTAAACAAGGCTTAATATGCTAGCAGCTTTGTCTCATCATTGCGAGCACCGTAGGTGGATATGCGGCGAGCACTGCGAGCACTGCTAGCACCGCAGCACTGCCAGCACGGGCACGCGTATAGAGAGCACGAGCACGGGCACTGCGAGCACGGACGCACGAGCAGCACTGCCAGCACGGGCACGGGCACTGCCAGCACTGCCGGCGCGGGGTGTTCGTTTGCCTGACAAATTTTTTTTTGCCAGTCACATCGGACGTTGCGGCACAAGTTTAGCCTATTAAAAAATAAACTAATTATAAAACTAAT
Source organism: Coix lacryma-jobi var. lacryma-jobi (assembly GCA_009763385.1). Classification (NCBI taxonomy): domain Eukaryota; kingdom Viridiplantae; phylum Streptophyta; class Magnoliopsida; order Poales; family Poaceae; genus Coix; species Coix lacryma-jobi. The sequence goes on along the minus strand of VDCT01000469.1, from coordinate 415,292 downwards.
TACAGGGTCATATGCTAATTACTGAGACGAATATATTAAGGTAAATTAATTCATCATTAGCGAATGTTTACTGTAGCACCACATTGTCAAATCATGGACTAATTAAGTTTAATAGATTCATCTCGTGAATTAGTCTCCGGCTGACAAATTAGTTTTTTAATTACTATATTTTAATAGGCTAAATTAGGCCGCAACGTCCGATGTGACTGGCAAAAAAAAATTGCCAGGGGAAACGAACATGCCAGGCGAGGAAAAAAAAATTCGCGATAGCAAGTTCACAGCGCGTGCCTATATTTGTACGTGCGGCACCCTAAATAGCAATTTGGGATAAATAATAAGTTGATTTAAGGAGTTGTTGGAGAGAGAATTTTATGGTTGTACCAAATTTATAAGTATAACAACCTCATTTGAGGAGTTGTTGGAGATGCTCTGAGCAACTTTAAGAGAGTTGGTAAAAATGGATGGCTAAACCTATAATATAGCTAGTCTCTAAAATAAAAAAAACTCTATAAAAAATAGAAAAACTCCAACATTCTTTCTATTATAGCAATACTAGATAGCTAGTGATGCATGCAAGCTATATTTACCATACGAGATTTTAGAAATAGCAAACTTGTTATTTTACAAAACAAGATAGCATAGCTGTTGGAGTTCACTTTGTACTCTAAAAATCTAAATATAGCATACAAAACAAAGATAGCAAGTCTCTTGAAGATACTCTTAGCAACCGACCCACGCGTGACAATTTATGGGGAGCGGGTGTATTAGCAACAGTATATGTAGCATCTCCAAGAGCATCCTAAACTTTCCTCCCCAAAAAATCCATGTTTGTAACCTAAAATTACATTTCCATACCTATTCTATTTCTAGGGAAAGCTAGGAGCCGCATCGGAAAAAATAGAGATGACTCTGAAAATCATTTTCTGTAGTAGCGAAGATTTGTTGTTGTTTTTTTTTAAAAAATGGTATATCCTTTTTTTGCATATTTTCTGTTAGAGCATATAATAATATAATAATTAGCGTTTCACAACATGTTTTGGGCTGCAAAAAAGAGAGAGAGAATAACGGCCGCGCGAGAGAGTTAAAAACCAACGCATCTGAATTCATTTGATCTCAAGTGTGCAAAGGCCAACGGCCCAATGGACGAACCTTGGGAAAGACACCTCTGAATTCTGTGGGCCGGCGGAGTGCTCTTTTAGTTTATACTTCCTCTATCTATAAAAGAATCAATTCATCTAAACTTTGACTAACTTTATAGAAAAGAATAATAACATTTATGATATACAATAGATATATTATAAAAATATATTTTATGGTATATCTAATGATACAAATTTGATATAATCAATCTTAATAGTTTTTTCTAAAAATTTGGTCGAAGTTTAAAAAGTTTGATTTGACTTAGGACAACTCTACGAATCTATTTATTCATGGACAGAAGGAGTATACTCGTGTTTGTATATACTCACTCGTGTACTCCCTCCGTATCGTCCTTAGGAGACATTTTGGAGCGAAGGTCCCGTGCGGCAAAAGACGACGTTTCAGCGAACGAGGCAGCTGATGGACGCGACTACCCCTCATCATTCATGGGGCCGTCCGCTCGGCTTCCTCGGGCGACGCGGTATTAATAACGTGCGACGGCGTCCCTTCGGATTCCTTCCACTCCAGACGCTGTCCGCCCTCGTCTCACTCACGCGCGCCGTCGCTAGGGTTTAGTCTTCCGTCGCTATGGAGAGCCGCAGCGTGCCGGCGCTGCTCGCCGCAGACGACGTCGTCGCGAAGGACGACGTTGAGTGTGCACAAGCAAGAAACAAAAAACGATGCGTAATAATCAGATCAACAAGAAGCTCAAGAGTCGCCCGGTCGAGCGCGAAAAAATTGACAACCGTCAGGGATCGAACCGCACAACTCCAGCCTCGGGCCGTGGCGCCTTGCCCAACTGGCCTACAATGGAATGTTGTACCGGGAGCACGCGTGGCTCTATTTAATAAGGGCAAAGCAGGAAGGTTAACCTCTAATTAATCATCCCTTGATGACCGTAGCCATCATCTCCAAAATGTCCTCTAAACACGATACAGAGGGAGTATGTGGGTTTGTAATTTGTATCTATATAAGACCATGTTTAGTTCAAGAATTTTTTGGAGAAAAGTTCTTATAGTACTTTCGTTATTATTTGGTAAAATTTGTCCAAACATGGACTAACTAGGCTCAAAAGATTCGTCTCAACATACAGATAAATTGTATAATTAGTTATTTTTATTTACATTTAATACTTCATGCATATGTTTAAAAATTCGATGTGACGGAGAATCTTGAAATTTTTTGAACACATGGCCTAGCTACTCGTGTTTGTTTGCCGGAGAGACGACATAATTGATGGTGTCCTTGCGCCACGCAAAAGTTAACGTACGGACTGCGGCCTTGTTTAGATGAAAAAATTTTGCAAAATTTTTTCCTGTAGCATTTTCGTTGTTATTTGACAAACTTTGTCCAAATATTTAGAGTCTACGTAGTCCATATTTAGACAAAGTTTGTCAAATAACAACGAAAAAGCTACAGAAAAAATTTTGCAAAATTTTTCCATCTAAAATGGTAGAACGTCTTTAGTTCTGGGACGGAGGGGTAGAGTTTATGGTTTAGGTTTATCACGGCTGCGGCACACGCACAAAGATCTGAGAGGTAATAGTAGCGTGACATGCAATGCCGTTGTCACCCCATCCGGACAGATATGAGCATCCACGTCAAACCAAGTTGGTCAGCCCGAGCTGGCTTGCAGAGAAGACAGTGGTCTCGTCTCGTCAGTCAAAAAGCGTTGGGTTATCAGATCCAGTTGACAGTGGCCATTGGCCAAGCCACCTCTCATCCAGTCACCTCGCGCCAGGTGGGTGAGAGCTCCATCTTTCCCGGCCGTTGCCCCTTTTTTGCAGGCACCGGTCTGGATATGCCGATGGTAGGACTGCAGGCTGCCAGGCTACAGGGACGGACTACGCGACACGGCCAATCGCAATACAAAAGATTGTTGTCTAGTACTCCCTCTGTCCAACAAAACATGCAACTATGGGTTCCGTGCCACGAAAAGTAATTTGTTTAACAAAATTTCTAGTAAATACTATTCACATTTACGACTCTAAATTAATTTATTTAAAAAATACATTTCGTAACGAATCTAATGGTATTTATTTGATATCATAAATATTAATATATTTTATCTATAGTTAATCAAACTAGAGATACAAAACCATGACACTGTGCTAGAATTGCATGTTTTTATGGACGGAGGGAGTACTACTCCGTAGTTGCTAAAAGAAATGGCTGCAAAAGAAAAAAAACTCACCAGTCTGATCCGGATGCATCGTCCCCCAGAAAAATACAACTATAATACAGTAATAATTTTAGTATCTTAATTTTGACTAATTATAAATTTAAAAGTAAAAATATGTAGGATACCAAATAAATATTATTAGATTAGTTATAATGTATTTATGATACCAAATTAATTAGGCTTAAAAGATTACTCTCAAATTACACGTAGCTATGTAAATAGTTATTTTTTAGTCTATATTAGTACTCACTTTATACCCATATTAGTTGTCGTTTAGGACAGCGTCACGGTCTTCAAAAAACACACTTGACATCTTGTTTTATAAAAATATTTATGAAAAAGTGATATATGTATATTTTTATGAAAGTATTTCTCAACACAAATATATTCATAATTTTCAAATTTGCAAACTTAGAAACTTAATAGTTATTGATGATATATATTCTCAATGCTTGACTCAAATCTTGTCTAAAACGACAAATAATATGGGTATGGAGAGAGTACTCTATACATGTGTCTAAAAATCTGATATGAAAGGACATAAAATTTTTAGGTGGTAACTAAACAATGCCATGTCTATGTTGATCAACGTAATGCGAGCGCTATCAATGTGAAGCCTGTGCCGAGTGAGCTCTATGAGAAAATAAAACTTGTGACCCTTTTGTTTTAGCTTTCTGCTGGGCTGCTTGCCAGACAAAAGCTAAATGTTGAAGCAAACCACCTTGAGCTCGCTTTGAAAAATATGGGAAGCTGGCTTTTGAGAAAATGAACCAAAAGCTAAAAAAAAAAACAGTTTCTTTCCTGGCTTTTGGTGTGTAGAGAAACAAAAAAAATTAAGAAGAGAAATTTTATTACGCTTGAAAATAACAAGAGCCCTATGTTTCGCTAGATCTGATAGTTTAGAACTACAAGGAACCAACTAAGAGGATCTTAAGACTATCTCCAACCACAAATATGCAATCTTTTCCTTCTCCAACAGACTACGCAAAAGAGAAAGAAATATTGCCCAACACGGAGGTCCATCGTCCCCAGGGTCGGTCGCTCCTCGCCGTGCAGATCCGCTCCGGCCGCTTCTCACCACGCCGCGCCTCCCCACCCGCTTTCCTCCCTGCCGCGTCCAAGCAGAAGCCGCGTAGCGCGAGCGGCGGCGGGGCTGGCATCGTCGGTGTCCGTCCAAGATCCATGGCGCCGAGTACGCCGGGAGCTGCGTCGGGGCGTGCGGGTGGGCGGCGCACGATGACCGCGCGGATGCGTTCGCCGATGATGTGGTGACAGGCTGCGTGGTTGTAACACCCTAAAAATCAAATTTGGAGAAATAGGGTTTAAACTTGACTTTATTTATTTACTTCTCATGAAACAATAGATCAAATAATAAATTTTAGTGAATTAATAAATTTAGTGGGGGCGTAAAAATATTTTTTGTTGCATTCATACTGGTGCATAATATTTTGTTTGAGTGTAGGGATAGAGTTGAGTGGCTTGAGTTCAAACTAGTTTTGAATTTGGGCAAAGTTTGCAAAAGTTTTAAAGGAAAAACCTTTTCTTTTTCTTTCTCGCCCTCTTCCTTCCTTTTGGCCCGACCAGAAAAGCCGGCCCGGCCCGCAACCTTCTCCCTTTCTCTCTTTTTCTCCCTTCTCCCGCGCTCGCCTGGCCCAGCTCCGCGGCCCGCTCGGCCCGCGTCCGCTCTTCCCCAGCAGCCCGCATCGGCCCGTCTCCCTCTCTCCCTTCCCGCGTCTGCTCGGCCTGGCTTGGCCCATGCCCCGTGCGGCCCAGCTAGCCCCGCTCCCTCACTTCCCCGCGCCGGCCCGCTCGCTCGCCCGCGCTCGCGCCCGCTCACCGCTTTCCCTCGCTGACACCCGGGCCCCGCCCGTCCGACATCCCGACCCCACCCGTCAGTGCCCCCTCCTTTCGTCTTCCTCGCGCCACCTGCAGAGCCGCCGTCGCTTCTCCTCTTCCCTCCCGAAACCGCCCGAGCTAGTGGTCTTTATGACCACTCGGCCATCCATTGATGGCCATAGGCACACTCCCGGCGCCTCCGCCTCGCCGAGCCCTATAAAGCCTGGGGCGAAGCCCCAAGACCTTCCCCTCACACCTGCTCGCACCACCCTCTCTGCCGCTGCTGTAGAGCCCTCGCCGGCCGTCTGAGAGCTCAACCGAGCCTTCCCAGGTGACGCCGCGGCCGCTTGAGAGCTCCGAGCTCTTTTCCTTTGTTTGTTTGTGCGAAACTAAGCCTCACTGGTTTTCCCCTTTTCAGATCCGCCTCGTCGAGTTCGTCGCCGTGGTGAGCCTCTTGGCCATAGTCGAGCCCTCGGTTGAGTTCGCCTTCGTCCCCGCTGTCCGCCGGTGATGTCCGCGTGGCAAACCGAGCCCTGGAGCGCCGTGTCGGCGAGCTCCCGAACCCCTCCCATGGCGCCGCTGTGCCCTGACGTCCCGCGCCGTCTCCGCCGCCGCCGCCGCCGCGCGCGCTGCTAGCTCTCTGCATCGTCGATCTGCAGCGGATGGCCGAGATTAGGGCGCATACCCCGAAGGGGTATGAGCCGAGCCTATGGCCCGTGCACCCGAGCCAAGCGCGCGGTCCATCGCCGCGTGGTGGACCAAGCCACTCGCGTAGCGCCGCGTGGCAGCCGCGTCAGCGCCAGCCCGCTGCAGCTGCCGCTTTTGCGAAAAAAGCCCCTGCGTTTGCGGAAATCAACCCGCAGTCCAGCGCAGTTCAAAATAAATTCTTTTTATGTCTGTTTTCTTTCAGTTAAAACCCGAGCTTTTCGGTTTTTAAACCCGCAGACCAGAGGCGTGTTTTTCACGCGTTAGACCTTTTCAGCTACGGTTAATTACGTTCTAATCCTCGGTTTTCGCAGGCTAGCCCTAGGAAACTGTTTTATTTATAAAATAGCCCCTGAAACTTGTTTTCTTCATAACTTTCTCGTTTTTAGTCCGATTAGAGTGATCCACACGTTCATGTGATCGTATCGACGAGTAGAATAGTTTTATAAGTGTTTCTCTAACTGTTTATGATGTTTGGTGTACTGTTCTAATAGAAGTATATTTTATTTGCATGTAATGAATGATTGGACCCTATGTTTGGTGATTTTCTTCGCGAGTCCAGTCGGTGATGTGTTCGGGGACCAAGAGTTTCAAGAGCAGCGTCAGGACCCCGCTTGTGACCAAGGCAAGTATAACATACGGTTTTCCTTGTTACCTACAAAATGCAAGACTTAATAATTCATTATGCATGTGTCAAAATTGATGAACCATAGGCCAAGACTAGAATCACTTGATCTTTATACCTTGTACCTATGAGAGGGTTTTGCATAATATGATTAGAAATGCTATGCGCTATCTTAAATGCTAAATGTTTAATATTGATTAATGACTATGGAACAATGTTAAAAGAGGCTTTTTAACCACATTTAGGGTACTGAAGCATACTTTACGCCCAGTAACCTACCCCCAGAGACTATCTTTTAAAGCGGCTACCGGGAGATTCCCGTGCAACCTTGGGTATTACATGGCTCTGATCTTAGCTAAGTACTCTAAGTGTTCTAGCTCGTCTGTAGCTTACCGAAAGGGCAAAAGGGGTGTACCATGTAGTTATGGCCCGGTCCCACTAGGTTAATTGCTTTGGAGGATAGGAGGTTACCTTAGTGGGGAGGTTGTTCATAACTCTTGGGAGACAGAAACCTTAGCGGCTACGACTTGTTAGACCAACTTTGGAAAGGCTTCGTAGTGAAACCCTGTCATACTTCCATAGAGGAGGTGATGTGGGCCTTGCAAACCCCGACACATGGGAATCACGGCCCAAGATGAAAGTGTACAACCTTTGCAGAGTGTAAATCTGGTATATCAGCCGTGCTCACGGACACGAGCGGCTCGAATCCTTTTTAAATAGTTCATGGTGGGATATGTTGGTGGTTGGTTGCCTACCTCTTTTTAACATAATAATTATTGCTTACCAGGGGACAACAGGGTTTTATTCATTTAGTAATATTAGATTAAAATAAAATATGATCAACTTAAAATGCTAACCGCAGTTAACCATGTCAAACCCCCTTTGAGCCTTGCATCCCCGTAGTTGTACTTGCTGAGCATGGTGAGCTGACGCTTGTCGTTGGTTCACATAAAAATCCGGATGGGTACCAGATGGAGAAGACTTTGAGGAGTATCCAGAAGACGATTCCAGACTTCTGAGGTTGGCGTTCCCCAGTCGGTGTGTCTGTGAAGTGGAGTCTACGCGCTACCGCTATAATAATGGGCCGTTGACCGATGTATTGAACATCTTCATGTATGTAATAAGTTTAATAAAGCTTTGTTCGTGCTGTAATGATATATTTTGTGGTATATGTGGATTTGGGACTCCCTGGGCCCACATATGCTTTGCTCGGTTTTATTCATAAATAGGGCGTTACAGTGGTATGGTCGGGGGTCGCGTTGGGTGCCGCCTCACGGTGCGCAGGCCAGGAGCGGGCGGCGGCGTCCTTCCATGCGTGAGAGCGTGGGCGAGGAACCCGGTGGGGGCAGAGCGCGGTGGGGGGGAAAGTTGTGCACTGATTTGCGTCGTCGTTGAGCGAGATGCTTTTTTGCGGTTCGGCTTGTCCCATACGCAAAATGCGTCGTTTGTTTGGGTGTTCCGTTGGAGCGTGCTTTTTACTACCCAAACACTATTTAGAACACAAGTTTGTATTTCGGGCACGTTATTGGAGACCGTCTAAGTCGTGGATAGATGAGTCAGGAACCAATTCGTGAATAAATGAAAGGGTACTGTAGTACTTTCATGTCAACTACAGTTAGGATCTATGTTCACGTACGAACGACGGCTCTGATCGGCAGGACTTTAAGCGGACTGATAAGCTGAAACGGCGATTTGTTGTAAAAGAAAATATTATTTCACGACTAATTTATATGGATTGAAGTCGGCTTCTAGCTCAAACGAATAGAAACGACGTTAGCACATCGGGAGTCCCAGTGCTTGTGGAAATGGAGAGTCTGTAGTCTATTCTGGCAAATTCCTGGGTTTCGTCGCCGCTGGCGGCGACATCGTCGGATTATTGGCCATTGGCCAGGGTTCAGTTAGAGAGGAATGGTGGCCAATCGAGCAGAAAATTTTTTTCTTCCAAGTTTCATGGATCCAACAGTTTATGCCAAACACGAAATTCCAGACTGAGAGAGTCGATTCAAGAATCATCAAACATCATCGTCATCGTCCTGAATAAGGCTTTGCTACTATTAGTACTCCCTCCGTCCCATCATTTCTGGGACGGAGTAGTACACTCCTTTCATGCTAACGATATCCAAATTACTACTAGCACTACTAGCACGATGACACAATAAAAAAAATACCCACTACACGTACCACTACCACCAATCTACCATCATTTTCACTGCAAAGTAGCGACACATCATTTCACCATTGTCACACAGTCACCTTATTATGCTACATTCAAAGTTGTACGCCTTGGCTCCTACAAAAATACATAATAGGGGTTTGCTCCATTGGGAGGACACCAGGTATCGCCACCCAAAACTCCCAATGATGTGTTATCCATGTCGTCGCTAGCTAGAGCCGGCTACCACAGGTCTGTGCAGACGGCAAGGATGACATCGGCGTGGTGTTTTCTTCCAGTGCTGGGCTATTGACCATGTTCACACTTTGGCGGTCATCGCCCTGCTTGCATTGGTGACGAGTGTTTTGAGCGCAGCCACAAATTAATCTTGTTTCGTCCACTAGGATATATGGTGGGGAGGCCTTGGCACCTTGGTTCTTGCTTGGATGGCCATTCAGCGCTTGGATCTACACAAAGTGGACGGTTCTGGTGTGGTTAGCGGCTCCAAGGCCACGTGGGGGCATGCATGGGAGCCATGTCGTTGGTGGGCGGATCCATAGGTCTAGTGGTCGGTCGTGTGAGGACAACTGAGATGGATGTTGACGTACTAGTTGACTGGGGCTTGTACCTCTCCTTTTCGGTTCCTCCTCCTCCCGTCATTGCCTTTCTCCTTATAGCAAGATCAATAATTTCGCCCGCTACTGGCGAAATGGATCCAGCGTGAACAACATGCAATACTCTCTCTCCTGCCCTTCTTTCTTCTGGGACAACAACATACAACCATAGGACCCAATGAAAAACCGAGAAACGCGCAACACAGTGCTCTTCGCCCATTTTTGGTCGGGGCATCACCAAACACTCGCTCCACTCTCTCTCTCTTGCTTTCTCTCTTCTTCATGTCAGATACCACCTGCTGCCAGCCCATCATAATACTTGCATTTACTGTGGGCTAGTTTGGCTAGTTCCAGTGGTGGGCAGCCTTCATGTGGCGTTGGGCTAACTGGTTTGTATGTTGCCCCGAGGTCTCAACTGAAAGCATCTAGGCTTCTAGTGGATTTTGATGATTAATAACAACATAATGGCTAATGTGTGTTTTGTAGAAACAATTTGAGTTAGGTCACAATAATGACAATGATTTAGGTAATCAATGGTTTTCATGCCGCCATGATAGAATTTATTTTCAGCTTTCAAAGGATGGACAAAGGTTAAGGGTGAACTAGTTCTAAGTGTCATATGGCATTGGAGGGGCACTTAGAGTAGTTTTGGGCTCTGTTTTTTTTTTCCTTTGGTCATACTATAAAGGGAGTACGTACATGTAGCTTAACCAAGGTGAGTAATGTGTTGGGTGTGGTACATAATTATCAAACTTAGCACTAGGTAGCTCGAGGATAGCCCAAAAATCGAGTGAAACAAAAGTCGTTCAATTAACGCTACGATTTGGAAGTGAACAAAGGTATTTATGGTGCATCAGACGCTGGCTTTGTACCCATCGGATGCATCCGATGAGTACAGGAAGTGCACAGTATGTTGCCACTGCGCCATCGGACGCGCTTGAGGGCGCCGTCGGACGCACAACTGGCATTGTGCATTAGGGTTTAGTGTCGGACGCGCTTGAGGGCGCCGTCGGACGCACAACTGGCATTGTGCATTAGGGTTTAGTGTCGGATGTCTGATGTCCATGCAGAGAGGTCTTAGCGCCATCGAATGTGCCTAGTGGAGCTGCATCAGACGTTGTCATCGTTCGATGTGGCTGTGATGTGTGCTATTGGAGACCGTATATGTTACCATTGAGCGGGGGTCAAAACACGTCCAATGTAGCCGACAGGTGCGTTTGTTGCCCCTTTAATTAGGTGAATTTGTACCCTTTCGCCTTGACTTTGTTTGTGGGTCTATAAATAGACCTCCTCCTTATCCATGAAGATTCTCTTGCGCATTTCATGAGCTGAAAAGACCCTTTGGAGTGCAAGCATTTAGTGAGGTGTTTGAGATTTGATAATCGCAAGATTAAGGACCTCATTAGTGTATAAAGAGTAGCAAGTATGCATTCACCTTCCTCATTAGGCTTGTTTAGAGTCAAGTGAGAGCTTGTGCTTGTTACTCTAGTGATCGACATCACCTAGATGACTTGGTAGCGATCAGGAGCATGGTGATCATCTGATGGAGCTTGTGGATGACTCATCTCATGTTGTGACCGATTGTGGGCTATTCACCAGGTGGTAGAGGCAAAAAAATCAGCCCAAAATGAGTACTTGGTCCTCGCGCGGATCAACGGGGAGCGTTACCATTGCGTGGGTGCTCCAACAAGGACTAGTAGGGGAGTGTGCTGACACCTCGAGAAACATTGTCATCTTCCTTCCTCTCTTTACTTTTCGTATTTAATTTGAGCACTTCAATTCTTATTATTTACTTTCTTATAATTGCCATGCTAGAGTAGGATTGGAACCCAAGTAGCTAACGTTTTGTGCGATAGATCATAGAACACACTATTAGGCACTAAGAGTGAAATGAGCTAGTGATAGGGTTAATTATTGCAAGAAATTTTAGCCTAATTCACCCTCCTCTCGGGCATTTTGATCCTTTCATCAACGCTTTTGCTATGGTCGTTTGCACGGGAGTTTTAAATGTTGGCTTGTGTATTTTGTTGGCTCTCGAATTGGCATTCATTAAGGATCTGTTGACACCAGATTTTCGCACGCACGAGGATATGACAAGTGGGTCCAGCCAGTAGAGAGGAAAGGATTCGACAAGCAATCAGGCGGCTATTTGGTCCTTAGGGTCTCGGTGAATGCCTGTGCAGTCGGCTATTTTACAGAGTGGTGGCTCCATTCGGGAGATGGATGTTGCGAATAAAGCCGGTTTTGCACAAAAAGACACGTGACAATGGAGGACGCCGAAGAGATTAGGAATATGATTTGTATCTTTCCATATTTTATTATGTGAATCGTAATCATCTAGGACTCGTGTTTTCGTCCAGGGTATAAATATAAACCCTCGGCCATTGTAAAATTGTTCACAACCATATCAACACAAACCGGCCCGTGCCACCTTTCGAGTCCCTAGTCGAGTCGTCGAGTTCTTCGAGAGGAATCATCGATCCGTCGACCTCCGTAAGTACCAGCAACCTTGTTATCATGTCTAGTATCATGCGGTGGATTTAGATATGATGCAAGTAGTCTCGTATGTTAAGCTTAGTATCGTGCGGCGGATTTAAGCTTGTGACGGGAAGTTTTTGCTTATGCCTTGTATCGTGCGACGGATTAAATCATGAGTAAAATAGTTATCGGCTCTATTAGATTTGGCAGATCTAATAGATTCATTAAGTTATCATGTGTTATATGATTTATTTATTTAAATTCTTGTAACACTCTTTTGCCAATCTAGATTGATCTTTGTTCGGCCTTGTCGTACGAGCTTGCTTGTGCTCTCTTTTAATATAAGATCATGATGGCCGAATCAACTTTCAATCTAGATTGTCACATGTTGTGGGTTCACGCATGTCAATCATGGTTAGGCTTTGATGAAACTAGGTGTCGTGCGGCAGATGCAGGTTTTAGATTGGTTTAATCGTGCTTGCTTGTTTGTTCCTTCTTCATGGACCCCAATTCGGCTGGTTTGCCGATTTTGGTTAAGCTTACATGAGTAATGAGCTTTTATAGATCTGTTCAAATATATGCATGCTTTTAGCTTCTTACAATTAGATCGTATCATGCGGTGGATTAATTTAATTGTAAGGAGTGGTGTAGACTCATAGCAAGTGGTATCATGCGGTGGATTAACTTCGCTTGGGTTTATGCTTGACGGGTTTATGAAGACTAAACGTGCGACAGATTAGTTGGATTAGCCTATGCATGTGTTATTTGAATAGATCTATATTTGCAAGTTACCTGTCTATATATCTTTAATTTGTTCAAGCATGTCTTTCTTTACATATGCATTCGGCAGTTAATATATTTTACATACTCTATTCTCATACTAGCCGAATGACTTTATAAACTTGCTCTGACAGACAACTTCTATAGTTGTGTGCCATCGTGATTGGCTTTCAAAGCCGTACATATGGAACTGTCTGGTTTTATCCGGCATGTTCCAAAGGTATTCTCATAGTTTTTCTCCCTTGTTGGTTTTGAGGTCAAACCGACTGGCACGTCCCGGGTTCAGCACATTCCGGGCACCTGATTGAAGCTAGCTTTTCGGCTTGCTGTGTGCTTGGCGTGAGGTGTCACGTTTTGCGTCAACACACTTTTTTGCACGCCCAGTGGGACAAACCTTCTGCTTCAAGATGCCTGAGATCAACGATGATCAGGTTCTGGACGTGACCATGGATGACTTGTCGCCAGATCTGAAAAGTCTAGTACAACAGACTTGTGATGAGCTTCAGCGCAAGTGCCTGACGGCCTTTTCCAAGAACAGAGCGGCAGGGTTTTCCAGAAGGAACCGTTCCCAAGAATTGTTCCTCACCACCAACCTGATGTCCCTGATGAAGAGGAAGCTATACGGAAGATGACTGAAATAATGTACAAAGTTGTATCAGAGGCCGTGACCAATCATCAGTCAGCTTTCTTGAACACTTTTCGTGCTGTCATGGTTAACATTTTCGGTCCAACAATAGATAAACGCTTTGAAGAGGCCGTTGGTCCAATGCAAGGACCGCTGTTGTTCCCGGTACCTCAACGCCGAAGGACTGCCGAAGAGGGCGAGCTGGCCAAGCACAGGTGGGATGGTTCCTCATGAGACACAACGACCTCCCCAGACTTATGGCCAGGTCACATTCGGCACGACAGGGATGTCCCGCAATCTGCTTCTAGAGTGTCTCCTGCAGCAAACAGGATACAGAGGAATATGTTTGGGGATGGATATCAAGAGTTCATCGATTATAGTTCAATTAATGCTCTTCCAAATCCAGGCTACAAGAGTTCAGCGGGACTACATCCTGGGGGGCAAGCACAAGCAGCTCCTGATTCGGATATTGACCTCATCATGCATAGAATGGCTGATATGATGCAGAATCAATTCGGCCTAAAGCCAAAGAATCAGTCATATGCTTACAAATCCCCTTACCCAGAGTGGTACAATCGGGTGGCACTTCCTCCAAGAGTAAAGCCTCCTACTGATTTCACCAAGTTTTCAGGTCAGGATGATACCAGTACTATAGAACACATCAGCCGATACTTGATGCAACTCGGAGAGGCATCTACGGATGAAGCTTGGAGAATTCCGTACTTCCCGTTGTCATTGACAGGACAGCCTTCTCGTGGTTCGCTTCTCTGCCAACAAATTCTATCAATACATGGGCAAAGCTAGAACAGAAATTCCACTCGTATTTCTTTACGGGTACCAGTGAGAAGAAGTTGGTCGATCTCATGAGCCTAAGGATGAAACCTGGCAAGACGCCGCAAGAGTATTTGCGCAGGTTCAGAGAAACTAAGAATCTTTGCTATTCTCTAAGCATACCAGATGATCAGTTGCCGGGAATAGCCATAGCTGGCATGCTGCCGAACATCAAGGAGAAACTGTTCGGCATGGAGTTTGACGACCTCAGGCAGTTATCGCAAAGGTTGGCAACAATGAGTAGTCAAGCCCAAGGATTCAAGAGGAATAATCAATTCCAGAAGGGTGATGTGGCTGCAAAATGTATCAGGCTTTCCTAGAAGAAGCAGTTGAGTACGATGATGAAGATGAAATAGCTGCAGCCGAGATAGTCTGGGCTAAGGAGCCGACTCAAGTCAACCAGCGGTGGCTGAGGCAGCAAAAGGGTACTTATGACTTTGATGTCTCCAAATCAGATAAATTATTTGAGTACTTGTTAAAGGAAGGACGCATCAAGTTGCCGGAAGGTCATCCTATGCTGCACCCTGAAGGGGTCAAGGACAAGAAGTATTGTGGTTTCCATAATACTAGATCCCACTCCATAAACGATTGCCGAGTGTTCAGAGTACGGATCCAGAAAGCTATCCAAGATGGGCATCTGAGGTTTGATGGAAAAATGAAAAATGATGGTAGCCCTTTTGGACAGAATACTGTGTCCTTCTCTGTTAATATGGTCAATGCAGCTGATCCCAGGGGTAAGAGCAAAATGAAAGTGTTAACTTCTGATAGAGTGAGGGAGGCTGGTGCCGTCGACCCTGATCGGCAGGTTACAAATAAAGAGCTTCAGCAAAGGGTTCGGTTCCAAAATAGCCGAACTGAGATGGGTGAAACTTCCAGACCCAGGATCACGACGCGTATTCTGTTGAATAAATGGCGTCGGGAACAGGAACGGTACCAGAAGCAGAGACTTTATGAAGAACAGAAGTTCCTGGAGAAACAACGAAGGTACGAAGAAGAGATGTACCGAGAAGAACGAGAAGATATGAGGGATCAAGAGCAGTCTCATTGGGAATGTTCGTTCTTCCAGTATTGTTGGAACGAAGGCTTGAAGCTGTCTGTTAAGAACAACTGCCCTGAGTGTAGTAATCAGTACTCCGAGTATAGGCAGTCTTGAGTCAACGCCATTCTGTCCATGAAAGGCTTGGGGCGCGAATCCTGAGGACAATCGGTGTTTAAAAATAAATAATTCCGAAGATCGGCAGGGAAGAGGATTTGCCGATCGAAGTAGGGTTCGCACCGAAGAAGAGGAATACCGCGAGTATGTCTGGCAGAGAGGACAATGGTGTCCACCAGGATTAAGGAGAAGCCAGAAAAGAAGGGTGCAACGCCTAAGGAACAGGGAGTTAGAGCAAGCAGGTGCCAAGACAAAACGAGTTTTGGCGCCCTAAAGAGAAGCCGGATGGAGGTGACGTTCGGTTGACGCATGCATGGCTTTCTTTCTGCCATCGAAATTTATAGCTCCCGAAAATCAGGATGTCTGAGATGAGGTGTATTCAGACTTTGATGAAGAAGAATTCCAAGAGTTGTTGGCTCATCTCGTCTTGGCTCAACGGGCAGTATTTGATAAACCAGTTAAGCATCGACACTTGAAGCCATTGTATATGAGAGGCTATGTTAATGGCAAGCCATTAACCAAGATGTTCATTGATGGAGGGGCTGCTATAAATATCATGCCATACACTACCTTCAGAAAGCTTGGGATGGCAAGTGAGGACTTGTTGAAGACCGACATGGTGCTGAGAGACTTTGCTGGTAATTCTTCTGACACTCGGGGGGTAGTTCATGTCGAGTTGATGATTGGATCCAAGACTTTAATCACTACCCTCTTCGTCATTGATGGCAAGGGGGCATACAACTTGCTTTTAGGAAGGGATTGGATACATGCAAACTGCTGTGTGCCATCGACTATGCATCAATTCCTCATCCAGTGGATTGGAGATGACATCGAAATTGTCCATGCTGATGATTCAGTGAGTGTTGCTAATACAGAGCCCATCTACTGGGAATATGATGGTGTCGAGTGTTTCTCTGGAAGAGCTTGGGAAGCAGGTCCTGTGAATGTTTTCGACAAGGACAACAGCCGATTCAAACGATCGGCTCTCAGAGTATTTTTAAATAATCCAACTGATGGCAATGGAGAAGAATTGAGACCAAGTTTCATGTCGGCTGACAAGGAATAAAGTGTTGATGATGAAGCCGAAATAGAACCAATGTGTGCAAAATTTGGGTCTCGAGCGTGTTTTGAAGTTGATGAACTTTTGAAAGGATTCTGCCTATTTCTCCATTACCAAAGCTGAAGGAAGACCGAGAGTTCATTTGAGGTGACGTACAACGGAAAGTCTTGGTGAAATTGAAGAATATATGAAGGTGTTTCTGCAACTGGTGATCATTTCAAGTTGTACGTGGCGGCCGATAGCCTTGTAATAAGATCGGCCCTTATTTTAAGTTTAAAGGAAAAGATGAGTAGCAGCTAGCTTTAGCCGAAAATGTTAGACCCAGAGAAGGGTATTCGGCTGTGAAGAAATTTTGTTCATATATGTGTCACTCGTGGACTAAGCTTCGACACTATTTGTTAAAAGCCGAATGCGTGAGGATTGTATGTGGAACAAATTCAAGAATATTTTAGCCGATGCAAACATCGCCTTAGCAGAAAAAATGCTCCAAGAAATTCAAGTTATAGCCGATATTTTTTATGGCCTTTAGTACAGATATTCATGGCCCTGGTAACCATAGCATTTTCAAATGGATAGGTTTATTGGGGGAAGAGAAAGGTGAAACGCAGTAAGTGCGATGACGAGTGACATGACATGTCAAGAATGAGATCTAGTCGGCTAAGGTGACGTCATGTGTTCGGCAAAATGTTCCTCTAAAGAAATGTTGCAATCAGGAAAAGTCATTGAGAAATTGAGAAATGCAAATAGACATTATTCAGAGGAGAACGAGTTTCATATATTGCAAGCCTCATTCATAGATGTCCTAATACGAACTACCCTTGGAATAATTTGTTTACAATGGATTGCGGATCAGTGATCTCGGCAATAGCAGCGGCATGGTTATCATAAATTTCAAGGTCTTCAAATTCGTCTGGATCCCCTGCGAAACCAACTGGTAGGGAAAGTAATCCTTTTTGGTCCAGGAACTCATTGCCGCTAGCCCGAAGGAAACCCCAGCATGCACACCTTGGATGACGACCTGATCTCTACGGCCATCCACGGCGTCAAGACGGGCTTCAGCTGAATCCCCACGAGCATTCACCTTGAGGGACTCTGTTTGCTACTGCTTTCAGACGGTCATTTTCTGTAGAAAGAGCTAACAAAGGAAGGGTACGTCAACAGGATGAATTCAATCGGGAGAAGAGGGCCAAGACTCTGCTAACATGTAATGATGCTGCAGAGTTGTTTCCGTTGGATTGCCCATTCAACTTCCTCAATATCATGCTTCTGGGATATGTCCTCCAATTTCTTCTGGGCTTTATTCTTTTCCTCACGATACCGAAGGGCATCCAGACGGGTCTACTAAGATGGATTATCAGATTCAGAATCTAATGGCCTAGGGAAAGAATTGAGGAGCTATTAGAGCTACCGTTTCTGGAAGAGGAACCCAAGCTTGACTAGAAGAAGACTCCATCCTGAAAAGGAGATGGACGATGAATCAGAAACAGATAGACAATGAGAACTATCACAAGGGGGCAAGAGACTAGTTTCTGACCTTGGCGCCTGTGAGTTAGTGCTCGGCTTCTTCCTGCTTCATCTCTGACGGGATGTTTGCCATGGTCGCCATTGCCTGCCATTAATGGAAACGTAAGCGGAAGATTTTCTCTCTGGATTGAGCTAAAAGCCGAGAAGTGGAAATTTTGCGAGTCAAATTGTTTGACTGGAGATAAGAGTGACGACTTGTGTGGGGACATATTTATAGGACCATGGTTTGCACATTGGGAGACCAAGCATCAAAATAGGGGTTTTTCACAGTGTATGGGCCGTTATTGGGCCAAGCCGGATTTTTGATGATTAAAGAAAGTCATGACTCCAGAATCAGGAAGCCGATAAGATTCGGCTAAGAGTTGTTCAGTTTCGTTTGATTGGGAACTTACATTATCGATTGATACTGAGGACGGAAAGCTGAACACGGGAATAATCTTTAAGAAGAAACTGCCTTGATGTCATCATAGATCGGAAAATTAAGAAAAAGACTGGACTTCGAATCTGAAATAACCGATTATAGCAGTTGTCCGCAAGGCAAGGTATCTGATGCGATTTATCAGTAATAGCCGATGTAATATGCATCGCCGTTGAAGCAAAAATAGAAATTAGTGACTAATGCACAAATGGAGCACACATTGATCTCGAAGGATCAATCGCAGATTGATTTCAAAAATGGACGAACAAAAGGAACTTCTAATTTACAGAAGGAGGGTTCAAGTTTACAATAGAAATCAGTTCATCCATCCTATCCTCTGTCTGATTGGGAGGTCATGGTCGAAGGAATCAGCCAGATCGGTTCCAGCTTCCTTCATATCTTCTACAAAATGTTCTACTCTATCCTCTAGTTCTTGCTCGCAGACATCAAATCTGCTGTAATCGGCACCAGAATGAATCTTCACGATGGAGAAAGCGAGCGCCGCACCATACCCCATGCCGGCCCTAGAGATGGTGGGGAGGATTCGGTTAACCTCATTCACCCGCTTCAGAGGCGTCGTACCCGCTACATCAGCCGTGACAGCGAGCTTGGTGACGACAGCTTCAAGAGCGTGGAGTTTGGCTGCCAGAGCTGAAAAGAGGAAGAATGAATAAGGGCGAAAAAAGATTATAGGGGAAGAAATGAAGAAAAAATACTTACCGATGGCTCGTTCCGAGCAACGTTATGCTCTCGAGAGATTCGGGTAATCTCCCGATCCTTTCCCTCCAGATCAAATTAAAGATCTGCAAGTTTCTGAGTCAGATCCTCAGGGAGGTCGTCACCGGTTCTCCTGAAGGAAGCAACGATGTAAGAACTGCTGCTTCATTTTTGGAACAATCAAGAGAAGGAAGAAAGGAGCAACCTCTTCTTAGAAGTACTGGAAGCACCGAGCTCAGAGCTGTGTCGGCTCGCTATGGAAGACATCCTCTAGATTGGAACGAATGTTAAACAGGGGAAAAGAGGGTTTTTTGAGTCAAAGCAAGGGGAGTTCGGGATGCACAAGTCAAAACAAAGTGAAGGGGAATTTTAAAGGATCCCAAGAGGTGCATCGGGACATGAATCGGTGAGCGAAGTAATTATGACATGCAAGATTTCTACAGAGGTGGAATACTTCCGAGGATTCCACGTATGTATATGGAGAAAAGGAATTTTGGAACAATATTTGTCCCAAAATTAGGGGGCATGTGTTGACACCAGATTTTCACACGCACGAGGATATGACAAGTGGGTCCAGCTAGTAGAGAGGAAAGGATTCGGCAAGCAATCAGGCGGCTATTTGGTCCTTAGGGTCTCGGTGAATGCCTGTGCAGTTGGCTATTTTACAGAGTGGTGGCTCCATTCGGGAGATGGATGTTGCGAATAAAGCCGGTTTTGCACAAAGACACGTGACAATGGAGGACGCCGAAGAGATTAGGAATAGGATTTGTATCTTTCCATATTTTTAATGTGAATCGTAATCATCTAGGACTCGTGTTTTCGTCCAGGGTATAAATATAAACCTTCGGCCATTGTAAAATTGTTCACAACCATATCAATACAAACCGGCCCCGTGCCACCTTTCGAGTCCCTAGTCGAGTCGTCGAGTTCTTCGAGAGGAATCATCGATCCGTCGACCTCCGTAAGTACCGGCAACCTTGTTATCATGTCTAGTATCATGCGGTGGATTTAGATATGATGCAAGTAGTCTCGTATGTTAAGCTTAGTATCGTGCGGCGGATTTAAGCTTATGACGGAAGTTTTTGCTTATGCCTTGTATCGTGCAGCGGATTAAGTCATGAGTAAAAATAGTTATCGGCTCTATTAGATTTGGCAGATCTAATAGATTCATTAAGTTATCATGTGTTATATGTTTTAGTTATTTAAATTCTTGTAACACTCTTTTGCCCAATCTAGATTGATCTTTGTTCGGCCTTGTCGCATGAGCTTGCTTGTGCTCTCTTTTAATCATAAGATCATGATGGCCGAATCAACTTTCAATCTAGATTGTCACATGTTGTGGGTTCACACATGTCAATCATGGTTAGGCTTTGATGAACTAGGTGTCGTGCGGCAGATGCAGGTTTTAGATTGGTTTAATCGTGCTTGCTTGTTTGTTCCTTCTTCATGGACCCCAATTCGACTGGTTTGCCGATTTTGGTTAAGCTTACACGAGTAATGAGCTTTTATAGATCTGTTCAAATATATGCATGCTTTTAGCTTCTTACAATTAGATCGTATCATGCAGTGGATTAATTTAATTGTAAGGAGTGGTGTAGACTCATAGCAAGTGGTATCATGCGGTGGATTAACTTCGCTTGGGTTTATGCTTGACGGGTTTATGAAGACTAAACGTGCGGCAAATTAGTTGGATTAGCCTATGCATGTGTTATTTGAATAGATCTATATTTGTAAGTTACCTGTCTATAATATCTTTAATTTGTTCGAGCATGTCTTTCTTTACATATGCATTCGGCAGTTAATATATTTTACATACTTTGTTCTCATACTAGCCGAATGACTTTATAAACTTGCTCTGACAGACAGCTTCTATAGTTGTGTGCCATCGTGATTGGCTTTCAAAGCGGTACATATGGAACTGTCTGGTTTTATCCGACATGTTCCAAAGGTATTCTCATGGTTTTTCTCCCTTGTTGGTTTTCACGTCAAACCGACTGGCATGTCTCCGGGTTCAGCACATTCCGGGCACCCGATTGAAGCTAGCTTTTCGGCTTGCTGTGTGCTTAGCGTGAGGTGTCACGTTTTGCGTCAACAGGATCTAGACACACTGCATTTATCTGGTGTTGACACAGAGAGGCATGGGACAAAATGCTTTTTGTTAGTTGGAATTTTCAATGGTCACCTACGCAAAATCGATAAGGATGGCAACCGAGCAGATTCAGGTCGGCTGAAGTCTCTGTGGACCCAAACCCGGAACTCAAAATCAAAACCCACCTGTGGTCATGATCAAATCCGTAAACCAAACCGGTTGGATTCCTCAAAACCCGAACTTAGATACCTAAAACCTAAAACATACATCATATGACAATAACAAAACAAGAATTTATAGCCACACATGCATAATATATATTACATACTAGAATAATGGCCCACACGTTGCTGTGGAAATGGCAGATGAAAATATACTACATATATTCACTAAATACATGTTAGTTGATGATTTTTAGTATTATGATGTAGACAACTAAATGTATGTTAGTAAATGACGTGATTTGCTAATGTGAATAGTTTAAATGAAGACATAATGATGTGTTAGTTGGATGTGTTAGTACATGCTGATGTGGACACCTTGCATGGAGAACTAGTTGCGTGCGCTAGTGAGATGTTCTTGTGGATGCTGATGTGGGCACTTTGCATAACAATATAAATGTTAGTGGAGTTTGAAAATAGAAGACATGCAAATACAAATACATATACAAAAAGAGAAACAGAATTAGATATAGATACAAATATAGATATAGATATAGCTATAGGTATCGGTATTGATATAGATATAGATGTAGATATAGATATAGATGTAGACTAACATGTATAAGCAAGAGGCACTAAAGAATACACAATTTTATGACTGAAGTCAGAACAAACTTAATGGCTCACGTAAATAATTTATTAATAAACTACATTGTTTCTATTCAAAATAAAATTGTTAGATCTCATTGGGCATTCTTAGGTGGAAACCCAAACTCAAACCTGAGAAGGAGGGGTGTAATCAAACTCAAACCCAAAATCCGCGTAGCTCTAACTTGAAACTGCCCCACTGCCATCCTAAACACTAAAGAAGCTCACTATAACGACTATATTAGATTTTATTAGATTGTTGGATTTGACTAATCCTTTCTCCGATAGTGTATGTCTGGTCCATGTTTTGGGATTCTTTTATGATAAAATTTCGGAGCCAACTGAATTAGATGAAATTCAGAAATTTTGAAAAATGTGGACTGGTATCCACTAAAAAATTGAATGAAATTTTGGTAAATCTGAACTAAACTTCTCCAATGGTCGAATATGGCAATGAGCATGGAGAGGATGGCATGGACATGGTGGTCGCAGCAGGTGGGGCAGATGGCAGTGACCACACGATAAGGTGTGGTGGCAGGCATCATGGAGCATCCTTGACATGGGGGCATGTTGAGAAGCATCCAAGGGGCAAGCTCAGACATAGGGAAGCACCATGCAACACTTGTGGTGGTTGTGGGAGCGCCAACATGGACGAGATGGCGTGGAGGCGGCTCGCAACGAAGCAGACAACCGTGAGTGGGTTTTCAACGTTCTATTGATACAGAATGTTTGTGGGCTCTTTACTGGACCATTAAATGGCTCACAAATTTAAACTAGGCTGAAATATTTGGACCGATTTATAAATATCTCAGGCCAGATCGCAATGGAAGAACCTCGATGGGATTAGTTGGCTATAGCTTTTTTACAGCTGACAAATTCATCGCTAAGTGATGTAGCCGGAGATTTAGAACATTGATTACAAGGAGTCTTGTGCTCACCCCGTGGGACCACGATGGACAACTCTAGTGGAATCATAGAGTCTAGTTGGAGTGGTCTTAATTGGTTGGCTTCTTGCAACTACCACATTGAGGGTCAAGCTTGAGAATCTTGCTTAGTTCGCGAAACAACAATCAAAACTCACCTCAACGAGAATGTAGGTTATCGACAACCAATCAAACCTCATAAACGAATCTTTGTGTCTATCTCACCCTGTTGGTTTGCATATCTACACTTGTGCTTTACATTCTTGTACTTGAGATTGTGTAGTTATAGTTGCTTGCTTAGTTGTAGTTGCAGTGCTCTAATTGACTCATATTAATAGCTTGCTTTTTGTAGCTTGTGTGTGCTATAGGATAGTTTCATTCCATGCTACTAGGATTGTTTAGGGGGCTTGCTAGGTGGTGAGTAGTCTAGGAAAAGTAGTTTCTAATAGGGTCTACTAATCACTTTGTCCAATGTTGTGGTTTGAAGGAGATTTTAATAGGGTATTCACCCATCTAGCCATCCTTGGTCCTTATAGGCGGGAAAGTGATTCACGCATGCAATCCAGGATCATGCCACCATAGAGGCTAGTTAACTGCGGGACCGAGCTCTAACATGTTTTAGGGCAATACAACCGACGAATGAGCATGCACTGACGGCGGTGATAGGTAGGTAGGTAGGGTGTGGGATGAGGGTGCTTGAGGATCAAGGAATTATGGTTTAGATAAAATACCAAGAGTTAGATTTGGATCGGTCATAAAAGTACGGAGTACGTGGATATCCGAGACGAATGGGCAGCGGTGACGGCGGCGGTATAGGTAGGGTGCGAGGTGAGGGTGGTCGAGGAATTAGGGTTTAGATGAAATGTCAATAGTTGGATTTGGATCCAATAGTCACAAAACTACGTGGATTTATACAGAAACTTCTTTTTTGAATCGTTTATACATGGAAACTTAAATGGTGGTCTAACGATTTTCTTTTCAAGAAAAAAAACTCATGGAGTTTGGACCGGGCTATGCGCCTAGGCTAGTTGTACATAGAAGTGTACTGCTCAATCTTCATTGACAAGTGGGACCAATCGAACTCTGGCCCCAAATTCAGCGAGCTTTGGCATAACCCGGAGGACCGCTCCCCAGTCCCCCCAAAGGCTCTCAGACCGGAGGACCCGCAGCCGCGCTGTCGTCTGCCTGCCCACCACGTTCTGGCTATAAAACCTGCCCTTGGCCTCTCGGGTGCTAGTCATCAGTTTCTTCGCTCCTTCCACTTCGCTTTCCGCTTCGCAAAACCCCATTCCTCTTGCCATGTCTTCGCGTGGGCGCGGTGGCGGCGGAGGGCAAGGCCCTGGTGGTGGAAGGGGCGGCGAGGGCAGGGGTCGCGGGATCGGTGCCGGTGGCCGCGTCGGTGGCGGGGGAGGTTACCCTCAACCTATGGCCGCGGTCGCGGTCGCGGCGACGATGGAGGCGGCGTGGGCGAGGCCGCGGGATCGGCGGTCGCGGCGACGGTGGAGGCCGCGGACCCGGAGGCCGAGGTGCCGTCGGCTACCAGCAGCCGCCGCCGCCTCTCGGGAACGTAGAGGGAGGAGTCCGGGGCCGCGGCGGGGGCGTGGCGGTTCCAGTTCCAGTTCCAGCCCGCCCCGCCGCGCCTCTCCCTCTGGCGCCGGTCGCTGCCCCGGCATTTCCAGCGGCGGCCTCGTCTTCTGCGCCGGCGCCGCAAGCGCCTGCGCCTCGAGCCCCCGCCGCCGGGGGGCTGGAGCTGCCGGCGGCGGCAGGCATGGGGAGGTTGGCCGTGGCGGACGGCCCCGCTCCTCCTCCCTCTGCTGCTGCGGGATCCGAGCGCAAGCTCCCGCGCACCAGCCAGCGTCGCAGGCTCCGCCCCTCTCGAGCAAGGGGATGCCTTCGCGCCCCGGGTATGGCACGTTGGGGAGGAAACTCCTCGTTCGGGCGAACCATTTCGCTGTCGACGTTGCCGACAACGACATCTGCCACTATGACGTGAGCTCCACCCTGCTTTCATCTTCTCCCTCTCTGTCTTGTTGTACTTCGATTGTGCACTGTGTAGCGTCCTTCCATTCCATCTCGTACTCTTGCACTTTGCGGCGTCCGATTCTTCAGGAATCAGGATCCGTTGATATATTTTGAGCTTTGTAGTTTGTACCACATGATCTCGGACGCCCTTCTATTTCAGGCAAGGGTTTTGGCCGCACGGTTTTTTTTTTAAGTTACCATTTCCTGGGTCTTTTCGCGTGGATCTGGTGGAGGCGCGCGGACTAGCTTCTAATATGGATCGCCTGTTGTCAAAAAAAATAAAAAATAAAAAAAATGGATCGCTGCGCGCCCAGCCTTTTCGTCTGTGGAAGTATTAGCCGTCCGATTTTCTTTCATTTTTTCTAGGTATCTATATAGCGGTACTTTTGCAGTTGCCGTTATCGAGCAAATGTTTACAGCTTGCGCGTGCCGTAGCCCGTAATTGCCTTGCTGCCTTGCTGGTGTAACGATGGAGTCACCGGTCACGTGTCTTTTTGTTCAGTATGCGTGTGGTGGTGAAGCTTTGATGCTTTCACCATTTCCTGACGAGGGATTGGGAACCAGTGGCCAGTTCATCACTGCTTTGCCAATGATAGACAGTTTAGGCAGGTCTTTAGTACTCTTGGTGGTTGGACGGTGGATTCGTATGTAACGATTTCGCTTTCCTTGTCCTGAGTCGTCCTGAGTCCTGACTCCTGATTACGGTTATTTGTGTTTCTTGGTAGCGGTTTTCTATGCGAGGTTGAGCCGTTGAGATGAGGGTTGCCACAGGCTTTTTTGTTGT
This sequence comes from Coix lacryma-jobi var. lacryma-jobi, assembly GCA_009763385.1. Classification (NCBI taxonomy): domain Eukaryota; kingdom Viridiplantae; phylum Streptophyta; class Magnoliopsida; order Poales; family Poaceae; genus Coix; species Coix lacryma-jobi. The sequence goes on along the minus strand of VDCT01000469.1, from coordinate 389,825 downwards.
GGACTTGCATTGTTGTAGTGGTGTGTGACTGTGAGACACATGCGTCCAGCAACCATGGTTGAATTTGAATAAACATACGGAATACTGGATGACAGGTTGACAGCTTGCGATTCTGAATTCTTTTACCAGACAACTTGAACATGTTCAAAACCTGGATCAGTGGCACTACATTTCTAGCGCTTGTAATTGAATAATTGATACATATAGATATCCATTTGTTTGTCATCTTGCTCGATGTTCTCCTTGGTTTTGTTTGCTGAAATCGGTGTGATTTATTTATTATTGTCGGGGTCCACAAAGGGGTACCTCAGTCAACGCAAACAAATAAGTTAAACCTAGAACACCAATTAATAACAGACCTAACTAGTCCAACCCCTCGAGACCTACAACGCTGGCCCACCAAGCCAGGCCTCGGGCGAAAGCTCGTTCTCCGTCTCGCCCGAGCCCTCCAAGCCAGGCCTCGGGCGAACGCTCATTCTCCGTCTCGACCGAGCCCTCGAAGCCAGGCCTCGGGCGAACACTCATTCTCCGTCCTGCCCGAGCCCTCCAAGCCAGGCCTAGGGCAAACGCTCATTCTCCGTCTCGCCCGAGCCCTCCAAGCCAGGCCTAGGGTGAACGCTCATTCTCCATCCTGCTGCCTGAGCCCCCCCAAGCCAGGCCTCAGGCAGATGCTCAATCTCCGTCTCGCCCGAGCCCTCCGAGCCAGGCCTCGGGCTGGCGCTCGTTCTCCGCCTCACCCGAGCCCTCCGCGTCAGGCCTCGGGCGAGCGCTCCACTACCCTTCAAGCCTCCCGCAAGAAAGAAGCTCCCTGCTTCTCAGCTCTGACAACCGTACTAGCCCATACTGCGCATTGAATGCGTTCACTTACTCCGGTCACATCCTACGGTACACAGCGTGTGCCACAGTGAACCGGAGCCAGAGTCAAACCTCGTTTTCACCACAAGCATCGGCAAAAAGGCACAAGTACCACACTGTTCGGCCATACCACACGCACTGTAGCACACTCGAGCTTCACCCCGAGGCCTGGGTTCCCGCTGTACGCACCGGGCTTCGGACTTGCCCATACCTACGGCACCTACGGCACTACGGGTGAGGCCCCGTAGGCGCCCCGTAGCCCGCCCCGCCCCCTCGAGCCCTGACTGCTTTCACGCTATTGGAGGACAGGTACCCCCCAAGACCCGGAGGGACCCCGTCGTGTCCTGTACGATCCGGGATGGGTGCTGTACAGCCCCCACGTCGCCACGCCTCCACGTCCGCGCCCGGGATGGAGGCCACGCATCAAGGACGCCTCAACAGCAACACCCACGTTGGCTACAGTGACTTCGACAAGATAGAGTTCCTACCCTTCACCATACCGAGCGCTGTACGTGTCAATCCTGTGTAAACCCTGGCCTCCTCTTGTTCTATAAAGGGGACGCCAGGGCCCTTCGCGCGGGGGACAACGCAAGAGACAACACAGGCTTTCACATACGAGTCCACACACACACTCGAGTCTGGACTCCGGTCCTCGCTCATTGAGCTTGTATTCGCCCCTGTACAAGCACTTAGGTGCAAGTAATACAAGAACCTCCTCCCCCGCTGGACGTAGGGCCTTCTTTGCCTGAACCAGGATAAATCTTTGTGTCATCTTGCATCACCATCCAGGAAGAGAGCACGCGATCATATTACTCGTTGGTGTCATACCCTCGGGTTCGAAACACCGACAGTTGGCGCGCCAGGTAGGGGCTTCGCGTGTCCGAGTCGATTTCTCGTTGTGTCCTGGATGGCTTCTTCCGCTCCTTCGTTCTTTGCTGGTGCCATCATCTGGTTCGGGAGCCTCGAGTTCCTGGCCACCGGCAGCGGCAACAAGCTGACCCTGCTCTCCACGGAGAGCCCGAGCGGAGGGCGTATCACGCCACCCGGCCGCGCGGGGGCGTGGCGCGTTGCCCGCAACACCGCGCGTCGCCACCTCGTGAGCAGCGCCGTCGTCACCATCGTCGCCCGGCACAGGCGGTGACCGCGGCGTACGCCCACTTCGCCCGCGGCCGGCGCAGGGTCCCCGAGGGGAAACCTGCCCGGCGCACGGCCAGCGACTTCTAGGGCGGGCGCGCGCTCACTCTCCCAGCGAGTTCGCGTTCGTCATGCGCACGGACCGGGAGCCTGGCCAGAGGCCCCCGAGCCGTGCTCCGTCGACACCACCTAGCTTCCTCCCGCACGAGATGTACCGCGCTCAACGCCAGCGGGCCCCCGTTCGGCCTCAACAGCTCCGCAGCCATCTACGCCCACCACCTCCTCGACGAATGCCGTCAGGACCGGGCGGCGGCAGAGCGGGAGAACGTCCGGGCGTGATCCAACGGGCCTTCCTCGAGGCCTAGCCTCGAGGCCCCGCAACGCCGCCAACGACTGCGCAAGAGGGCGCCAACGGGCCTTCCTCGCCTAGCCTCGAGGCCGAGGCCCCGCGACGCCGCCAACGACTGCGCAAAGGGGCCAACAGGCCTTCCTCGAGGCTTAGCCTCGAGGCCCCACGACGCCGCCACCAGCAACAACGCCGGGGGCCCTCCTCCCCCGGCATCAGGACGATAGACGCAGGACCGTTTCGAACAAGGAGGAACAGCATCCCTCTCCGTGATCAAAAAGCTATGTTCCTCTTTCTAACGTTTGGTTTTCCGTTCTGTTTCTTAAAAAGGCCAACGTTTGCGAAAACAATGATTAAAATGCCCGCGTCCGCGTTTGCTTCATCCCGAATAAGAACCAGAGGAGCAAGGGACGTGGGTCGGGTCTTCGGGAAAGCGGACCGGGTCCCGGCCGCCTGACGCCTCCAACGGCTAACGGCACCGGCCCATCCGCAGAACCGAGACACGACCCGTAGATCGAGCTCCTCAGGTCCAAGTAAAGGAAGAAACAAACGCGGGCACGCTAAGAAAAAACACAAGCCTACGGCACTGTCGCTCCGTTTTCCAAAGTCATGACAAACCTCGAGGGGCGGCTGACCCTCAGGGGTCATGCCAAAGCAGGCAAGGAGCGAACCTATCGCCTGCGAAAGGCTACGGTCTCCTTTGCCGACCGCACCAAAGAGCACGACGTGACAATGGGACGGAAACGCGGGGCAGAGGCTAAGGAGAAGTTTTCGTAAAATCAACAAAAGGACGCAGTTTTCTTTCCTTGATTAAACTTCAAATAATCTAATACAGAGTGTGCAGGAAGCCTCGGCCACCCTGGACCAACTCGATGGGGCCCGGGACGTGGCGCTGTTGCATTCGGTCGAATACCCGTGAAACCTCCAACGGGACCCCGACAGTACTACTACGTCTAAGGCCAAACAACCAAGGGAGTCACCAGCAAACAACCCCGCGACGGTTGGCGCATCGACCTGTGACTTCGATGGAAGCTCCAACTTCGCCCTTGCCATGCGCACAACCAAGGAGTTCGGTCAATCTCCCCCCGACAATCCCGAGCCCGACTCCAGCTCGGAACATCGAACAGCTACGTCGTTTTCTATCCCTAAAGCCTCGAGGCTTCGTACATCTCTCGTATTTTGTACAAACATCGCATCATGAATGAATAAAAGTTCGTTTCTAAGTTCTTTATTTCGTTCAAAACTGAGGTAGCCTCGACTCTGTCTAATCAGAGTCAAGACTCCCTCGGGGGCTAACCAGGGGATCCCCCCAAAGTTCCTAAAAACCTCGCACGTGTCTTACTAAAACTCGACGTTATTTTATTTTTCTATGCCTCGAACGCGCCTCACGATTAAGAAGAAAACACCTTGGGCTCCCGAAGGGTCAAGGGTGTCGAGACGGGAGCTCGCCTACGCCCCCGGGCTACGGTACCTCCACTCGCTCCCCCCCCCCTCGAAGGACTCAAGCCTGTGTCGAAAACTTAGTCGAAGCAAAACTCAGGCAAAGAAAAATAAGATAACTCGAGCGCAAAGATGTTTCAGTAACATCTTGGCTCTCACCCCAAAAGCCCTTGAAGGAGTCTTTCCCACTCCTCCGAGGCCTCGGGGGCTATCTGGAGAAGGGTCTCTCCGACCCGACGTCCGACGCCCCCGAGACTTACGTTTTCGCTCGCTTTTTCAAAATAGGCAACAAGGAGCGAAATGCGAAAATGTTTTTACATTAGGCCTCGAGGGCCGCGAGCATGTTCTTTCTCACAAAAATATCCCCCCACGGAGGACACAACGCAAGGGCTCGGAGGCCCAAACTAACTTCGTCTCTCCTCTTGAGGCTCGTCCGCAGGAGCAGTCACCGAGGGGTCTTCAGGAGCCGAGGACGCTGCTGGGGGAAGCCCCACGTCCTCTTCAAAGAATCGAGCCAGGGCCTCCCCAGGGGCCTCGACGGCCCTGGCGAACTCCGCGATCTCCCGCTCGGCTTCGTCCTCATCGTCCGGCAGGATATATCCTTGGCTGATGGCGTCAAAGTTGAGGCCGTCGTAGTGGCTGGAGATCACGGCGAAGGCTCGCTTCACCCCAAGATGCAGGGCACCGCGCACCCGGTCATCCACCTGACCCCTCAGGGCGGCTAGACGGCTGGTCAGGGAGCTCCCCGACTGACCATCTATGGACCCGAGGGACGCGCAGGCCTCGGCGGCAGCATCTTGCAGAGCCTGGTGATCCGAAGCCTCAGCCTGGTAAACCGACTGCAGGGCGGCCGAGGCCTCCTCGGCCTCAGCAAGCTTCCCCTCAGCTTTACAGAGGATCGACACAACTCGTCAAAAGAAAAAGAAAACGCGACGAGGAGACCATAAGACCTGCGGAACAAAAGGTCACCTTTCGCCACACCCTCCCACTTCTGGGCGTTAGTGGCCGAGGCCTCAGCAGACCTTCCGAGTCCCTCGAGGTCCGTGCTCAGGGCCCGCGCTTTGGATGCCTCCTCAGCAGCCTGAGCACGAAGGGCCTCGGCCGCCTTCTCGGACTCCTCCAGCCGCGACGCCAAGTTCTTAGCCTTCTCCGCCTCCCGAGCGGCATACTCTTGGGCTTCGGCAACCGCGGCGGTCAGGTCTGAGCAGCGGACGCTCAGCCCGCCCCGCCTCGGTACTCTTCTCGGCAAGCTGCTTCTGGGCGGCGAGCTCAGCGCTCGACTCTCGCTCGACACGGTCTGCTCTCCACGACGAAGCTCTCCCGACGGGACTTAGCCCGAGAGGTCTCCATGAGCTCCTAAGGTGGATAATCAAACAAACATTAACCCCCCCCCCCTTTTTTACGACAAAACGGGAAGAAGAGGATCGCCCAAACAAGGTTCCTCACCTGGACGGCCCGAGGGAGGTCCCTTTCCACCATCGTCAGAGACGTCTTCAACGACCGCGTGAGGAGCGAGTCGAGCCGCCCGAGGTCGTTCCAGTTTTCGGCCTCGGGGGCATCGTCGAGGACGAATACCGGCTCGGCCTCGGGATCAGATGGATCCCTCCACTCCACTCGAGGACCGCCCTAGGTGGGAGAGCGACCTCCCAAGCGGGCAAGGGCCGAGCTTTCGCCCCCTCCTCCGACCTCTGGCACCGGCAGCCTCGGCGGCACGCTGGTAACCTCGCCCCCCCTCTGTTGTCCCCACCTTTTTGGGAAGTCACGTCAGAAGAGATGTTATGGATCTCCTCCGGCAAGCGCGACCCCTGAGGCAGGACGTCGGCCCCAGCCTCGGGCGCAGCGGCCTGGGACGGCTCTGCCTCAGCCGCCTTAGCGGCCTCGACTTCAGCGGTCGAGGCCCCCGGGGCGCCTTCATCCCTCGACGCCCCAGAAGCAGGGTCCTCCTCTGGCGCCCCATCAGAGACCGGAGCCCCCTCTGGGGACTTGATAATTTCGGGCGTAACGACCGGCCCGCCGGACCCCGGCAGTGGTGGCGTCACGGACGGTGCCACCACCGCGCCGGCGGAGGAAGTCGCGCCCACTTTCAGCGCCTTCCGAGGGCGGAGGGAAAAGGCCTCCACTGACCGCTTCCCGCTGAGACAAGACAAGAAAGATACGCATCATGAAGAATAAATCCCCACACGAGCAAACATGGGATGGGCAAGCGACGAGGTGCTTACCCAGCCCTTGGCGCCCTCCTCGCAGTGGGCACGGGTGAGGTCCGCAACCGCGGTGTCCCTGCAGGGGGAACCCCGCTCGGGGGTGGCGGGAGCTCCGTCCCGAAGGTCTTCATCAAAACCTCCACCGACGGCGGCATCGGCAGGCCCTGAGTGGACCCGTCGCCCCCCCCGGGCGCAGAAGCCTCCCACCCCGCGCCCGGGGCAGGAACAGGGCTCTCCCCCCCGCCTGCGCCCCGGGGCGCGCCCCTCACGGGGCTCGCTAACCAGACCGGCGAAGGGTCCACGTCTGGGAACCCCGCCAGGGGCTCGGAATCCCCCTCCGAGCCCTCCTCGTCTTCATCATCGGAATCCTCCTCCGTTGGGGAAGACTCTTCTGGCTCACCATGGAGCTTCTGTTGCCGCCGACGCCTCTCCAGGTCGTCACGGTCCTTCCGACGCTTAGCCCGCCTGGTGGTCCTGTCGTCCTTTCTCTTCTTCCTCTCCTCGGCCAGGCGCCGCCTCTCCTCCCTTTCCTCAGGAAGGGGAGGTTTCGAGGCGCTGACCCCCTGTAAACCCTGCAAAAAGAAGGAAGTAAGGATCGAACACGATAAAAGAAAGCTCCGCGGCAACACACCCACAGGATCGACCCCCTTACCAAGCTGATATACCCGCGGAACGGGCGCATCGGAATACTGAGCAGTTTGCTCGCGTCCTTCACCTCCTTTACTGCATCCCTCGCCCGCGAACGAGCTCGGGATAGGCGACCGGAGACGCCCTCATCTGGCACTCTTGCAGGAGAGGCGCGTCGTCCCTCATCTTCGCCATGATCAGGGGCCGGTTCACCAGCGGCAGCACGCACCGCTGGTGGAACCAGGCCACGACCATCCCGGCCGTAAGACCCGCCTTCCGCAGCCTCGACAGGGCCTCAAGTAGCGGGTCGAGTCGACTCTGCCTCTTGTCGACGACGCCGTAGTTCCAAAGGTCCGGCCGCGACTCGATGACGCGACCGGTGTATGCTGGCAGCAGCCCGTCGTCGTTGCGAAGGTAGAACCAGCTCATGCGCCAGTCCTTGTTCGAGGTGGCCGCCTGGGACGGGATGTACAGGCCCGACCTATGCTGGCGAACGAAGAGCACGCAGCTCCCCGACCTCATCAATCTCCGCCGACCCTCCGAAACCGCCTTCGTGAAGAGCTCGCCCCGGAAGAGGTGGATCCAGAGCTCCCAATGGGGCTCGATCCCCAGGAAGCCTTCGCAGACAGTCGTGAAGATGGCCGCCTGTGAAATAGAGTTGGGGACAAGGTGATGCAGCTCGAGCCCGTAGTAGAAAAGAAGCGCCCGGAGGAACCGGCTTGCCGGCACCCCCGAACCCGCGCTCGTGGAAAGCGATGAAGCTGACCACGTAGCCGTTCGGGGCCTCGGCTCCTCCTCCTCCGGACCGGGGACGATCCACTCTGGCCTATCGAAGCCGGAAAGGCCCCGAAGAAGTCCTCTCTGCACCAGCTCCACTAGCTTCTCCGGGGTGCCGGCAGAAGCGCCCCACGGCTCAGCGGCGTCGGCCATCCCGAACGACAGAAGGCGGAGGCGCAGATGTCGCAACGAGGAAAGGTCGCTCGATCTCTCTCTTCTCTCTCTCTCTCTCTCTTCTTCTTTGCCTCTCAACCCTCTACTCCGCCGCTGGCCCGGTCTCTCCCTCCCCGCCTCTGCTTTTGTGCGGCTGGACGGAGGAGGAAGACGAAGGAGTAAGGGGTACGAGCGAATGAGGAAAGGAACCGCTCCAAAATCCCCAAGGGGCGTATTTATAGGGTGAATACCAACGGCCAGATCCCGGTCGATCACTATTCACCCACATTTAATGCATTGCACGCTAGGAGATCTCATGATTGCGAGAATCCCCTCGATACGAGTGTGCACGCAAGCATTAAATGCCTGGTCGTGGGCCCTTGCACACGTCCGCAACGGGCGCCGCCCACGACCCTAGAAGCCGCCTAAAAAGGCGCGCCCGCCGCTCCAACGAAGAAGTAACCTGCCTCTGACTCCTTCCCAGCGAAGGAACCCAGGGCACCGAGCCCGTTACGATCCAGGGGTTCGAAGGCCGACCCCTCCGAGGGTTCGATAGCCGCCCCAGGGTAACAGAGTCAGGAACGGCCACGAATGCGCCTATCGCATGGCACGAGCCGAGCCTGAGCACGACCGCTCAGGACATCCAGAGTCGTATCCGAGGCTAGCAGGGCGGTCTCAAAGCGGGACCCCAACGAAGGGAGGCAACTAGCCCTCGGAACCAATCGAACGGTTCCGGGCACTAAAAACTATCCTCTGGCTCCATGTGTGCGCCTCCGGACCCCTAGCCGACCCCTATTGAACGGGGCACGGGGCACGCACTTGGATTTACCCGTTAACAGCTCATCGGGGACGCCGTGGCCGATACCTACCGATGGTAGCGCGGCGTCGCCACCACTCTTCCTTGCGAAAAGGATGCGTGAGGGTCGAAAAACCAAGATGAGGCCGCCTCTGACCGACCCTTTGCGAAAAAGGGCTCAGGGGCTCGCCTCGCACCCGAGATAAGGTCGAAAAAACCTTGGACTACCCCCAATCCCAAAGCCATCGATCGGCAACCAAGGGGCTCGGGGGCTCGGGAAATACGACTAATCTCTTTTCTTTGTGTGAACATGAGATTTTCAGGCCTCGGGCGAACGCTCGTCCTCCGTCTCGCCCGAGCCCTCAAAGCCAAGCCTCGGGCGGAGTCTCCCACGACAGAGGAAAGGTAACCACACACGTTTAATGCGCCCATCTAACCGCGTCTCGAGTCGGTTGACAGGTACACGCGGCAACTCCGCACTCGCTCCACTTCCGGGGCCCACCTCGGCCGCCGCTCCGACTTCCTGTCTGTCGCCCTGGCGCCACGATCTCCGCTTCCTGATGATTTCCACCTAAAAAGGCGCGCCCAATGGGCAGAAGGTTTCCAAGCGACAGAGGCTTCTTCAGGAAGGTAAAAACGGGCCCCGACCCTAAGTCTCGAAGCAGCGAAGGCTGGCCCTCGAAGTGGCTTCGACAGCCGGCTTCGAGCACCCGAGTCAGGGACACCAAGGGGCGCCACTCGCAGCATCGCTCGAGGGCCAAGCCCTCGAGGCCCCTCACGTGTATCCAAGACGGGGAGCTCGACATGCAGTGAGATCCTCTCGGAGGGAGGCATCGAGCCACCGGGTCCTATCGAATGGACCCGGCACTCCTGCAGACTGAACACCCATGCTTTATGAGATCGCCTCCGGGCTACAGTCGACCCCATCGAACGGGGCACGAGGTCTCACTTGGATTCCCCCGTTACCAGCTCACCGGGAACCTCGATACTCGCCCGCTCGTGGTAGTACGAGGCATCCCCCTCCCATCGCATCGATCGAAAAAGGACTCGCGGGATGACAAGCCAGGGCAACCGGCATGCCGGACAGCTCGAAGAGCCGGCCGGTCGGTTCAGCCTGGCACCCCTCGACGAAAGAGGGTCTAAAAACTCGGGGGCTCGACACTCCCGAACCTAAAAAACGCAACTAACAATCGCAAAAAGCCCACGAGGGAGTTCTAACTCCCCCGTGGCCTCGGGGGCTACACACGCGGGTGTCGCTCGCACGACACCCACGGAATCAAAACGACCAAACCCTTGAGACCAGTTAGCTAACCCTCGAGATCCCAGTCGGGAGCCCCTGCTCGAGTGCAAGCACTCGAACAAGGGCTCGGGGGCTACTGTCGGGGGTCCACAAAAGGGGTACCCCAATCAACGCAAACAAATAGGTTAAACCTAGAACACCAATTAATAACAGACCTAACTAGTCCAACCCCTCGAGGCCTACAACGCTGGCCCACCAAGCCAGGCCTCGGGCGAAAGCTCGTTCTCCGTCTCGCCCGAGCCCTCCAAGCCAGGCCTCGGGCGAACGCTCATTCTCCGTCTCGACCGAGCCCTCCAAGCCAGGCCTCGGGCGAACGCTCATTCTCCGTCCTGCCCGAGCCCTCCAAGCCAGGCCTAGGGCAAACACTCATTCTCCGTCCTGCCCGAGCCCTCCAAACCAGGCCTAGGGCAAACGCTCATTTTCCGTCCTGCCCGAGCCCCCCAAGCCAGGCCTCAGGCAGATGCTCAATCTCCGTCTCGCCCGAGCCCTCCGAGCCAGGCCTCGGGCTGGCGCTCGTTCTCCGCCTCACCCGAGCCCTCCGCGTCAGGCCTCGGGCGAGCGCTCCACTACCCTTCAAGCCTCCCGCAAGAAGGAAGCTCCCTGCTTCTCAGCTCTGACAACCGTACTAGCCCATACTGCGCATTGAATGCGTCCACTTACTCCGGTCACATCCTACGGTACACAGCGTGTACCACAGTGAACCGGAGCCAGAGTCAAACCTCGTTTTCACCACAAGCATCGGCAAAAAGGCACAAGTACCGCACTGTTCGGCCATACCACGCACTGTAGCACACTCGAGCTTCACCCCGAGGCCTAGGTTCCCGCTGTACGCACCGGGCGTTCCGGGACTTGCCCATACCTACGGGGGCTCGAGCCTCCCGTAGGCGCCACCTCCGCGCCTCGCCTCTGCAGCCCCGCGGGCCGGCGCGTGTCCTGTGGACAACTCCGAGGACCCGGTGTGTACGCCCCCACGATCCGGGATGGGTGCTGTACAGCCCACGTCGCCACGCCTCCACGTCCGCGCCCGGGATGGAGGCCACGCATCAAGGACGCCTCAACAGCAACACCCACGTTGGCTACAGTGACTTCGACAAGACAGAGTTCCTACCCTTCGCCATACCGAGCGCTATACGTGTCAATCCTGTGTAAACTCTGGCCTCCTCTTGTTCTATAAAAGGGGACGCCAGGGCCCTTCGCGCGGGGGGACAACGCAAGAGACAACACAGACTTTCGCATACGAGTCCACACACACTCGAGTCCGGACTCCGGTCCTCGCTCATTGAGCTTGTATTCGCCCCTGTACAAGCACTTAGGTGCAAGTAATACAAGAACCTCCTCCCCCGCTGGACGTAGGGCCTTCTTTGCCTGAACCAGAATAAATCTTTGTGTCATCTTGCATCACCATGCAGAAAGAGAGCACGCGATCATATTACTCGTTGGTGTCATACCCCCGGGTTCGAAACACCGACAATTATGTACACAAGAAATATTTGATGTTTAGCTTTTAATTAATGCCTGATTGAAGTTTTTTTTTTGTGGTCCATACATACTTGACTCGACGACTCATACAAATTATCAGGTTTTAATCAGCCCCGAGCCAAAAGAAAGAAGAACCAACAGGGTGATTCAGTCAGAGCTTGTGAAGGTGCATGGTGCGACATCCCTCGCCCACAAGATGCCTGCCTATGATGGAAGCAAGAGCTTGTACACTGCAGGCGAGCTGCCGTTCGAATCAATGGAGTTTGTTGTCAAGTTAGGGCGCCGAGAAATGTAAGTACCTCTCCTGTGTCCTATGTGCTGTACACTCTCATGTGACTTGCAGCTGCTTACTGATGAAATTCGCATATCCTGTTATTTTAATTGCTGAAATTCAGTGAGTACAAGGTGACAATCCGATATGCGGCACGGCCAAACCTGTACCATCTTCGTCAATTCCTCAAGGGCCAACAAAGGGACGCGCCATATGACACAATTCAAGCACTGGATGTTGCCCTGAGAGAGTCGCCTTCTCTCAAGTAGGATATCAGTGCCATTTCTTCACTGTTTTCTTTCTGCAGTACCCTTTTCTGTTGAGCTGCTGATCATGTGCTTACCAATTTCCTTTTGTTTTGCAGTTATGTCACTCTTTCTCGATCCTTCTTCTCCAAGGAGTTTGGTGATGGGGGGGACATTGGTGGTGGGCTAGAGTGCTGGAGAGGATATTACCAGAGCTTGCGCCCAACTCAAATGGGCCTCTCATTGAACACTGGTACATGATCTTATCCAAAAAAGTCAACATGTACAAAATTGCACCAAAGAAGTACTCGATTTCGATTGTCTCTCAATATTGAGGACTTCAATTGAACAACTCTCTCTTCAGTTTCAGTATGGGAATTTTGTGTGTAAGGCACACACAAGTTGCTTTTTTTGCTAGTGTGTCATTGTTGCTTCGATATTTATGTGTATGCCACTGGAGGTCGCATCTCAAGTTCAGTTGGCACATAAATATTAACTGTGTGCTGTTTGGCACGATCAAAGTAGCCACTTGTGTTGCATGCATTCTGAAAGTTGAAAATTTGCCCCCAAACTCCTAGGTGACGTTTGGTAGAGCTCCGGGACGGCTCCTGCTCCTTCATGAACTAGGAGCTGGTGAAACCACTAATTTGGCTTAAACTGTCTTTGACTTCCTCAGCGCATTGTGGCAAGGAGCCGGACCTGTGCCAAAGAGAGCCTTACCCTTAGTAGAATATAGATGGGGCCTTCTTTTTATGTGAGATGTATGTTGTGCATATGTTTTCGTTTTTAACTTATTGAACTTATTTCTGTTGTTCAGATATATGCTCAACTTCATTTTACCAATCTATCCCTGTGGTAAAATTTGTTGCCGATTGTCTTCAGCTGACAAACCCTGCCCAACCTTTTTCGGACAGGGATCGTTTGAAGGTAGCATTTGTCAACAAAAGTTGTCACATGCAATTTAACTACAGTAACCGACTGATCTGTCTCTATCTACAAATTTCAGCTTAAGAAAGCCCTGCGCGGAGTTCGTGTTGAGACTACACACCAGCAGGGGAAAAGAAGCATCTACAAGATAACTTGGATTACTCCTGTTCCATTGGCTCAGCTGAGGTACCCATTTGTTCATATCTCTTCCCTCCTTGCCTGTTTGATCTAGTACCAAGACGAGCCTATTCATTTCCATTTCTTGTCTTCAGCTTTTCTTGTAATGAAGACACTCAGTTGACTGTTGTCCAGTACTTTGCACAACGGTACAATTACCGGTTGCGTTATGCTGCTTGGCCCTGCCTGCAGTCCGGCAATAATTCTAAGCCGATATATTTACCAATGGAGGTAATAAATATTCATCTTTGTGATTTCTACACACGCCTGGTGCACCATGCAATTGTTATATGCATAATGTTTTTGCAGGTGTGCCAAATCATTGAAGGGCAGAGGTACCCTAGGAAGCTCAGCGACAAACAGGTGACCAAAATACTGAATGCAGCCTGTAAACATCCTCAGGAGAGGGAGGAGAGCATTATTCAGGTATAGGCCAAGATAACTTTGGCTTTGACACTGCTTTTTCGATTCACAAGTGCCCTGGACATTTAAATATGAAACTTTTTGTACTGTTTTTTCTTTTGAAATTTAATAATTTTCTCTTTCATCTTATCTTCTGTTTGGTTATATTGTATAGATGGTTCGCCACGACAACTATTCAGCTGATAGGATGGCACAAGTGTTTGGGATCACTGTGGCCAATCAGATGGCTAATGTGCAAGCTCGTGTTCTGCCTGCACCTATGGTATCTATTATGCAGCATTCTCAATTTGATGATTTGTATTTTAGTTTTTTAACTAACTCCAAGAATGGCCTATATTTAAACTTGTTTCAGCTGAAATATCATGAATCTGGAAAGGAGAAAACCGTTGCACCAAGTTTGGGGCAATGGAATATGATTAACAAGGTGATTCTATATGTTGGATAGTTAAATTTCCTTATCTGATTTTTTTCTTGAAAGATAATTTCCATTTTGCGTTGATTTAAGTACATAATAGCGCAAACAAAATATTTGGTGGTTCCTAGAGTTGGTTATTGTCGGATTTGGAGTAGTCTTCCTACTGTGTTTCTCACTTTTTGTTTCCAGAAAATGGTCGATGGTGGAACCGTTGACAGCTGGACTTGTTTGAACTTTTCATCTAATGAACCTCATGACGTAAACATAATATTCGAGGACTTGGTTGAGATGTGCAATTCCATTGGCATGGTAAATTCGTGCATATGCTTCTGTATATTATTATAGTTGTTAATATAATCATCAGCCACGGCATGTTGAATTTGACGTCGATGATATTTCAGAATTTCAATCCATGGCCAGTTACAGAATTTCAGTCAGCCTCACCCAACGACATAGAAGCTGCTTTAAGGGATGTTCACATGAGGGCTCCGAATTTGGAGCTGCTTATTGTGATTCTTCCAGATGTTCCTGGTCATTATGGTATGCACATCTTTGAAAAAACTGTGCAACTTATAAATTTTGTGAAAATAAAATTACGTGCATGTTGATATGGGAAACTTTCTTTACACAGTTCTATGGGAAAAGTTAACCAGTAGCAAGTAATATTGCTTTTGTGTAGCAGCATACACAAGGCATGTTATTCGCATTGAATGTGTAGCAAACCTGTAGTGTACTTTTCCAGTGGCACTTATGCTTGGTTTCATGGTTAACTCATTGTTTTTGAATTCTTGTGAAATTTTGTAGGGAAAATTAAGAGGATCTGCGAGACTGACCTTGGTATAGTATCTCAGTGCCTCCTTCCAAAGAAGAAAAAAAACAAGCAGTATTTTGAAAATGTTGCCCTTAAAATCAATGTTAAGGTCAGTGCAGTTTACTGCTTTCTTCTCTCTGGCGTGCTTCAGTTGTTATGGAAACTGAAATTTATCCTGTGTTTCATCAGGTTGGTGGGCGCAATACAGTGCTTGAGAGTGCCTTTGTGCCTAAAGGAATACCTTTTGTCTCAGATTTGCCAACAATTATTTTTGGTGCTGATGTTACCCATCCTACAGCAGGAGAAGATTCCTCGGCTTCTATTGCAGCTGTCAGTTTCTTGTTCTTTGCTATCAATTGTTTGTTCAAATGCTGTAGTAATTTAAAAGTAAATTTTCACTCCACATTTGAACATTAACTCCGAATGAAAATGACTCGACACAAAGTAATGGAATAGCTGGTATAACCTATTGCAGGTGGTTGCATCCATGGACTGGCCACAAGTCACAAAATATAGAGCTCTGGTTTCAGCACAAGCACATAGGGAAGAGATTATACAAAATCTCTTCTGGACTAGTACAGATCCAGAGAAGGGCACTCCAGTAAACGGTGGAATGATAAGGTAATTTATATCACTTGTGTTCACGAGAGCCGTGAATGAAGAGGTGACAGGTTTGGAACTAAGGTACTGCTGAATTATGCTCTGCAGATAGTTGCTGAATTCATTCTATAAGAAGACTGGCGGCCATAAGCCCAAAAGGATTATATTTTACAGGTATATGTTTGACTTGTTACATAACTCTTTGATGAAGCCTTCATAACTTCTCCAGTACTTTTGTTTTGTTTATTTAGGGATGGTGTAAGCGAGGGACAATTCAGCCACGTTTTGCTTCATGAAATTGATGCAATCAGGAATGCCTGTGCCTCTATGGAAGATGGGTATCTACCCCCAGTGACATTTGTGGTGGTACAGAAAAGGCACCACACAAGGCTCTTCCCTGAAGTTCATGGAAGGAGAGATCTTACTGACAAAAGTGGAAACATTCTTCCCGGTTAGTACCATGATCTTCATCCTTGTTTGTAACATGCAGAAGAAACATCCTCCAACCTTAGCATTGGCATTAGTCAGTGAGATTTGGACCCTGGTTGGCTTAAAGATAACTACCACACTAGCTACACTATATCGGGAAATCTCTGCTTTTAATGTAATTATGATATTATTTTGAGCACATAATAGATGTTGATTGTGATTTGTGACTTTTTTTTTTTCACAGGAACTGTGGTTGATACCAGCATTTGTCATCCCAGCGAGTTTGATTTCTACCTTTGTAGCCATGCTGGAATTCTGGTATGTGTTAGAAATTTTGCATCTTGTGTTTCAGACACTCAAGCCACGGGCTTTTTGATTGTGTAATATTTGTCACTGTTGAATGTAAATTCATTTCTTCAGGGAACAAGCAGGCCAACACACTATCATGTCCTCTACGATGAGAACCGTTTCTCGGCTGATGCACTGCAGATGCTTACAAACAGCCTGTGCTACACGTAAGCTTGACCGGACTCCCACTGACCCCTTCTCCAATTTTCGTAACTATATTTGTTCCCCAACCCAATATTTTTTGCTGCCATCTGAACTCAAGCTTTTTTTTTTGTTTTTGTTTTTGTTTTGCAAATGCAGATACGCACGCTGCACGCGCGCTGTCTCAGTTGGTAAGTCGAATAGTCTCACCAATCGGTTTGTGTGATTACGCAAGTATTCATTACTTGGGCCGATTACTTTTCTTTTCCCGTTTCTTTCTTTACTATTCGTGTCCAGATTGATGATCTTGGAGTTCCTTGTTTGGCACCGGAATACTTATTCTGATCCTCCTTCATGCAGTTCCACCAGCCTACTACGCTCACCTGGCAGCATTCCGCGCGAGGTACTACGACGAGCAAGATAGCACCGATGGAGCCTCAACTGTCAGTGGTGGTCCACCACCAGCCGGCGGCGGCGGTCCACCTGCGTTTCGCAGGCTCCCCCAGATCAAGGAGAATGTGAAGGATGTGATGTTCTTCTGCTGATGACCCTAGTCTTACATTACATGCCTTGCCTTGCCTTCAGGCTGCCTCAGTATGAAAAAAGAGCCTCTGTGGTGTATTAGGATCTGTACTGGTAAACTGGTATTGATGTTGTCCTGACATATTTGCCATGACTGCTACTAGAATAGTTGTGGTTTTGTTTTTTTTCCGCCCCTTAAAAAAATAGTAATATCCGTAGGATTTGGGTAGGCACAGTGAACTGCGGTGTCTATGATCTGGGCCGTGTCAGTGCGAGATAACTTTGCTTACGGGTCAACAGAGCGCCTAACAAAGGGAATTACCTGCGAGTTGGTTTAGACCACTTGAGGATCTCCATCCATGGCCCTAGAAGAGGAGCGACGGCGCTAGGGGAAGAAGGGAGGCGGCAAGGGATATTACCATGTCGTAACAACTACAGTAACAACCAAGGCCAGACCAAGCTAGGAATTCTACAGAGTCAAGGAACCGGAACCCAAATGACATGCGTTCAAAATGAAAGATGAATGAACTATTATATAATCTTGCTGGAAAACACCTTAGGCCCGAGAACAAGAGCGGAAACTCACCTTGCATTGTGTTGCTTGTGCTTAGAATATTTTTTCGTGGAAGTGCACCGGTTAAAATCAAAGTTTGGAGACCTAGGAAATAATAGTTTGCTATTTTCCACTGTAGAAGTTTTAGGCATCAATTAAATGCTTAATTGATACCTTATAACACATCTATTTCTCACGGTGGTCGTACATCGAGGAGTTGGGATATGCATGACTTGGGTATTAGAAATCCGTGTCTAACAAGGAGATTATCTGTGAACTGAGCATAGCTCAACTAGTTAGGTTGTTTGTGGTGGAATCTGCTCACCTAAGCTTAAGTCCTCGATTTGACACATGTACTCCTATTTTTTTTCTGGATTTATTTTAGGATTTAACGACGTTATTCTTTTAATAAAATAATATAGATGACGTGTCCTTCCACAGCGAGGCGCCACCTAGGGTAACTTCGTCAATCTCCAACTCAATTCTTTAGAGCTGCTTATAGGGGTAGAGTGTGGGTGCGTTTATAGGTGTGAGGTGCGCTCGTGTATATGAGCGTCTGCATGTACTATATCTTGTAAAAAACAAACAAACAAGTCATCTTCCATAGGCAAAGCATGCATACCGTCTATGGCCAGTTAGTGGGTTGGGTCTTGCCAATGAGGTGGAGTGCTTGCACCAGGCAGAGTTGATCGAGAGAGTGATGGACACGTACTTCACAGTTACGAGTGAGATGGTTTCCTCTACGAAGTATTTAGGATTACGAGTGGCTTGGTTATATACATCTTGTGTTTGAGCACACATGCCAATACTCCTCCCAAATGGTGGAAGCAACTGCCCACAAACATATGTACACTTATGCATGGGTGAATTCTATACTATGGTTCCTACTTAGGACCTTTGAAAGAAGGGACACATGAATGAAAACCTTAGGACGAGGCACCGACTCCTGGAGGCTCCCTCCTCCTCCGCCGTCACCACCGTTTGCTAGTGGTGTTTAGTGACAATCAACAATCATTTTATTAGTTAAACTATAGGTCAATATTGATGGGTAGCTTTGGCATGAACCAATGGCTGGTGCTAAGCTGGTATATAGTGGTAGCATGAGCACCACTGAAAGGTCCTAAATAGCTAGAGGGGGTGAATAGCCTAATAAAATTCTATAACAACACTAACAATTTTGTTAGTAAACTAAATGATGAAACACAAGTTGCGCTAGCTCTAAGTCAAATGCAAGCCGCCTATTCACAATTCTAGATAATTATAAATCTCTATTTGTCACACAATGGCTAGGTTGATAGATTACAACTATGTGAGCAATATGAACAAATGAATATGCTACTCTACACAATAAGCAAAGTGTATATCAACAAATAAATACAATTACTACTAGCAACAAAGAGGTAACCTAAATACAAGAGGAAGTATACCGAGCCGGGCAAGTGATCAATACAATAGATATCAAATGAAATCCTCGGAGACAATATGACACAAAGATTTTTCACTCGAGGTTCACTTGCTTTACCGGCAAGCTACATCCTCGTTGTAGCGATTCACCCACTTGGAGGTTCACGAGTTAATTGGCATCACACCAAACCCTCATAGGGTGCCGCACAACCTCACCACAGATGGGGATCCACAACCTATGAGCAATCCACTAAAGTTACCTTTCACGATTTCCCAGGTAAGGCACAAGAAACCCCTCACAAATCACCAATTGGAGCTAAAAACAATCACCACCTTCCGCTCAACGATCCTCGCTGCTCCAAGCTATCTAGGTGTCGACAAACACCAAGAGTAATAAGAGAAATCCGCAGCGAAACACAATCACCAAGTGCCTCTAGATGAATGTTGACACTGGCTATCTATCAAAATTAAAGGATAATAAATATGAAAAGGGCATGAATTCAATCACCAATAAAGGTTTAGGGTTTTAATTGACAATATTCCATGAGTTTTGGTGAGTTGTGATTCTGTAGGACTAAACCAGAAAACCAGCACAGATTACTTCTCCTGGAAGGAACCCAACGGAAGATAGCCGAAACGACGTATCAGGAATATTCTAGAAGGATCTAGAGGACACCAGAAGACACCAGGAGGTCGGGCACCCCGAGAGACGGCCAGGTGGGACCGACCGGTCCCACCCTTAGACCGGTCGATCTGCCCCTGGCTCGCTGGACTCGCCTTCTGGAACCTTCCTCCACCGCCTACGAGGATGCATCTCAGCCGTACCTAAGGTCCGTTTGATCCAACGGCCACGGTTCCTCGCCAAGGCTATATAAGCAGCCCGAGACCCCCCTCTCCATCATCATCATCATCATCATCATCATATAATCAGATTGATCATCATTAGACAGAATCACCAGACAAGATCATTCAGAAACCCTAGGACTACATCTACCTAGAATAGTTAGATAGAATAGGATTAGAGGAGGCAAGCTTCGCTTGGATTCCGGATCTAGTCATGAGAAGGCTCGGTAAACCCAAGATCTTCTCTCTTGTATTAACATTATGGATCTAATCATATTTATAGTCCATAATTGCTCTTCTAGTTCATCATTGTTTATGTTCTAGTTCGTCGTCTAGTTCTAGTTCATCGTCTAGTTCATCTTCTAGTTCATAATCCAGTTCTAGTTCATGTTCTAGTTCGTACTATAGTTCTTCTTGATGATCTAATTCATCTTATTGTTCATCCCTGTGTTCTAGATAGCAATACAATTGATACGACTAAGACATCAACAATTATATTCTTAATTATATTGCTTATAGTGTGCTTTGATTTATATATTGGCATAGCTAGATCACCATTATGTTTATACTCATTTTCTATAACGCTCATCTTAATGATCATTGGGTGGGTGATAGATGCTGTGTAGGCGTGGTGCCTATACACTATTTATCTGCGAATGCGTCCTACGTTCCGGATAGAGTGGTAGATCGCGGTGTGACACTCCTGTTGTTCCTTTGTATTCCACCTCCCGAATGTAGTGTTCAGTATGGCTCAATTAACTCATCGTTTAGGGTTACTCTGTTTGACACCTTTACTATAGTTGCCTCTTGATTATAAATATGATATGACCTAGCCTATGATTGCCAAATATGTTTGCACTAATCAATATATGCTATGACTTGTAATTAGAATAGCTTAGGAATATTTCTTATTAATGCCTGTTCTAATCATCACTTGCTAGGTAGTACTGTTCTAGGATTATCTTTGATTGATCTGCTCTCTGTTATCATTTATCATTGTCATTATCATTATTTCTACTATCTGATCCTTGTTTAGAGTAATGAGTGTGTTATCAGTCTTTATCATAGTGTGTGCCACATTAATTGATGTTAAGTCCTCACTAGTGTAGTGCCATCATACTTTGAATTGATTAGTCTCTAGGCTAAATATAAAATAACGATACCTAAGACTAGCTTGGGTGAAATGCTTCTACAACGGGTGTATTTATCTGTGCGCTTGCGGGTAAATATTTATCTTTAGATCCAGAGCTCTGATATAATCACATTGCTAGCTTCATGTTGGCGATGACAACTTGACGTTAAGTGATGCTAGTAGTGTCCCGTACACTCTTGTGCCTTCACTAGGTTATTGTTTATGAGGTTCATTCTTAGGGTGATTCCATTAAGGAGTGTCAACATCAGGTAATCCTTTATACCATATTTTGGCCAATCAACTAATTAGGTATGCTACCTTTACACTTGTGTGCCTACCACACTTATGCCTATGGTGTACTCATAGATTAATATGGATTTAGCCTTTTGAGAACAAAAAGGGCTACTTGTGCATGTGCCACATACGCGAACTACCCTTTTGCTTTCAAAACCTCTCTATCTATCTATCTTTTCTAACGATGATGTCTTTCCTTAAGGTTTGGGTGGCGCTATGGCTGCACGCCCTAGCTAAAATTCCAATTTCATGCTTGAGATATCGATTTTTACTAGTGTAGGACTTCTATAGAATATGTTCCATGGGATTGGCTCACCATTAATATAATTTCCCACTTTCCTTTATTTCATTTTTTTCACATTGTAACCTTCAATATGCTCTCTATTTATTGCACTTCCTTCCCCGTTACTTCTACACTTGATCTATTCTCTATCTTTGTAGACAAAAGAAAATTACTTGTTATGCCTTTTTTGCCATGAGGATCAGGAGCGCTCCAGATCAATTGGTTGTGCAATGTTTGTGTCTATGCCACTCATATTGGTTTCTCAAACTCTCAAGTGGACAAGTTGCATCACAACCTACTAAAACTATGATCCATTTAAGCATAAATATTACATCTTTGATTATGTTTCTGTAGGTGCAAGTCTAGACTGGTCTCTGTATTGAATGACATGCCAGTCAAGGAAGGAAAAGACCACCTCACTAGGAAGACAATGACGACCAAGAAGGCAGAGAAGGACAAGGCGAAGAAGGACAAGAAGGTAGAGAAGGACAAGGCGAAGAAGGCCAGAAAGCAGAGAAAGACAGGGCGAAGAAAGCCCATCTCTGATTCCTCCCATGCTAGCATCTGGGTGATTGTTTGTAGTTCCCCCTTACTTAACCTTAATTTTCTCTTTCAGTATCAAGCAGGAAGTGGCACTTACCACCATGCTTACCTCTTGGTTATCATACATCATTAATTTACTTCTAATTGCTTATTATTTGATAGGCTAACTGCTTTAAAATTTGTGCGCTTACCACACTTATATACGTGTTATACACATGAATTAGTATGGATTTAGCCTTCACAAGAACAAAAGAGTTACTTGTGTACCATACGTTGATACACAATGCGGCAGATCTACCACTAGGGCTACCAGGGCTCCAGCCCCCCTACAGCAGCGGTCGCGCTCATGGAGCCCTTCCTTAGCCTCTCCATGAAATTGTAACTATGGAAGAAGGTTAGGAAGAGCTTCAGGTAGAAGATGACATAAAGAAAAGATTTATACCATGGTTTTGTTAAAAGTATTTAAACTTAGTCCCCTCTGAACTTTTATCCTAGATCCGTCACTTGATATACATGAACTTCCTTTTACTTTTGGTGACCCCTCTCTCTCTCTCATGAACCCTTATGTCAAGGCTTGGGAGGACAAGGCCATCGCCCTGATTGAAAGGTCCTAGTTTAGTTTTGGTAATTGAGTGACAACTTAGGTGGACTAATATGTTTTGAAGTGAATTACACAGGTGATTAGTCCACAGGCGATCATGTGTGAGCCACATATGCCATAGAGGTGAAATGGCTATACATGTGATGGAGGAGCTTATTGCATATGTGACATGACATGGAGTCATGTGGCTAAGACGGTGAAGATCAAGACAAGACTTGGCTTGATGGACCGGTTGCGAAGGTGAAGGGCAAGTTGGAGGCTTTGAAGCCATTGGTACCGAGTGTCGGGAGGCTTGAGCAAAGACTTGGCGTTGAAGGACCGAAGCAATGGTGAAGAGCAAGTGAGGTCAAGATCGATGGACCATGGAGGCTATGTGATGATATGAAGTGGATCATATCATTTGATGATAGTTTGGTGCTGTGTTGCATCAACACCGAAGAAGATGGAATGGAATGCGCAAGACAAAGGTATATTTATAGGGCATTTCATTTCACCGGTCATAGGTGTGTAGATAAGATTATGACCGGGTTTAGGATAGATGGTCGTACTATCAAGAGGAGCAAACTTGTTTGCATATCGGTCATCTAGTGCCACTTGAGCGATCTAACATCTGTGTTTACTAGGATCGAGTGGCGTGGCGAGTGAGTGAAGTGAAAAATCCTTTGAAAAATGTGAAAATGCTAACACACTTGCACATGATGGTGTTCACTTGATGGTGTTAGCACATCTGCAAAGGAGAAGAAGTTGGAGAAGTTTTGGTGAAAACTTTGGTTGAAAAAGAGAAGTGATGGCTCTTGGGTTGGAAAACTGTATTGATCCTTTGTGATTTGGATCATGAGTTGATGTGGGTTGTGTAGCCCTGTGAATAAGCTTTCCAAATGTCCAAGATCATCGAATTCCGAGTTGGGAGCTAAGAGTCATGGACGTTCTCATGGGAGGCTTTTCGGAGGGTGGCGGACTGTCTGCCATTTTAGTGGCGGACTGTCCGCGGGCCTCGGACGCACCGATGGGGATGCATCCGACGCTACGAGCGCACTGTTCTCGGGTTGACAAGTGAACGGCGGACTGTCCGGCCTATAAGGGCGGACTGTCCGCCGGCAAATTTTTCGGAGAACAAGGTTGCTGGACAGAATCTGTGCAGGTCGTCGGTTTTCAACGGCGGACTGTCCGGGCCCAAGGGACTGTCCGGGGTGACCGTTGCAGCTCCTAATGGCTAGTTTCATTTAAGGGCGGACTGTCCGGGGCTATAAGGGCGGACTGTCCGCAGTTCAAATTTTAGCACGATTTCAACAGCTAGTTTGAGGCTTCCCTCTATAAATAGAGGTGGTGGCCGGCCATTTGATGTGTTGGGCACCTTGGGGACTTAGTGTCCTTGTGTGAGAGTGCTTGGGAGCCCTCCAACTCACTTGGTATTAGTGCTAACCATATCCACTAAGTGAGAGAGCGATTCTAGTGCGTTGCATGAGAGATTGCAATTGTGGCACTAGGTGATCGAGTTGCAAGCCGGTGGTGCTTGTTACTCTTGGAGGTTGCCACCTCCTAGACGGCTTGGAGGCTTGTGTGTGCTCCGTGGTAGCACATTCAGAGATTGAGTGGTGCTCCGGAAGCGACCGCTTTGTGAGGGGTATTGTGCTCACCCCGCGGGAGATCATGAAGAGCAACTCTAGTAAAAGAGAGACATGAAGAGCGTCAAGTGGTCCGGCCGGGTCAAGTGCTAGAGCTTGTGGTAAGCACTCCTTGGGGAGAGTGTGACTAGTGTAGTCACCATAGCAAGAGGACCGGTGGCAACCTTGAGCTTGTCTCAACGGGGACTAGCTTGGTGGCAACCAAGTGAACCTCGGGATAAATCAACCGTGTCAACATTGTCTACATCTTCTCGGTGGTTTGCTATCTTCATTCACTAGCTTGTATTTCCTTACTCATACTTGTGCTAGTGTTTAGTTGTTGCTCTTGTGTAGCTATCTAGCTTTTGTAGCTTAATAGTTGCTCTTGTAATTAGTTAGCTTGTGTAGCTTGCTAGTTACCTTCCTTGCTTGTGTAGCATAGAAGTTGATCCCGTGAGTGACTAGTTGACTTGTAGTCTTGCTAGTCACATTGCTTAGTTTGTGTAGCTAAGTTGAGCTCACTAATTTGGCTTGTGTAGCCTTGTTATTGAGCATTGCTAGTGAACTTAGGCTTGGTGCTTTTGCTTAGTGGCATGTGTAGGAGCTCCCCGGTGATTGAGTACTAGTTGCATAGGTTTGTGTGACCTTGCTTCTAGAATTGTTAGGTGAGCTCTAGCTAGCCCGACACCTTATTTGCATTGTTTAGGATCTTTGTAAGGTGTCATAGAGTATAGGTAGAGGGGTGTGGTCTTGGCTAGACCGATAGTTTTAATTCCGCATTTGTTTCGGTTAGCCGACGTGATTAATTTTAGAAAAGACTATTCACCCCCCCTCTAGTCCGCTATCTCGACCCTTCAAGTGGTATCGGAGCTAGGTCGCTCATTGTGGTGAAGACCGACCCGAGAGGATGGCGACTAGTTGGCTAGATGTTGAGTGTGACACACATTTTTTGATGGCACACACTATGCACGATGGAAACTTCATATGCTTGATCATTTCCGTGCTTTTGGTCCGAAGTTTTGGTGGATCATTGTTGTTGGTTTTACTCATGCCTTGGATGAGAGTAATCTAACCCAAGCGCAAGAGGATTTCCTAACACTCGATGCACAAGCCCCATGTTTTCTAACAAATGCTTTGCAAGATGAGATATTTGGCAGGGTGATGACTTCGGTGAGTGCCCATGATATGTGGATGGCACTCAAATATCTCTATGGTGATTTCTCTATTTGGGATGATGGCAAATTCAAGGAGGAGGATCACATAGAGATGGTACATGAGGATGTTGAGCATGACCGCAACATGGTGGTTGTGAAGGATTGCTCGACCTCATGGTCAAGTGATGATGATGATCAATCCAAAGATCACTTGACAAAGATGACGGACCATAGCCGAAGCTCAAGTGGTGCAATGATGACGCCATTCCATGCACACTTGATGATGATGATGAGATGATGACGGCTATGAGAGTGATGTCTCTTCAAGCTCTTCTACTACACCACATTGCTTCATGTCACATGGTGACACTAGGTATCAATTGCTAATGTGGTAGTTGATTGTGATGATCCAAATTTTGAGCTTGTATGTAGACTCACTAAGGCTTTAGAAAATGAGATGGCTGAAACAATGAAATTGACAAAAGAAAACTCATTTCTAAAGAATGCATGTGAACAACAAAAAGCATCTACTTTATGTTACTACTTGTTCACATGATGAGCTTAAATTGACTCATGAGGAACTTAGTGTTGCTCATGACAACTTGGTACAAGACCATGTTTTTCTCACTAAGAAGCTTTCTAATGAAGAAACTAAAACTAGTGAGAGCTCATCATTTGGGTCAAATGATCAATCATATATTTGTGCTAACCCATGTGATGTAGAGAAGAGCATGTATCCACCTCTTGTGATAATCTATTATCTATGCCATGTTCTTCACATATAGATGCTTGTTCTACTTCTTTGTCTTGTGAGACTAACCTTTTGAAGGAGAACAATGAGCTCAAAAGTGAAGTGAAGAACTTGAGCAACAAGTTAGAGAGGTGCTATAACTCCAAAGTCACCTTCGAGAATATGATGAAGAATCAAAGATGCTACGGTGACAAGTGTGGTATTGGCTTCAACAAGAACAAGAGCAGGGCAAGAACATGAAGAGGCAAGAAAAAAGAATCTCTCTCATTTCATGTGCTACCGGTGCCATGAAATGGGTCACTTTGCTAAGCATTGCCCAACCAAGAAGCCTCAAGTATTGCCCCCAAGAAAGGAAGCCCCAAGTCCAAATCAAGAACGACCATCATGATGGTGACTTGATGATGAAAGAAAAACAGAAGGGGCAGAAGAACAAGGCATCCAACTCATATCCAAGATGCCAAGATGATGATGAGCAAGAATCAAGATGAGAAGAAAATTTGGCTCACATCAAGTGCTACAAGTGTGGTGATGATGGACACTTTGCCTCGAAGTGTCCACAAAGCTTGAGAAGAAGGCTCAAGCAACTCATGAGAGGCAAGGCAATGAGAGCAACACATGAGCAAGGAAGAGAAGGCTCAATCAAAGAGAGTTTGCTACTCATGCCGGGAAAGGGGACACATGGCAAATTCATGTCCCTAGGTAAAACTTCTAAGTCTATTTTAATTGATGATAATATTGTGCTTAGAAAGGATGAAAATGGTACCTCTAAGGCTACTATTGCAACTCATCCCCTACTCATACTAAGGCTATGCCAAAGTATGTTGCGCCTAACTTGAGAGGACCCAAACAAGTTTGGTACCATCGAAAAGTGGATGAATGTGTGTAGGTACCATGGCATTGGAGGCTTGATTCAGTGGATTCATGATGATTATTATATGATTGAGTCAAGTAAGAATCTTAGTGCACATCCAAACCCAATGCCAAGTCAAGTGAAGTGAAGTCCAAGTGCTATAACATACAAGTGCAAAGTTCAAGTTGTGGTGATTTATTGGAATATTTGAAGGCTTGCAATCAAATTGAATTGAAGCTTGATAGTGAATGATCATGAGCTACTAAGGTATATCTCTATTTGATCACATTCATTTGGGTGCATATGAGTTCATTGAATTGGATATATATGCATATGTTGCTTGCTATAAGATGATTGAATGGATTCATTGCTTAGTAATCAAGTTTGAGTTATTTTGATTGGATATGTTCACAAGATGACTTTTAGTAAGTGGATTGAATAGATATATGTCTTGTGAGAGTGTTCAAACAAGTTAGCTTCAAGTTTGATTCAAATTGCTAGAGTATAGCTCAATTGTTCAAGTTGTCCAATATTGCAAATCTAAGTGAGCTGAGAGATAGCCATGTTTGGATGATCAAATATAATTGGATTGGCTTGATATTTGGTGTGCATGCTCTACACTTATAGTATTAGTTGCTGTAGAAAATTGGAATTCATTGGATAAGTGAAACTCCGTGTGGTAGTGGATCTTGTCAACTCTAGTGCAGCAGTTTTCAGCATGGACAACAAGTGAGAGAATTGAAATCTGGTAGCAATCTAGAAAGTCAATGAAGCTCAAATTTTTATAGCTACTAGAATACATAGTGAGGCACATCTCCACCAAATTTCATGGTAATTGACTCATATTTTGGAGATATGCATGTTTCTTTGAGAAGACAGAATCTGCTAGAAAAGTGACAATTATTGGATTGATCTAGAGTCACTTTAATTGAAAGCCCTCAAGTTGGAATCATGTGTTTAAGTAGTTGAGGGACCTATGTTTGGTTTTGATATGAGTTAGAAACATGACAAAAATGAGTACAAGGTCATTCATTTGAGAAGTACATTTGGTACATATTTGGTACTCAAATTGAAGATCAAGACCAATATCAAGATGAAGATAAAGATCATGTTCTAGTATCAATTGGAGATCATTTGGAGGAAAGAAAGAGCTCAAAGAAGGATTCAAATTCATATTTCGAGAAGAGTTCATCATTGGATCAATCAAACAAAGAAATTCAAGTAAGTGTCAAGATGATCTTTGGAGAGAGGTCACTACTCCCTTTTGTAGGGGCATGCCGCCTTTTGTAGGTTACCAAGCGTGGCTTGAAGGCTAACATGGAAGTGGTGATCTAAAGTATCATTGGAGATGCTTAGTTAAAGAAATCAAAAGGATTGGTCAAGAAAGCAAGCAACACCAAGAAGAGAGCAAAATCTTGAAGCATTCAAGTGGTATTCACTATTGGTATAAACTAGTGGTATTCACATGCAAGCTATGATCAAATGAAGAAGCAAGCCAACCACAACAAGATAGTGCACTTGATCATTATTGGTTCTTAATTCATATGGTGAAGAATGGTATTCAAAATTGGTATCTACTAGTCTTCACCAACTTTGAAATGGACTTCACATTGCTATTATGGAGCAAATTGGAATATAATGACTATCCTCTTCTCCAAGATAGCAAAGGTATCATTGTAATGTGCATGATCATTTCATCCCTTACTAGTATGCGGTTAGTGCATATAGTACATGCTTAATAGGATCATGCATAACAAATGAAAAGTTTTAAATTCATAGCCTACCACTATGCTTGTTTGATTATATGATCTAGTGGTTAGTATATGGATTTGTTCATGAGCTAGTGAACCCAAGTACTTGATCTAGAAGATGAGCATTCAAGTGTCTAATTCAACGTGAGTAAGATAACCATTAAAAGATGTGTGAAGAAGCTTACTCTAGAGCAAACCGAGTTAGATATCTTGTGCACATTGCCTAGTTCAAGTCACAAATGAGAAGCTCATGAAGATGACAAGAGTTCAAGAAGAAGACAATAATGCAAATGGATATCAAGTTTAAACTTTCATTCAAGTGGTATCTAGACTCATCATAGTTTCTTCACATGGTATCTCTTCAAAAATGGTATATGATCTTTCAAGTGATATTACCAAGTGATGTCTAGATCAGCTCACAAGTGGTATCCTACAAGACTTCAAGTGATCCCTACTTTAGCAATCAAATCAAGCAAAGCATCCATCACCTACAAGAGCTCAAGTTCAAGGGATGACCCATGCTATGACATAATAGAAGATGCCCCACCAATTGGTATCAAGGTCAAAGATCCTACAAGTGGCTTTCATGTATCTACACGGGGTATCTACATGTAGGTCATTCCAAAATATATGGTAGTGTCCATCAAAAATTATAAGACTCAAGTGTCAACCATCTACCCTAGTGTCACCCTTTGTGAGAAGAGCGTAAGCGTACTTTTATGGTCATTGATGACAAAGGGGAGAAAATGTGGCAAAGATATGTCAATTATGATATGTCAAGGACAAGGGGAGAAAGCAAGAAAAGAAGATGGACATAGATCAAGAGGGAGAAAAAGTGATGATGAAGAAGGATCAAAATTCTTGGACAAGAGAAGCACACAAGTAGGGGGAGCAAGCTCATGAATACTTGTTTGATGCATTTGGTTGTGCATTACATTTGCTTGCTTGCAATGCATATGTCTTACTTTGATATATATGCTTGTGTGCAATATTTGCTAGAGCTAAGACTTGGATGATGATTGTTTTCCTTCTATTGGTATTCTATTGGTATTTAGAGCTTAGTCTTAGTGTAGCAGTGGTAACTAGAACCTTGTTTATAATGTTGATCTTATGTGGTATCTAGTTTCACTTGTTTCTAGCAAGGTTGATGCTAAGGGTGAATTCAAATGTGGTGTATACATGCTTCAAAGGTACATTTTCATTTTGTATACCTTAGCATCACTTAGTAGTGCTAAACATCTCCACAAATTTCATATTTATGCATGTGGCAAGCTTGAAACCAAACCTTTTGAGCACACATGTAGGAGGAGTTATCACTACCAAGTTGGGTTGTATGGTACTTATCCAAATCTTCATATGTGGTCTTAATGTTGGATAAGTAACATAGAATCCAAACCAAGTTAGCAATTTACATTCATGTGAAGTGCTAGCTTGGAATAAGCTTAATTTTCATATCTTTGTAGAGTTGTCATCAATTACCAAAAAGGGGGAGATTGAAAGGTCCTAGTTTAGTTTTGGTAATTGAGTGAAACTTAGGTGGACTAATATGTATTTGAAGTGAATTACATAGGTGATTAGTCCACAGGTGATCATGTGTGAGCACATATGCCATAGAGGTGAAATGGCTCATACATGTGATGAGGAGGAGCTTATTGCATATGTGACATGACATGGAGTCATGTGGCTAAGACGGTGAAGATCAAGACAAGACTTGGCTTGATGGACCGGTTGCGAAGGTGAAGGGCAAGTTGGAGGCTTTGAAGCCGTTGGTACCGAGTGTCAGGAGGCTTGAGCAAAGACTTGGCGTTGAAGGACCGAAGCAATGGTGAAGAGCAAGTGAGGTCAAGATCGATGGACCATGGAGGCTATGTGATGATATGAAGTGGATCATATCATTTGATGATAGGTTGGTGCATGTGTTGCATCAACATCGAAGGAGATGGAATGGAATGCGCAAGACAAAGGTATATTTATAGGGCATTTCATTTCACCGGTCATAGGTGTGTAGAGAAGATTATGACCAGGTTTAGGATAGATGGCCGTACTATCAAGAGGAGCAAACTTGCTTGCATATCGGTCATCTAGTGCCACTTGAGCGATCTAACATTGCGTTGTTACTAGGATCGAGTGGGCGTGGCGAGTGAAAGTGAAAATCCTTTGAAAAATGATTGTGAAAATGCTAACACACTTGCACATGATGGTGTTCACTTGATGGTGTTAGCACATTTGCAAAGAAGAAGTTGGAGAAGTCTTGGTGAAAACTTTGGTTGAAAATGAGAAGTGATGGCTCTTGGGTTGGAAAACTGTATTGATCCTTTGTGATTTGGATCATGAGTTCATGTGGGTTGTGTAGCCCTCTGAATAAGCTTTCCAAAATGTCCAAGATCATCGAAATTCCGAGTTGGGAGCTAAGAGTTATGGACGTTCTCGTGAGAGGCTTTCCGAAGGGTGGCGGACTGTCTGCCATTTTAGTGGCGGACTGTCCGCGGGCCTCGGACGCACTGATGGGGATGCATCGGACGCTACGAGCGCACTGTTCTCGGGTTGACAAGTGAACGGCGGACTGTCGGGGCCTATAAGGGCGGACTGTCCGCCGGTAAAATTTTTGGAGAACAAGGTTGCTAGACAGAATCTGTGCAGGTCGTCGGTTTCAACGGCGGACTGTCCGGGCCCAAGGGGCGGACTGTCCGGGGTGACCGTTGCAGCTCCTAACGGCTAGTAGTTTCATTATAAGGGCGGACTGTCCGGGGCTATAAGGGCGGATGTCCGCAGTTCAAATTTCAGCACGATTTCAAACGGCTAGTTTGAGGCTTCCCTCTATAAATAGAGGTGGTGGCCGGCCATTTGATGTGTGTGCACCTGGGGACTTAGTGTCCTTGTGTGAGAGTGCTTGGGAGCCCTCCAACTCACTTGGTATTAGTGCTAACCATATCCGCTAAGTGAGAGAGCGATTCTAGTGTGCAAGATTGCAATTGTGGCACTAGGTGATCGAGTTGCAAGCCGGTGGTGGGTGTTACTCTTGGAGGTTGCCACCTCCTAGACGGCTTGGAGGCTTGTGTGTGCTCCGTGGTAGCACACCGGAGATTGAGTGGTGCTCCGGAAGCGACCGCTTTGTGGGGTATTGTGCTCACCCCGCGGGAGATCGTGAAGAGCAACTCTAGTAAAAGAGGACGTGAAGAGCGTCAAGTGGTCCGGCCGGGTCAAGTGCTAGAGCTTGTGGTAAGCACTCCTTGGGGAGAGTGTGACTAGTGTAGTCCCCACTAGCAAGAGGACCGGTGGCACCTTGAGCTTGTCTCAACAGGGACTAGCTTGGTGGCAACCAAGTGAACCTCGGGATAAAATCACCGTGTCAACATTGTCTACATCTTCTCGGTGGTTTGCTATCTTCATTCACTAGCTTGTATTTCCTTACTCATACTTGTGCTAGTGTTTAGTTGTTGCTCTTGTGTAGCTATCTAGCTTGTGTAGCTTAATAGTTGCTCTTGTAATTAGTTAGCTTGTGTAGCTTGCTAGTTACCTTCCTTGCTTGTGTAGCATAGAAGTTGATCCCGTGAGTGACTAGTTGACTTGTAGTCTTGCTAGTCACATTGCTTAGTTTGTGTAGCTAAGTTGAGCTCACTAATTTGGCTTGTTGTAGCCTTGTTATTGAGCATTGCTAGTGAACTTAGGTTTGTGCTTTTGCTTAGTGGCATGTGTAGGAGCTCCCCGGTTGATTGAGTACTAGTTGCATAGGTTTGTGTGACCTTGCTTCTAGAATTGGTTAGGTGAGCTCTAGCTAGCCCGATACCTTATTTGCATTGTTAGGATATTTTGTAAGGTGTCATAGAGTATAAGTATAAGTAGAGGGGTGTAGTCTTGGCTAGACCGATAGTTTTAATTCCGCATTTGTTTCGGTTAGCCGACGTGATTAATTTTAGAAAGGACTATTCACATCCCCCTAGTCCGCCATCTCGACCCTTCACCGATGCTAAGCACCATCAGCTACTTGCACACCTTATCTATAATTTTTGTTACATGTGTTTGATATCTCAAGTGTAGCTCATGTATAACTTCTATAAAACTGTTCCATATGGTTGGTCCACAATTAAATTTTGCACTCTATTTTCTTTCAATTTTTACCCAATGTAACCTTCATTATTCTCTCTCAATATTTACGTTCCTTTCTTCCTACTTTCTGCTAAACTGTATCTACTCGCCATACCTTTGTATGCAAAATACAGTAATGTTCTACAGCTTTTTTTTGCCATGGGGTTCGCAATCCCTTGGTGGTGCAGTGTTTGTGTGCATGCCACTCTTATTGGTTTCTCAAACTCACAAGGGGGCAAAATGGAAGCACAACCCACTAAAATCATGGTCCATTACACCATTTAGGTATGAATATTAACTGTCTACTGTCATATTTGCATTGTCGCAGGTGCAAACTCTAAAAGTTTCCCATGGAGCCGAGGACATGGCATGCTAGATGGAGAAGGACAAGACAAAGAAGGTCCCATCTCCTACTACTCCCATGCTAGCAGCGGTGCATCTAGAAACATCTAAAGAGAGAGGCTGAAATAGTGTAATATAAATTTAGATCGCGGCAAATAGGCTTAAATATATACTTAAGCTAACTTAGGCTGAATAAAGAAATTATTAAAGGATTTTTTAGGCCACGCCCCGGGCTGCAGCTCGCCCTTGCATGCTAGCATGTATGTGAGTGATGGTTGTTCCCCTTGTCCCTCCCTTGGTTCCCACTCTCTCAACAATAGCAGCAAGTGTCGCTGTGCCACCATGCATCATCCCAGTCGCTGCTGTTAAACATAGGTAATTTAGTTATACAATTGTTGGTTACTAAGGTAGGCTAACTTTATAGTTGTGTTTCTACCACGCATATGCTTGTGTTGACGTGTTGTAAACACATTAATATGGATTTATTAGCCTTCACAAGAACAAACAAGCTACTCGTGTGTGCCATACACATGAACTTCCCTTTAGCTGGATGTTGAAGTTGAGTCATACGAGTGTTCAACGATGTTTGCTAGTATACAAGGCATCACGTTCAAGCGGTGTAAGGATGGACTTGGACAAAAATACAATATGAAGATCAAGTAATCAACACCTCAGAAAAGATCAAGGAGCTACGCTGAAGACTTAGAAGACAAGCAACAAGTTCAAGTCATCCAATAGAATAAGCTCGGGCTAGAAGATAGAAAAAAAAATCGAGCGAAACAACACTAGAGACTACCACAAGAATGCCCTAGTGATAGACACTCAACTTAGTCTGTGCCCACACACAGAGGCAATAGTTAGATCATCATTACTCACTGAAAAATGTCGATGAGCAATAGAGAACAAACATCGAAGAAATAGGTGTGCACGATTCAAGGGCTGAAAAGAATCGGAATCACATTATCTTCTGATAGACTTTGGAGATCAAAGAGGTTGAAGGCTTAGGGCAGCGAAGACAGAGGCACCAAAAAGCTCCAACAAGGAGCAACCAAACTTCTTTTATGGTCTGTTTTTTTTTTAAACTTACCTGTATGCCTCGAAAATAAAAACATCTTTTATACCTTTAATATATGGCCTTCTCTTAGGTCTATTAGAAGTTAGTTTCCCCACTGATAGATACACAAATGACTAAATTACCCTTATACTCTTCCTCTTCCTCGTACCACAATCTGATCGAGACGGGAAAATCACATAACCAATCGAGCTCTAACATCTGGACCGAGCAAATGGAGAAGGACGCCGTTGGCGGTGACCTCTATTCACCGGATCTGCCAGATCCACGGCTGAGACCAGCCCCCCTCCCAACGGCCAACGGGGGGGGGGAGGCGCCGCCGCCCGCTTGGTCGAGCGCGCGTGGCCGTAGTTGGTCTGGGCGCGCCACCGGGCGGTCGCGGTCCCTCCCACGTCTAATGGCTGGCATATCCCGTGAACGTGATCGCGGCCAGCCCTTCCAGCGAGCACGGTCAGCCTGGCACCTACATCCGGCCCCTCCTGCCTAGCCACCACCTGCTGTTGTGCCCCGCGGGCCGCCGCCAGCCGTACCACTCCCGCCTGACCACCGCCCACTGTTGCGCCCCACACACCGGCCGCAGTCATAATTGCATCAACATACCCTTGTTAAAATTTAGCAAATTTTTTGGAAGTGTCATATCGGAGTTTTGCGACACTAATTTAGTCTATTTAATAAAATATATTAACTATAAAACTAATTATATCGTCGCATAGTATTTAACGAGACGAATTATTAAGCCTAATTAATTCGTCATAGCACATGTTTACTGTGTGTAGCACCATATTATCAAATCATGGACTAATTAGGCTCAATAGATTCGTGAAGTCGTGAAGTAGATTTCAGCTAACAAATTAGTTTTATAATTAGTCTATTTAATACTCTATGCATGTGTTCTAATATTTGATGTGATAGGTGAAAAAAATTTGGAGAGCAACTAAAGAAGGCCGGAGAAAAGACCCTCCAACGGACGCCAACAGTAGATTTTGAATGAAAAATCATGTGCACCGTTTGTACGGAGCTCATGGTAAGGAGGTGCCATGTACATGTAGTCTTGTTTGTACCTCCGCACCGCAAGGAGGTGGCCATTGTACAGTGTATAGTCTTTTTGTACCTCGACATGCAGGTTTTATGCCGACGGAAAAACTGCTTGAGAATTACTTGCTAAGCCTGTCAAAGCACAATAAGAGCCCAGGAAGAAGAAAACTCTAGCCTGAATGTGGCCCAATGAAAAAACAATCAAAGCCCAGAAAGG
This sequence comes from Coix lacryma-jobi var. lacryma-jobi, assembly GCA_009763385.1. Classification (NCBI taxonomy): domain Eukaryota; kingdom Viridiplantae; phylum Streptophyta; class Magnoliopsida; order Poales; family Poaceae; genus Coix; species Coix lacryma-jobi. Next base: position 354,893 of record VDCT01000469.1, on the reverse strand, counting down.
AAAATCTAGCCTCCATGTGGCCCAATAAAACACAAAACAGTGCTATGCAGTAACCACGGTGGCAGATGAAGCCATGGCAGCCTGACAGGCAAACTACAATGATGGCGAAATGTTTTTCATAACCTCTACTTAAGTGCTAGCTAGTTTGACAACACTCTACTAGTATGGCTCTTGTTGTAAAGTAACTTTTCAGTTAGAGAGAAGTTCAAAAAAAATATTTGGCAAAAATGGCTCCGGTGTACTTTAATATTTGTGTCAAGTTTGTGAACTTAAGAGCAAGGCTTCGACCGAAAATGAAGACGAAGCCACCTCATGAATCTATTATTTAAGTATAAGAGCATCTCTGAAAAGGTTTCTCTTAAGCCCACTTTTTAAATGCTCATTTGGGGAGTTATTCTAATAAAAATCACTATATTTCTCAACCTCTGTCAATTTCTCTATATCTTGTTGGCACTTTGGAGAGTCAGCTTCACTTTTCTTCTTTTGCAAGCGAGAAAGCAAGAATAGAGGATGAAAGTATTGAAGATCTAGTTAAATAAACTACTGAGGAGAGTTTTTAACAGAATCTTTAATCCTATCAATACCAATAAATATTTTGTTTGTATATTTCTTCTGGCTCCGATAGGCTCTTCAATTTTTGTTCTCTATACTCTTAAAACTTATCATATTTTTTTCAAGTGTACAAAAATAATGAGAAAACTATTATATATTGTATTTAGAGAGCCATGTAGCCTCTAGTGGAGAGCGAGAAGGGTGATTTTAAAGAGCAGAAAAGATGAAAATGATTTAGAGAGTATTAAAAGCTAGATTTTATTTGATGGCTAATTCCTTTTTACTAAAAATTTACACTCTAGCCGCGTTTTCTTAGGTATGACTAAATGAGCCATGGGCTCATTGTTCAAGATTTGGTCACGTCTAAGCCTAGTGCGCGAGTAAATGGCCAGCCAGGCTGCCAAAGCCATGCATAACAGCCTAGCATCTCCAATTGTTTGGAAAAAATTGACTTGGAAAAAGTTGTCATTTAGCAACTTGCTAAAACTTTTGGCAAGTAAATTTTTCATGTATCTCTAATAGTTTGGTAAAAATAACATAGAAAAGTAGGCGCGAGAGAAGTGGCGGCGGATTCCAACTTGGTAAAATAACATAGAAACGCCGGATAGCAAGTGAAGCTGACTTCGTAAATATAGCAAATGATGGCCTCCGATTCCAACTTGAAAAAAATTAGCAAGTCATATACCAATCTGTTAGAGAACGTTTTTTCTTCTTTTCCCAATAAAATAAGGATAGCAAGTCATTTTCCAATCTATTGGAGATGCTCTAGGACCGGGCAAGACCGAAAGAGAAACATCATTGCAATTTGTTGAATATATATAGGCTAGTATTAGTGCAATATTAGTATATATTTATTTAAAAGATATAAAAAAAGATAAATTCAGTGATTTGCCATGTAGTCGGCACTATTTAGGGCATGTTTAATTCACCAACTAATTTTAGTTGACTAAATTTAGCTACTAAATCCAAACAGCCAAGGTAAAAGACCAACTAAAGTTGGTGCAGCTAAACTCAACTAAAGTTTACCCAAGTTTATTAGCTGGAGGATTCAAAGACTTCCACTAAAGTTTAGGCAGAAAAACTTTTAACTACCTAATTAAAGTTTAGAAAATGGTAGCCAAGTAAATTTAAGTTAGGTATATCCAAACAAAACATTAATTAGTTTTTCTTTCTGGAGCTACCGAAATGGAAGATACCAAAAGGTATTTTGTGATGAACGGGCGAGAAATGCCCTGTTGCCACAATGCAGTGTTGTTCTTGGCTTCGCTCTATTTGCCACCAATTTGAAGCGATTCAATGCAAACTTTTTTTCCCATGGAAAAGATACCTTAACAGCTACTCCTAAATTCTAGACAGATCCCGAAATCATTTGCTGTCATCTTCGATTCCTTTGTGCATTGCTCTCGCCGTCTCACAAAAGTTGTTTGTCATGGAACACTCGTTTGTATCCTCCACTAGCACCGTACCTGTGGCTAAATAAAGCTGATGAAAGCTTTCATCGCTCATCGATCGATTCAGGTCCATACATCCTCTTTCCGTTGCGATGTCCATGCCTGCCTGCCTGCCTTTGGTTTTCCTTTAATTTCTTTTCTGAAAGCAAACCATGTGGTTAATGTATCTCCTTTAGAGCTAGAGGCCAATTCGCGTGGCTGTTGAAATGCTGTTAAGCATTCAACAAATAGCATTATTGCAGATTGCAGAATCTGCTGTACGCCTGCACTGTCGGGAATAATCTGGAATGATCAGCAGGCCAGCAGCGTGTTCTTGTGGTTACCGCTATTGCATTGCATGCATGCATGTGTAATTATTCTTCTCTCGCTCTCTGATTGAGCTAGAGAGAGCAGCATATCCCTGAAATCTGCTCTCTTCTTGGCTAAATATCCTTGGAATCACTTGCGAGCACGGCACTGAGACTGCCAATTTTTCAATATACACTACTGATTGTAGATAAATATAATATATACATATATGCATGTGTATTCCAGTAGTACATGACTGCCTGCATGATAACTGAAGGGTGATTATCAGCTCGTGTTAAATGGATGTGTGGTGGTTCACTGGTTTCTAGTGGCGTCAGCAATCAGCACGAGAGATGATATGAGCCATATGTGCATATGGATGGTTAGTGGTGGTCGCCTTCGCTCTTTGCTCTGCATCTCACTCCGAGATCCTGAAACGTGATCCAGACATACGTTTCAGTCAAGCAGAGAGGAAGGGAATCTGGAGCTGAAATGCTCAATAATCTAGCTTTTATGGTGGAAGGCGATGAGATGACTGGAGACGGATCTCGTTGTTGAATTGTCGATTTCGTTATGCTAACAACTAGTTTGAAGGCGATAATTACGCGCGCTGGTGACGGATAGAGATGGAGTTGCTCTTGAGTGCACGCCTTGGTGACTGTTATTCTGAACTTGGGTCAATGATAGGGTTGTCACGGGGCTGTTCGACTTATTGTGACTGATTTTGGGGTTGATGTTGTTTTGTTGTGACAGAAATATTATTTTTCTATAAACAAAGAGAAAGAAAAAATTATTTCATGGCTGAGAAACGGGATTGATTCTGGCTGATAACTTTCCTTTTTTTTTTCTTTTTTTCTGAATAATTATGCTGAGGCCACTCAAGAGACAGAAAGTTCTTTTGTGTTCCATATTTGCTCAACCATGTACTAGTATCTTTTTTTATAGACAATTCACTTGCAGGCAGACAAACTACCAACAAAAAAAAAAAAAAAGCTTTATGTACCGCTTTTTATATAGAGTAGTACTCACTTTGTCCAACAAAACATACAATTCTCGCTTATCGAGAAATCAAACATTTCGAACTTTAACCAAAGTTATATTAAAAAGTACTAACATTCTTGATACAAAAAATATATCATTATATTAGTAATAGAATATATTTATAATAATTTATTTAACGACATAAATATTAATATCTTTTATTATAACTAGTTAAAACTTGAATCAATTTGACCGGCACGAATTCTATAATTGTATGTTTTTATGGACGGATGGAGTATATATATATAGCATAATAATAGATGGTAAATGCATTTTTAGATCCACACACGTGGTTACGCGTACAAAAAAAGGCTTCCACACAGACCACCGGTAAAGGTATGTTTTTTTTTATACCTTTACCATATAATTTGAGAATTGACAAATACCATATTTTATTAAATAAAAAATACAAAACCGTTATTAATTACTAACAACTTACATCTGTTCCTAGATATACGGAGTACATGCTAGTCTGATCTTTAATCTTTTTCCTTTCCGTGATCAGACTGTGTTTTCAAGCGTATGCCTGCTTATTACTTTGCCACGTAGATAACTAACGACACTTTCTTTCATACTACTAATAAAAATAATTTGCAATCTAATTAAACTGGCACAAGAGAAACTCGTTAATCCCGGGAAGGTTTTTAACGTGTGCAAACTACAAAGGATGTCGTTGTTCACTGCATCTAGGTCATGCAATCAGAAATTTAACGAAAATGACACACGACCTTTCTATAAAAAAATGTCTCAACACTATTCATGCTTAACCTCAGTTTTTTTTTCTTTCAATAAGGACAAGATTTAGGACCATAGTTGGTGGGATATATACTCGATCGGATTGCAGAGCGATCGAGCACGATAGTAAACAAAACATCTATTTAAACTATGCATGCATAGAACGATCATGACTTAGCTTATTATCTTTGACATAAATATGCCACGTATCAATCCATTTGTACCACGGGTCTGCGGCCAAGTCGTTAAATAAACCTTCTTGCTTCCTTTACTCCCTGTATATCACATCAGCTGCATACATGAATGAAAATAAATATCTTGAATCACTGCTGTAGACAGGCTTTTTAGAGGCGTATGCGAAAACCATTTATAGAGACGGCTACCTCTACTTGTGATGGGTATTGCACCGCCTCTACGGGATTGATTTTTCAAAGGTGGGATCGATCCTAAACAAATTAAAATAAAAAGATTTGAATGGAAAGTTTTAGTTTTTTTTTCAAGTACTAAAACTTTGAAGTAGGTCGTTTCTCCATATGAAGTTATTTGAAAAATTCAAAAAAAAAAAATATAAATTTCAAAATTATTAATCTTAAAATAGAATTTTAGGGCCCTAAATTATTTTAAATCAAAACGTCATCAACTAAGTTGCATACCTATTCGAGTAATATATTTTAGTTTAGATCATTTCTCTACCCGAGGTAAATTAAAAAAATTAAATAAAAATGAATTCCTTCTTTGTAAATCAGCATGATATGAGGTTGCACACCTATTGTAATGCACAAAGGTACGGTGTCTGTTCAAAATGGTGCAGTGGACCGCGCCTACCAGCCTAGGATTTATGTATCCATAGCATGGTATATGGAGATTCTTTTTTTTTTTGACGAATAGATATGAGGAGGTTCTCTTTACATACAAATTAAGCGCGATCACACCCCTATTTTACTTCCGCATAAAATGCAGATAAGCATTGTGTTTTCGTAAACCCAGTTTCATAACAGACACCATCACACCACCACCACCGGCCGGCCTCCACGCACCCATGATTTTTGTGTGGAATATAATTTGATAGGTTTACATGTTCTCTTTTTTTTAAAAAAATACTTTCAAACATTGTCGCCAATCTTTTCTGATAGTTTTGCAATAGGGAAAAATTCCAAAGTGTTTTGGAAAAATATTTCTATAACATGAAAGGCTTACGGTGATATAAATAATCAAAATGAGTTTACTGAAAATTTTGAAGAAAAGAATGTAAAACCATATAGCAGCCCACGCAGGCATCATAGACACATGGTGTGCTCTGTTGCCCCCAAAGTCAAAAGGACTAGTCATAACTTCAATGCTAAAGTTGAAGGTACGATGACCTCGTTTGGTACAGCTCAGCTTCACCAGTGAAGTTGTTTTATAGAAAATAGCTTTATTAACAACTTACTAGATGAAGCTAAGCTATTTTGAAAAAAGTGGTTGACAAAACAGCTTCAACAACAACTTCATGTATGATTGGAAGAGAGAAATAGAGGTGTATGTAGTTATGAAAAACTACTTTTTTAGCTTTATATCAGCTTATGGTTTTGTGAGAAGAGAATAAAACAACTTCATGTGTGAAGCTGTTTTGGAAAAGATGTTTGGCGAAAAAAAAATCAGCTCACAACAGCTCATAAAACTGTTGTAAGCTGTACCAAACAGGCCAATAATAATCCTCATAATTGTCCAAATCCTTACAAGTATGTGGAAGCATAGCACTATACGTGTGAATGTGTCATGCTCACACACAGATCGAGAGACAACAAAAAACACCCCTGTATCTACCCTACTAAAGCACCAACTTTTTTTTTTGCTTCGTGTACCCAAGAAATTTCTCCTGCTGAGAGAGACCTCCCTAAAGACACGCATCAAACTGTACCCAAGAAATTGACTTCATAAAAATGAACCATCCAGATTTATTTAGAATCTTCTCTCTCCCATCTAACGAATCAGATTGACAAAACTCAGTTTAGTGAATTTGAGGAAAATTACCCGCCACTGCCACTGCCGATTCCTTTCTATTCTCTCCGACTCATTAGGATGGCCGCGCCCGCTTGCGAGGCTTGCCGCGCCCCATGGCCATGCGCCGCCCCGACCTCCTTCCTCGTGCCGGCCGGGGCCAAGCCTGGCGGCGGCGACGGCCGCGACGGGGCTGCGATGGGCCACGATGATGTGCGCAGCAGCACCGAGCGTGGAGGCCGCTGCGACCGTGACGGGCGAGGCCGGGGCAGAGCGTGGCGGCGGCAGCCGCTGCGACAGGGCCGTGACGGGCGAGGCCAAGGCCGTCCAGGGTCGCAACCGAGGTGTCGGTGCCGCAACGACCACGGCAGTGCTGTCACTGCTGTGCAGGTGCCTGCGGTGGTCCTCCAGGGCTGTGCGGCCGAGGCCTCATGGTGGTTGTGTTGTAAAAAAAAATTCTGCGCCAATTTTATCAAACAAGGAAGAGAGGATTGGAGACACTGAGACCTATTCGAAGGGTAAATTAGGCACTTCTAATCAAATTGCCCTTACGTGGATCTGTATCTACTGTATAAGGCAAACAGTTTCACGATAGAAGTCAGATTCACGGTGGAGCTGATACACGGTGAATCCTAAATCTAGATTTATTTTTCAAGTGATGAATCTCTACCAAATAGGCCCTGTAGAGAACCTCTTTAGGAGCTCCACAAGAATAGTGAATCTAGCCCTTAGATCAACCATTTTGATGAATTTGAATTTTGTGGATCTGGATCGCAACCACCCCACACGCGTGCGAACAACACCTATTTAAACTACCTATGAGGCTATTTGTTAGACGGTCTCCAACAACCACTACCCAAAATATAAGACTCATTTGATGTTTGGGTAGCGCTACAGTTAATGAGTTCAATACCTATTTTTAGTCTTCTCCAACAACCAGACTCAAAAGAGAACTCTTTCTGCAAATAGGTCTCGAGGAGAGAGGATACTCAAATTTAGGTTCTATCTCCCTGATACCCAAAATGGGTCTTCCATATAGGTACTTTGTTGGAGCCTATAGGTATTGTATTGGAGACCCATTTTAAGTTTGGGTCCTTAAATGAGTCTCCTATTTAGAGACAGCCTAAGAGGGTTGCTATAGGAACTATGATTGGATGGCAACAACGTCAATGGAACCGCGGCGACATGCATATAGAAAAATAATAACTCATCTTATTGATTTGTCATTACCAGCTTGACTAAAAATAGAATTCTTGGTCGATATTTTGAAAAGTCGTGTGAATGAAGATTTTAACAGCTTCATTGAAGATCTCCGAGACATACTTAAGACCTTAGTCAAAATGTAATTAGATGGTTAATGCAAGAAACAACTTTATTATAGCTTTTTTAAAGAATAATTGTTTTTTATTAATTGTACCTAGGGTTATTATAATTGTGTTAAAGTTTTCAAATACATTCCTAAAATTTTATTATGCTCTAAGTTATCGTTGAGTTGTTTTAAAATATATTCTAGCATGGGCACTAAACTAGTAGTAGTATATAGTAGTTTATAATCCAAAGAAAAACGGAAAGTGTGGACTGCATCAAAGACGTGTGGTGGCGTTTTTCCCTCACAAGTCAACAAAAGCGATGCGAGTGCATAGTCGGTAAGTCCAACCAACTGCAAAGGAACAGAGAGACTTTTGGTCTTCGATCGACGACGCGGCTGGTATAAAATACAAGTAGTATATATCTAGAAGATATTCGTAGCAGTGCTAGGCCTAGGAGATGGCTGCCTCGCTCAGTAGTCCAAAAAAAGAAAAGATGCTGCAGCTGCAATATGCTGTAGTAACTACAACCAACGACTCACCACTCAGCCAGTCTCGGTATATTAGCCTAAAGATATCCTCAACAATAGAGCCAACACCGGTACCGGAGGTGGCGTCTCCAATGGACGGCGAAAACGCCAGCAGGTAATATATTTATTTAATATGTAGAAGAGAGAATACCAAAAAGGAGAGGTGGATGTAGGGCGGGTGGTACGGCCAGATGATCCATGGAGCTTCTTCTAAGCTCTCTTAAAATAAGGGACGGATCAATTCCGCGAAAAACGACCAACCAGCTCATGCCCTCGTGACGGACAAGTTGAAGTCAACCGGCAAACCAAACAAGATAATTAGATTTGGTGATAGGTTCAGATGATTCCGGACGCAGCCCACCGGCAAAACCAAACACGCTGTAAGTCTGAATCTTTACCCATCGGCTAACGATTTGAGCAAAATGTTGGGGATGTTCTAAGAGGTGGTTAAGACAGTGGAGGGGTTTGGTGAAACCCGTGGAACCAAACTGCTCAGCCGGAATAGTAGCCGAACCACCGCAAAACACGGTTAAGCAAAGTGCATGTGTCGTGCGTGCCGCGCCCAACTCACGTCGCAAAAATAAAAAGATTGTGCCTGTCATTTCCTTCTTTGAAAAAGAAAACATGTGTGCCGGATAGTACATATTTATTTTCTTTCTTTTAGAATCCTATTAAAACAATTAAAATCAATTGTAATAACGACTAACCGAATAACACCAGCATCTCCGATTGTTTGGAAAAATTGACTTGGGAAAAGTTGTCATTTAGCAACTTGCTAAAACTTTTGGCAAGTAAATTTTCCATGTATCTCCAATAGTTTGGTAAAAATAACATAGAAAAGTAGGCGCGAGAGATTCCAACTTGGTAAAAATAACATAGAAACACGGGATAGTAAGTCAAGCTGACTTGGTAAATCTAGCAAGTAGATGACCTCCGATTCCAACTTGGAAAAATTTAGCAAGTCATATACCAATCTGTTGGAGAACGTTTTTTCTTCTTTTCCCAATAAAACAAAGATATCAAATCATTTTTCCAAAATATGGAGACGCTCAGGATGAGTAACAAAGTTTTTTGTGTAAAGAAAAGAAAAAAAACAAAGTACGGAATCGAAGTGGTAGGTCTGGAAAGGAGAAGTAATTGTTGAGTACTCGAATCCGTCGGCATTCGGACGCTGCGGTCAAACGCCGGGGCTACCCTATACCGTCTGCCGAATGCGTAGGAAAGAAATCCCTTCGTAGCAGCAGTAGCAAATAATGGAGTGAGGACTATCTCCAAGAGCATAGGCATAAGATGACCCATATCCAAAATAGGTCATATACAGCAAAAAAACCACCTTCCAACAGAGGAGGCAAACATCTCACCCATTTTGCGTTGGCCTGGAAGTGAAACGCAAATAAGCGTCCTATCTCGCTTTGTTTGCGTCTCCACGCATGGGCCCATCATCGAGGAAGGGGACGACCGGGCGGAGCCGACGGGGAGGGAGGAGGGCGGCGTGCCTGCTCCACGCGGCGGCGGCGACCCCATCTAGACCGTGCTGCAGCTGCTCGTCAGCATGGGTGGCGGTCGGCGCGCCTGCTCCACTGCTGCAGCCCAGACCCGTGTCGTAGCTGCTCGTCGGCGGGGAGGGAGGCGGCGTTGCGCCTGCTCCACGCGGTGGCCCCAGATTCGCATCGCCCCTGCTCGGCGGGGAGGGAGGCGGACGGCGCTTGATGTGGAGTGAGGTGGGCGGCGCTCGGCGCGGATGGAGGCGGACGTCGCAGAGGGAAGCGAGTCGCGCCGGCGCAAAGGGAGATGGGTCGCGGCCGGCGCGGAGGGAGGCGGGTGGTGCTCGGCGTGGAGAGAGGCAGGAAGTGGCCAACGCGGAGGGAGATAGTCTGGCTGCCGAGGTTCTTCTTTTGGGTTAGCTATTGGAGACGGTAAATTTTAGGACACCACCCTTTTTACTATACACGACCTAAACATTGATATGGGTTTGTTGTTTGGGTTCTCCTCGTGGGAGATAGCCCCTAGATGCAGACGGACACGGACATGAGCGGGCATGGGACCGAAACCAAACCACAGCGCAAGCGAGGAGGACGGACGGTGACACTAGTACTAATTGCCGGAGGCACCGGTAAAGGGTCACCCCGCACGGCCGCACGTCAATCAGCTGCTAACCGTAATCCCTCCCCATCACTGAAGAATTAATTAACAAGCTGCTGGCCTGGCGTCGCTGGAGGCTGGACGAACCGCGCGCGCACCTACTACTACCTCTGCTGTCTCCCCCCGCCAAATGAATAATCGATCGAATAATATAATAAAATACTAGTAGCGCACAAAGCAAGGCGCAAATGGGCCGGGGGCGCCTACGCTCCACGCGGCGTCCGCGTCTCCCCGGCTCCACACACCTCTCTGCCTCCCGGGACGCCGATGCCGATCCGTGTGTGCATGTCCTCCCGGGGCCGCCCCCGCCCCGCACCCGCACGTCGCGGCGCGGAGGACGCTTTTGCACGCGCGATGCCGGCGCCGGTGCCCGCGGCGCCGCGGCGGCCCCGGCTCGCACGTCTGGACGGACCGCTGGAGCCGATCGAAGAGGAGGAGGAGGAGGAAGCGCAGCGCCGCGCACGGCAGTCAACAAAGGGTCGCAGATAAATCGCTGTCTCCTTCCTTCCTTCCTTCCTTCGGGGGAACGTGGCGCGCGCGACTCGCCGGACTTCACTCCCTTCCCATTGATTCCCGCCTGTGCAGTGCTCACGTTCCACGACAAGTCGTCGTGGTGCGCTGCACCTGCACTCCCCAAGTCAAGCTCTCGTGCCGCCGCCGCAAGACCGACCGACCCGACCTGACCCCATGGCGTCAGGAATATCGACCACAGGCCCTTGCTCAATTTACATGCGTTTCGGACACGGTCACTCTTTAAGATATCCCCCAAAAAGGAATTTCTCTGTACATGTTGCACCCTGGAGTTCTAGAACGTCGACAGAGTTTTTCACCGATCATGAGCAAATTGAGCAGCCAGGCGTTTGTCTACTACGGTGGGGTCACATGGAGCCAGACGGCTCCTGCCTGCGCTGATCATCCACTGATCACTGCCATTTTTCCACACCGTCTGGGCACGAAATAAACGCGGTAGGTGGGCCCCATGATACGACGATTTAGGCGACCAGCGGTCATGGACTATCGGGAGATAGGGTACGGACTCACGGTATAACAGCCTGACAAGCGGCCGGACACCATATACTGCCACGCCATTCTAACTTACAGTACAACAACAAAGACCTTTTAGTAATTGGCAAAGTATACATAGCAAAAAAAACTAAAACCAAAATATCTTACAGCATATATATAGCACACTAAGTCTCTAGGGAGCTACAAAGTAGCTTGTTGGTTCCTAGCAAGATGTAGCGATTTTGTGGAGATATGGTGTTAAGCCAATGATCATTCTTCATGTTGGTTAGTCGTTGGGCAAAAACTTGTCTTACCTTTAGTTATAATTAACAATAGTGACATAGTCGGGTGTCGTTTCCTCTTCTTTGAGGCCCCTCTCTCCAACGTCAAACTCTGAGAGAAAACCTTGTTTAAGTTTCCTTACGAGTAGCGACAAGTTATATGTCGTGTCTTTCATGTTCTTTTTATGTGGTGTGGTGGCTGTTGTTGGAACCATTCGCCAAGCCATGAAGTCTATTGATGAGCTATAACAGGTTTAGAGTTGTGCATCTGGTCATCCAACAAGCTCATCAAAGATGATATATAGTTCCCGCTTCTTGAATGTCTTCGAAGTCAGAGTTGCTTGACCATGGTCTATGCGATAAGCTCGACAATTATGACTAAGTTGTAGGATGCTCTTATCGGTTTCTCAAAGTTTCTTTCCTAAGCGAGTGTCTTGGTATTGCCTTAGTTGTGGCTGCACTCCTCTTTTTGTGTTTTTTCCAATTTCCCTCTAGTAAATTGGACACTTGTCATTTTTGGCCTTTTTCTTTGCTTCATCTAAAGTCTATCAACATGCTTTTACTAAAACATTTGTGCCTATGGTCTCTAACATCCTCAGTGACGTTTGTGGTCTTATTAGACGAAGACATTATAACTAAATAATCTCAATGGTAAGGGTAAGAGATGTTGGAGTTTAGCTAGGGGTTCGCCTATAAATTATAATAATCTCAATTTTGGTTAGGTAAGAGATCGATTTGGGAATTAGGGTTCAGTATTCCTCTGCTATAGACGAATGGACAATGTGGTCACCACGTTATTTCGGACTATATGGTTTGTAGTGACTAGCTCAAGAGGCATGATGATCACAAATACAGATTTAACAACACCTATTACGATAAGATATATGGATTTCAACAGTGAAACAATGATGAATTAGTGGTGAGAGCTTGAAGACGGGTTAGGGGACTAAAATTTTCAAGTGGGCAATTGGATTCCTACCGAAAGATCTATCTCAACGATCTAAAAGAATGACACTGTATTTTTTAAAATGCTGAGAATGTCGCAATCAATAGGTAGACAAATCTTATATATAAATAGAAAACACATACTTTTCTTTTAAAAGAAGAGATGTTAATTGTCCTAGGGTTTTTTTTGCTGTCTTTGAATTATTCAGCGTGCAAAAACATCACTAGGATACAAAAGTATAAACGGAATGCATTCTTCAACCCGTTTTTTTATAAAAAATAATCAATGCTACAGGTGTGATAAAATCCCCTAATAACTTATTCCTTTCTCCATATAGTAGTCTACGCCCTCGCAAAAATTCTTTCAGAGTGTGTAGTACTAGTAGATACTGTATAAAACATTGCAACTTTCTCAAGATCCAAATTTTCAATTAGGCATACTCGCTCAGTCCCAAAATATCTATAATTTTCGCATCTAAAGAAGAACTTTGCTGATATATATTGAAAATATTAATATTTATGATATTCAATTAGTATTATTAAAAATATTTTTTAATCTAGTTTTGTAATAAATTTATTAGAGATATTAAATGTTATATGTATTTTTTATAAATCAAGTTAGACTTGCTGTAAGAAAACTAAAAACGACAGATAATATAGGATATACAGAGAGAGAGAGCACGAGTACTAGGAACCTCCAATTCTCTAACTCCAAGATAATAACAGTGTGAAGGAGACATTAGCGCAGCACGCCTCATCCGTCCGTCACTCCTCCGGTCACTCCATCCACACTTCTTCTCCCTCAATCAGCTCCTTAAATACAAACGCATGTCATGTGTGTACAAACAAGATCATAATTCACACACCTAACAGACACCAACCAACGCCCATCACCCGCGCCGGAGGACATCCTGCTCCTCGTCCTCCCTCCCCGCGCCGGCCGCGCGCGCTAGCTTTCAGCAGTCGCGTCGCCGCCATGGTGTTCGACGCGAGCTCGCCGGCTTCGGCGCCGCCGCCGTCGGGGAACCTCTGGGCGTGATCCTGACGCGCGGGTTCGCGCGGCAGGTGCTCGTGGCGCGGTGGTTCACGGTGTTCGCGAGCCTGCTCATCATGGCGGCGTCCGGCGCGACGTACATCTTCGCGAGCTACTCCGGCACGCTCAAGTCGTCGCTCGGGTACGACCAGCGCACGCTCAACACGGTGTCCTTCTTCAAGGACCTGGGCGCGAACCTGGGCGTCTTCTCGGGGCTCATCAACGAGGTGACGCCGCCGTGGGCGGTGCTGGCCATGGGCGCCGCATGAACCTGTCGGGCTACCTGATGGTGTACCTGGCCGTGTCGGGCCGCACGGCGCGGCCGCCGCTGTGGCTCGTGTGCCTTACTTCGTGGGCGCCAACTCGCAGTCGTCGTTCGCCAACACGGGCGCGCTAGTGACGTGCGTCAAGAACTTCCGAGAGAGGCGGGGGTGGTGCTGGGCATCCTCAAGGGCTTCGTCGGCCTCAGCGGCGCCGTGTACACGCAGCTGTACCAGGCGCTGTACGGCGGCGACGACGCCGAGTCGCTCATCCTGCTCGTCGCGTGGCTCCCCGCCGCCGTCTCGTCGTGTTCGTCCACACCATCCGGTACATGCCGTACCCGCGCCGGCGCCGCGGCGGAGGCGGCGGGCAGGGACCAGCTCCGACCCCTTCTTCTGCTTCCTAACCTCTCCATCGCGCTGGCGTGCTTCCTCCTCGTCATGATCGTGGTGCAGAGGCAGGTGACCTTCTCCCGCGGCGCGTACGGCGTCGCCGCCACGCCGCTGCTCATCCTCCTTTCATGCCCCTCGGCGTCGTCGTGAAGCAGGAGTACAAGATCTACCGCGAGCGCCAGCTCGACGACGCGCTCCTTGCCGCCGGCCCGCCGCCGACCATCACCGTCGTGGACGGCCACGGCGGTGCCGGTGGCCGCTGCTCCACCGTCATCCAGCGTCGACCTCCAGATGTCAGCAGCAGCAGCAACAGACGACACCACCAACCACTGTCACCACCAAGAGAACAGAGCATTCGATGGCGTCCTCCTCGTCCTCGTCGTCGTCCTGCCTGGGTTCGTTCGGCGGTTGCGTGCGGACCATGTTCCGTCCGCCGCCGCGCGGCGAGGACTACACGATCCTACAGGCGCTGGTGAGCGTGGACATGCTGGTGCTGTTCGTGGCGACCATCTGCGGCGTCGGGGGCACGCTGACGGCGGTCGACAACATGGGGCAGATCGGCGAGTCGCTGGGTTACCGGCGAAGAGCATCAACACGTTCGTGTCGCTGATCAGCATCTGGAACTACGCGGGGCGCGTGACGGCCGGGTACGCGTCGGAGGCGGCGCTGGCGCGGCACCGCGTGCCGCGGCCGCTGCTGTGACGGGGGTGCTCCTGCTGGCGTGCGCGGGGCACGCGCTGATCGCGCTGGGCGTGCCGCAGTCGCTGTACGCGGCGTCGGTGCTCATCGGCTTCTGCTTCGGCGCGCAGTGGCCGCTGGTGTTCGCCATCATCTCCGAGGTGTTCGGGCTCAAGTACTACTCCACGCTCTACAACTTCGGGCGCATGGCCAGCCCCGTGGGCTCCTACATCCTCAACGTGCGCGTGGCGGGGCGGCTCTACGACGCCGCCGCCGCGCGGCAGCACAACGCGCGCGCCGTCGGCGGCGGGGGAGGAGGGGGAGGGGGAGGAGGAGGAGGGGAAGCGAGAGGGTGTGCTCGGGGTGGAGTGCTACAAGCGGTCGTTCCTGATCATCACGGAGGCCACGGTGGTGGGCGCGCTCGTGTCGCTGGTGCTGGTGTGGCGGACCTGGAGGTTCTACAGGGGCGACATCTACGCCAGGTTCCGGGAGGGAGGCGGCGGGGCCGAGGGCCCCGGGCAGGACGCGCGCGGCCTGCCGGTCGACCGTCGGGGCGCAGGAGAGGCGGAGGAGGGGAAGGAGACGGAGAAGAAGGCGGCGGCGGCGGTGGCCAACGGCAGGAAGGCGTGAGGAGGAGGGAGGTGGAGCGGGCTCGGACGGGTTGACTTGGTCAGCGCCGATGCGGTGGCTTGATTGATTCCACTGGCCGGTTTGACTCACGGCTCCGTTTTTCCACGGCTACGGATGCTGACGTGGGAGCTACTAGTACGACCTCGCTCGGGGTGAGGTGACGGAAGTGCACACTGTTCACTAGTAGCGTGGTCACCAGTGCGCAGTGCTGCCAGCTGCGTACTACGAGTACTACTGTCGTGCTGTACAAAAGTACAGAGGCAATACTAGAAAATTGGAGTTATACGGCGGGAAGGCCAGGCCACCCTTCGAAGAATGACGAGTGGGGTCTACATCTAGTACATGTGAATGTATGTCGTATATTTTGTTGCATTGACACGTGACCGTGATGATGATGGGAACCTACGTATACAACTTACATATATATTAAAAAAATCAACACCGTGTTGTCCTTTTCCACCGCTGGTCCAGTCCAAATGGGAACGGATGGCGCCGTGCAACGCCTTCCGTGTCCCGTCCGCAGCAACCGCAGCGAGATATAGCCGATAGCCCGGTTCCCCAACACCACCACGCACCACGTACGCATGGACTCACGCAGTCACGCGTGCGGTGCGGATGCGGGCGGTTTGGCCGCTTGGGCATGCGGAGGCGCATCGTCGATTCGTCGGCGTCGGCGACTCGGCGTCAATGCACGCTTCCGCCCTCCGCGATGCGCTGCACTGCATTTGTTGCCCTGCCTGCCGGATCGGATCCATCTCCGGATCTCGCTCACATTCTTCTTCTTCGATCCATCTCCGGATCTCGCTCACATTTTTATTCTTCAGCCATAGACTCTTCGCGCAGCTGGCTGGACCTGGACCTGTATCCGTATGTTTTTTTTTTTGGACATAAGTGGACCTGTATGCTGCAATGGGGCCTGGTTTAGATTGAGAAGATGAGAATTTTTTTCAACTATAGCACTTTCGTTGTTATTTGACAAACTTTGTCAAATATGGACTATGTATACTCAAAGATCCGTCTCGATATATACATACTAAAATACGAAGAAGACGGACGCAAAGCTTCTTTCGATTCGTGCGCTACAGATTCGACCCCAGGTTGTACTAGATTTGGCTAGCTAGAAGGAAGGGAGTAGGGGACCAAAGTAGCCAGCTCGCGTGCACTGCACGTCCCAATCCGGCGTGCACTAGACTAATGTACCAGCGGCTTTGAATACGCCATGTGCATCGCATCGCATCGCACCGGAAGGATCGACATTGCACAAGCCGCCTGCTGCTGGTCCATCAAACCATTGCGTTTTGAATTCATGGGCCATATCTAGTCGGTGATGATGATTGGGTGTTCTTTTTTTCGATTGATTGAGGGGAAGTGATGATTGTTTTTTATAATAATATTTATTTTATATATATAATATATTCTTTATATATATATATATTGTTCATGTATATATATATTGTTTATATATATACACTGTTTTTATTTTTTTAGTGTAGGGGCAAAATGGTCTTTTACCCAATACTTAACACCGTTATACCCTCAAATCTAACGGAAGACCAAAATAAATAACAAAGTTTCGTTTTAGGCCATATACACAACTTCAAAAATAAAAGGGTCACATAAGTAAGCGGATTTTTTTTTAGGCCAAATAAATAATTCTCCCTTTAAGAAATGTCCGCCAGTTTCAACTTTCAACAAAGAAATGGCGGACAGGAATGGCTGCCAGGTCAGCGTTTCAGATCCAACAAGCTCACGTGAACAAGGAAGCTGACAGTCATACTGAAACTAACCTAAAACTCCTCGAAAACAAAAGGCAGCTAGGACGCGCTGAGCTCCTTTTTCTATCTCAAGTGCTGAGCACAGGAATGGTTTCCATCCCTAGAGGAAATCGCGCCATCCAGCAAAGGCTTGAAAGGAGCGATTCATATGGGTCAAATTCAAATCTCATCCATCTCGATCAAGATTCCCAAGAGGTACTGTAGATGGGAACAGCAGAAATTTATAATGGCATATCGACTGTCTTCAGCGACGATCCAGTCAAGTTGACGAGGGGATGATGAATTTTAAATAAAACGACGAGTATATATGAGCCATTGAGCCTAGCTTCATCAGAAAAGCAGAAACGCTGCAACACTAGGTGCTAAAGCAATGTTAGATAAGCTCTGCACTGTAAAATTGTGGCATGCTTCCAACATATTTAAATAAATTAAATAATCTAATTCCAAATATAACCAGCAATTTACTCAGAGCATAGCCAAAAATAATTATGATATAGAGAAACAAAATCATGTCCACAGCTTGTATAAAATAAATACAGCTACTCAGTTCTATATCAACAACTATAATAGCCAGTAGATGAAGAAGACAGATTAATGACATAAATATAATTTGTTTACTTATAATTGCTCTCAAAATGGCGGGTTGATGCTCTAGGCAGCCTTCCAACGCCAGTGGTGATCACTGATCCTAGACTAACATGACAGTCCTACTTACCAAAAGATTTAGATTCTAGATCAAAAATTAAATGCCAAGAAATATAGCAATATAACCTGAAGCAAGGTACTGAATATTAAAAAAGACAGTAATTAAACAGGTTATATGCTCACAGGATAATTAACAGATCAACAGTAATCAGTTCAACAATAGACATAAATTCTTAGACAAATAATTTAGCAATGCTGAAAATAATCAACACTCTAGAACCAACGACTGTCACGTTGTCTCACTACACCGCTTGTATCATCGAGCAATAAATTAATCCGTCCAACAGTGTAATCACACCCAAGTTATAATAACTAGCAGATTGCACAAGTAAATATTTCTGAACTGTAAACCGAGAAGGCAACGTGTAACTCACAACACGTAGATTGTCTACGTGGGAAGACAAGCTCAAGCGAACACGAAGTTCTGTCCCAGAAAACCAATTCCGCCGCTCACGTCCGAGCCTGCACGATGGATGGAAGACGAAGATACTAGAGCCGCTATCGGAGCCGAGGGAGACGTCCACGGCCCCAATCCGAGGAGCAGTAATGTACCGCACAGCAGGGAGCCCAAATACCGGGCCAAGGTCGACAGCAACCAGAACACAGTTGCACAGCACCACACAGGCGCTTGCACAACAGCAGCAGTACGTCGCCGGTCGGAACCAGCAGCGCACACCACATCACCACCACCGGACAGTGCACAGCACCGTCGGGACGACCACAGCAGGCGCACGAAAGCGCTGCCCAGACAAGGCCGTTTCACCACACGAACAGCACAGCTCACGCCCGGCGCCGCACGAACAGCATGACGAACGACAGTATGTGAGTGACCGTGTACACCCTCGCGAGGAGGAGTACCTAGTGCGTCAACCACGAGTGAGACAAGAGGCGCGTCAACCACACCACCGTGGCAAGCTGCGGCAGTCCCTGCAATGTACTCAGCTTCGCGTGAGTATAGTTTTGTGTTCTACTGCAGATTGTCGTTCCCGGTGAGTTCCAGTTCACCTTAGTGGCATTCCCAGCTGCCCGGGCCTAACAATTGGCATCGGAGCTAGGAGGAGTTCTCGCCGGTCGACCATGGTGTCTCCGTCAAGAACCCGTGGCCGTTCCGGCGGGGGAAGAAGAATGATGGTGCCGGCGTTTCCGGCAACAAGACGTCGTCCTGCGCCGTTCGCCACCGCGCCGTTCTCCGCCGCGCCGCTCTCCACCACGCCGATCACGCACGCGCGACCCACATCGCTCGATCGAGCACCCGGGATGCACGCCATCCGCGGGAAGTCGTCGTCGAGCGCATCATCCGGGAGGGCGGCGGATCCGGCAACTGGCCGCAGCTGACGCGAACGAACTACCACGAGTGGTCCCTTCGTATGAAGCTCAAGCTGCAAGCGCGCCACCTCTGGGACGCCGTCGAGTACGACGACGCGGAGTTCGACGACGACCGGAGCGCCCTCGACGCATCTGCTCCGCCGTTCCAGGGGAGATGGTGCCCGTACTCGCGACGAAGGACACCGCCAAGGAAGCCTGGGAGGCCATCAAGACCCTCCGCATCGGCGACGATCGTGTGCGGATTGCAACGGCGCAGAACCTCGCGCGGAGTATGAGTCCATCACACTCCGAGACGGCGAGTCGATCGAGTCGAGGACTTTGCCTTGCGCCTCACCGGCATCGTCCAACGCCTCGCCACGCTCGGTGATCCGGAGGACGAAGTGAAGGTCGTGAGGAAGTATCTACGCATCGCTCGCGCCCGCTACAAACAGTTGGTAATATCCATTGAAACTATGCTCGATATTTCCCAAATCCATTGAGGAGATCACAGGAAGACTGAGTCCGTTTGGTTGGTGACCGGAAACTTGCCACGCCTGACCTTCGGCAAACTGTGGCTGCCACAGAAAGTGTGGCGAACAAAATCGAAGCCACACTTCTGGCAAACTTTGGCACGAAAATGAGTCTATGACGTGTGGGACATGATGCTAAGAAAGTGTGGTGTGGCGTGCCATAGCTGTGGCAGTGAAGCAAACGGCTGTCAGAAAAACTGTGGCACGACGAATCTGCGGCGTGGCAAGTTCTGGTCACCAACCAAACGCACCCTAAAGGCGGCGGGACGACGTCGAGCTTGCGCCACACAAGCAGCCGGTGGCAAACTGCTTCCCACCGAGGAGCAGTGGTTGGAGAGGTACAAGAAGCGGGAGCCTGACCGTGGTGGTTCCAGCTCCGGCGGTCGCGGCAAGGGACGTGGTCGCGGCAAGCCACGTGGCCGAGGCGACGGCCGCGGCGGAGGAGGAAATAGCAGCGACGGCCGTGGCGCTGCTGGGTTCGGCTCGTGCTGGGCCAAATGACGAATGCAAGCGATGCGGCAAGAAGGGACATTGGGCCCAGAACTGCCGTGGAAAGCTGAAGGTGGATGGGCAGGCCCATGTGGCTCAGGACAATGAACCCACCCTGATGTTCGTTGTGCAGCCGAGGGGGGGATGCAGCGTCAACCTTATCTGCTTACCTTCAGGCACCGCAGCCACTCCTCAACACGGAACCTGCCGCCGCCGCTGATGTCGCGCAACACCAGGCCAACTCCGCGCCGCTCCATCCCGCGCAGGCCGCGCCGCTCCATCCCGCGCGGGGCGCGTCCGCGCCGCTGTGCCCCGAGCGGGCCGCGCCCGAGCCGCAGCGCCCCATCCAAGCCACCGCGGGGCCTGCAGTCTCCGGGAAGCAGCTCGAGCTTGTGGAGGCCAAGGTGCTCGCCGCCTTCGACGCCGCCGAGGACCGGGACCCGAAGCGCTGGGTCCTGGACACTGGAGCCACGAATCACATGACCGGCTCGCGCAGCGCCTTCTCCGACCTCGACACCGGCATCGTCGGCACGGTGCGCTTCGGCGACGGCTCCGTCGTCAAGATCGAGGGACGCGGCACAATCCTCTTCGCCTGCAAGAACGGGGAGCACCGCACCCTCGCCAACGCGTACTTCATCCCTCGCCTCACCACGAACATCATAAGTGTTGGCCAGCTCGACGAGGTGGGGTTCCAGGTGCTCGTCGAAGGAGGAGTGATGCGGATCCGCGACGAGGAACGCCGCCTGCTCGCCAAGATTCACCGGAGCCCGAGCCGGCTCTACATGCTCGACGTCAACATAGCACGGCCGGTGTGTCTGGCGGCGCACGCAACGGAGGACGCGTGGCTCTGGCACGCCCGTTTCGGGCATGTCAACTTCGGTGCGCTGAGGAAGATGGGGCGGGAGGAGCTCGTCCGGGGCATGCCGGTGCTCAACCAGATCGAGCAGGTGTGCGATGCCTGCTTGGCAGGCAAGCACCGGCGCACGCCGTTCCCACAGCGTGCTCTGGCGCGTTCCACGGAGGTGCTCCAACTTCTTCACGGCGATCTCTGCGGCCCCATCACACCACCGACGCCGAGCGGCAACCGCTACTTCCTGCTGCTCGTCGACGACTACTCGCGGTACATGTGGATCGCGTTGCTGCCCTCCAAGGACGCGGCGGCCATGGCCATCAAGCGAATCAAGCCGCGGCGGAACGCAAGACCGGCAAGCGGCTTTCAAACGCTTCGCACGGACCGTGGAGGCGAGTTCCTGGCGGCCGACTTCGAGCGGTACTGCGCCGACATCGGCGTCCGGCTTGAGCTCACAGCGCCTCACTCGCCCCAACAGAATGGCGTCGTCGAGCGCCGAAATCAGTCGGTGGTCGGAACAGCCCGGTGCATGCTCAAGGCGAAGCAACTGCCGGGCGTGTTCTGGGTGAGGGCGGTCACTACGGCTGTCTACCTCCTCAACCGATCCTCATCCAAGAGCGTCGGCGGCAAGACCCCGTACAGCTCTGGACTGGGAGTGCCCCCGGCGTTCAGCACCTGCGCACCTTCGGCTGCATCGCCCACATGAAGCTGACGGCGCCGAACCAGAAGAAGTTGACGACCGTAGCAGGCGACCCATCTCGTCGGGTACGAGGCGGGGTCCAAGGCCTACCGCCTGTACGACCCGTCGACTCGGAGAGTGCACATCAGCCGCGACGTGGTGTTCGACGAGGCCGCTCAGTGGAGCTGGGCGGAGGAGCTGGCTGACACGGAGGACGACTTCACCATTCAGGAGAACGCTGCGGAGCTGCCCGAGGTGATCACCGTGACTACAGCCACAACACCTGCGGCAGCCACGACGTCCAGCTCGACATCCCCAGCGCCCGCGTTCTCACCAGCGTCCCATGGCGCTGGGCAGCACTCGCCTACCACTACAGTACAGGGCGGAGGAGAGCGGTGGAATTTGCATCACCACCTGGAGGCGCGGCGGACCTGGATGCTGACCATGATGATGCACCTCTCCGGTTCCGCAGGGTCCCGCAGGGTCGACAACGTGTTGGGCCCTTCATCAACTCCTGGCCTGGCACAACGCGAGCTGGAGGAGCACCTGCTGCTGGCCAGCGAGTCGAGCCCACCAGTTTTGCCGAGGCTCAGAAGCACGAGTGCTGGCGCCACGCCATGCTCGATGAGATGACGGCAATTGAGGCAAACTGTACATGGGAACTCGTCGACCCACGCCTCGTGTTCGACCCATTGGGCTCAAATGGGTGTACAAGGCGAAGAAAGACGCAGCCGGGATCATCTCCAAGTACAAAGCCCGGCTGGTCGCGAAGGGGTACGTGCAGCGGCAGGGCGTCGACTTCGACGAGGTCTTCGCACCGGTGGCACGCTTGGAGTCTGTTCGACTACTACTTGCGCACGCCGCGAACGAGGGCTGGGCTGTCCATCACATGGACGTCAAGTCAGCCTTCCTCAATGGCGAGCTGCAGGAGGAGTTCTTCGTCGAGCAGCCACCGGGCTTCGTCCTCAAGGGGCAGGAACGCAAGGTCCTGCACCTTGTGAAGGCGCTGTACGGGCTTCGTCAAGCTCCCCGCGCCTGGTACGCGAAGCTGGACAGTTCACTGCTCAGACTCGGCTTCCGGCGCAGCGACTCCGAGCATGCTGTGTACCTACGCGGCGAGGGTGCTCGCCGCCTCGTCGTGGGGGTGTATGTTGATGACCTGGTGATCACGGGAGGCTGCGCCGGCGACATCGATGAGTTCAAGTCGCAAATGAAGGCCACGTTCCAGATGAGTGATCTGGGGCTGCTGCACTACTACCTTGGCCTAGAAGTGACTCAGTCAGCGGACGGCATCACTTTGGGCCAGAGCGCGTATGCAGCGAAGATCCTCCAGAATGCTGGGCTGGCTGGGTGCAACCCCAGCTGCATCCCCATGGAGCTGCGCCTCAAGCTGAGCAAGCAGAGCACCGCACCTGCCGTCGACACACGACATACAGAAGCATTGTCGGCTCACTGCGGTACCTGGTGAACACCAGGCCAGACTTGGCCTTTTCGGTGGGTTATGTAAGTCGCTTCATGGAGAAGCCAACCACCGAACACTTGGCTGCTGTGAAAAGAGTGCTGAGATACATATCTGGTACTCTGGACTACGGCTGTCACTATACCAGGAAGGAGAAGGATGCACAACTTGTGGGCTTCAGCGATAGTGATCATGCTGGGGACATTGACACCCGCAGAAGCACCTCCGGCGTCCTATTCTTCCTTGGCAAGAATGTCATCACCTGGCAAAGTCAGAAGCAGAAGGTTGTGGCCCTGTCCTCTTGCGAAGCTGAGTACATTGCAGGGACTGCCGCAGCTTGCCAGGGTGTGTGGTTGACGCTCCTCTTGTCTGAGCTAAAGGGCAAGAAGGAAGGCGCTGTGAAGGTCTACATCGACAGTGAGTCTGCCATCCAGCTAAGTAAAAACCCTGTCTTTCACGATCGTAGTCATAGTAAACATAGATACAAGGTACCATTACATTCGTGAATGCATCGAGGAAGACAGGGTGTGCGTCACTTCTATTGGCACAACTGAGCAGCTGGCAGATATCCTGACAAAGGCATTGGCGCGGGAACGCTTCTGTGAACTGCGTGCCAAGATTGGCCTTGTCAGACTCAAGCAGAAGTGCAAAGCTTAGGAGGAGATTTGTTAGATAAGCTCTGCACTGTAAATAGATAGGCTGCATGTTTCAGTTTCAGTTCTGCATATGCACAAGCGCTAGCCTGTGGTTGCCGTGCATGTAGGAGGTAGTGGCAGCGAGAATAGCTCGCACACGTACCTGGGCGATTGGCTCTGGGTGTACATGGTAGACGTGGGGATGGACGCGTCAACTGCGCGATGTGCGGCCAGCCACCAAGAGCTCTGCTCTTTTGTATTACACAAATAAAAGGAAGAAAGCTAAGATCAGAAAAGCTGCGGTTATTGGGCAGCACCAAACACCTGTGTTCTTTGGGTTTCAAAGTGTTCGCGTGAGTACAGTTTTGTGTTCTACTGCAGATTGTCGTTCCTGGCGAGTTCCAGTTCACCTCGGTGGCATTCCCAGCTGCCCCGGGCCTAACAAGCAAACCATAACCAGGAATCGTAATGAATAAATCTTGCTGACTTGGCAACCAATGTAGCTAATTACGCTTCCAACTTAGTACCAGCACACCGATCGATGTCAGCCAGAGTAAAATTAAGTAAGCATGGCAGAAAATAGACAATAATCTTCAGATCCTTCTAATTCAGAACAGAGCCAATAGGTCAATCTGAAGATTACCGGTGTTACGTTGGCTTTTTGGAGGCTTTAATTGCCACTCCCTCTTTTCCAAATTATAGATCAAGCTTGTCTGGCTAAAGTTCTTAGGGAAATATATTAATTAACATCTAAAATACCAAATGAATGCACTATCAAAACATACTTGACGGTGAAATCAATATCATAGATGCTAAAAGTACATTGGTCATTCGGATTCCAGGTGATAAAGGCCTTCCAAGTTCTCAAGTACCATTTGCAGACCAAACTAACTTGTATAATATTCAAAGCTCAAAGTATTGATTGATGCACAACAAACAATTGTCTGCAGATAAATAGAATGAGATGCTTCTTTAATTTCATATCACTTCTAGTAACTGGTATTGACAAGCAAACTATCATCAATTCAAAGCATCCTCGTTACAATATGTCAACTACTGTTCAGCAGCATATATTGGAATATTTATCAAAAAACTAGACATGTCATGCAATCAAGTTGTCAGCTTTTGAGGCCAACACAACACAGATTTATTGGTTATCTATCTGGGAGTGATGGGCTGGTTTTTGACAAGTTGGCAAAATTTGTCAAGTCATATGTCAAACTGTTGGAGACTTCTTTTTCTAGTTTTGCCAAAAAACAAAGGATAGTAAGTGGTTTTGGCAAACTCTTGGAGATGCTCTTACTTTAGCATTAAGCAAAAGCAACTATACAGGAAAGAGCAAAATATAAATATACAGTAAGCACTCACTATTATTATAACCTGAAACATATGACCTGAATGCAGACCAACAATGGTATCAGAGTCTGACTACGAAAACAGAGTCAATACAATTACAATTACAATTCTGGGAACACCATGTATAGTTAGCAATTGAAACATATAATATAACTTGAATGCAAACCAATATAATCTGGGAAACTTGGAAAACTACATGTCTCATCTTGCTTGCAGTATAATTGCACAAGAAGTCTAAGAAGCAGGGAATGAGTGGAGTAACCCGTCTACACTCATGCTCAAGAGGGATCGTCGAAGTCGAACTTGTCTGCGCCCGGTGAGAGGAGGAACTGCGTGCTGAGGTCTCCGAGGGTAAGGTTTGAGGAAATTTTCTGAAACCAAGGAGCGGAAAGAGGAGCGGCAGTCGCAGTTTTAGGGCCTCTTTGGCCGGGCTTCAGCAGCTCCGGCTCCGCCTGACGCTGAGTACTGTGTACTGACAAAAACCATGTAGCTACACTATTCACCGGAGCCGATTTCACTTTCCTCTCTCTCTCAGTCACTGACAATGGGCACTGTACACAGGAGCCGGCGGAGCCTGGTTTTGCTAGCTTCTCTGGCTCCTCTTCTGTCCCTCTTTATAAGGGGTTTTGTTAGTCACTCACTAGGTCTATAGCATCGATATGTTAGAGAACTCCTAGTGGCACTTGAACACCGCATAAGCCGTGAATTATCCTCTTAATAGTACGGCTATCTATCCTAAATGTGATCACACTCGCTAAGTGTCTTGATCACCAAAACAAAGAGCCTATAGATATACCTTTGCCTTCGGGCCTCTTTGCTCCATCTCTTCTCTTCTTCTCAAGTTTCACCAATGGTAGAGCACTTGATCTCTTGAGTGCTTGTGGCCATCACCATCCTTCATGGTTGCCACCTAGCTAGCTCCACCACTTGGCTTGGTCACAATCGTCTCTTATAAGCTACACACATGCTTAGCAATAGGATTAGACCAAATAGGTTCATCAATTAACCAAAACCAAACTAGGGCTTTCACAGCTTCACAGATAAGTTTCTCCATCTTGAACCCAATCACCCTTTATGTTTTCTAAGCCATCAATATTCTGACATAGCTTTTCTGATATCTTGTTTGTGTTCCTGTTGCATTGCTCCGGCGCAGGTTTCCTCTGTTCCACAACTGTTGATTTGTTGTGGATTTCTGCAGTTTCGCTACCGACATGGTATGCTGCTAATTTTTGGAATTATTTTCTGCCCTCATATGCAGTCCTATTGCAGCATATATTCTTTGTGCCTGTGTTTTCCCTCTGAAGTTAAGTATTTTTTGCATACGACAGCTGCCTTGCTATTGTCTCTCTGGACGAATCCATATTGCCGAGCCTCTTAGGCTACAACATCTGCGGATCAGGCAGCAGTGCATCTGAGTTTACCACGGCAGGTAAACAGATACTTTGAAATCTATTCCTTTTTTATGAACGTACTACATCACTTGATTTGCCAATGTAACCGATGTCATCGTGCTCAAAATAAAGTACCTTTATAGTATAGCTTCCCTTTCTTAATACCAAAAAAAGAGCACGAGGATTTTTCCCCACATGACTAGCCTTCACTAAGATCAAACTTGAAATAGAGCCAAACTTATGCCAAACTTAACAGAAATATATATATACCTGATGTGCCTTGTCCTTGCTTTTGTTGCTGCTACTTGCTACTTAAATACCTGTATGGGCTGTCCTAATTTTATTCTGCTCTGTCCCAGGTTGCTGTTGATTCAGTTCCAGGCCTCAAACTGAGGACAACATTTATATTCACATTTTTGGCCTACACCTCGGGGATGGACTTTAGATGGCTGGTAAGCTCTTATTGAGCTTCAAAGGAAATTAGCAGCTGTACCTACCTTTTTATATCGCTGATGTTCGATATAGTCTCCATTTCAGGTACCTTCATTTGAGTAAAATTAGTGATAATCAGTGGGGCATCAACTACCATTGCTTGCCTTATGCTTGATCAGGTCTGCATTTTCTTTCCCCCCAGATTGGTAATTTATTTTAAGGTCGCCACTTACAGGTGTGCTTGCAGGTTCCCTTCCTCTTCACTGCGCCATGAATGACTATGCTTCTGTGTGGTTGCAGATATTTTCTTAATAATTCCTTGTATGGTCTATTGGATATCTATATGTTTATTTATCCTATCATACCACTTCCATATGCACTATACCCCACTCCTCTCTACATACATTGTTTCCTGTATGTGGCAGCAAGTTGATTACTGCAAATGATACTATTTTCCACTGCATGCCACTGTGCCTACGTACAAGAGACCAAAAAGACGTTATTTTACTTATTTCTGGAACTACTCTTTTCCTGCCCTTTTTCTATTTGCTTATTGTCGTACCCCTACAAAAACATGGCCATTTAATTTACTTCTCAACCTGCATTTATAGTTTCAGAGCTTCAACTTCATTACTTCGTTGTTACTATATATAGAATCTGGTACATGCTCTTTGGTGCAGTGACAACATACATAGTTCCCATCTATCAACACCTCGCTGAATTTATCAGATCGTACATAGTTCCCATTGCCTCTAACCCTGCTTTCCTTTTTACAATTCCCATGAAAAAACAAAGATTATGAACCCAAAGACAAGGCAAGCAAATGATCTGGAGAAGAGGGCCGTCACATCATTCATGGATGCCTTACACGTAGTAAGCAACCTGGAACTATAATTTTCTTTCCTGTCATGTTTATTTTTTCAGTAATGTACTTAAAAGACTTTCACTCCGGAACGGAACTGTGTTAGGAAAATGTAGAATTCCTGCCTCCTCATATCCCAACATCTTGACAGTTGTTATGGATCCGCCCACCACTTCATCTCAATGGCACTGGTGCTTAGTTTGTGGTGCAAGCTACCATGTCAGCCACAATTTCATGTATGTGCATTCTCCACTCAATAAAGATTGCTAATCTGTAATTTGATCATCTCAATATGATTGTTTCCTACATTTAATACTTTCTACGATGGAGTAGCTAAGTGACAAGAAACTTTTTTCTTAGCTATGTATTTCATTTTAAATTGGTACGTATTCTTTTCCCGAAATGTTATGTCACTATCTGCATTTATACTATCGTAGGTTCCACTTTGTGCCACACCCTGTAATATTTTGCTTTTAAGCTGAGAATGTTGGAACTTTTACTGCAAGTATATTTATGTTCCAATTTACATCAGAATGGAAATTCCTCTATATTAGCCAATGAAGTATCCCCCTTGCAGACATTTTTCTCTGAAGAATCAGGATATACTTAGGTCTCAGTTCACTGTTATTATATACTACTTCAGAGTTCAATGACTGGCAGTGCATCTATAGATATTCATACGTGATATTCATCCCACAACTATTTTCCCAATTCAAATTTGTATTATTGTGCCCCACAATAAAAAATAATCATTTTTCTACATGATCTATTGTACGGATTGCGCTTCATCTTTGACCAAAAGGCCCAAAAGATGGACTGAAAAAAACATTGCCTGCAAATTCACACGTCATATGAGTTTAGATGAACTGCAGCCCTCATAGCTTTCGTATTTCCTAAGTAAATGCTTCAATTATTGCCGTTGGACCTTTGAAGACATGTTACAATAGCTTAAGGCATAGCTTATAGTCTTATTCAACTGAAAAGACATGAAAGTTTCCACACTCAGACCACTCAGTTTTTTTATCTTGATGGCAATTCCAAAAACCTGATACAAATGGATGAAATTACTCTCTTTTTAAAAGAAATATATATTTATAACGCATTGTGTGACCATATTTCTTTCCTTTACAATAACAGGAGCAATACAAATGCTAGAGTGAAGAATTTTGATCTGGACTATCATGAATGGTTTCTGCATCTGACCTTATTTTGTCTCCAGCTGTATAAATATTGGTTCGAACCAAATAAGGTCCTATCAGGAATTTCAGCGCACCAAAATGAATAGTTAATAGATAGTAGCTTTGATAAAGTTGCAGATAAATATGCTACAGTTCTCTATGTGTTATTGAATTTTAATTTAACTTTTTCCAGCATCAAGTGATAGCGAGGTACCTTGCATATGTGTTTTAATTTCATGCTCCAGTTTTTGAAGTTATTTTGTAATCTTGTGCGTTGTGTATAATATACACTTACTACTAATTATTTTTCTATTTATTAATCAAATATATGTTTTCATACGTTTTGTACTAACGCGCGCAAAGGCGCGCGCCCTACGCTAGTTGTTTAAAATCCGGCAACCAGAACATAAAAATAGCGTGAAGCACCACCTGTTTGATAGAGACCTTACGCCACGGCTAAGACTACAATTTCGAAGAAATTCTAGCAAAACCGACCTATCATAAGAGCAAAATTTCAGTTTTTGTGCTGACATACTTAGAAAAAGCTTATTTGACATACAACCGCCAGCGCAGCCATGCCTGCGTTGAGCAAGTGCTCTACGAACACGTGCTGACGACAGACGACCTCCGCCAGAACACGCCTCAGCGGGGCCCTTGCGGTCGAGCAATGACACGGTGACGCGGAGCAGGCCACGATGAGCGTGGCCTCCAACGAAGGACTCAGGCACGTCGATGTCAAGGAGGAGATAGTAGTCCTCTGACCCTGCAAGTAACGAGCACCATGTCACCGCAAGGACATGCTCGAAGGACGTGGGAAAGTCCACATGCCATGATGCGCTGTCGTCGATGCCTAAGAGGGAGAGGTGGTAGGGCAACCACCATGCACAGGCAACAGAGAGCACGCTAAGGATGGAAAGGCCATGGTGGCGCACACTCGTCCATCGTCAAGCGTGGGTGGTGCTTCCTCCGCCCTAGGATCATTGGCGCGTCCTCCACCTCGGGATCTAGCATGAGGTTTCCGTCAACACGACAGGATATTGGTCGCCGCCGAAAAAAGAATCGGGTATTGGACAAAAAATGCTGAGCTATCTAACTTAGTGTGACAGTTTTACGAGAATAAGGAGTGAGATTGGTGGACTAGTAGAGATGGTCTTGTATTTTGTAATAGAAGAATAGGACGAAGAAGATGTGGGCTTCACCCAAATGTCATCGCTTCATAAAATTGTTCTTAGGCCAGTCTCAGTGAGAGTTTTATGGGAGTGTCATGCACATTAAATATGGTGTCAAATCAGCAAAGATTGCTTTTTGCATGAAACTAGAGGAGAGAGAACGGAGAAAGTTTCATCCCCACGACACAGAGTGTTGCGGCGTTTCCAACGCCGTGAAACAATTACGAAACCGGCATTGAGGCTGTTCGAACGTTTCATCACGCCCGTCTTCTTCGTCGCGACGCTCCGCACCGCTGACCGAAGACATCTGAGCATGCTGCCCCGCCCCGCCTCGCCGCGCAAGCTCCGGCCGCGGGCGCTGCTTTGCCTGGTACGCGCACTCCGGTCGCGAGTGGGCGCGAGCGCCGGCACCGTCGCGAGCTCCGGTAGCGGGCGCCGCTGCGCCCCGCCGCGCGAGTCTCGGTCGCGGGTGGGCGCGAACGGCTGCTCCGCCATGCGACTCCATGGCAGCCTCGGGAGGGAGCTTTGCTGTTGGGCTGGGTCACGATTCGCCGGAGTAGTGTGCGAGGAAGAAAAGAGGATCTGGAGAATAGAGAAAAGAGGTAGGTGGGACCAACAAAATATTAAAATAAACTATGAAATCGTGCCATGAAACTTGACATTGCGAGAGAGTTCGGTTTCGTATCAAAGTTTCATGTCTTGGAAACTGAGAGATGAAACTTCTCATTGAGACTGACCTTATGAAACAATGAATGTCCTTTCTTACGAAACGATGGACGGGGATCACGGCATCTCACAGGCATCGCAAAGAGGGACATGCCTCTGCCATAAGTCCATCTCGGCCTGATTTGTTTGGCTTGGCGGATACTTCCTCCGTCCCATTGAGAGCGTCGCCCGAGAAGCGTGTTTGTGAGGGGGACACAGTTTTCTAACCACATTTTCAATGAGACGGAGGGAGTACGTGACAGAGTGAGTGCACCGTAGTCCGTAGTGCCAAAAGCCCTGGACAACGTGATGGGTCCGAAAAAGTTTCGATGACATGGCCAAGTCTGAGTACAGAGAATATTAATTTTTACGCAGCCTGTTGTTGGACTAGTCTAGCTTTTTCTTTTTTAGCTTTTTTCAAGGTGGACTTCATTTTACACAATAGCTTCAGAAAAGCGAAACTGAAGAATGCACAGCTCAGGTTGCTACATCACAATCCAGAATGACAGACCCCTGTCGATGTTGTAATATGACATCATAGTATCAAGAAACTAAATTTTAAAAATCATGTTTTATTATAGATAGAAGAAAGATTTAGAGTGGAGTTTATAAAACTCGAAAAAAGAAAACTATAGTTTTAGCAATATCATAGTTCCAAAACCATTAAATTTGTTGCGTCCAGACACTTCATGTGACACCCTAGTAGAACCAAAGTATTCTGCAAAACCATAGTATCTTTTAAAAATTCCAAAAAATTTTTTGAATGCAAACAGGGCTGAAATTGTTAAGTATAGATCCTTTGGGTTCTGGCCACTCAATAGAAAATGACCTAGCCGATGCTTCAACAGAAAATGACTTAGCCGATGGTTCAATAGAAAATGACTGCCCAGTCAAAATTTTAGATTGAAGGTGAAAACACGATCAGATATGCAACCATGCAAGCGTGCAGAGTTCTACTGAAAAAGGAGGTCAAATTCTTGAAAAAGAAAATACAGCTATAGGGCATGATGATATTTTTAAACAATGAAGGAAGCTTTTTTTGTAATAAGAACAAATACAGATCAGCATGTAGGAGACACTAAATTTGTGTCTTTAATCCCAAAAATGAGCAAGTGCAGTTGTGCCGATGATCCTAGAAATGTCAAACAGCATCACACAGCTGCAGTAGTAAAACACTGCTCACCCATCATCCATTCTTAACTGAGCACCGTGGAGATGGGGTCTTCTCAGAAATCTTGTGCACCAGATTCTATTCCAATCACTAACATTCCAGACAGAGCACCTTGCTTGGGAACCTGTGAACACAGGAACGGTTATGGTCTTATGACATCCCTTATGGTCTTATGACATCCCTAGAAAACTGGAAGCACTCGATCTCATATCAAGCATACACAGTATGCCACTATTAGAGGAGAAAAATCAGAGATAAATATTCAACCATCTCAGCAGGCAGTGGTAAATTGCAGAAATTTATCATGGCATATGTACGACATGAGGGTCGAATCGAGAAGATTGTGGAGGTTAAATAAAAACATATATCCCTGTTTACTAGTAGTTAACTTAGAGTCAATCATCATGTATCCTCCACATTCCTGCAGATGCATCAGCATTCAGTGGATGTTATAAGAATTTCCTAGTCTAAGCTACAGGCAGCAATGCTTTCAGTCTGAGGCTGATTATAGAAATGGCAGCCAATAATCAAAACAAGCAAGACCTTCCCGATTCGGTAGCCATGTCATGTAAGCTTCCAACACAGAAGGTCACCTCTGTCAGAGGGAAGAAGAAGCAAATTGAAGGATAAAGAGTAGACAATTTGATCCTTCTAAAGCTCTAATTCCTAAGCTAGCTGTTGACTTCAGAGATTTAATTGCTAAGGAGTTCATGCTAGAATAGTATCACTATCACATGTACTTCCTCCGTCCCTAAATAAGTATCATCGTTGGTGTGTGTGCCACAAGTTTAACTCAACAACCAACCAACCAAGCCTCTTAGTCCCAAACAAGTTGGGGTAGGCTAGAGTTGAAACCAACAGAGACCCTAGTCATGGTTCAGGCACGTCAATGGCTGCTCTCCATGCATTTCTATCCAAACATAGATCTCTAGGTATATCCCAACTTTTTAGATCTCTCTTTATTGCCTCCCCCCACGTCAATTCGGTCTACCTCTACCTCTCCTCACATGAAAATCTTGGGCTAAAACTCCACAATGCACTGGTGCCTCCGGAGGTCTCCTTTGGACATGACCAAACCACCTCAACCGATGTTGGACCAACTTTCTTCAATGGTGCTACCCCTAGCGGTCACGAATATCGTCATTTCGGACTCGGTCCATCCTTGTGTGGCCACAAATCCAGCGCAACATACGCATTTCTGCAACACTCATTTGTTGGACATGTTCTTTTAGTAGGCCAACATTCTGCTCCATACAACATAGCCGGTCTAATCGCCGTCCTATAAAACTTGCCTTTGAGCTTTTGTGGTACCCTCTTGTCACAGAGAATACCAGATGCTTGGCGCCACTTCATCCACCCGCTTTGATCCTATGGCAACATCTGCATCAATATCTCCATCCTTCTGTAACATCGATCCAAGATACCGGAAGACATCTTTCTTAGGCACCACTTGGTCTTCCAAGCTCACCTCTTCCTCTTCCTGTGCAGCATTGCCGAAATCACATCTCATGTACTCAGTCTTAGTCCTGCTTATTCTAAACCCTTTGGCATCAATATCTGCCACAAGTTTAACTCAATTTGTAGAAAATACGTGCAACATTTATATTCAAATAAATTTGTTAAAAACTAGATTAAAAAATCTTTCCAATGATATTAATTATATACTATAAATATTAATATTTTTTAATATATATTTAGTCAAAGTTTTTTCTTGGGAAGCGCAAACAACAGATATTTAGGGACGGAGGGAGTAGTTTGAACTTGAGATGCACTCGGCAATTGTAAATTTGATGATTGACAGCAGCATGTTCATTTCAACAAAAACAAAAAATGCAGTGGTTCCTTTCTCAAATTTGTTTCCTGAACTTTTCAGGTTTTTGCCTCCTAAAGTCCTGATTACCTAGCTTAGATCTGATTCAACTTTATCTGAGCAAGCTGCATCATTTGGAGCTTAAAAAAACAAACTACCAGTCACCTTAAAAGTTCTCAAGTGCCATGCTGTGGACAGAGCTAACTTGTACAGGCTACAAATACAAGTTTAAACTGTTGACTGCTGTTATAACAAAAAAAAAGGCTGCAGATAAATATAATACAATCGTTATAGACAACATATCTAGAACTAGCATCAACAATCAAGCAATCATCTGTCCAACTATCCTCATTACAACATGGCAACTACTGTTCATCCGCACATAATGGAAATTTTTTCAGCAAACTGTACATGACATATTATCAAGCAGGTGGCTTTTGATGGTACTGAACTTTCAATAGCATGCATTGTTGACAAACTATCTGAAAGCTGCATTTAGTTCATTACTTCAGCATAAACATAGGCCCAAAGAAGATTAAAAAATATATAGTTTGCTGAAAGCCAATCACACAATAGTAACTTAAAGGACTTATACAAAAGAGACCAATTTATAATAGGAAAGCAATTCTGGGAACATAACATATAGCATTTGAAACATATGACTTCAAACAAACAGCACAAGTCATTAAAATTTTCTACCTCTTTTTTTTTTCTTTTTGGTGACTTCAACACTTACTGAGGTCGCATATCTAAACTAAGCTTACAAACATGTCTCAACTTTCAATGGCTACCTTGCAGAGTTGCAGTAGAAGGAGCTTGCGGTATTAATTAATTGGATAAGAAGTCTCAAGAAACAGGATAAGGAATGAAACAATATGTTCGCTAATAATGCAGCACCATATATATAGGAAACACAATCTGTTGCAAATCTAGACAGGTCAAGTAAGGCATATGCAGTTAGCCTATATCATAAGCAAATACAAGCTGTGTGGATGCTAGAGTGATCAATGGCCACTGCATGCTCACCTGCCCTGGTGACATTGTTCAAGCTTATCTCGCTGGTCCCACCCCTAGTTTCTCTTCATGCTGTGCCACGATAAGAAGTCCAAGAAGCAAGGAACAAAGGAGGAAACTGCAAAGATTCCTTAAATGTGCCGACAGTACGCACTTCCTTGCTATTCAAGCCATATGATATCAGCCTGTGTTCCCGATAGAGAAAAATGAACACCAAGTTGTTGTTGTCTGGATGAATGGCAACCACATTGTAACCAAGAAGATCTGCTTTGTAATCAGTGCTTCCAAACAGACGTAAATAGCTCACACTGTGCTTAAGGACCCATTTTCGTGTATCATTGTCCTCAGAACCCAGATTGACAGTAGATTAGAATAATCATTGGAGTCTCTTGTATAAACACGATCGGTGAGTTCAGAGGAAACCACCTGCCCAATTTTCTTCATTGATGCAATATAGGCACCCTTGGGATTGACCAATGAAAAACGGACGGCCGTCACTAATCCTCTCCCCACACCCACCTACGAACCGAGGACGGTGCTCTGATGATCCTTTTCGTCTTCCCTTCCAAATCCACCTCAGCAATCTGATTATCAGTCAAGAGCAAATACAACATGCTGTTCAAGAGGGCAGCATAAGGGGCCGTGCCCCTGATCTGAGGATCCCACCCATTCCAATGTCCTAGCTGCTTAACTTCTTCACACCAGTCAACCTGAGTGTGCCTCCACACCCAGTTTCTGAGGAGTAGGAGTGCACTGTTGCCAGGCTCCCTTCCTCCCGGCAGATGATCACCAAACGGAAGTATGGGGAGACGGCTGGGTCGAAGACCAAACAGGTATGGTTCAGTTGGATACGCCTGTCCCCCGGAGTACGCTCGCTGGGCACGCCGCCCACTGCTCTGTGGCGGGGTTGAACACAATATAGCCGAGCTCGCTATGGCTGGTGCTGTGATCAAAGAGGAGCAGCCCATTGCAGGACCCCGAGAGCCAGATGCTGTGGATGCCAGGCTGCTTCTTGAGGAAGGTGAACGCAGGGTTGACGGGAGGCGTGGATCCCCCAACCAGATCGATGAAAGATCCCAACTCTCCCGCGTAGGAGGGGAAAAACCCGTGGAGGGTTCGGGGGAGCTTCTTGCGGTGGAGAGGGTCCTCGATGAGGTCGCGCCAGCCTTTGGAGACGCACTTGGATCGGTGGAGCTCCTTGACGGGGAGACGGGAGAGGATTTCCACCAGGGGGTCGTCGAGGAGGCCAGCCACCGCGCTCTTCTTCGGGGCCCCATGCCGCTGCGGACGGAGAAGCAGATTAGGGGGGGAGCGGGCGTGAGGCGATGAGCGCGCGCGTTGCTTGAACCGAGGGTGCAGCGGAGCGACCGGCCGGCGGCCGCCAGACGCCGGAGAAGATGAGGATTGCCGATCCAGATGAGGGGTGTTTTAATGATTTATTTTATTTTATTTTATTATTATGCTCCATACCAGTAGCTGTATCGAGATCGGATTAAAATTGTAATCGGATTCAGATGTCATCTTTGCACCGTAATTTGGATTCGAATATGGATATAGATTTTTTCCCCCAAATACATGTACAAAACAGATGGATCGAATTTGGATTTTATTGGAATATTTACTCAATCCAGCTCAAAGTGCATATTATTAAATTCAATCACTACCAGAGAAATGTCTTTGGGCGATAGACAGATTCGGCCATTAGTCTCGAATTTTTTTTTTGTGTTTTTTAGTCCCGGTTGGTAACCCCAACCGGGAGTAAAGGTTCTTCAGTCCGGTTGGTAACCCTAACCGGGACTGAAGGTTCTTTTCCTCGAGCCAAACGAGAGGCAACCGGGACTAAAGGGTCAGTGTTCTTTAGTCTCGGTTGGTATTACCAACCGGACTAAAGGACCTTTTAGTCCCGGTTGGTAACACCAACCGAGACTAAAGTTCCTTCCAGACACAATTTAAAAAGGAGTATCCTATTCTGTCATATGTGTAGTATAACTCAGTTGATAACACACGTAAAGGCTAACTGTGCGGTCTTGAGTTCGAATCTCCACATTTTTATTCCAGACCTTACTGTAGAAGACTTTTAGTCCGGAACCTTAGTCCCGGGTCCAGACCCGGGACTAAAGGCCCATCCTCCAGTAGTGAATAGAGACTGTAGATTTTTACTACTACGTTTGTCGATAACCAAATGAAATATCAAATAGATTTCTAATAATTTTAAACATCAAAGTGAACTAAGTTTATAATAAAAAAATACTTAACAAATGACAAGTTAAGCAAAAATTTAAATAAAAATGGTAGAAAACACACTCGATCTCTAAAAAAACATTCCCACTTTTAAAAAACTTAACAATCTTTATATATATATTAGTTTTTGCAAACACAAGAAAAAGGTAAAACACACGACACATATTGCAATACATTCAAATTAGCTAGTTAAGTCATCAAATGACTAAATTTTAGTAACCTATGTGCTCGAGTAGCCATCTCGAATGAGAGGTGCATATAATGCATGGGCATAGAACCCGCCACTACTACAGTATAGCACTGTAGGGGCGGCTGGCCCAGCCGCTCCTATCAAGGTGTACTTACAGTGCACTCACTGTAGGGGCGGTTGGGGCAGCCGCCCCTACAGTGCAGCCGCCCCTACAGTGAGAGCCACTGTAGGGGCGGCTGGTGATTGAACCGCCCTACAGCCGCCCTTACAGTGGCTCTCACTGTAGGGGCGGCTCTATATTAAACCGCCCCTACAGTGGACCACTGTAGGGGCGGTTCAATCTAGAGCCGCCCTACAGTGCATTTTGCAGTAAGTAAAAAAATAAATATTTATATAATTGAAACCACAGCACAGTATATATATATAACTCAAACCACAGCACGACATATATATATAATCCATACACAAGAGAAGTGCAAAGTTCATCATCCATATAAGTTTTCCATCATCCATACAAGTTCCATCCACAACATAAGAGAATTAATACAAGTCCATCCATCCATACAAGTTCCATCATCATCAAAAGTCCATTACATCCATACAAGTTCCATCATCACCGACAAGTCCATTACATAGTTATAATTAACAAGTCCAAACGATTTTAAGTTCATCAACGTCCTAGAGCTAGCCTTTCAGTCTCACGAAGGTGTTGGAGAAGCGGATTTGTACCTAATTCGGAAATGAGGCTATGGTAAGTCCCTTTGACATGTATAATCTGGTCCAGTATGAAGTTGCAAAGGTCCCGACGATCTCTAGGAGCTCGTCATCCTTGTATGGGTCCCTTGAAGTGTTTTTCTCTTCGTTCCACTACAAGAGAATAAGTTTAGGTTTAGTATCTCATAGCATATGTGAACTTTCATACTACGAGAGCGAATAGGTTCAATCTTACCAAGTTGGGGTGTCTCCTGTACGGACCCCTGCAACTGATCATGCAACATACATAGTATCCACAATGTACACTCCCTGGCCTTTGCTTGGGGCACTGTGTATATGGAGATGTTAAGTAATGCTATTCACAACGACATAATGAAGTACCAGAGTAAATGACACTTACCGCACATAGAGTTTGATAAACAAATCAGACTTCCTGTTAGGGTCACACCCCTTATGGTGATCAACATAGAATCGAAATGCCCTGTTTGAATGATTATAGAAAATGCAACTTATTAGTATCCAAAGGTGAATGTTACAGTATATATAAAGACATAAAAGGTAATGAGGATTGTCGATATACATACGTCTTGAGAATCGCTATGAAGTCTTGTATAAACTCCACTGCAACATCCGCTGGATCAAAGACCCATGCCATGCTCCTTTCGACGTTGACACATATACAAATCCAATGATTCATGTTTTCACTTAACCTAAGAAAGAAACAGATAATCTCTTTAATTTGCATCAAACGAAATGTATCGAACAAAGCCTTAAGTATAGAGTCGAACTTACTCGAAGTTGTATGGTATGTATATTGTAGTGTTATGTTGGAGTTTTTTGAAACAGTGAGAGAGGAATGAGGCAACCCTTAGGGACTCTTCCCTTATCTTGTTCCTCCAGATTTTCTCCTTCTCTTGCACGTCTTTCCAGCATCTATCTCTTTGCAATCCAGTTTCCACTTTTTGGGGTACTTAAATCTTGTTTGTGCTATAGGTTGAGGGTCTACATACCCAGATTTGTAACTTGGAACCTGTTTCACAATGTGTGCTTGCATTCTACAAATCAGAGTGTTGTGTTAGTTACAATAAAGTCCAAATGTTACATTGGTACCATATCGAGAGGGCAAAGACTACTTACAGGCACCACGTGCGAATTAGATTCACGTCCATTTCTCCTAGGTGGAAGCAAGTCTGCATCTCACTGAAGCCGAAGGCAATTATCGAATATGGGGTTCCAAACGTGCCGGAAGGGATGGATGCCTGTATGGTCTCGAGTGTGTCGTTGGCATAGCACGCAAGTACCAATCATGGAACTTTTTCATTCCAAGTGGCATACACTGCATTATCCGGTTTGGTAGGAACTTCTTGCCTCTCACATATTCTTTTGGGCAATCACTAGACCATTTGATGGCTTCACATCGGGATACTTCTTTACCCCCTGGTGGAGTTTGCTACTGACGGCTTTCCTCATAAGGACGTGCGCTGCCATGTGCACTGCCATGTTTACGTTGGTTTCTCAGGCTTGAACTGGTCATGGGTATGCCACTTGTAAATCGACGTGACGTCCAAGATGGCTCATATACTGGCCTTGTATGGATGGGATACTTCCTCCTGAGTTCCCATTCAGGCGTCCCTCATCTTCTGCATGCCCACCCTTAGAAGCCACTCGTTCAGGTATCGTTTGTGTTTGTTGAGAGAGGCTGTTGATTTCCATCACGGCATTCCTCGGCACAGCTGGAGAAGGCCGTGGCATCTCATCATGTCCTGGCTCGGCAACAGTGGGGAAGGTTGTGGCATGTCATCATGGCCTTGCTCGACACGAGCTGAGAAGGTTGTCCATGTCTGGCCCGTTGTGTTCACGAGCTGGTGAAAATACCTCCCCGTCCTCCACATCTCTCACGGATGCACATCAGTGGGAGTTGGGGAAGCAACATTTAATTACAATGTCCGTTTGTCCAGAGGATGAACTGGTTCATAACCTCTCCTAGTAAATCCAGCCCTTCAGGAGTTGCGTAGTCTATCTTCCACGTCGTGAACTCGTGCTTCACGTATGCACCTCCACCGAGTGTAGTCCTGCAGGACGGAATTGTTGTGCCACTTGCCACCAGGAGGATGTGCCACACCAGTTGCCACCTCCATCACGTGTTTTTGCCTGCCGACGAGGACCACCAAAGTGCAACTAGTTGGCTCCCGTATCGATCGACGGCGGTTGTGCCTGCAGTGGAACCCTGGCTGCTTGGAACATTTGTGAGGTGCTGCCAACTAGAGCCCAGTTTCTCCCGGTGGCCCCATCTGTGATCGTGGCTCCGTAGATAATCCTTGCGCCTCCACGCCTTTGCAACTAGAGCTGTCACTTGGAGCTCAAGCCAGAAGCTCGGTCTCTGCCATGTTCTTGTACATGTGATGCTCTGCCTGGAATCCACGCTTCCATGTCGTATGTTTTCCCTACCCCTCTGGTCCGGCCTCTGGGAAGGGCATCAGTTCTGGGCTTTGCAGACACTATAATGGGCCTAACTCACTTCTTTGTAAGCATGGTCACGAACACTTTTTTACCACTTATTGCCCTTCCCAGCCAGCCTACCCTTGTGACGAGAATCAGTTTTACACCAATCCCTCTCGTACTTTGTAGCCACTCTTGACAACACTCGACGACTTCTTCAGTACTGTAACCCTCTATCATGGAGCCTCAGGGTATCTCGATTATGCACGTATCGACTTAGAACTGACATGAACCGCTCGTAGGACCACATTTCATGCAGTAGCAAGGGCCCAGTTGCCTGTATCTGATGAACCACGTGAATCATGAGATGTACCATTATATCGAAAAATGCAGGAGGTAGACACATCTGTAGTTGGTTCTGGGTCTCCACCATGAATTGATGTAGGTCCTCCAATTCTTTCTTGTCATATGACTTTTGAGAGATCTTTGAAAAGAAGTAGCACATGCGGGTGATGGCCATTTTTCAAGAACTCCGGCTTTAATAGCCCTAATTGCAACCGGAAGGTATACTGTCAGCATCATATGACAATCGGAGCCTTGCAGTGTGTGAATGATGGTCTTTCATCGACACTAGCTTCTTCAGGTTCGCTGAAACCCGGTGGGACTTTGACCCCCTAAGAAAATTGCATATCGCTCTCCTCTCTTCTGTGGTTAGGTTGAAGCTAGCCGCGGGCAGAGTGTATTTTCCATTATCCTGAAGTATCGGATGAAGCTCTGGCATCACTTTTAGCTGCACCATGTCTTTTCGTGATTTCAGACCATCCTTTGACTTGCCTGTGTCCATTAAGTAGCCATGAGACTCTCAAAGACATTCTTCTGCCGTGCATTGCATCAATGGCATGGGGGACCTCCAATTCTTTCCAATAAGGTAGTACTGAAGAAGATCGATTGTTTTCTTAAATGGTACGCCTGCAATAGGAGGTGTGCTCCTATCTCTGTTCGTTCCATCTGGATTCTTCTTTCCATAGACGACACGTATGTTTCTCACCATTCTGTATACATGTTCTCCATTAGGACGTCTCTCCGCCGGAGGTGGTTCATTCTCCACGGTGTTGTCATAGTATTTCAAGTACAGTTTGCTACGATACCTGTGACCAATCTTTAAGAAGCGTCGGTTTCCTTAGGTAAACTATCTTCTTCGATCCATCTAGGTACACCCATGTGGTACCATCCAAACATACTAAGCATCCCGTCTTGCCTTTGATCTGTCCAGACAAAGCAAACAACGCTGGGTAATCATTGGTGGTAACAAAAATTATTGCTCTACATATGAAATCCTCCCTTCGGAACGCATCATACATGGGCTCCCCATACCTCCATAGCCTCTCCATTTCTTGCATGAGAGGCTCGAGGAACACGTCTTATCAATGCCTGGTTGTTTCGGGCCAGAAATAAGAATAGTGAGGAGAAGGTACTTTCTCTTCTGACACAAATATGTTGGGATGTTGTACATGGTCAATATCACTGGCCATGTGCTGTGGTTGCTCATCCTCTCATAAAGGGATTCATCCCATCGGTGCTCAAGCTGAAACGTACATTCCGTGGGTCTTGGCTGAAGTCTTCGTGATTCGTA
Source organism: Coix lacryma-jobi var. lacryma-jobi (assembly GCA_009763385.1). Lineage (NCBI taxonomy): Eukaryota > Viridiplantae > Streptophyta > Magnoliopsida > Poales > Poaceae > Coix > Coix lacryma-jobi. Next base: position 312,910 of record VDCT01000469.1, on the reverse strand, counting down.
TCGAAGTCTTGCCACTGACTACAATCGGCCGGTGTGCAATCCTATCATCATCAACCTTACGCTCATCATACCACCAAGTCATGAGTGCGGCTTCCTTAGGGTTTTGGAACATACGCCTCAAGCGGTCGGTCACTGGCAGGTACCACATTACCAAGGCAGGAATTCTTCTCTGCTTTGCATCAGTGCCTAATGGAGTGTCCTCCGGGGACTGAGATTCTTGCACTGGCTTTTTTGTACCATTCTTATTCCTCTTCTTCCCCGTGGATGCTTTGCCCCCGCTGTAAAGGTCATTATTCTTGTACCGGCTGGCCCCACATCGAGGACATTTTCTAGATCCTTGAACGTGTCACCACGAAAAAGGATACAATGGTTGGGGCATGCATGGATTTTTTCAACACGCATTGTCAGTGGACTTACAACTTCTTCGCGTGGTATGTGTTGGCGGGAACTGAGTTTGGCTGTGGCAGCAACCATGACAGAAGATGCAACAGATCATCAAAACTACAGTCCGACCAGCCGTACTTAGCCTTCAGGATGAGGAGCTCAAGCACAAAACGTAGCAGCGTCCAGTGCATTGGACAACCCTTTTCAACACCATACACAGTCCCTTCGATGCCGTTTTCACCCTCTCCAAATTTTCGAGACCTTTTTTGCGGTTTTGGATTATTTCTGGTCCAATGGTCTCAAGCATTTCCTCCAAATTGTCAAATCAGCTTCATCCCCATCACGTGCTCCGCGCCATTAGCTCCATCACCTTCACCTGTTCACTGCCACAGTCCCGATCCATTTGATCACGAATCTCGTCCGAGAATTGGAACATGAATTGCAAGGCTTCATCCTCATATTCTGGATCACCGATGTCTAGTCCATCACCGTTGTTGTCATTGACAAGCACTTTTTCACCATGATGAACCCACACTGCGTAGTCTGCAACAAATCCTCGCACAATCAGATGTTCTCTGATGGTAGTGGCATCTGAAAATGCCATCTGGTTCTTGCAATCCTTGCATGGACAAACAATTGAATCTTTATTCTCTATCAGTGTCGCTGCATGCTTCTTTGCGGCTTCAATAAACTTGTCCACCTCTTCACGAAAACCTGCCTTGAACCTTAACAAACCATACATCCAAGATTTCCTATACTCCATCTTGTAAAAACAAAACAAACCAAGAAAATAAAGTAAATGAATCAATTTGTATTCCAATTTCAAGAAACATAAATTGCAAAAAAAAACAATCATTCACAAAAATACATGAAAGTAGGATGTAAATCTCCACTAAAATCAAGTAAGATCGAATAAAAAAGGGTGCAACCTCATTTATCTAACTTATTTACACTAATAGCTTCAAAACTAGGGTATAATTGCTTCATACATAGCTCAAGCACTTTTCTTTATTATAATTAATGTATAAATATTTTAATTTTATTAATTAGTTAGAATAAATAATTTTAAAGGCTACAAATATTTAACTAACTACAATTCTTTTGCTCACTACAATTCCCACACCGGTCAATTTTATTCCAATTTCATGAAACAAAAATTACAAAACAAAAAATAAAAGAACAAACCCTAGATCTACATGCACATGAAACATACAACAAATTAGAGTGTAAATCTCCACTAAAATCAAGTAAGATCGACTAGCCAAGGGTGCAACCTCATTTCCCTAACTTATTTACACTAATAGCTTGGAAACAAGGGCCTAATTGCTTCTTCATACAAAGCTCAAGAACCATGGAAGAGAGAGAAAAAAAAGCTCTAATTACTCACTAATCAACCATTAAAACTTCAAAAAAATGAGTGGAATAGCATTTTTTTACCTTCTACAAGCTCTCCATCCAAGTATTTGAGATCAAAACCTCCCCCTTAGTAGACCAAGTTTTAGGAGGAGTCCAAGGCCTCCCACCTTTTTTTCTCGGTTTGAACACTTGGTCCCGAGGTGGAAGAAGGCTGGCTGTAGCTTTATTCGAATGTCCACTGTAAGGGCGGCTGGTGATTGAACCGCCCCTACAGTGGAGCACTGTAGGGGCGGCTAATAACCTTGAGCACCAATACGCCACTATAAGTGCGGCTCCAACACCAGCCGCCCCTACAGTGAAAGGGACCTCGTACTTACAGAGCTTTTTTCAGGTAGTGCGCATTTGTTATTGTCAAAATGCTGCTTTGTGATCGAATCGGCCTCATTAAAGTGAATCATAAATTTCAAAAAGGTTTATATTGCTTGATTTGGGATTAAGTGAGATCATATTCCAACACCAATATGAATACAACAATAACATTCACTTCCCTAATAAGATCCATGCATGTCATATGGGTAGATGTAGAATCATGACATCACTTCACGTGTAAGCCACCTAGCTATGAAGTTACATTGTGATGAAACATGCTGCCATACAAATAGAAAAATGAACAAGGGAAATAACACAATAATGCATAGGATGTGACAAGAAGTTCTTATAACCATACAACATGCCAATGTTTAGTAAACTGATATGGGCATCTCTCACTTTCCCGTGTTTTGTTGAGATGAAGATGATACTAGAGATTGCAATTCATATAATATAATAGCTGCCATTACACATAAATGTCTAAACAAAACATCGCAAACACTTCCATTGCCTACTGTGTGCGCACATGGCTCCAACAAACAGTTCTGATAAGTATGGAGTATAAGGCGTAAGAGTAATTGGCCCATAATCATTTTTAAAGGACTACAGAACACGTGCTTCCTCGATCACGTCCATATCATATGAGATCATTTGTGCATGCTAATGCTGGAGAAGGAAAACAATGTTGCAATCCGGATGCATGGTTACCACATGCTAGTCAACCATGGCTTCACAGCTGTTCTTCCAAACAGCTCCCATAGCTAATCTGGTGCTTGGGGACCCATTTTGGTGTACTTTGGTGAGTCCTGATCAAGAGCCCAGACTGACAGTCCACACTCTTCCATCTCCAGCGACATAAAGAGGGAACATCAGGGGGACATCCTCTACACGGCCTTCTTCCACAATACAATGCAGAAGCCCCTGGGACTGGCCAGGAAGAGCACACAAGTATTTTTTTTAAAAGATAGAGCACACAAGTATTATCTGCGCCTACATGAAGCGTCGCGATGATGTGCCACGTCTTCCCCTCCGGTTCCACGTGAGTATATCATCCTCCTCTCTAGGATGAGGTAAAACTATACCATTAGCAAGGCGGCGCCGGGGACCCAGAAAGAACGGGTTTCAAGGGTGGGCCCAACAGGTAGTCTTGGTAGGCCCAGAACTATCCTAGAATTTGACTCAATATTTTTTTTTTTACTAGTCTGCAGAGCCATAAAAATTTGGCCCCGTTCTCCTTTCAGTCACTCTCGTCTCAACCCGAGCGGAGGCAACCCCCGAGGCCCGAGCAAGAGTCTGCAATGCGCTAACTCGTTCCCCCCGACCCCGACACAACCCGCGAGCGAGCGACTGCCCCCCCCCCCCCGCCGCTCGCCGCCGCGCCGGCGCCCGCTCCACACTGCCGGCCGCCCTTCCCGTCCCGCTCTTGCGTTTCTGCCGGCTCCGACGCCACCGTCATTCCGTCGGTGGCCGGTGCCCATCGCGTCAAGCCGCCGCTCGCCAGCACCCACGGCAGCCGCCCGACCGGTTGCGACCGTTCCAGTACGCGCTGCGGCGGCTAACCAACGGCTGGCCCTGCCCCCGTTGGCTGGTGGCCTGTTATGATTGAACTAGTCAGTATTTCTATTCCCAATTCCCAGATCCCATTTAGTCATCCCGCTTAGAATTCGGACAGTGGAGAATAATTTGCTGTCGTTTTTCAGAAAGCTCAGACATGAAGAAATCAAATATTGTATTTCTTTGTCAGACGATACTCCTTAGAGCATCTCCAACAGTTTGGTAAAATTGACTTGCCAAATATTGTGTTTTGACAAGTTGCTAAAATAATATGTCAAGTTAAAAAGAGGTTCTTTCCAACAGTTCCCTATTTTTACTTGCCAAATAAAAAATAGAAGGCCCACCATATAAGTCATTGACAGGTACCCGACCTCCTCGCTCGCAGATCGATCTTCTCCGTTGCGGTCGCGGTCGACCTCCCGTCATCAGCAGGAACATCGAAACTTGATCAATTGCATCTTACTCCAGCGGTGCAACTTTATTTATTAGCCGCCTTTTCACTAGTTGCATGTGCGATCTGTATCAGTCTACTGGTCGTTAATAGGGCTTCAGGTGCGACCGCGGCAAGGAAGAAGAATATGAGTTTTGCTGGCTTGCGGCGGCGGTGTCTGCGCGGCGACGCCTGACGGCCGGACGGTGATCGTGACGTGTGTGAACTCGGCGTGGGCAGCTCCAGGTTCTCTGCTGGACCTATTCCTGGTCCCCTCCTCCGCCACGTGCTCATCGTGGCCATGGACGCTGCCGCCATGGCACGATGCCGCGCCATCGGCCCGCACTGCTACCACTACGCCCCCCACTCCTTGGCGTCGACTTCGCCTCCGCCAACACGAGATTCTTCTTCGTGCAGCAGCCAAGCACGGGATTCTTCTACGTGCGGCTAAACAACCGCACCGTCGCCATGACCGAGGCGTGGCACCATGCGAAGGGGAGTTTTCCGGGAAGAACGAGCAGCCGGTGTTCAACGCCAAACAACTGGACAGTGAATTTTCCACGCACGCGCGGGAGTGAAGGCGGCAGAGCGGTGAAGCGCGATACACAGTCGCGCGCACGTATAGATAGGCGCGCGGATGCAAGATTTAGCAAGTTGCGAAAATTGGCAAGTAACTTTAGCAAACTGTTGGAGAATGATTTTGCTTATTTTGCCAAATTTTAAAGGATGACAAGTCATTTACCAAACTGTTGGACATGCTCTTACATTTTTAAAAGGACTAGTCATCTTTATGCCTGTAATTATTTGTCTAGAAAATCTATGATAAAGGATCGCTGCTTTAGTTTTGTTTGGTTTCATAAGTACCCTTGATTGAATTAGCATAGACAAGGGTGCAACATATTGTTGCTTATCTGTTATTTGGTAAAGAAAGTGGAAAATTATCACTGATGGTTAGCATAATTGAAAATTCCATATCTAGAAAAAAATGTATTATCACAATTTTGTTAACTTATAGCTAGGTTTATCGAAATTTTTCTTTGGACTTTATCGTATTGCACATAAAATTTTTTCACTAGAACTACCTGGTCTCAAATTCTGGGTCCGCCACTGACGGGTTTGTGACTGACTCGCGAAACCGCCATGTTTCCAACGACGACTTTTGCCTTTCTTCCCCTTCGCCTACTAGGCCGCACTGTGGCTCTAATGCCCAGTTTCTGACGAGTAGTAGTGAGCAGGCTTTACAATTTCAGCAAAATTTCACCAGAAATTTTCCGAAATATCGTATTTTTTGCTAGGGTCTAATTTTTTATATCAGTCAAAATTCATCTTTTACTCCAAAATTATACCAAACCGCACTAAAATGACTCTCCTTGTCCTCTAACTTTTTATCAAACCCTAGATTTTTTCAAATTTATTTAGTTTTCTTACTCGACGACACTAGCATATGTAGCTCGTCCACCGTTAGCCCACTGTTTTATCGCGGCTCTACTTCTATGGTATATTTTGTTATTTCATTAATATTACATAAATTTGTGATGGATGATGGATTAGATAGTTTTTAGTGAATAATATTATTTTTTAAAAAATTATTTGAATATTTGAATTTGATCCGATAGTTCTGAATTTCCGAAATACGCATTTATCGTGGGTGTCAAAAAAATCTACCGATAGAAAAAACCTTGGTAGTGAGTGGTGGTGGTTGTCATGCGCGTACGAATAACATCATGGTCAGTACTGGAAGAGGACGAGCTGAAAGTGGGAGGACGCGGTGGGGTCGAAGAGGAGAGAGGTGTGCTCGTTTGAAGTGATGACGACGCTTGGGTCACTGTGGATCTAGGTGCAGTGCAGCTTGGCACGCGCGCCCACTGCTCTCTCGTGGCCGTGGCCGCCGAGCGAGGCCGGTTGCACACGATGTACCACCTTGAAGAGGACGAGGCATCCCGGAGGCGGAGGAGGTTGAAGAGGACGAGGCCGTTGCAGGTGTCGAGAGGAAGATGGCTCGTTCTCGTGCACCACCTTGGACAGAAACGCGAACGAGGTATCCACTGGCGGGCGCGCGCGCGGCCGGTGCCGTCTCCGTCTCCGTCTCCACTATGCTGGCGAAAGCGAACCGGCCGAACCTCTGTGGTGGCATCTGCATATCCTGATCGGTGATCGCTGCCGTGGCCGTAGAAGAAGCCTTGTAGGGTCCGGGCAACCCGTGCAGTGGAGCCGCTGATCGCCGTGGATCTCCCGCCGAGCTGTCGCCGCGAAGAACGAGTCGGAGAGGCGGCGAAGGGGCTTGGCGAGGGCCTTCACGAGGGCGCCGTTGGGGTACTTGCTGCTCTCGTTCGCCATGCTTATTATGAGCTGTTCGATCCCTGCAAGAATTAATGGAACAATGCAAGGAGCTACAGAGTTGACCACAACTCAGATTCAGATCGAGTACACTACTACAGAACAGGTCATAGGCCGATTCTCAAAATCGTCTTTAGTCTCGGTGTTTTTGCCGCCCGGACTAATAAACCCTTTAGTCCCGGTCGGTTTCACGGACCGGGATTAAAGGGCCTGCCCCAACGGCTACTGCGCAGAGCTGTCGGGGCAGGGACCCTTTAGTCCCGGTCCGTGTTACCACCGGACTAAAGGGCACTCTTTAGTCCCGGTTGGTGCCACGGACCGGGACTAAAGATTTAGCCACGGTTTGTGGTTTGCCCCGGGATAAATGATCACCTTTTAGCTCCAGTTTTTAATACAACCGGGACTAAAGCTCCCGGTTTATAACGTGTCAACTTCTTCCTCCCCGAGCCAGAGACATTCAAATTTCAGTGAGCTTCTTGCTTGTTCTTGTTGTTGCTATTGCTTGTTCTTCATTGTTCTTCGTCTCCGGCGTCAATTGGTGATCTTCTTCGACTCCGTCATCGTCTCTTTACGTTTAGAGTAACTATTTTCATCTCCTACCATATCTTTTAATATGAGAGGAATTTAAATAAATTTATAGTTTGCAAGAACAAGCATAGAGAGTTGAGTAGTTTAAATTGGTTCATCACAATCACTTGATAGTTTTCTACTGCTAGGTAGTATCCATTCTATATTTCATACTTATGCAAGACGAGTAATATTGAATTTTAGTGTCTTTTTAGTTTATTTTCTTCAGAAAATATGGAATTTATAATAGTTTGCAACAATAAATATAGAGAGTAGATATTGTGGAAATTGGTATTGTTATATCATATTTTTCGATTATCTAAACAAATAGATAATTTAGAGCCTTTTTTATTATAATTGTTTAGAAAATTAGGAATTTGCATGTAATAGTTTAAAAGATGAGCATGGATATAGTAGATGACAACCGTGACCGGGTCCTCAGCCTCTCAGCATCGGATCCGAAACGTTTGCGGCCGGATCTTCCTCTCATTGCTTGCGGCGAGTGTAAGCAGAAGATTGTAAGGAGTACCGAGTGAAAAAGAGGGAATCGACAAGGGTCGTATATTATACAAGTGTCCGGACCATGAGGTGGGTTATTACCCCGCATTTGATTAATATGGTTCATTCGTATCGGTTTTGCTTGATGATGTTGTTTAAATTTCTTATTCTTGGTTCTAATTGCAGTGGGAGGGCACCAGCGGATGTAAAGGTTGGTACTGAGAGAAGAGTATGATCAGCACGTACGAAATTCTGTTGCACAAGAGGTTGCCGCTGAAGGTGATGAGGCAGTGAGTCAGCGGCAGCAACCCATCCATGCTGATGAAGCGAATGATCTGTCTATTTTAGTTGGGATCGGACGCGAACTAATTATGTTGCTTAAGTGCATTTTATTTTTAGTTTTTTAGTACTAGCTGCGATAGTCTTCGTTGTAGTCAAGCTTGTTTGAATTAATTAATCATGTGATGTCATGAGTGTTGTGCAATAACATGAGAAACTACTAAGTGCATGGTTGTAATATTTAATGCAGATGTTGTCACGCAATTGGATGTATAATGTCGATCGCCGCTCCAAAGAGTTCATTGCTGGCGTGCACTATTTCTTAGGTGTGGCTGAGGCAAACAAGCAGGATGGTTTCATGTGCTGCCCATGCGCCGTCGTAAGAATTTGAAGGAATATTCATGCCCAAGGACTCTTCATACGCATTTGTTGAAGTCGGGTTTCGTAACAAACTATATTTGTTGGACGAAGCATGGAGAAAGGGGGTTGTAATGGATGATGGTGAAGAAGAATTGGCCCACGCTGATATTATTGCTCAGTACGGTGCCTTTGATGATGATGCAGTGAGGGGAGATGGTGAAGAAGATGCGGCAGCGACAGAAGATGTGACAGCTGATGTTGATGCTCTTGGTGATGTCATTCGTGATGCACAAAGAGAATGTGAAAGTGACAAGGAGAAGGTCAAGTTTGAGCGCATGCTAGAGGTTCACAGGAAATTGCTATATCCCACTGCTGAAGATGGCCAAAAAAAAGCTGGGTACTACGCTGGAACTGCTACAATGGAAGGCAAAGAATGGTACATCCGATAAGGCATTTGGGCAGTTATTGAAGATAATAAAAAAGATGCTTTCGAAAGCGAACGAATTGCCCACCACTACGTACGAAGCAAAACAGGTCGTCTGCCCTTTGGGATTAGAAATCCAGCAGATACACGCATATCCTAATGACTGCATCCTGTACCGTGGGGAGGAATACGAGAATTTGGATGCATGTTCGGTATGTGAAGCATCACGGTATAAGATAAGGCGAGATGATCCTGGCGACGTAGAGGGTGAAGAACGTCCAAGCAGGAAGAAAATCCCTGCCAAGGTTATGTGGTATGCTCCTATAATACCACGCTTGAAACATTTGTTCAGAAATAAGGACAATGCAAAGTTGTTGCGGTGGCATAAAGAAGACTGTAAGGTAGACAATATGCTGAGGCACCCAGCTGATGGATCCCAGTGGAGAGCGATAGACAGAGAATTCCCAGAGTTTGCAGATGAGGCTAGAAACTTGAGGTTCGCTTTAAGTACGGATGGTTTTAATCCTTTTAGGGAGCAAAGCAGTATTCATAGCACTTGGCCAGTTACTCTATGTATCTACAACCTTCCTCCGTGGTTATGCATGAAGCGGAAGTTCATTATGATGGCGTTGCTCATCCAAGGGCCGAAGCAACCTGGCAACGACATCGATGTCTACCTGAGGCCATTAGTTGAGGAACTTCTACTTCTATGGAGCAAACCAGGCATACACGTGTGGGATGAGTACAAACAGGAACACTTTGACCTGCGAGCATTATTGTTCGTAACAATCAATGATTGGCCGACTCTAAGTAATCTTTCAGGCCAAACAAACAAGGGATATAATGCATGCACACACTGTTTTGAAGACCTTGATAGTTTATTTTTGAAAAACTATCGGAAGGTCGTGTATGTTGGGCACCGTCGGTTTCTTCCTGTGGGCCACCCAGTAAGAAAGAAAGGCAAACATTTTAAAGGTAAGGCAGACCACCAAACCAAGCCTCGTAACCGAACCGGAGATGATATACTCGAAATGGTGAAGGATACGAAAGTAGTATTTGGAAAGGGACGGGGCAGCGAACCTGTTCCCAAAGACGTTTCGGGACACGCACCCATGTGGAAGAAGAAGTCCATATTCTGGGAGCTACCCTACTGGCATGTCCTAGAGGTCCGCCATGCGATCGACGTGATGCACCTGACAAAGAACCTTTGTGTGAACCTGCTTGGATTCATGGGTGTCTACAGGAAGCCTAGGGATTCACTTGAAGCACGACAGGACTTGCAGCGCATGAAAGAACGAGACAACTTGCATCCGGAGAAGACAGATGGCGGGCGCCAGTACTTAAGCCCTAAGAAGCGGTCTGCCACCACAGAACCAAAGGCCCCACCTCCAAAGAAGAAGGCTCCTGCATCAGGAAAAAAGCCCAAGAGAAATTAGCTTATGAAAGACTGATGAAGAGTTAGAAATTACGGTGAAAAAAGATGTGCGAAATTTTTTAGATGAATGTGACGCCGCTGCTAAAGCGAAGAGGAACCCGGAGAAGCCTTACCTCTTGTTAAACCCACAGGAGTTAAGGAAAAGGGTGGACCAACATGGTATCAAGATGCGTGAAGCCCGAAAGGCTCCGCGAAAATCAGATTACGAACGCTCTCTTATGAAGTCCGCAAAAGAACAACATCCAGCAAGAAGAAAGTGGGAAAGGGTGTTCCACAGCTCGGGGAAACATCAAGACCTTTGTCCCTGTTAGTTGTGCAAAATCAGTATGGTTCAAACATGGGCGGAGTACAGAGGAAATCTGGAGAGACCACTTTGTCTGAGATGGACTCAATGGAAAAAAATTTCATTGACAGCGGTCTCCCGTACGACACCATTAAAATATTGCTACTCTGGGCTGGAGTTTCTACGGGTGGAAGTAGTTGATGAATGGAGGAGAAATTTTGCACCGGACAAGAGTCTAATGAACCCCAATCACTTACATGTACTTGTACGCAGATGTTTGCAATCAACAAATGGTGCATGGAGGCTTCTAAAGACGGTGGTGTCAATTGGATTTTTGTCCGAATTCGGAACCATCACTACTTCCGTGGCGATGACCTAATCTAGTCCAGATGGAGGAATTACACCACCGCTATGTCATATGGACGCACTGGACAAATCGCTCCTTAGCTGCTACTGTTTGTAAGTGTTTCTTTTATAGTTTTTATTGAACTCTCTAGTATGTGTATATAGTAGTATTCTTACACACATACTTGTGGATCGACTCGATTTTTGCAGGTATCAGATGACTCAGCTCAGAGATAAACACGACAATTCTGTTGAGTTTGTTGATCCATATATTGTTTTCAAGGCTCCAAACCCTTCAGCGACTTGGAGCGATGAGTCGTGTACGAATCTCATGAGGTTCTTCGTGAACCAAAAAGATAGAGAAAGAATTCTCTTCCCATACAACTTTAAGTGCGTGAGACATATATAGTTAATAATAAGTATGTGCACATTTTATTTTACTTAACCCTAATAATATAAATATGAATCATGTGTATGAACAGCTATCACTGGATATTGATGGTCATCGATCTCAAACAAAGCAATGTGTTAATCTATGACTCGTTGAGCATGAAAGGATCAAGATGCCCAAGAGGGGGGTGAATGGGCCTTTCTAAAACTTCTTGCAAGAATTAAAACCTATCAAGCCCAATTACCCCCTAGTGCCTAGAAGTGTGTGAACAAGAATCAACCGTACAAAAACTATTGACTATTGCTACACATTTCTACTCTAGCATGGCAATTCAATTCATGAAAGAACAACAAGTAAATGCGGAATTGAATTGCTCAAAAGTAAATGCGAAGTAAAGAGAGTAGAGATGACACGACGATCTTTTTGCTGAGGTATCGAGGTGTTGGCACACCCCCCTAGTCCTCGTTGGAGCACCCGTGCAAGGGTATCGCTCCCCCTTGATCCGCGCAAGGATCAAGTGCTCACTACGAGCTGATTCTTCGCCACTCCGGCCCGGTGAATCGCTCGCTACCGGTCACAACATGGCTTGGGTCATCCACAAAGCCTCCGGATGATCACCAAGCACTCCGATCGCCACCAAGCCGTCTAGGTGATGCCGATCGCCAAGAGTAACAAGCTAGAACTCTCACTTGACCAACACAAGACCAAAGAGATGGATGGATGCACACTTGCTACTCAATTCTCACTAGGAGGTGTCTAATTCTCACAATTAGTAAATCACTCAACCTCACTAGGGCTCTTGCTCTTTCTCACACTCACAAGGTGTCTCTCAGCAGATGGAAATGACAAGAACACTCAAATGGATGGAGGCAAGGAAGTATATATACCCCTCAACCCGACCATCCAAAATCAGCACAACAAGTATTTTGCGGGGGCATCGGACGCGCCGATGCCAGGCATCGGACGCTCCGATGACCCCGTCCAACGGTCTACTATACCTTCTTGTCAGACATGATTATGGAGCATCGGACGCTGGGGAGCATCCGATGCCCCTGCATCGGACGCGCCCGATGCCGAAAAGACCTCTCTGGAACCTCTCTGCATGGCCATCGGACGCTGGCCCTCAGCGTCGGATGCCGGCGTCCGATGCCCTGCACAGTTCACTCCCAGGTGAACAGTGACACCGGACGCTCCGATGTGGCACCATCGGAGCCTCCGATGCCACGCACCAGACCAAACCCTAGGTCGGTGTGGGCATCGGAGCCTCCGATGCCCACTGATCCAGCATCCGATGCCCATACCAAGGGCAAGATCAACTCGGATCGCGACGCGGTCTTAACGACTTTTGATCCTCTCGACATAAGGCATCTCTCTGAGCTACCTAGGGCTATGAAATAACAAGTGTGCACCACACCTACCTCAATAGACTCATCTAGGTCAAGCTACTGATTCACACCCCTCTTTATAGTACGGCCAAAGGAAAAACAAAGACCTAACTACCTAAGTGTCCTCCAACACCATGCGACACTTAGCCTAGCCTACCACCGTCTTCGTCGTCCATCCTTTGAAAACCGAAACGATTTCCATCGCCAGGGGACATGAACTCCATATGCCCGTATCGTCGCCATTACCGTGACCTAACTCATCTCTGTTTCTGCAAAACACACGTTAGTCACAGTAATCTTGTGTTTCATCCAATCACCGAAACCACTAGGGGCCAAGATGCGTTCAATCTCCCCCTTTTTGGCGATTGATGACAACACGAGATCGAGTATAGAGAGAAGAGGTTTTTAAATCATGACATGTATGAACTTGCAATAAATGAGAGAAAATGATTAGGGGCAAGTTCAAACATGTCGTGCCATCATCCTGCACTTAACAAGTTAGAGTGAATAGCAAGTGCAAGAGTAAAGAGCTCATATACATAAACAAGTGAGAATTAAGCACAAGTAATGAGCGAAGCGAAATGACATGTCATATATAAAATCATAGTGAGCACAAACATGTCATGAGATCCATAGCATAAGTATATAACAAATATGCACAAAAGATGCGATAAGTAAAGAGCGTATGTGAATATAACACATCAAAGACACAAAGCCCTCTCACAACACTCCCCCTATCGCTATACTCGGCCACTCTCCCCCTTTGGCATCAAGCGCCAAACTAAGCGTCGGAGGGCGGAGGTGGTGCAGACGAGTCAGGAGCCGTCTCTGGAGGGCGCTGAGAGAACTCAAACTGTTGTAAGTACTCCTCTGAGTCGGAAGAAGTGGTGCTAGTAGCCTGCTGTCCCTCGGAAACTGGAAGTGGCTGCGAAACGGTCAGGGTCTGCTCTGGCACTAGCAGCTCTGCCTGCTCTGACTCTGGCACTGACTCTGTCGCAGTCACGGTAGTAGTGTCAAGCTGAGTAGTGGAGTGCGGAAGCTCATGTATCGGAGGTAACTCAGCCTGCACGGTCGTCGTGGTCTCGGACTGGACGGGCTCCGTCTGCTCTGAGGACGCTACTGAGCTCGGAAGAGTCTCGGTAGTAGAAGTGACTGGAGCTGTAGACGTCCGGACTGGGTCCTGCAGATCTGGCGTGGGGAACCCAGTGAGCTCGCTGAAGGTGGCCGACAGATATCGAGTCACAGAGGTCGTCATAGCGTAGAGCGACTCTGTCGGCCTGGGAGTGAACCCTGTCCGTAGCGGACTGAAGAGCGGGGCCCCCGCTTGGAGTAGTAAAACTCGTGAACTGCGAGGAGCTGGGGCCCGGAAGCTGCTGCTGGTGCTGACCAAACTGCGGTGGCTGACCAAACGGCTGAGGAGGGACGGGAGGCTGCCACTGGAGCTGGTGCTGAGGTGGTGGCTGCTGCCACTGCCACTGGGGAGGACCGCTGGCCAGTCTCTCCATGAAACTCAAGGTCTGCTGCTGGAGGGCCATCATCTGACGCTGCAGGGCGTCTGAACGCTCCTGAGCCTGCTGCTGTGCAAGTGCCTGCTGCTGGGCCAACCGTTGCTGCTCCTGTGCAAGCCTCTGGACGTCCTGAGTGACAGTCCTCTGCTGCTCCTCCATCCGTGCTAGAATAGCAAGGAGCGCTGGATCGAAGGAAGCAGTACCGCTGGACCCTGCCTGGTGGTCGTGTGCACGCGGCTGGTAGCGAGGCGGGAGCTGGTAGTCCTCATCTGAGCTGTCCGTGGGATCCGAGGCCGTGTGGGTCACCACCCTCGAGATCGGCAAGTTCCTGCTCCTCGAGCGCCTGAACGGCCTCGTCCTGCTGCTGGGCTGACTCTGGCACCTCAGGTCTCTGACGTGTGCTAGTCTGTGCCTGCTGCTCTGGCTGTCTGCGGTCCCGACCGTATCCCAACAACTGGCTCATGTTATACTCGGGGAATACGGTCGCTGACCCTGTGAGGGACTGACTAAGGCGAGTACCTGTAGTGGCAGCTACCTTCCAAAGAATGTAGGAGATCCAGTGCGCGTACGGTAGCTGCCTGCGGTCCTTAATGCCCTCTGCCACTGTGTCCTCTATCTCACACAAGATGACGTCCCAGACGTTGAACTCCTGCTGCCTGACCATATATGCAAGAAGCCATAGCTGCAGCCGTGAAAGTCCCTCTCCGAAGCTGACCCGAGGAAGTAAAGTCCGCCGTAGGATCGCGTTGAGGATCCGAGCCATAGGGGTGAGATCCCTCGGAGTGCGGCTCGAACCCTCACCGAACGGCTCTGTGAAGCATGGACGAACCAAATCTATCGAAGGCTGGGCGCCACCGTGAGGGCGATGTGGTGGCTCTGTCCGGTCGTAACACAAGTCGTGGATCCGGGTCTGTGATCGTGTTAATCCAAACCAATCCCGGATCTCGGACGAGAACAGTCTGTAGTGGTCCCCCTCAAGTGCAAACTCAATAGTCTCTCGGTCGGGGTGCACCCACAGCGAAGCGTAAAACTGAAATACCCAGTCCTCAATATAGGAGCCAGACCGCCCCAGTAGGTCTGCCAGACCAGGTAGGAAGGTGAGTATGGGGCGAATCTGCTCTCCGGCTGCGCCTACAACTGCCTCAAGTGAGCAAACACGCTGGGGCCGCAAAGAGATCCCAGCGTTCCTGTATCCCTGGTAGAAGTCCTCCTGCAGCACTGTATAGAAGGACGGACCAGCCTGCTCATGTCGCTCCCTGGGAAACCACTGCTCCACTGGCACAAGTCGAAGGGTCTCGATCTGTGAGCAAGTGGCGCCCCTGAGGTCCAGTCACGGTATCGGTGGAGGTGCACGCCGCGACGGAGGACGGGCTCCCCGCAGAGGGACGTCGGGCCGGGGTGGCACCGCAGTCCTGCGACGGGTCGACCGGCGTCGTGGAACCCCTCCTCAACCTCCTCCTCTGCCTCTGCCTCAGGTGCCTCTGCTGCCTCCTCGACTCTGCCTGGCCCTGCCCTAAGCTCTCGGGCTCAACGCCGGGCGAGGTGAACGTCGTCCGACGATCGACAGCCATGAGCATGCCAGTCGGCGAACCGTGGCGACGCTCGACCTCCTTGATCGCTCTGCGCTGCTCGGGGGACAGCCGATCCTCAATCCTAAGTCCGCCCGCACTGCCACCTCGCTCTACACGCTCGGCGGCGTCTGCCACTGTCTGAGCCTGAGCTGCCTCTCGCTCCTGACGAGTGCGCTTCCGGCGCACGATAAGCTTCCCCTTCCCAGGCCTCCGACCGGAAGGGGGACGATGGGGAGGAGAGTCGTCGGGGCCACCACCAACGTTCTTGCAGCGCATAGCTGACAAGAACGAGAAGAACGGTCACTGAGAGAGCTGAACTGCCACTGAACAGAACCCACTGACTCTGAAAAGCACGGACAACAAGCTGACAAGAAAAACACTGGCGCAAAAACTCCCCCTGACACTGAGAAACACTGCCGCTGTCACTCGCGAGGCTTGGCCTCGATCCGTACCCGCGGGCTTGGCCCCGGGTTAACTGACACTGCCCAGCTGCCACTGACAACGGACACTGACTCGCTGACGATCCAACAAAACGAGCCTAAGAGCGAGGTAAGGAATGACGGTCCGGGGTCCACATGGCAAACCAAGGTGTTGGAGGTTTGACCGGTCGAGGAAGGCGCCGGAGAGTGGAAGAGACGCGAGAGAAGCTCTCCGGTGAAGAGGCCCGAAACGGCGGCGAGCTCCGGCGATGGTGGGGGAGACACCCCGACGGTATTCTGACGAGGGCGCGCGTGGGGGGGCGAGGAGAGGGCGGTCCGGCGAGGAGGAGCACGGACGCGGCGGAGGTTGAGCGGCCGGCGGCGAAGGCTCGGGCGAGGGTGGGTGGCCGGCGGTGAGTTAGGTTTGGGGCGCGGGGAGCACGACGGCGGCTGGGGTTCGGGAGCGCGAGGAAGAAGGAGACGATGAGATATGACGTGTGGGACCCAGATGTCAATAGAAGACCTATTGCGCCGCTTAAAGTGGCATCGGACGCGCCGATGATAACGCATCGGACGACGCTCCGATGCCAGTCAGAGAGGGTCAAAACCGCTGAGATCACATCGGAAGCTTCCGGCGCCTCAGCATCGGACGCTGGGGAGCGTCCGATGAACCATCGGAGGCTCCGATGGTGACACATCGGACGCTCCTCCGCTACTGTTTCAGCCGGGGCTGCCTACAGTGCAGGCATCGGATGCTGGACCAGCGTCCGATGCAGCGTCCGATGCTGCATCCGATGCTCTATTTGAGCAGTTTCGAAGATCTCCGTCGCGGCTCCCTTTCCCAACCAAATTCCAACTCAAAGAAGAAGCAAATAAACACCAGTTGAAACCTAGTATGAGCATCCTCACAGAAACCCTCTATTTTATAAATATTTTGCCATAGGCTACATATCATTTTTAGGTAAATAGGCGATAAATCCCGAGGAGACAACATGTGGCCACCAAAACTAGGGGTCTCAACCATTAGGAGCCTCAAATGCTCCCCTAGCGGTGGACGAACACAGCAGTTGCTCAAAACATATCCGAAAAGAAACGACAAAGCAACAAACATGCATATGCAATGCTATACGGAATTTTGAATCTAGGTTGCTTGTCAAGTTTGCTCATGGGTAAGCTTCTTCACACGCTTTTTAGGGCGGTTATCTTAACCACGTCTGACAAGCCTATGTGCATAGCATAATTTAAACATGGCATATTACAATGTAATGCAGAGACAACCCCCTTTCACCTTTTGACAAAGTTACTTAGATCAAGCACATTAAGCTCACTTCGCAATCTACAAAGGGTGTTCTCATCTAGGGGTTTTGTGAAGAAATCCGCCAATTGATCTTTGGTTCTAACTCCCTCTAAGGATATATCTTTCTTGGAAACATGATCTCTAAGAAAGTGATGGCGAATATCTATGTGCTTTGTGCGAGAGTGTTGAACCGGGTTGTTAGCAAGCTTAACCGCGCTCTCATTGTCACACAACAAAGGTACCCTTTCTAGAACTACACCATAGTCTAAAAGGGTTTGCTTCATGTAAAGGATTTGAGCACAACAAGCACCCGCGGCTATGTATTCCGCCTCGGCGGTGGACAAGGCCACACTATTTTGCTTCTTCGAACTCCATGACACTAGTGATCTCCCAAGCAAATGGCACCCTCCGGATGTGCTTTTTCTATCAATTTTGCAACCCGCGTAATCCGAATCGGAATACCCAACGAGTTGGAAGTTAGCTCCTTTGGGATACCAAAGGCCAATGCTTGGGGTGTGCTTTAGGTACCTAAGGATTCTCTTCACCGCTATGAGATGTGATTCCCTAGGATCGGCTTGAAAACGAGCACACATGCACACACTAAACATGATGTCGGGCCTAGATGCGGTCAAATATAACAAACTACCAATCATAGAACGGTAGAGAGTTTGATCAACCGGGTTACCTCCCACATCTAGTTGAGGTGTCCGTTGGTTGGCATTGGAGTCTTGATAGGCTTGCAATCATCCATGTTGAAGCGCTTGAGGAGGTCTTTTGGTACTTCTCTTGAGATATAAAAGTCCCTCCTTCAATTGCTTGACTTGAAAGCCTAGGAAGATGTGAGCTCGCCAATCATAGACATCTCGAACTCCTTCGACATCAAGTCACCAAATTCCTTGCAATAGGCTTCATTTGTTGACCCGAAGATGATATTGAAAGGACCTTGATGTCGCCTAGAGGGGGGGGGGGGTGAATAGGCCTGTTTAAAATCACAGCTCAAAACTTTGTTAGAGATGCCCGGCACTACCGCCCTAAGCCCGGAACTGCCGCACCCCGGCACTGCCGGCCTCAGCCCGGTACTGCCGCGCCAACAAACTGCCCGAGCCTGCAATTCAAAAACTCGCCACAGGAAACCAATTCTATATGAATAGAAGTGTTGCTCTTGGTTAGTTCCTGAACCTGCAGAACCAACTCAAACCAAGCCAAATATGTTGTATGAAATAGATCGGGGCAAATCCTAGAATCAATCACAAGCTCACAAGTATGATGAATGAACACAAGTAAATACAAGAGACAAGTGATTTATCCCGTGGTTCAGCTCGCCACCAAGGCTTGCCTACCTCCACGTTGTTGAGGATGACCACTTAGGTCAAGAGCTTTGCAACTCTTCCTCGGTCTCAAGTCAAGGAACCAAATCCTTGAAGTGAGGGGTAATTCTACTAGCTCCACAAGAGGATTACAAACTTCCCGCTGCTCACCACAAGCACGGGAGCTCGCCGGGCGACGCCTAGCCGTCTAGGAGGCTTCACCTCCAAGAGTAAAAGATGCACAACGAAGATCGACGAAGCCCGACAAGTGCTCAAGGTTTGGAAGGCTCTAATATGCTCTCTAGCTCTTAATCACACAGCCCCAACACTTAATCATGCACTAAGCATGTCACTCTCACAAGAGAGGGTTGGGGAGAGCTCTCAAATGGCTTTGGATGTGTTAGAAGTGTTTTGGGCACCAGCAGCCAGCTCTGGAGGCGTGGGGTGGGTATATATACCCCCACACCCAAAACTAGCCGTTGGAGGTCAGAAACTAGCCGTTACTGGCTGTACAGGCCCGGCACTGCCGCACTTAGCCCGGCACTGCCGGGGAGCGGCACTGCGCTCGACAGAGCGGCACTGCCGCAGCTCCCTGAGACAGCACAGGTGACCTCACGAAAAACGCCATAACTTTTTACTCCGAACTCCGATTTCAGTGATCTTGGACTTTCCGGAAAGCTTGTTTCGAGGGCTATCCAACCCTACAGAGAACAAGCCCAAGATCAACAAGTGCAGGTGCAGTGCTAAGTGTTTTCTCTCATGTTAGCACTCGGGTTCGGTTAGTTTGAGCACTTGAGACTTGTCTATGATTCGTATTGCATCCCCTTGATAGTACGGCATAACTATACTCAAGACAAAGAAAATATAACCATTTTAACCACTTGAGTCTTCAATGTCTTCATATGCCATTTCTTCTTGATATCACTTCAAAAGGGGTTGCAATCATCTTTGTCTCCTTTCTTTGAGCAAGCACACCTTGAGCATGTGACTTGAACCATTTCCACACATATGAGTTCAATCCATGGCTTCAAGTCACTTCCACTAATGATTTGATCCTCAACACAATATGAATCCTCATAGCTTGATTAGTACCTCGACTCAATGCAAGTACTCTCTTCTTCACCCTAGCCATAGTACCTCGGTCTCCTTGACCTTCACTCTCGCTTAGTACCTCGAAGCCCTTTCCTTGCTATCTTCACCTTATCAAGCCACACTCAAGTCACATCATATTGAGCATCCATTGAAAACCATTTCTTCAATATTGTGATCCTTGCTTGAACATCTTGTAGATATGAATGTTGAGATCAATCAAGCTTTAGTTTGACTCACATAGAGACATATATGGATCATCATTAATATGGTCAAGCCAATTCACGATTCCTTATATCCTCTCCTTTTGGCTTGACACTCAAACACTCACTTCAATCTCCATCTTCATACTTCTAGCTTGATCAAATCAATGCAAAGTGATTCTCCAAACACTTATCCATACAAGCAAACCAATGTAGAGATGACATATATCCAATATGAGTTAAGTCCTTGTCATTTGACCTTTGCTTGGCATTTACTCACTTATGCATTCTTGATTCATTCTTCAACCTTGATCAAAGCTATTTCACTATCAAACTCTTCTCGCTCATGAAAAGCAACCCATTGTTGAGACCATTCCAAAATCATCAATCCATGTCTCACTTGTCATTTGCCAAATATGCTTGCTTTCTCATGATGCCATGATATCCCACAACATAGAAGCCATATCATCAACTCTATTTGCATTGTTGTCTTTTGCTTGAACAAGATTGTTTCCATGATCTTCCAATACAACAATACACAATTTTGGCCTTCATTTCAACACTATGTGGAATATCATCAAGTTTGCTTTTCTTGTTGAACCTTTGATACACTTAGCAAACTTGTTAGACCTTTAATTATGTTGTCACTCAATTCACCAAAACCCACTAAGGGCTAGATGCACTTACAATCTCCCCCTTTTTGGTGATTGATGACAACACAATTAAAGCTCACAAGAGATTGATAAACATTAAGATTTTGAATCCTATGATATAGTGAGCTCCCCCTAAATGTGTGCATTGAAAGGAATTTCAAATTTTGGCTTCAAATGCCAAATGCACATATTTGAGACAAAGTGTGGAAACTCTCTTATATCTTAGCATTCGTGGGGTGCAAGGTGTCAACATGATAACCGTGATGCTCATAAGACAGTTCATGCACTCAGAGATTGCTGGCCAGCAGAGAGCGGCACTGCCGCACTAGAGAGCGGCACTGCCGCACTTGCCTGACCAACACTAGAGAAACAAGCACAAGCACTCAAGGCATGAATGTCACACAATAGCATAAATGATTCTTGTCAAGAGCATCAAATTAAATTATCCTTGCACACACAACATAAATCTTATATGCCTCTCCTTTACCCCTTTCCATCCTCATATCAATCTCTCTTCCCTTACAATGTCCCCCAAAATTTCTCCCCCTTTGGCATTAATCTCCAAAAAGGATCTCTCCACCCAAAAGGAAGAAATGATGGTAGACAAGTGAGGGATAGAGGTAGGTAAAAGTTTAGCATATATGATTTCTCTTCTATGTTTTTCTACCAAACAAAGTATGCAACACTTTAAGTCAAGATTCTCAAGAGGTTAGCATATTTAGCTCATACCTCACATAGGTGACATAACATGAGACAAACTCACATAATCACCACAAGAGGTATCAACCAAATATCTAACTCATTCTCTAATCGTCACCATAAGAACAAACTCATGGTGTGACTCAAAATATTGCATACACATGCACACTCTAGCATGTAAGGGCCTAGATGCACAAAGGTAATACAAATGTTCATAGAGTGATATACCTTTGTTCTAAGCCTCATAATCTCCACCATGATGATGATTTTGAATTTAGTGCTTTGATGGGCCTAGCACTTCATTAAGCAAAAGATCTCATTTGTGCCCATCTCTCCTTTTCATCATCTTCAAGGAGACATTTCAAACTTGTGCTCCATCTTAGTTGAAAATCCATTGCTAGCTCTTGTTTCATTTTGAGATACCAATTGAAGACATATTTTTGATATACCAAATTGAAAGATTATCCACCAATATCAATTGAAATATGATCTTCATAGTTTGACACCAATGGAAGGAATCTTCACAAGTTGATGCCAATAGAATGGATGCTCGTATCTCATAATATCACCTAGATGTCTCCTAGGGAATGCTCACAAAGACAAGAGATAACATTAAATTGCACAAGCTACAGTTTACAACTAGTGACCATTTGGATGTGGAAGGCATGTGGATCACTAATTGCAAACCTCATAACATAGACTAAATTCCCCCTATTTGATAGTGCATACATATGTATGTGGAAAGTAGAACATATGCACTTTTGGTCAATTAAGTCCAATCAAGGGATTTAAGCTATATTATGGAGAGTAGCTACATAAGAGTTAAAGTTGCAATCCAAATGAATATGAGAGATATCTTTACCAATTTGGATTGATTTGGTTATGTAGCATACCCAAGAGAAACTCATTCTCACCAAGAGACTACACAAGTTCACTAGAAGAAAATGTTAGTCTCAAAAGACACAAGACATAGAATAGACTCCCCCTTAATATGTGCATCAAGTACTCGAACTACTTGTGAAATGCACTTGAATCACTTTAAGAGTCTAGAGGAGTTCATGCTATATCTTGGTCAAGGCACACCAAATTTGCAACAATTGAAATTATGCCAAAGAGAACATACCACCACTTAGGTAGAGAGATCACCACATAGATTTTCATTGATATGACCATCATAAGTGAGACTTGATGATATGGATGGCCATACTTTTCACTGATGATTCATGGTGAAATTAAAGCCTATCTGTGATCATCCAAGATCCACATTAGGTTCCTAGTTCTTTCCTACATGGATTCCTGGGTGATCAAAGGGATGGATCATGTGACTTGATGAGCTTTAGATGAAGAATTAGCAATGAACATCCAATCTTACTTCTTTTCTCAACTCACATAAATATAGTTCTCCAAAGGATTGGGGCATCCGACAACAAAACTAGGAGCATTCAGTTTATAAA
This sequence comes from Coix lacryma-jobi var. lacryma-jobi, assembly GCA_009763385.1. Lineage (NCBI taxonomy): Eukaryota > Viridiplantae > Streptophyta > Magnoliopsida > Poales > Poaceae > Coix > Coix lacryma-jobi. The sequence goes on along the minus strand of VDCT01000469.1, from coordinate 290,313 downwards.
GACTGAGACCTCCAAGAATAATCTTTGGAGCACCCAAAGATTCCATTGGAACTATCCATCCTTTTGAAGTTCTTCTTTCTCCAATGTTTGAGATTACACAATATGAGCTTGAGAGAAGGCATTTTGTCTCATGAGATAGAAAGTAAACTCCCCCTCAATTTGTGCATACAAAGTACACAAAGCACACTTATGCACATCAACAATATGAGGTCAAAGGAGAAGTCTACACTATGTTTCAACTCATTTCAAACTCCTTCAAGCTGCTTGCAATCCAACTTTTCAGATTCTGTCTTCCTTGGAGAAAAATTCATATCTCTCAGACCATTAAGCCAATATGCATGAAATTTGGTACAGAGCTGCATCTATGAGTCCTTTAACTTCTGTAAAAATTTCAGCTCATTTGGACTCCATTTAGTCAGTCAAATCAATTTTTCACCAAAATTGCTCAAGTCTGAAACTGCATTGCTGAAACTGACATAATTCAACTGAAACGGATTTTCTTCTAAACCAAAGCATCCCAACTGTACAACAAAGTACTAGATATATATAGCATGCTCACAAAGTTTCAGGTCAATTCATCAGTGTTTGAACCTCCAAATCCATGCTTGAAAGCACTAACTCAAAATTCAGATTTCTGGACAGATTTGATAATTTTTACAATTCTTCTCTTCTTGTCCAATAATGAGGTGGTTTTGGCTTAGAACACTCACAAGATATCATTACCATTCAGTCCTTGTCAATGATTGAAGTCTTGTGAATTCTTCCAATATAGCATATCCAACTCAACCTCAACATCATGCTCTAGGTCCACAAAATGGACGGTTGTCAGCTGCTGTGTGTGGAGGTGTGCAGCAGTGCTGCTCATGGCGCAGCAAGCAGTGCTGCTCGTGGCCGGCAGTGCTGCCCGTGCCCGGCAGTGCTGCCCGCTGAGCGGCACTGCTGCTCGCACATCAGCAGTAGGTTGTAGATTATCTTCAACATGAGGAGCCTCCACATCTTGAGAGTGAGTCAACACACTCCGACTTCTACCAACCTCATCTTGCTTTAGGTGAAGAGTAACCTTTAGGCTTGTGATGCATCCAAATGAATAAGCACAACCTCTTCTTATTGATTTCCTATGAATAAGCTCAACACAAGAGGTATTAGTAGCACAAGCACTAGTTTCTCATTTAGTAACCCTTTATGTGTGGAAGGCAAATGGGCTACCAAAATAGAGAAACCTCATAACATGGACTAAATCTCCCTTAATGCCACATGCACACTCTTTTGAGTAATGAAAGTGTGAATGTGAATGTGCGGTTGGTCATTAAGTCCAGGGGGCAGATTTAAGCCATATTATGGTGAGTGGCTAATCATAGACGAATCAACCCAAAATTAACTAGAGAGAACACATCACATAGTTTTGGATTGATGACATTGATATGATAGCACACTCCATTTGAGAAACACATTCTCATTTAGTGAGACTACATAAATCACTTAGAGAAATGGTTAGTCTCACAACTCTAGTCATAGAGTAAATTCCCCCTTTTATAAGTGCTCTAAGTATTTGAATTTCTCACATAGCACTCTATCATTTAAGAACATGGAATTTACTCTATGTCTAGGTCATGGCAACAATAGAATAATCAAATTTAACTTATGCCAAGAAATACTCACAACCATTTGAGCATGTAGATGGCCATAAGATGAGAATGAGAATTTGCCAATCTACCATATGACAAGATTTCATCAAGTAGAGAGTTCTTGAGATTTGAGTGATAAGTGCTTCTACTTGAGCTTTCTTGAAATTTTTGGTTTAAGGTCCACAAAGAACACCAAGTCATGTATGTGTGCTTGTTGTGATTGATCAATTCAATTCCAATCATACTTTTCTTCCAAGACCAACAACCAATACATATCCTCAAGTGCTTTCTTTCCCTAAGTGACTACACAAGACACAAAGAGATAAGATTTGAAATAAATTGCACTTGAGATTTAGTTGTTACCACCCTTCTTGAAATAATGGATGAGGTGGCTTCTTCATCTTCACTTTGCTTATCATCATGTTGTAGACTTCATCCATGGCTTGGACTTATCTCAGCCACTACTGTCTGCATAGGGGCGGCACTGCCGCTCTGAGGCGCGGCACTGCCGCTCTGAGGCATGGCTACCATATCAGAGATGTCAGCGGAATTTGGTGCAATAGTAGCTTGAGGATCTCCTATCTTTGTACCCAGAACTTCTTGTGGTCTTATATCACCAATGGGCATTTTCTTGATTGTCTCACAAAGTGGTTCCTCATTACCTACAACATGAATAAGATCTTGCTCTACTAGAGAGCCATTAAAAGCATCATATGAAAGATGATTCATTTGAACTCAAAGTACTCTAGCCACTCCTAATAATTCACAAACATACACATATTTGTGAACTACTAGAGACTACACAAGTCAAGTGGCTAGCTAGCAAGGGTTAGGTACTTGTTACCGAGATGAGATGAAGTTAGAGATATATCCATCAATTCATCCTTGGGTCAATCTTGATAGAATAGTCAATATGAATAAGATTGATAGCTTGAGATGATATTTTCAATAAGACTTGCTCAAGCACCCCAAGGCTTCATATCACCTTCAAGTACCTACAACACTTACTAAGCACAATTTGGTACCCATACCAAGATGGGTCCATCAAGGTTAGTCACAAGAGACTTAGGCACCCAAATGGCCTTTGTGCTAGTATGTGGTGAACCAATCACCTTTCTAGCACAAGTGTCATTTTGGGTCTCCTAAGCAAGTTTAAATCAATTGATGAGTTGAGCTTAGGAGGGTTACCCATGGGACAATCCATACTTAAATGTCCCTTTCCTCGGCAAATGTAGCAAATGCGATTGTTTGTTCTTGTAAGACATCTTCTTATCTTGCTTCTTGTTTGCTTCCTTACCGGTGAGCCTCTTACTTGATGATGTCAAGCCTTTGTCCTTCATGTAGGGGCATGATGCAATTTCATGACCCTTCTCATTGCACTCATAACACTTCCTCTTACTTATTCTCATCTTCTTGTTTGGAAGTGTGGCTTGGTCATCAACCTTGTTGGAACACATCGAGGCATTGTGTCCCATGTTGGAGCACTTGCCATGAGCCATCTTTTTCTTCTCTTGAATGTTGCTCATGACCTTCGCTTCTTTCTTCAAGGAGCAATCCCTTACATGGTGACCCTCTTTCTTGCACTTGAAGCAAGTGATGAGAGTCTTCTTTGCTTTCTGGGGCTCTTGCTTTGATTTGGAGACCTTCTTCATGAGCTTGACCTGACCAGGGGCATAAGTGGTAGCCTTCCCTTTTCTGTGGGGAGCGGCACTACCGCCCTTCATAGCGGCACTGCCGCCCTTGGGTGGCTGTGCTGCTCGGGGCTGCTGTTGTGCCACCATCTGTGCAGGCTGATCTGTACCAACTTTGCCCTTGATCATGGACTGAGCACACTCAGAGCTATTTTCCACCTTCTTGCCACTGTTTTGAGTCTTGCCATCCATGCACTCTTTGCTATGATCTCATTCAGCCTAGCAATCTCTTTTCTCATAGCCTCCATATTAGCAAGGTTAGTGGCATAAATATTCAAATCAAGATTAAAGCATTTTCCACAACTTTGACTAGTGGAGGGAGTAGAGACATCACTTGCCTTGGAAGGATGTGAGTTGCTTTCCCAAAGAAGGCTATATTGCTCCTCAAGTTCTTTGTGCTTGCCATTCAAGCTACAATACTTTCCTTGAGTGTAATATGATCCTTCTTTAGGAGAGCATGGACATCTTGCTCTTTGGCCAAAGCCTTGTGCAAGGTGTCCACCTCACTTCTCTCCAATGCAAGAGCTTCCTTGCTAGCAAATGTAAAGATCCTCTTGTTTAATTAGAGTCCTTTCTCTAGATTCTAGCTCAGCTTGTGTTGCCTCTAATTCCTCCATTAGCTTTGAAATAAATAACTTGGTTTCTATCCAAATTTTTAGTTATGTTATTTATTTCTTCATCACTAGAATCATCATCACTAGAAGTATCACTAAGATCACTACTAGAGATGTCACTAGGAGGTGGAGAAGGTTTGGCTTTTGATTTTACCTTCTTACCCTTTGCCATAAGACATACATGAGAAGTGGCATGAATAGTTGAGCACATTGGTGAAGTGGATTCATCACTTGGCCTCCACCGATCACAAGCTTCTTTTCCTTCAAAATGTTAGTCTCACAAGAACTATAGGAAGTAGAAGTACCACATGTATATCCTTGTTCTCACCAACCATTTCATTACCTTTCACATATGTTGGTAAGGGAGTGGGTGTGCCATGATCAGCTATGCCTTTTGGGAGAATCACTTGAGGCTCTTCATTTGTTGGCGAAGTTGAGCACTCCTCAAGTGGTTCCTCCAATGAGAGCAACTTCTCATCACATTTGGACTTGTCATATCTTTCTTTGAGTGTGGTCCAAATGACATGAGCATCCTCAAGAGGTTCACCATCTCCAAATATGATGGCATCAAAAACATCTTCACTCAAAGCACTAAATAAGACATTAGAGGCTTGAGCATTGTTGTAAGCATTTCACTTCCTCTTTAGATAGATAGGTCAAATCATCACTAGAAGGTGAAATGCTCACATCAACAATCCGCTCGATATGAGGACCCATGGTCCTAAAAACAGTAAGCACACTAGCGGACCAAGATGCATAATTTGAGCCATCGGAAAGTAAAAGTTCTAGAGATACTTCCCCACTTGTCGACATCGTCTCTCAAGGCGGTTAAGCCCGTAATTGAGAGCCCAGGCTCTGATACCAATTGAAAGGACCTTGATGTCGCCTAGAGGGGGGGGGTGAATAGGCCTGTTTAAAATCACAGCTCAAAACTTTGTTAGAGATGCCCGGCACTACCGCCCTAAGCCCGGAACTGCCGCACCCCGGCACTGCCGGCCTCAGCCCGGTACTGCCGCGCCAACAAACTGCCCGAGCCTGCAATTCAAAAACTAGCCACAGGAAACCAATTCTATATGAATAGAAGTGTTGCTCTTGGTTTCCTGAACCTGCAGAACCAACTCAACCAAGCCAAATATGTTGTATGAAATAGATCGGGGCCAAATCCTAGAATCAATCACAAGCTCACAAGTATGATGAATGAACACAAGTAAATACAAGAGACAAGTGATTTATCCCGTGGTTCAGCTCGCCACCAAGGCTTGCCTACCTCCACGTTGTTGAGGATGACCACTTAGGTCAAGAGCTTTGCAACTCTTCCTCGGTCTCAAGTCAAGGAACCAAATCCTTGAAGTGAGGGGTAATTCTACTAGCTCCACAAGAGGATTACAAACTTCCCGCTGCTCACCACAAGCACGGGAGCTCGCCGGGCGACGCCTAGCCGTCTAGGAGGCTTCACCTCCAAGAGTAAAAGATGCACAACGAAGATCGACGAAGCCCGACAAGTGCTCAAGGTTTGGAAGGCTCTAATATGCTCTCTAGCTCTTAATCACACAGCCCCAACACTTAATCATGCACTAAGCATGTCACTCTCACAAGAGAGGGTTGGGGAGAGCTCTCAAATGGCTTTGGATGTGTTAGAAGTGTTTTGGGCACCAGCAGCAAGCTCTGGAGGCGTGGGGTGGGTATATATACCCCCACACCCAAAACTAGCCGTTGGAGGTCAGAAACTAGCCGTTACTGGCTGTACAGGCCCGGCACTGCCGCACTTAGCCCGGCACTGCCGGGGAGCGGCACTGCCGCTCGACAGAGCGGCACTGCCGCAGCTCCCTGAGACAGCACAGGTGACCTCACGAAAAACGCCATAACTTTTTACTCCGAACTCCGATTTCAGTGATCTTGGACTTTCCGGAAAGCTTGTTTCGAGGGCTATCCAACCCTACAGAGAACAAGCCCAAGATCAACAAGTGAAGGTGCAGTGCTAAGTGTTTTCTCTCATATTAGCACTCGGGTTCGGTTAGTTTGAGCACTTGAGACTTGTCTATGATTCGTATTGCATCCCCCTTGATAGTACGGCATAACTATACTCAAGACAAAGAAAATATAACCATTTTAACCACTTGAGTCTTCAATGTCTTCATATGCCATTTCTTCTTGATATACTTCAAAAGGGGTTGCAATCATCTTTGTCTCCTTTCTTTGAGCAAGCACACCTTGAGCATGTGACTTGAACCATTTCCACACATATGAGTTCAATCCATGGCTTCAAGTCACTTCCACTAATGATTTGATCCTCAACACAATATGAATCCTCATAGCTTGATTAGTACCTCGACTCAATGCAAGTACTCTCTTCTTCACTCTAGCCATAGTACCTCGGTCTCCTTGACCTTCACTCTCTTAGTACCTCGAAGCCCTTTCCTTGCTATCTTCACCTTATCAAGCCACACTCAAGTCACATCATATTGAGCATCCATTGAAAACCATTTCTTCAATATTGTGATCCTTGCTTGAACATCTTGTAGATATGAATGTTGAGATAATCAAGCTTTAGTTCGACTCACATAGAGACACATATGGATCATCATTAATATGGTCAAGCCAATTCACGATTCCTTATATCCTCTCCTTTTGGCTTGACACTCAACACTCACTTCAATCTCCATCTTCATACTTCTAGCTTGATCAAATCAGTGCAAAGTGATTCTCCAAACACTTATCCATACAAGCAAACCAATGTAGAGATGACATATATCCAATATGAGTTAAGTCCTTGTCATTTGACCTTTGCTTGCATTTACTCACTTATGCATTCTTGATTCATTCTTCAACCTTGATCAAAGCTATTTCACTATCAAACTCTTCTCGCTCATGAAAAGCAACCCATTGTTGAGACCATTCCAAAATCATCAATCCATGTCTCACTTGTCATTTGCCAAATATGCTTGCTTTCTCATGATGCCATGATATCCCACAACATAGAAGCCATATCATCAACTCTATTTGCATTGTTGTCTTTTGCTTGAACAAGATTGTTTCCATGATCTTCCAATACAACAATACACAATTTTGGCCTTCATTTCAACACTATGTGGAATATCATCAAGTTTGCTTTTCTTGTTGAACCTTTGATACACTTAGCAAACTTGTTAGACCTTTAATTATGTTGTCACTCAATTCACCAAAACCCACTAAGGGCTAGATGCACTTACACTATATGTTGAGGAGTCTGACGAGATGATTGAGAGCGATGAACGGATGATGAGGGGTGTCTGGTACTCTGTGTCTTACAGGGAGTTTGGCAGGGTATCTTGGCTTGATGAGGATGATCTTCAGAGAGTTGTATCACGATGCGGTTATGTTCCTCCAGAGCGCTGGGGTACATGTTTACCCACCACTCTACCTTGTTGGGCAGTTGTAGGAAGGGAGAGGCCTTCACCCTTACCTATGGCTATCTCAACAGGATGCTCAGGGCCACTTATAGATGCAAGTCAGGAGACAGAGGGCAGTGAGACATTACACGAGGAACCTCCTGCACAGGTTAGCACTAGGAGCACAGCCCTTTTCGTATCTTTGATTTCATCCTTGGTATGAGATCAAGAGAGTGGGAGAGAGGCCGACTCAAGGGATGTGGATTTGCACCTTATATTCAGATATGATTGAGCAGCAGAGTGGCGCCACTTTCACCTATGAATCAAACAGAGGCCTTGAGGTTCCAGGCAGATCTTCTTGAGTCTCTTATACCTCACCTGGACCAGGGCAGTTCCAGCAGCACAGAGAGCACAGCCAGAGGACCCAGTGCAGGGAGCAGCAGGAGGAGTAGCTGGGCAGGATCTCCACAGCCACACACTCGTTCACACTCCACCTCTCAGGGACGTGGCAGGCAGCGCTCTCTCTTGCGTAAGGTTCTTAGCAGTATTCTCGGCGTGTGCAAGGACGTCAATGTGATCAAGGCTCAGCAACACCGTGAGAGGCAGGCTAGGAGAGAGGACTCGAGGACGGCTGAAGATGCTTCACGAGCACTACAGGTTTCAGCCCCAAGGTCCCACCGTCAGATGATGAGGACTAAGCAGCCTGAGACTTTTGAGCAGCAGCAGCAGAGGTATGAGAGGGAGTTTGATGACCTTTCAGTGCGTCAGAGACAGGGAGCAGAGAGACAGAGCAGCAGAGTCAGAGGCAGGGAGTAGAGGCTAAGCAGCAGCCCCACGACACTCTTCCTTCAGCTCCCAGGTTCTCCACAGACCCCTACTTCGTCCTAGCTCAGCTGAGGAGTTTGCTTCAGACGTGTGGGACAACTTCCTTGGTGGTACCTACGGCTACCCTGACCCAGGACAGAGCTCTCGGTAGCCTGGGGACGACGACGAGTGACAGCTTCGCCTGCAGCCCTCTTTGTGTCATCTGTGAGCTTCACGTTTACCTTTTTGGAGATAGATGACAAAGGGGGAGAGATAGTTGATTAGAGCTTCCAGACTTCATGTTATCAGTTATGTATCTTGTATCTGGAGTTTTGTAATGCAGGTGGTTTAGTTATCAGAGTTTGAGCTTTATTGTAATATCATGAGCTATGTATGAGTTCTTTTGTGTATCTGGTGGCAGAGACATCTTTGTGATGAGACATGATTCTTATCTTGTAATATAATCTATCTTAGTGGTTGCGGACTTGAGAAATCTTTGTGTGAGTGCTATGTGTGTGATATGAGTAGTAATTTTTTCTTCATAAGATCTTTACTTACTAGTGTGTTGCATATGTCTTGGTGTATTGTTTTTCATTTATTGACTTGTGTGATATATCTTGTCATATGCATCATGATCTATATTGCTCACACACTTGCATTTCTCGGATGCAATGATTTAGGGGGAGTTTCCAACTCACCTTAGTATGTACAAATTGACATTTTGAGGTCCTTTATGAATTCAATTCATATTGCACATATTAAGGGGAGCTCTTCATAAATCATTGAACCCATAAGCTTAATTGTTTATCCTTTGGTAAAATTAATCAAGGTTGTCATCAATAACCAAAAAGGGGGAGTTTGAAAGTGCATGTTGCACTTAAGTGTGATTTGGATGATTTGATGACAATGTTGATTAAAGATCTAATATGTTTGCTAAGTGTGACACAGGGAAATGATTATCTCACTATGTACTTGAAATGTAATGCAAAGCCAAAATAATGGATTGTTGTATGAAGATCATGTCACAAGCACAAAACAACAATGAGAATGATATTGATATAAAGGGTTATCGTATTGTGGGATAATCATAGTTCATTTATGATTGCAAAGAAGGATTCAAAACGAAGTATGGTTGAATGGCTTGAGATGGTGAAGATAGCAAGGAAAGAGTCTTTGAGGTACTAAGCAAGGATGAAGGGCAAGCGACGGCTTGGCGGCCGAAGAACTAGCTAGAGTGAAGAAGAAAGTACTTGCATTTAGTCGAAGGATCAATCAAGCCTGAAGATCGCATCTAGTGGAGAATCAACATTCCTAGCTACAATATTGATTGAAGTGACTTGACACATTTGGACTCCATTCTATCACTTGCATGAAGTCAAGTCACATGCTCAAGAAGGCTATGCTCGAAAGATATCTACTTGCAAACACGACAACCATTCCTCTCGATATGAAAATGAAGACAAGCGGCTTGGGTTCAAATGGAGATCAACTCAAGAGGTTTAAATCTTGTCTTTCAATTTATCTTGAGTAAATAGGGAAGCCGTACTATTAAGAGGGATGCAACATATAGTAGATGCTTTTTCACAAGTGCTCAAACCAACCTAAGTGAGACATGAGAGAGCTAGAGCTAACTTTCTGTCGGTATGCATGCCGGACATGTCCGGTATGAGCCCACAGCAGTGCGGCCATCCTTCTGGCCTAGTGATGAACCTGGTGAAGGGAGTCCATACCGGACATGTCCGGCATGCATACTGGACATGTCCGGTATTTGCAGAGTTCTGTCTCACAACCTGTGCATGGGGGGTACTACCGACCCTTGCGTCGGTACTACCGGAAGGTACTACCGGAGTTATAGCGGTACTACCGGTAGGCATAATTTGGCCCAACACAGAGAGGTTGCCCAAAACCCCCTCTTAACTGTCGGTACTACCGACCTGGTGGTCGGGTACTACGAGATCTTTTAGGGGTTTGAAAAGATGGTTGGTTAAGGATATTTCTCGCGCAGTGTGAAGTCATACCGGACATGTCCGGTATGCATACTGGACATGTCCGGTATTTGCGGATTGGTGGCTAACAGTATCTTTGTGATGGGCGGTGGTACTACCGCCCCTTGGGTCGGTACTACTGACCGGTACTACCGGGGTTATAGCTGTACTACCGGTAGGCCAAAATTGGTCCAACTCAGAGAGGTTGCGAAAACTCCTTAATACTAGCGGTACTACCGACACAAGTGGTCGGTACTACCGGGTTCTATCGGGGGAAGTTTGAAAGTTGGTGCATTCAGTGTCTTTCTCAAGCAGTAAGTGATACCGGACATGTCGGTATGAGCTGACTCAGCCAACGGCTAGAAAACGGCTAGTTCGAATGTGGGCTTATAAATAGCCCCAAGCCTCCACCTTTGGAGGCTGCTGATTCTACTGGTTCCCACACTCATTCTAAGTCTTTCAAAACACTTCCAACCCTCTCTTAGTGAGTGATTGTCCTCTAATTGCCAAATCCATTTGTGGGTTGAGAGAGATTCAAAATTAGAGAGCAAGCCATCTTTTGAGCACTTGTGCAATCGTCGATCTTGTTGTGCGCATTCGTTACTCTGGGACTCTACGGTCCTAGACGGTTGTTAGGCGTCGCCGTTGAGCACCCAAGACATTTGTGAAGTGCCTCGGAAAGTTTGTAAAGGTTCGATCTCTCCTCAAAAGAGATCAACTAGTGGAAGGAGCATTGCGGGTGAAATAGACCGCGGCTAGAGTGACCCGTGGTGTCCTCTAGAGCCCACCTTGTGGTAGCTCGCAGCCGGCTCAACAGAGAGTAGGACCCGAGGGGGTGCCGAACTTCGGTGAAACAAATACCGTGTCATTCCTTTGTGCTTTACTTTCGGCTATGTTATTCTTCGTTGTGCTAGTTGTTTTGCAAGCAATCAGTTTTATATATACATCATACATAGTGATTGCAGGTTGTGTGAGAAATTGGAGAAGAAAAGGAGCAGTCCCGCACAACCGTGCATACGGACTTGTCCGGTATTGATACCGGACATGTCCGGTATTTACTGACTGTGCCCAATTTGTTTATCGCTTGATCTAATCTTGTGGTGCAGGGTGTTAGCTTCTAGGTGTACTAAATACTTGACATATACTTGTGTTGTCTCTTAAGGGGTTGTTTTACTCCGATTGGGAGTTTTCAAGTAATTGGAAACTCACATACTAATTGCTTCCGCATTATAAGTTGTAATTTTTCAGAAAAGCCTATTCACCCCCCCTCTAGGCGACACCTTAGGTCCTTTCACATGTGGTAGTTTGACTTATTAGAGGGGGGTGTGGATCGTGGAAAGTTTTACATACATTTGGTAGTGTCACCTATGAGATTTTGATTTCAACATTACGCGCATTAGGTCAGTTCAGTAAAAGTTTTAATTCAGTTTCATTCGTATTTTAATAAGCTGTACTTAGACATTTTTTATGATGTGACGCTACATTTAAAAAGAAAAAAAAATAAGCGTCATATAGATAACACTCTTGGTACAGTTACCAACTCATAATGAGTCATGAAATTAAATATCTATGAAATTATGAATGAAACTATCACTCTCAATGCATAATTTTATAAAGTTTATTATATTTTATTTGATGTGGTAATCCTAGAAAGTGAGAAATGAAACCTACCGGTAAAACTGGCCTGACTATTTTCGTTCGCATTAAGAAAAACTGAAACAATGGAGGGTTCTCGCTCGGCTCCCAGGCCGGTCTGGTCACCACCAGGGCTAGCTTCTTGAATCGAGGCGTAACGCGTTGGAACTTGGAAGGACTCTCTCCGTCTTCGAGTCCGAGCCTCCGAGGTGTACGTGTACTACGTGACATCTCTGATCTCTGTATATACACAGCCACAGCCGCACCACCACAGACGATCTGTACGTCTGTCCCAAAAGGCTCTACCACGATCTTCGATCGGTGGACGGCGGCCGTTATATTACGTTGTTATTTCCAGCACAGCCGCGCAGCCGCCGCGCTCGATCTAGGGCACAGGGCAGGATCCATCGGGGAAGCAGATGGAGTGTGGAGGTCTGTGCGACGACGCAGTCACGGAGATCCTTGTGCGGCTGCCGTCGGTGTCCGTGCTCCGCTGCCGCGCCGTCTGCAAGCGCTGGCGCCGCATCACCACAGAGCCGTCCTTCCTCGCCGCGCACTCCGCGCGCCGCCAGCGCGAGATGCTCCTCATCGACCCGTGCGGTACGCTGAGCACCGTCTCTCTCCCGTCGTTCCTCGAACCGATGGCCCCGGTGCCGGCGGCGGAGGGATGGCGCGGCGGCGGCGGCGGCGGCTTCCTCTGCGACCCAGCCGAGCGAGACGAACGGGCCGCGGTCTGCTCCCTCCGCCCGCTCTACTCCCTCGAGGGCTGATCGTATTCGAGGACAGCAGCCGGGTGTGCTGGAAGATGATCCTCCCTTGCTACGTCGTCTGCAACCCCTCTTTCAGCTGCCACCCTGCTCCTCTTCTAGCAATAATAAGCTCAAGTTTCCAGCTTCACTTCAACCAACACAAGAGGAAACCACCAGTGCAATTCATTAATATACACTGTAAGAACTAGTAGCAAAGTGATCGCTCAGATGCACGGCTACAATATACGTGTAGTATTATTTTTTCCGTTACTATTTTTCTTCGTCACCTGTCAATTGTAATCCTTTTCTCTTTTTTTTTTACGAGAAAAGTCATCTGTAATCTTTTGGCCCAGCAAGTATTTGATCCGTACAAGGCCGCCGACTCGTATGTGTCGGCCCAGGCCCACTTTCAATTACATTTCCTTTCTCAGATAGTATTTATTTATTAATCCCCTTATCCTCACTTGCACAGCAAATCAAATCGTCTTCCTTTTTCCATTTCCCCCTCCAATGGGCCGCGCAAGCTATCTCCCTCTCGCTCCGACGCCGCCCACCCACCACCACCATGCCAAACCTCCACCCCCGCCGCTCCACCAGCCCACGCCCCGCCGCCACCCCTCCTCCTCAAAGTTGGCTCGCTCCCCGAGGCGCTGCGAGGCGTGGACTCCTTCCGCGACGGGCGGCTCCTGGTCTCCCTCCTGCGGCAATGCGCGGAGCTCCTCCACGGTGACGAGGACACCGACCGCGTCTCCGCTGCGCGCCGAATCGCGCCGCAGCTGCACTCACTGGCCGTCCGCGCGGGCCACCGCGCGGGACCCGCGTGTCGCGTGCGCGCTCTCCGACCTCCTCGCGCGCTGGGCCGCGGGGCCTCGGCCGGCGCCTGCTCCAGGAAGCGACCGGCAGCAGCGGAGGAGGAGGAGGAGGAGGAGGAGGGCGACGAGGACGGGGACGCGGTGCTGTGGAACAAGCGCGTCGCCATGCTCGCCGAGGCGGAGGAGTGGGCGACGCGATCGCCGCGTTCGGGGAGAGATGCGGGCGCGCGGGGTGGCTCCCGACGGGTACGCGTGCGCGCGGGCGCTCCACGCGTGCGCCGCGCGGGGCGCGCCGCGCGAGGGGCAGGCCGTGCACGCGCACGCCGCCAAGGCGGGCCACGTCGCCGCGCACCCGCTCGTGCCGGGCTCCTCGCCGGCATGTACGCCGAGAGCGCGGACGTGGGCGCGGCCAGGCGGGTGCTCGAGACGGAGGACGCGCCGCCCGTCGCGTGGAACGTCGTCGTCGCCTGCTGCGCGCGCCTCGGACTCGTGGACGACGCGCTGGACCTCGCCGAGCGCATGGCGAGGTCGGAGCGGCTGGAGCCCAGCCTCGCGACGTGGAACGCCGTGCTGTCCGGCTGCGCGCGGCATGGGCGCGACCGGGAAGCGTTCGTCGTTGTTCGGAGCATGCTGGATCAGGGGCTGCGACCGGACCCCAGCTCCATGTCGAGCCTGCTCAAGTTGTGGCCAGCTTGGGGCTGCTTGCCCATGGCATGGAAGCCCATTGCTTCTTTCTCAGGAATCAGCTCGAGCCGGACGTGTACACTGGAACAGCGTTCGTTGACATGTACGCCAAGTGTGGCCGCCTCGAATACGCCCAGAAGGTGTTCGACACGCTGGAGCTTAGGAACATCACCACATGGAACTCGCTGGTTTCAGGGTACGCGAACACGGTCAGTTTGACCATGCACTGGACCTTGTGGAGGAGATGAAGAGGAACAGGCTTGATCCTGATGTAACCACTTGGAACGGGCTGATCAATGGTTATTCGATGAACGGTCTGAGTTCGCAGGCGTGCTGCTGCTCCGGCAGATCAAGGCGATTGGTTTGACACCCAATGTGGTTTCTTGGACTTCGCTGATCTCTGGGAGCTGCCATAATGGAGACTATGAAGATTCGTTCTACTTCTTCAGTGAGATGCAGAAGGACAATGTCCAGCCCAGCGTGGTTACATTGTCGGTCTTGCTGCGGGCTTGTGCAGGGCTCGCTTGCTGAAGAAAGGGAAGGAGCTGCATTGCTTGCGCTGCGAGGAGCGTATGATCATGACATGATTGTTGGAACAGCGCTAATTGACATGTACTCAAAGTCAGGAGGAAACTTGGCAAGTGCAAAGCGGATATTCAAAAGGATTCAGGAGAATAATTTGGTGTCCTGCAATGCGATGCTCACTGGACTGGCAGCCCATGGGCAGGGCCGTGAGGCAATAGCCTGTTCCACGACATGTGCAGTTCAGGATTGAAGCCAGACAGTATAACCTTCACAGCACTGCTTACTGCTTGCAGATCCATGGAGTTGATTACTGAAGGGTGGGAGTATTTCGATAGCATGAAAAGCAGATATGGCGTGACACCAACTGTTGAGAACTATGCATGCATGGTTGACCTGTTGGCAAGGTGTGGTTACCTCGACGAAGCGATGGACTTCATCAATAAGTCACCGTTCAAGTCAGCAGCAAGTTTATGGGGAGCCCTTCTAACTGGTTGCACGGTACATGGAAACCTTGCTCTTGCCGAGGCAGCTGCAAGGAAATTGTTCAAACTAGAGCCGTACAATTCAGCCAACTACTTGCAGATGGTGAGCTTGTACGAACATGAACAGATGTTTGATGAAGCTGAGAGCCTCAAGTACGCAATGAAAGCAAGAGCGCTGGATACTCGACCTGGGTGGAGCTGGATACAGATTGAGCAAAGTATACATGTGTTTGAAGTGGGGGGGAAGCCGCATCCAGATACAGCAGAGATATATGAAGAACTGATTCGTTTGATTTTTCAGATTACAAAGGCAGGATATGTGCCAGACACTAGCTGCATAGTGTATAACGTTCCAGAAGAAGAGAAGGGGAAGCTGCTGCTGAGCCATACTGAGAAGCTAGCTATCACTTATGGGTTAATCCATTCAGATGCAAGCAGGGTGCCCATCAGGGTGATCAAGAACACCAGGATGTGCAATGACTGTCATGAGGTGGCCAAGCATATCTCTGCTCTATGCAACCGGCAAATTATTCTTCGAGATGCCGATAGGTTTCACCATTTTACGGATGGTAAATGCTCTTGCAATGATTGCTGGTAAATAATGAATGGCATATAATGTAAAAGGTTGGATTATCCTCTGCAAATAGTAGATTTAAGGAGTAGTTCCATTCAATCAGACCTGACAGCTGAACTGCAGAAGAGTTTGCCAAGAAACAAAAGGGCTGAGACTATCCTGTGAATGAACAAGGTAATGAATCAACGGATCACCACGGATCATTGGTCTGTTAACAATTTCAGTTAATCAGTAACCATTTCTTCTGAACAAAAAGGAGAAATGCTGACATCTTTATTGCTATATGAGAATTTCTATGCCTAAGTGAAACTGAGAATAACAAGATTCACTTGGCAGAACCAGAGCTAACTTGTACAGAAACCTGTCTCAGATGTACTTGCCAGCTCTGTGCATGGTGATGGCTGCACATCAAGTGCGCTGCCACTGACAGCTCGGCATTTCCATGGCCCGATGGATGCACTGCCGTAGAGCTTTACGTTTGAGAGGCATATGTTACTGAAAACCGAGTTCCTGATGCCCCGTATCAGCCCTGCCTGCCGGATGTTCTGACCCAAAACATTCTTAATCGTCACGCTGTCGACGACAGGAAGCACATTTGGGTGGTAGGATGCATCAGGGTGGCCGCCAACATCACCGGCGATCCTCAAACCATACCGAGCTCCACTCAAGGTCACTTCGGAGACGGTGATGTTCCGGATGAATCCTCCCCTTCCCGAGTTGGTCTTGATATGGATCCCAACACCCATGGCGAAGAAGTTCAGGTGCTCAACAAGGACATTCTCCACGCCACCAGAGGTCTCGCTTCCAACCGCAAAGCCAGCAAATGGCCCGGACCCGGTTATCCTCCGGATGGTGATGCCAGAGCTTGGTCGGCCGAAAGCAATGCCGTACTCGTCCCAGCCACTCTTGATGGAAATCAGGTCGTCGCCTGTGGAAATGTACGAGTCCTCGATGCAGACATTGCTGCTTGAATCTGCAGGCGCAAGCAAGACGATGCAGGTGTAACTTCGTTAACTGTCGGGGCAAATTTTGCTCAGCAATGCAAGTGAAGCGTCCGTTACCTAGATCGATTCCATCTGTGTTTGGGGAGTCATGCGGGTGCCAACACAGTCACGTTTGCTATCACTACATTGCTGCATACACAAACACACATGTGAAGTAACACTCATTTAGAAGGGCTGTGTGATTTGTTGTGTGACCCTTTTAACTTCTGAGTGCCATTGGGATCAACATCAATGTTCAGTTAACCAGTTGTGTATTGGGATCCATTCGCGGTGCTCACCTGCAGTAAACCGGGTGGATGTTCCAAAACGGCGAGTCCTGGAAGACGACGTTGGAGACGACGACGTCGGTGGAGTACATGAGCTCCAGCAGGTGCGGCCTCGTGAAGGGCAGCGTGCGCTTCTTCCACATGTCCCACCACACGCCGCCTTGCCCGTCAATGGTGCCATTCTCACCTGCCCCAGAGAATTATCATGCCGAGCATTCAGCAAGTGATGCCGTGATGGAGGAGTGGCAGACTGACTGGCAGCGATGCAATGCAAGAAGCAAGAACCTGTGATGAAGACGTCTTGGAGACCATGGCCGTGGATCAAGCTCATGTATCTCCCGCCAGGCAGCTCCCGCCCTCTCCCGTACGACGCAGCGGGTCGATGAGCGGCAGCTCGACGTGTCCTGCATGCGCGGGCTTATTAGGCATGGCGCGACGACCAGCTCCAGCCCAAGAGACGAGACGACGAGCGGCGACTTGGTGTGGTACTGGGTGGCGAGGATGACGGCGCGCGGGCGAGGAAGAGCGTCATGTGGGAGGTGAGGTTGAAGGGGCCCGTGAGCCACACCCCGGGCGGCACGTACAGCAGCGTGCCGCCCCGCGCGCCGCGGCGGCGCTCGATGCGCGCCACGGCGCGCGCGAACGCGCCCGTGTTGAGCGCCTGCCCGTCCCCGCGCCCGCCGAAGCTGGCCAAGGACATCCACGCCCCGCGCCGCGGCGCCGGCCCGACCAGCACGTCTCCTGCGCCCCCGCCGGCGCCGACGAAGACGACAGCAGCAGCAGCAGCGCCGCCGCGAGCAGGAGCAGGCGCAGCGCCGGCGGCGGCATCCCTCTTCTTGGTGAAGCGGGGAGGAGGAGGCGACGGGCAGGAGAGTACAAGGCGCAAAAGCTGCTGCGTCCCCGGCTTCTGGGGGATGAATGCGGTTGTTGTTTTGTCTGCTGCAACTGACAAAGCTCACACCGCCATGGATTTGGTCCCTTGTGCTTGTTGTGCCTGTGAGGAGAGGATGGCGGCAGTGGCACACTGGTCACTGGCACGGCAGCGTCGGCAGACGAAGAGGGCCTGTCCTGTGTGCGTGAGCTGGCGTCGGCCCCATGCCCCCATCACCCCATGGGGCATGGGCCATGGCTTGAGCACAGTCGTCGTCCACTCCAGTCCTGTCTGTCTCACGTTAATAGTAGTCGTCAGGGCCAAAATAACTGCACCTCTAGCTTTTCAAAGAATCAATCTTTTAGTATATCTAATTTAAAATATTACTAATTTAATTATATTACTAGGCATCATAAATGTTAGTATATTTTGTATATCAATAATGTTTGGTTAATTCATTTAAAAAAAACTCGTTGAAAAAACAAAATATATATAGTAGTTATTATCGGTCAGATGGAGTGTGCATCAAATTTTTTTAGCACTCATGTTTTTAGCAGTTTACGGTACCAATTTTCCTTTTGTGCAAGTGCAGACGTGCAGTGATGGTACAAATAAATACAGACGGTACCGCGTACAATGGTATACTACGGTCCCGTTTAGCACGACTTTACTTTAATTTTTTTGGGCTTTGGCTCCATAAACATCTCTACTTACGAAGTTCTCTATTAACAAACAGCTTCATATATAAAGTTGCTTAAAAATATGCTTTTACAGAACGTCACGTAGGATGAGGTGAACTTAGGTAAAACCACTATCAAAAGACTTTAAAAGGATTGAGTCCTCCCAAAGGAAGCCGAAGCACGAAGCCAAACCATCCTCCGCCTGCTCCAACGGCCACTGTTTTCATGATTCAATCCGTCGTGCTGTTGCATGCACGTACGGCGTACCCGCTCAGCTGGTTGCTCTGCTAAGCAAGGCGATTAAAGCCACCTTACTTGCATGGCTGCATGCAGCAGCTGCAACTGTTGTGCAAATGAAAACAACCAGCCCTATCATTCATAGCTTGAATAACCTACTATATTTTTCTAAGCATATAATACACTATGTCTAGATACAAATACATAGTGACTTTTAAAAAAAATCAAAACAACTTTAATTTAGATCGATAAACTAAATTAGACACTAGATGGCATTGAGTCTAAAACAAAAAAATATATACAGGATATACATGAAGGAATTGAGAATGATGATGGGGAGGTGACAGGGTTGAAAACCTTTTGCTATTCATCATGCCAATTCTTCTTATTCGTACATCCAGAATCCTCTAAAATCCACGATTGAATATATTGAATATACTAAATATGGACTTCTCATACCGTTCCGTTTCTATTAGGATTCTAACCCATTCTGGAACATGTGTTGATGAACTAGAGTTAGCATAAGTGAGACGGTAGTCCGACCACATCACGTGGTTGATTTCACATGTCCAGGTCACACAAATTTCAAGTATGTGTAAATCTACACACTTTAAACCCTCACCATTTGTGCCTCACTCTGTTCACCTATTTCCGTTGCACACCTTAACACTTCCCTAACGCATGACTCCATTCTTTACCGGGTCTCCCCAAAACAGTATGCCAAGAACTCGCTGAAAAGCTTTCTAGCTCACAGCAATGGTGACTCCATCTCCTCCTCTACACACCGAGGCTGTCGTCGCTCTCGGCGACCATGACAACGATGGCATGTGTTCCCTTGAGAGGACCACCACTAGCTACTACCCGGTGAAGCATGTTGGGAGATTGCAGGTGAGCTACAGGGGCCTTGACCTTGAGGCACTGTATGATGATGGGTACCAGACGAAGAACCTAGATTACTACTACGAATCAATTTGTGAGCTAGCTAGTGTGTGTGTATAATATATAAACAGTATATATATATTGTTCATTCATATATAGAGTGTATATATAAACAATATATATACACTGTTTTTTTAGACGCGGAGGGCAAAATGGTCTTTTTCCTAACACTTTATACCGTTATGTCCTCAAATCTAACAGAAGGCCAAATAAGTAACAAAACTCGTTTTAAGTCCATAGCTATACACAATTTTAAAAAAGAAAGGATCATATAAGTAACCAGAGTTTTTTTTAGGGTCAAATAAATAATTCCCCTGTAGTCATTACTGAGACCAAATCCGCCGTGGTGCTGCATGTACCTTGCTTGCTAAGCAAGACGATTAAACCTACTAGTACCATGTGATGTGATCTCTGGTTACCCCTAGTTGCTGACTTGCTGCACATGCCTCTGCCTCTGAGAGACTTTAGGGCAGTGACCACCACCACGTTTTTACGAACGTTCGTCCTTGGCTGTGCAAGGACTACGATCTGTAAAAGCGCAGAAACATGCAATGCTAATAACGTACAGTACGTACTACATGATGCTACACCGCGCGGGCGTGCAGGGCAGGCCGCCTACTGGTACTGCACCTCCTCGAGATGCCATGTACGGATCTTGCTCTGCAGAGTAACATGAGATGGTTCTTGATAGAACGGTCCGGGGGCATCCAAAATGGACCATCCCATGCACCTCACAAAATTAACTCTCATTGATACAGCAGCAACTACAAGTCTACAACAATGCCGTGTAGGATGATGAACCGACCATAAACATGCAAGATAACCCTACTGACCGGAGAACCAAAATTAGGGGCATATATAGACAGGCAGCGGACATCAACTCCTTTTCGTAAGTACCAGCCGCGGGGGCCACCATGGATGGGGCCAGCAAAATCCGGCTCAGAATAAAAGGACCCCGACAACACGTATAACTAACAAATGGAATCAACTCTTGTCGCCTGGAGGCGAGGAGGGGGGATCGTCGCCGCCGCCGCCGCTGCTGCCCGGCTTGTCATGCTGGAACTTCACCACGATGCATGTTATGTTATCGCCACTGCCGCGAGGGAGAATGCAGTCTCTGTCAGCTTCCGAGCTGCTGCCTCGGGTTCCTCCTCCATTTTCACAAGTGAAACAGCGTCCTGTGGAACAAGATGAGGCAGTCAGTCAAGCATCATAAGGATTAAGTGCACCATTAGCAAGACGCCCAGTAAGGAAAGTCTAGATTTTTTTCCCCGACACCGAGAGAAACCCGAATTTCATTTACAGAAAGGATCGCCAAAGCAATACTCATGCACACAATACCAACACTTCTGAGCACAAAGAGAACCGTAAAACCACCAAAAAAGCTACACACTTAAACCAGCTCGATACACAAGCAGTTGAAATAAACCTCAAAGGACATTCCCAGAAATACAATGATATACAGCGCCAATCGCAATACTAGCAATTTACCAACTACTAGATTAGGCAATACGGCAATACAATGTGACACGCTTAGAAATTTGTTTCTGCAAATGTTACTGTCCAGCAGTACAAAACACATGCAAAAGCAAAGGACAACGAATAGAGCAGATGGTACAAGTTCCATTCACACACATACTCCCTCCACTTCACTATATTTGTCGCGCACATACATAGAGTAATGTCTAACAAAATCCAATCAAATTTGTGCCAATACAACATTGAATCACTCTAACTGGCAAGAATTTGCATAGCTTTTGTGCCCCCAGATATTATGCAAAATGGAGGTAATAGAACATATAAATTGGTTTCTGTAAATGCTTAAAATGCAGCAGGAAAAGAGGAGAAAAAGGAGAGGGGGAGGGGTAAGTTGTTCATGGAGAGACAATGAAACCCTTGCTTGTCAGGATACCACACAGTTACAATAATCTATAGTTTCATATTTCAGACCATAGATCCATCTAAGCTCCAAGCCTCCAAGGCCCAACAAAAGGAAGGGAGGTGTAAGGTGTTCATGGAGAGACAATAAAACCTTCCTTATCAGGACATCACACAATTACAATATAGATGGATCTATTCTATGCCCGTGCGTTGCTACGGGAACCTTAAATTCAGGCCATAGATCCATCTATGCTCCAAGCCCAACAAAGGTTAGAACCACTACACAAATGCTCATGAAGAAAGCGTAAAAGAAGTGATATCTGCACGTCTGCAACTCTAAATAGGTCAGAGATGTATATCACAAACTAACCTCATTCGGAACCGCATCCCACAGCCCATCACTAGCTATAATTAGAAACTCCAACTCATCATTTATTTCTTGCTCCTGACCCAAAAAATGTGAACAGATTAGGCCTACAATGCCACAAATTACATATAAGCCATGAACCATCAGTATTAGAATAAGGTGCAGATCAAGTTACCTGAATCTCGGGGTCTGCAATAACAAACTGTTTTAAGAGACGGTTGCCAAATGCCCGAGACATCGCAAGTACGCCACCTACCCTCCAAGTTCCTGAAGAAGTCAATTGGCCACTATGAGCAACAAGAATACAAGATCATGGCATGGATCATTGGTTGAATCATCAAGAAACATGTAAGTGTACTTGGGCGGGTTAGTGTAGACCTTACCAGCCCACATAACTACCCCACCAGCACTCTCAATTCGTTTCCTCTCATCACTTCTGTTTGGCTTGTGATCTTCAGAGAGCGCAATAGCTGCAAAAAGGAGTCAAAACACAACGTCTTACAAACAGTTCAACACGATTACAGACAAGACCTGCCACAGCAATACAGATATCCCAAGGGTACAGGAAGAGAAATAATGGTGCCTATGATACCATTAAGAATTACTCACACCATTTTGAGTTTATCCATATTATGCTGTGTGAAATAACTTGATACATGGCCAACAGTGATTCACTTAGAAACCGAACAGGAAAGAAAGATGGTCAGAGCAATAATATTATCATAGAAACAGTTTTCTTAACAAAAAAAAATACGTTCTCACAAACCAACTCAAGCAAAAAGTCATCCGCCCTAAGGCATGTTAATTTTGATTTCATCTGTAATGTTTTATTGAAGGTGACAGACATACTGAGCAACATGTTTCTCGTATCATGTTCTCACAGGTTTGTCAACTTTTTACACAAAGACCTGCTTAGAAAACTTTATAAACCATAATGTAGTATCAATATCAATAAGCATAAACATAGTCCGTAGTCACTAATGGTACTAAATATGCGATGATTCATCTCTTAAATTTCTGATATAGAAGACTCGACATGCTAACAAACTCGAAATAGACGACAATCACAAATACTCAACGAATCAAATCATTTTCATCTAAGTAGCTGATAATTTCCAAATGAAAGCACCTTTGCCAGCCTTTGATATAACAGCCCTTGAGTCTCCAACATTTGCCACGTAAAGACGGTCACCAACCATCACTGCTGTTGATGCCGTTGACCCATCATCTCTATGAGTATTCCTTTCAGCATCCAAAAACTCTGAATCGGTCTTTCTATATGTTTCACCTACAGGTTGCCATTAATCAGGTGACAACTGGGTGACTTAATAGTGAATGGATAAACTGGAAATGCTATGTGCAATATCATACTTATTGCTAATTTTGTATTTGTCATGAACTCTGGATGTTTCATGAGGTTCTCAAACAAGTGCTCCTTCAAATACTCAGCAGCACGTGAACCGCCATGAGACTGCAAGAATATAAATGATTTAGATAAATGCACTAAGAGACAACAGGAAGTCTAGAAGAATGAAGCTCTAACCATCAAAATTCCAAAGAGATTTATTTGTTTATCATCAATTTTAGATGATTTTATATCATAGAAATCTTCCATGCTTGCCCTTTTTCCTCTAAAACTTGAATATCCACAATTCAGCACTCCATCAACACTGCAAATCAGTCAAACACAAACAAACAAGACTTAATGTCAAAATACTATTGACAAAAATTTCGCACATATCTATCGTGAAATCACTTATAGATTCAAACATATGGGTTTAAAAAACAAGCCAGTAATTATTAACAAATGGCTCCTCCTCGAACAGAAAGCAATCTATACATATCAGTGTCGTATTGATAGAACGGACAAAATAATATGGGCAACTTGATACTGAGAACTGTCATTTATCTTACATACTAGTTGAGAAATTTGTATTCGAACAACAATAAGGTCAGGATTTAGACAGAGGCATTTGTCATGATCAATACAATATAAGGATTGTCATTTCTAAACAAAATGACTTGCTAAAAACTAGTTCTAATTTGAATTTTGTTGTCATGTGTAACGTAAGATGTTCACCCTCACGACTATTTCTAATTTGTATTTTTTTCCATGCATGTACGTAAGATGTTCACCCTCATGATGTCTTAATTAACTTGCCTTTGTTAAGTCAGAAATCTCTTGAGCATGATGTACATGTCAAAATCTCATAGAAATGAGGTCAATCCAGCACAAGGATGGTGTACCCGCATCTCAGTGATACGATATAAACAAATCCTGTATTAGCACAACGTCTATTTTCCTCCACATATGAAAAGACTCAGAGTGGCCGATCTAGCATTTTAGAACAATCTGTGGTTTGACTAATGAAGAAAAACGCGGCATATCAAATTCATAATGTGGTATGCAGCGAGCATAATTTTAACTCTCAAAGAGTGGTCCATCTAGCATTTTAGATCAATCTGTGGTGACTTGGTGAAAAAAAAAAATGACATCAAATTCATAATAAAGTACGCGACGAGCATAAGTTATAAGTTAGTAATGCTAAACAGAAGTTTCCCATTTTATTTTGTTCCTGATGACATAATGTGCTATGAACCAGCTAGCAGTCAGCAGAACTTCAATACATTATGCTTCTCAACAATTTTTCTGGGTGCTGCTTTCTTATAGTGGCATGTGTCTGTACCAAGCAAACAAGATTACAATTTGGGAGCTCTCCCAAAATCTTCTGTAAGCTTGAGTCATGCTCTACTGCCTACTGGAAACTATGTGCAACTGTAAATATGGAAACCGATGTGATGTTTATGCTTATAAGAACCCACAAACCACATTGGGTGCATTTTTAGTGACGAGCTGTCCTTTCATATATAAGGATTTAAAACAAGAAACCTGGATTACTAATTTAGAAGTGGGTATACTACATATAAAGCTATTGCCTTAGTTGCATGGGACCATATTAGATTAGCATCCATTACGGTGGAATTTCTTAACGCACCAGCTCAGAGAAACAAAAATTCAACAAGGATAACTACCAAGCTACCATGCTAAATGTTCTCAGCAAGCTACATGGAGAATGCACATACAACTAATATCTCAAACGCTAAAAGCGGCAACATCTATTTCATTAGTGTCTTATAGACTATTCGATATTGTCCGCATGCAAGCTACATGGCAGATGCAAATTAAATGAACCAAAAAGACCGCCAATAGAACCATTCGTCCATCCGAGACGTAAGCTGCAAAGAAGGGCATTGGGCAGCACGTGTTACCTCTTCCATCCTCCGCTCATGTAGCCGACCTCATCCACCCTCTCCCGCTCCTTCTGCTCTCCCTCTCCTTGTCTCTCTTCTCCTTCTCCGCCCTTCCCCATCCGATCCATCTCCCTGGGAGCCTCCACAGCTAGCACGGCAGAAGCAGAAAGGAGGAGAGGAGCGGTGGCCTCCTGCTTCCTCTCCCCTCGTGCCACCGCGATTGACGAGACCTCGTCCTCATCGTCCGGCTGGCCTCCAACTCGGTGCCCCCCACAGCGACCGCGGGCTCAGGCGACACTTCCATTTCGCCGCCCTCCACCTCCACCTCCATCTCCAGCACCCCTACCACCGGCGCGGACGACACTCCACATCAGTGCCCCGCATCACCATCCCCACGGACGAGGCCTGCTCCGCCTCTGCCTCCACCAACTCCTCCTCTTCCACCTCGCTGGCTCCCTCCTCTTCTTCCTCCTCCTCGCCTTCCGGCACTGCGTGAGCGGCGGCACCCCTCCTGGCTCCACCATCATCTTCCCCCCGGCACGGAACCGGCGGTGCTTCAAGGGGTGGCGCACGCCGAGGCGCTTGTCGTGCGGAGACGGCCTCACCGAGGGCCTCGCGCTGACCACCACCACCACCACCGGCGCGGGAGACGCCTCCGACGCCGCCACCACCGATGCCGCCGCCGCAGTGCTCGCCGCCGCGGTCTCCTGGTCCTGGTCCTGTTCCTTCACGGCACCATCGCAAACCATCTAACTCGCAGCGGGCACAATCCCTAGAAGCATGAGCATGAGCAGCACAAGCATCAGATGCGAGCGAGCGAGCGAGCGAGCACGGCGTTGCCGGGACCAATGGGGCGGCGGGGAGGGGGCTCACTGCGGGATCCGATCGGGCGGGTGCGGAGGCGACCGGATCGGGGAGGCGGTGGATCTGCGATGCCCTGGATTTGAGTGGAGGGGTGGGGCGGGGGGGGGGGTGTGAGCTGGAGGATGGAGGGGAGTGATCGGTGGAGGGAGGTGAGGAGAGGAGGCGAGAGGAAGATCGGATGAAGCCGCTGGTGCTCCTGCCCGGCCGAGAGAGCGAGAGGCAACAGAAGAAGAAGAGGAGAGAAGACACAAGCGCCCAGCACCACCTCCCATCTATTTTCTTTCTTATTATGACTTGTATAAAAAAACATATGCGTATACACCGTAATTAAAATACAGCGTATATATAGTAATATAATTATTTTATAATCGTTTGTTCGATCTAACAGTGCAGTACTCCCTCAGTCCACGAATAAATAGATTTCTAGAGTTGTCCTAAGTCAAACTTTTAAACTTTGACTGAATTTCTAGAGAAAAAACTATCAAAATTGATAATCTCAAATTGTATCATTAATATACCATAGAGTATATTTTCATAATATATTTATTTTATACTATAAATGTTATTACTTTTATATAAAGTTAGTTAAAGTTTAAAATGTTTGACTAACACGGATTCTAGAAATCGATTCTTTCGTGAACGGAGGGGGCAGTAGTGTAAGTATTTATTTTCTGCTTTTTATAGGTGCGTACGTGGCTCGAGAGGCGTGAGCACCTGGGACTTGGGCGACGAGCGGGCTGTGGGTGACTCGATACTGACGTGTGGGACTGGGAGCTATGGGGTCCAGATGTCAGTGACACATTAGTACTGCGTTAGGGCGGGCGTGGCGGGGGTTGTCGACGGGCTCCCCGGCGGCCCGGCCGCTGCTGCAGCTGCAGGGTCTAGGCGTGAATTGTGGCCGGGATTTACGGATGGGCCACATGTAAGGAATGTCGGGAGACGGCCCAACTGCACAAGGTACTGTTGCATCATATGTGGGGTCATCCTGTCATTAATGCCTGATTTTTTACGTCTTTTTTTTTTGGTGATTTGGAGAAATAAAAATTGCTAGTGCTTGCTTGTGTTCGGTTCAAAAAAAAATAGGAGGAACTATATATGGAAGTGAGTAGCGGAGAAAAATCGCGTTTGACTGTAAAAATGTAAACGGATGGCAACATGAATCATGACGATGCGAACTATTCGTTGCCTTGGTGACAAATCTTTTGGTTAACTTTTTAATGCCGATACCGAACTCATGTGCATCAGTGCTAGTTTCTTTTCTCTTCATGGTGACTTGATTCAGCAAGTTTTTACCGCAAACTATTTTTTTATATAAAAAATAGCTCTGCCACATCACACGTGACATTGTTTAATTTGACATGTCTTTCATGCCAAAACGAAATGACACTTTAGTTTTGGTGCAATGGATATTTCGCTCTCCTCGGCACTCGCCGGCAGTCGGCACTACGGCAGACGAAAGCAAGAATCATAGCTGAGTGTCATCTTTCTCATATATGGGCACAAGCGCCCAGCACCACCTCCCATCTATTTCCTTTTCTCTTTTCTTATGACTTGTAAAAAAAAACGTATACGTATATACGGTGTACATCGTAACACAAAATACAGTGTATATATAGTAATATAATTATTTTATATAATCGTTGTTTGATCTAGTAGTAACTATCTCGTAGTATAAGTATTTATTTTCTGCTTTTATATGTGCATACGTGGCTCGAGAGGCGTGAGCACCTGGGACTGGGCGGACGAGCGGCGCTGTGGGTGACTCGAGACTGACGTGTGGGACTGGGAGCTGTGAAGCCCAGATGCCAGGGAAACATCAGTACTCTACCGCGTTTGGTTTAGTTTAGTGGGAGCGTCAGGGCGGCGTGGCGGGGGTTGTCGACGGCTCGGCGGCGCCTGCTGGAGGCGTCAAGGGTGAGTTGTGGGCCGGGATTTATGGATGGGCCATATGTGAGGAATGTCGGGAGACGGCCCAATTGCACAAGGTACGGAAAAAAACATGGTGCGATAGGTTCTGCAAAAATATTAGGCCGCGAAAAATGGGCGAAATGTTACTGTATCACTTTCGTTGTTATTTGACAAACTTTGTCCAAACATGACCTAACTAGACTCAAAAGATTCGTCTCGACATGAGCAGACCAAAAGTACAATAGTTATTTCTTTTACCTAATTTTAATGCTCCATGCATGTGTCTGAAATTGGTACTGCGCAAAATATTTGGGGAGATTTTAGAATCTGAACGTGGCCTTAGTTAAGAACCACTTCTCTGTGCAATTATAAACTTCTTACAAAATAAATTTCTAAAATTTCAAAAACTATGAAACATATATAGTGCATCTGTATATGTTCACCAATCACCATCATATCAGTTGAGATGCATACCCAGTTTAGAAACAAAAGCATATGAAAATAAAGAGAAAAAATCAAGTGCACATAGAAGGCATTTGCTCCGGTCTCCTCCCTCAAAAATTTGCACATGTTTTCAAAGCAGACAATTAAGATAATTAATTTGTTTTCTTAATTATTTTCTATCTGGTTCACGCTTGGACCCAGCCGTGAGTGTCACCGTAAGCCGAGGAGGAGTGTCACCGTAAGCCGTTCCAAGATTCCGTCTAGTCCAGCCAGCCCTTCGTTTGGTTCGCTGACAAGATTGGCCAGGCTCGTACCAGCCGCCAGGCCCTCCTCCGCCTGGTTCAGTGCATGCCAAATGGCCCAATAGCCTGGATGTTTGGTTGTATGGCCATACACATGCAAGCAAAAGAGAGATGTGTTTGGATGGATCGCTGCACATGCACTGCATGGTTTCAGTCATAGACGCACGCACGAAGTGGTTGGCAGGCGGCTGCGCGGCACCGCTGGAGCCTGTCTCACCAAAACGAAAATAGATTTCGTTTCCGCAGAGCCTGGCTCGTCGCAACAGTTTTGCATCTCCTTGGCCTGGCCCGGTTACGAATGGAAGCGACCAAAACAACCGCATCGCCGCGGCGCCACCGGGACCATTTCGAAAGCAGCGGACCGAGCGGCAACCGGCGGACCGAGTGGCACGCCGGCACCTACATCCCTCCTCTCTGTTGTGATGATTGTAGTGAAGATGGAGAGCCAGGATGCATAGCCGGTCCGGGTTTATGGGAGGCACGGAGAAACCGTGCTCCTACTTTTGTTTGTTATGTTTGGTTGTCCTGTTTTTGTCCAGTATGAGACGAGATCGTGTTTGGTTGCATGTATCATTTGCATCATGCATAAATCAAGTAGTCCTGTATGGAGAGGGAAAGTCAACTTCTTCAGATTGAATACCAGTATTGTGACGGTCTGAAATGTATGGTTTGTATACATTATTTTAGTTCAGCTCAGAAACCAAAACAAAGTATCAGAACAAAAACCATTCTAATAAATCGTGCGATGACCACCTCGTGTTGTCTACCAATCAGCCCCTAAGCGATATAATAATCTCAATCTATCTCTATAGTTTATTTGTTGGGTGCTATTCAGCTATCAGGCAGGATGTCTAAGAAGGAGATAGGCCCAGATACCTAAATCTCAATCCACCCATATATTTTGGTTTTGGTTGAACCATCTTTTCCCATGATACCAAATTATTTCCTTTTGCCATATGCACTCCCCAACCAAAACTTATATAACAAATAATTTATGTGATTGCACAGTCCCCTTGGCAACTGAAACAACCATAGTATAAGTGTGGAATTGCTTGGCGACAAATTTAATTAAAACTTCCTTTCCTCCGCTGATAAAGTTTGTTCTATCCAACTTTGCACTTTATTGCATACTTTGTCTTTTAGATACTTGAATTTTCCATTAGTTGTTCTGCCACCTTCAGTAGGTAATCCTAAATATTTTTCATTCAGCGACTCATTCTCCACACAGGTTATGCACTTAATCTCATCTCGAATCACTTGCTTACAGCCTTTAACTGAAAAGATTGATATTTTTTTCAGATTCACTTTTTGACACAATACTTTGTTAGAGATTCATGAACTGCGCGAGCATTGTTTGTCGCTGCTTGAAAAATAAAAGACTATCATCAGCAAACAAGAGATGGTTGATCTTAGGAGTAGTACATCTCTCATAAAAAAAGAGAGAAAAACAAGGACAACGGCTTCGTGGGGCTTTTTTTCGCTACGCCCGTCGGTCCGCCTTGTTGCGAAATTTTGCACTAGGCCATCGGTCCACGCGCGAGGCGTGCGACCCAAATCACGTCGCCCGGCCAACGCTCCCTCAACACTAAAGGAAACAAAATCAACGTGCCTGCGCCCCTACATTCGCCGCCGATTCCCGCTCGGCTTCGGCGCTGCTCGGAGCTCCCATCGCCCGTCCGCAACGATCCACCACCGCGTCCTCCTCCCGGTATGCTGCCGTAAGCGCACCCGTGCCGCCGAAGCCGGAAACCGCAGGATCTGCCGCCGGCCGCCACACCGACCCGAGCAGCGCCGGACGACGCGCCCCCAAGCCGCTGCCCAAGGGGCGTCGTGCTCCTCCCTCGGGGTCGCACGGTCCTCCCGTTGTGATCTCCCCCTGCCCCTGCGATCTCCTCCTGCCGTGAGATCTCCCCCGCCCCTGCCCCTGCGTCCGCTTCACCTGCGCCCTGCCCTAGCGTCTCCGCTCACCGGCGGACGGAGGAGGTGAGAGCCGCGCAGACGCCAGCCCTAGCGTCTCAGCCTGCCCTCGTGCCTCCGCTCACGGCGTGGACGGCAGCGACGCACGCGGAGTATGGGGGCCGCTCTGACGTGGTGATTTGCGCCTCGGTCACGGCGTCTGAACCCGTCCGCCGCGCGGACGGCCGCGACGAACGCGAAGTCTAGGGCGCATCTCAGCTTCTACATGACAGGTGAATGAAGAAAGCAAGGTGAGCTTACTAGGATTAGCGGACACATCCTGGCGCTCATTGGAGGATTCTCATGGGCTTCCTTGATTTCAGGTCGAGGAGTGAAGAAGTAACTCTTTCCCGGAATGATATTGAGCTCCTGGCCTTCCTGTTGACCATAGGGGAATGAGGTGTATACATAGAAGTCCAAGAGAAACCCAGGATCTGACTGAAACTCCTGTTGACTGTTGATGAAGCTAGATAAACCTCCATGGCCGGTTGGGGATGTCCAGTTGCGAGCTGCTTGCATAGCTGATGGGATTCGAAGATGGGACGAACAGCTGCTCGTGCGTAATCAGGTACGTTATACAGTAGGTTTGTTTATACAATAATTCCACAGGTTACAATATTTAATAGGTGGAGGATGTCACAGTAGGTCTGTTTATACAATCCACTGCCATAGAGGAAATGGACATGGCATCGTCCTTTTGGCACGTATGTTTTATTCCATGATACTAAGAGTCCAAGATATTATTGTATAGGAAAAACACAATGCTTTTTTTTCAATTGACACGGTTTATTATGTAGGAAAACCATGCATTGTAGTGCAAACAGAAGATGCTCTGCTTAGATGCCTTCTACTTTTATTGACTATGCTGTCTATCTCCAATATTTAGCAAATGAATATTTCTTTTGTTTTTTCCTTGATGATAATAGTTGCGGTCCTTGAATTTGATTATTTCAGAGTATATATCCTGCAAAGATACTGAAACTCATCTTTCACGAGAGGAAGGAGAATGCTTGGGAAGATTCAGGCTCAGATGAACTTTTTGCGGGTTGTTTCGTGGTGTTATCGCACGCTTTGATGGTGTGCTGAACTTCAGGTTTGTGTGAAACCCTCACCCTCTATCTTTGTATAAGAACCAGAGAATTTGGTGCTCGGTCATCAGTGATGGTCAGGCTTTCTGTGCATGCTCCTGATAATAACTGATTTCTGGTTGCTCACAGAGCATTCTTAAAAAAACATTTCAAGTTGTGAAATCACGCCTGTGGAAAGATAAGTTGAAGAGGAATAAGATGCTGAGAATGAGGAAACCTTTGGACGGATACCCTTCCATATTTGGAATGTAAGCAAGTTCAGTTCATGTGCTGATGCTTGCAATTGTTGGTCTGATGCCGCCTCCCTTATTAGAACTTCAGGTGACTTACTGGCACACCATTCTTTTATTGTTGTTAGATATAATAACTATTACATGAACTTATTATCATCATTTACCATTTGTTTTTGTATATCCTGATCTCTTAAAAGCTACCTTTAGTGAAAGTTTCTGAAGCCATGATTATATTGAATTCAGCTGCTTTTATATGTTGGGCAGTCAAGTTGTAACACCTCTGGTGTTTAATCTGTAATTAACCTGACATGTCATCATCATTAGTCATAATCATTCTTGTCATGCATTAATGTTTGTCTAGTGGTTGCTTGCCTTTACCTTTTCCTAAAAGGTATTTTGTGTGTGACACCCCAATTTAAGAACAAAATTGGAGCACAATATATGTATGCCAGGATCAATTTTCATACATATATCCACATCATAGTAAATATCAAAAAACAATGCTTTATTAATATATCGAAACTTTGTTACATAAATGACCCTCGGGTCTGAAATAAAAAGTACAGACTCTCATGATAACGACTCTAATGAACACTCTGATGTAGATGCGGAAAGCTGGACCATCTCCACAGGAAGGTCTATTTTGTGTGTAGTGATCCCTTTTTCTAAAAACTCTAAAAGCCCAAATCTTCCTATAAGGGCAAAATGGTAATTTCAACTCTGTGCCTAGTCTTGTGTATTTCTTGTTCAGTTTAGTGTCTTGAAGCTTTGTTGTGTTGTTCAAAACCCAAAATCAAAAACAGATTTCAAATCCCTTTGAAAACCCTAAATTCCAAACCCTGGTTTTTACCCCTCTTTTAAAAGTTAAAAACTATTCAAAATTTGGACTTGGTCCAAAAAGCAAAGTTGATATCTTGTCAAGAGAACACAACTTTGGTTTTTACAGATTTTAAGTTTCAATATAAAATTAAAAGTAATTTTGAATTTATTAAATCCAAAAGTGTCCCCTTTCAATTTCAAATGTGATTCAAAAACTTTTTGGATTTTGAAAATGTTCATATTGACAAAGTGTAGTCTTCTTTTTCTGCACAACTTTGGTGTTTTGAGTTTTTGTTGCTCAGTTCAAATTTTGGAAGTAATTGCAAAATACAGAAATCAGTTCAAAGGTCAAACCCTAGACCTAGCCCTGTTCATCTTCAACCTAGAGCAGGGGGCCCCGGCCGTGGCCGAGCCGCCGGCGCTGCGCGTGCCGCACGGCTGGCCGCTCCTCGCCTGCCACCAGTCTGCCGCCGCTGACACCGTGCTCATTCCGCACCCGCACCGCGAGCGCTGACCCTCTCTCCCGTCCCCCACTGCTCCCAGCACGTCGCCGCCGCGTGGCCGTCGTCGACGAACGCACACCGGTCCCTGCGCGCACGCCCGTCTTCCGCCAGCGTGCAATCGATTGCGCACGCTTCGGCCAAGCTTATCCGCCTGCACGCGACGCTCATCCGTCCCGAGCACGGCTATAAAAGCCACCCGCCGGCCGTCGTTCCTCCGCCACCGTCGCCAGCTCACTCCAGGGTCTCCGCCGCTCAACACCTAGCCCAGAAGCTCCGCCTTGAGCTCGCGAAGCTTCCCCGCCCCTCAATTTTACCTCCGCCGCCTCCAATCGCCCGGCGTAACCCCATCTTCCCAACTCCGGCGAAACACCGGTGAGCACGGGATTGAGAAATACTCTCTCCCGGCCGTGATCTTTCCTCCCGACCCCTGCTTCATCTTCCTTGCCTCCTTGCGCTCCTAAACCCGCTCCTGGTGACCGTGTCTGGTGTACAGAGCCGCCGGCACGCCGCTCGCCACCGAGAGAGCTCCGCCGAAACACCGCCACGTCGAGCTCCCTCCTTCGACCCTTGTTCCGTCCCGCCGAGCCCTGCCTCCGACCCGTGGTAAGCACTCGAAGCCCCCGGTCTCTGCTTCCACTCCGCTTCGCCCGAGCCAGGCCTCGAGCAAGCACTCGCGTCGAGCCAGGCTCGAGCAGACACGTACCCTCGCCACTTCACCGAGCCCAGCCTCGGAGCGGACTCACACACCGCTTCGCCCGAGCCTAGCCTCGAGCGGACTCACGCACCCTCAGCTTCGCCGAGCCTAGCCTCGAGCAAGCATGCACCCTCCGCTTTGCCCGAGCCTCCCGGCCAGGCCTCGGACGAAACGATCGTTTTCCGTCTCGCCCGAGCCTCCCGGCAGGCCTCGGACGAAACGATCGTTTTCCGTCTCGCCCGAGCCTCCCGGCCAGGCCTCGGACGGCCGATTGTTTCCGCTTCGCCCGAGCCCTACGAGGGAGGAGCACAGTGCTCTTTTCCTTTTTGGAGGGTTGTGAATAGTGTTCCTTTTTCATCTTTTTGTATGATTTTCTATTTTGCTCCAAAAATTCTGAAAATTTTACAGTTAACTCTTTATACCTTGTAGTATTTTAGAAAAATATGAAACTTGGACTTTGTGCAAAAATTTGAAAATGAAAAATCTCTCTTTAATTAAGAAATGAATGGTTTTAGATTTTTAGAAAAACATGTGTAGCTCCAAAAATCATGAGATAATTTTTATGTGCTAGTTATGTCAGCTTAGTCTCTGGTAGATTTTTGAGGCCTTTTGGAGTAACTTCATAAAATGACCTTGTTGGCACCAAAGTGGCGCACTGTGCAAACCACACAGCAAGCCGGAGAAGCTGGCTCAAACGTGGCCGGGTGCTCAGAAGTCCGGTGCGTGCCAGTCAGTTTGCCCTGCAACCAACAAGGGAGATAAACTGTTAAATAACAAAGGTGGAACATGTCGGGTATGACCAGACAGTTCCAAAATATACGGCCCTGAAGCCACTTACGACGACATATAGCTATAAAAAGCTATCTGTCAACAGGTTTAAAGATTATTCGGCAATATGAACAGAGTTACGGAATAACAGGTTGCCGAACACGTTTGCATGAAAATCGTACTGCATGATGTATTAAATATAAGTTAGAACTTAACCAATCTCGATTGTACAACCGAGTTGGGATCCATGGGGATTGAACATTACAAACTAAGCATGACTAAGCTAATCTAAAGCCTGCGCCTGCCGCACGAACCTAGCCTTGTCATAGATCAAACATACTTAACATGCATGGACCCTCACCACGTGACAATCCAGATACGATCCGATCGGCTATTACGAACAATAGATCTACTACATAAAAGACTTTTTCAATATATAAACGTGAAAGAACAGAGCAGATCTATAAAGATGAAGCCAACCGAACGGTATCTAGATTGGGCAAAAGTGTTATAATGAAATAAAACATAACAAAATATATAACACAAGGTAACTTAATGAATCTATCAGATTGCCAAAATCTAACAGAGCCGATAACTATTTTTACTCATGACTCAATCCGCCGCACGATACAAGGCATAAGCAAAAACCTCCCGTCATAAGCTTAAATCCGCCGCACGATACTAAGCTTAACGTACGAGACTACTTGCACCATGTCTAAATCCGCCGCACGATACTAGACATGATAACAAGGTTGCCGGAACTTACGGAGGTCGACGGATCGATGGCCCCTCTCGAAGAACACGACGACACGACTTGGACTCGAAGACGCACGGGGCCGGGTTGGTTGTATGATTGTGAACGTTTTTACAATAGCCTCAGGGTTATATTTATACCCTGGTGTTCTCTGAGTCCTAGAAGGATACGATTACAATGACAAAATTAGGAAACTATCAAAAACATGATGCCTTTTGCTCCAAGCTTCCTTTAATAACCGGCACGGCACGCACTAAAATGACGAGATCCCCATCGCTAAATCTTCTTGACATGCCGTATTTGTCATCTTCTAACGCAAACCGACTTGGCTTGAGGTAGCCGACCGCAGCGTCACGTTGCCGAATCTGCTCGTCGTTGACTAGTTGCTTTCCACAGCCTTGTCGAATACATTGAGTTAGCCGACCGCGTTCGCTATCTGCCGAATCCCTAGGTGGCGACTTCTTCCGAACCTGCAACATGCTGGCCCACTTGTCATAGTGCAAAAATTATGTGTTAACACATGCCCCCTCAATTTCTGAACAAAGGCATTTGTTCTGAAATTGACCACAAGTCCTCTTTCCTCTAGGTTCCGCGTTCTAGCACTGCAGCCGCCATCCGAGAATCCCAAATTTTTGCGCTAAAGGCGACACATGTCGTGTCGGCTGTTTTTGCTCTAAGGGCGATAGAACCTATCGGCCATTTTTTGTGCTAAGGGCGATACAACCTTGTATCGAACGTCGGTGCCCGCTAGTCCTTGATTCCGTTATGCACCGACCTCCACGCTAGGATGAAATCTCTTTAGATAACGTCCATTAATCGCCCTAGCAAACTCTTCCCCTTGGAGGTTTTTTAGAATGTATGCATTACCCGGAGCACGTCTCAGAACTCGAAAAGGCCCTTCCCAGTTAGGGGACCATTTGCCGAATACCTTATCTTTGGTACCAATCGGCAAGACAATTTTCCAAAACAAGTTCCTTCTTTCGAATCTTTTTTCTTTCACTTTCGAGTTGTAGTACTTGGCAAACGCGTATCTTGTTCTTTTCAATATTTTCAAGGCCTTGAGACGAATCAAATGCAAATTTCTAGCTCATCCATCATCAAATCTTTATAATTTCCTTTGGTTAGATCGTTCTGCAATGTAACTCGTCTTGACCCCGACTGCAATTCCCATGGTAGCACTGCGTGATGCCCGTAGACCAACTCGTATGGCGACGTCTGAGTCGACCCATGACAAGCATTCGGTAAGCTCGCAAAGCCTCGTTGAGTACCAGTGTCACCTTTTAGGTTTCTCTTCGATCTTCTTTTGAATGATCTTAATCATGATTTTGTTAGAAGCCTCTGCCTGCCCATTGGCCTGTGCATAATAAGGAGAGGAATTATATAGCTTAATCCCCATCCCTTCGGCAAAGCCACAAAACTCCGAGGAGGAAGTGAACTGAGTTCCCTGATCGGTAGTGATGGACTGAGGGATGCCGAATCGGTAAATGATGTGCTCCTGACGAAGGACACAATGTTCTCTGATGTCACCTTCTTCAATGGGATGGCTTCAACCCACTTAGTGAAATAATCCGTGGCTAAAAAAACAAACTTATGTCCCTGCTAGATGGAGGGTGGGTGGATTTGGCCGATCAAATCAATGCCCCATCCTCTGAAAGGCCAAGGCTTAATGATCGGATTCATGGCCGATGCTGGGGCCCTTTGCACATTGCCGAATCGCTGGCAATCCTGACAACCTCTGTAGTACTCAAAGCAATCTTCGAGCATAGTCGGCCAAAATATCCAGTCCTCCTGATTAACCATCTCATACGGTGAGCCGACTGGTGTGCACCACATACGCCTTCGTGCACCTCATACATCAGCTTCCTAGCCCCGTCTTGGTTCAGGCATTTAAGCAAAACCCCATCTATGGATTTGTAGTACAATTGATTGTCCAAGAGCGTGAACTTAAGAGCCTTGTACCTGAGTTTTCGGGAGACTTTCCTGGATGGGTCCCTGAGGTAATCGGAAATGTTGTCTCTCCAGTCTTCAATTGCCTGATTATCACTTGGGACTGCTTGATCATCTTCTGGGGTTGTTTGCTCCTCCTCAAGTGCAAAAAATATTTTGATTCTCCCTATACCCGGATGCTGCCTGAGCCAACTGGTTTGCTTCTTCGTTTTGCCCCCTAGGAATATGTTGCAGGTTGCTGATCGAAACTGTCTAAGGAGCTCTTGGCAACCTTTGAGATATTCCTGCAGCGTGTCGTTTTTGCATTCGTACTCGCCTGTCAGCTGCCTGATCACCAACTCCGAGTCACCAAAGATCTCTACGGCGTCTGCCTTACGTCCACGAGCAACCGCAATCCCCGAAGCAATGCCTCATACTCCGCTTGATTATTAGTCACCGGGTACTCGATCGGTATAGAGTATTTGAAGGTGTCCCCTTGGGAGAAATCAACATGATCCCGACTCCACCACCTTTGCTACACGACGATCCGTCAAAAAAACAACGCCCAGGGGCAATGGTTACTATGTTAGCGTTAGAATCACGATGGTGAGTGACGAAATCAGCCATAATCTGGCCTTTAACAGCCTTTGCCGATTCAAAACGCAAATCAAACTCAGAAAGGTTAAAACCCATTTACCGATCCTTCCACTTAAAATCGGCATTGACAACATGTGCTTGATTACATCAAACTCTGATACTACCATGCATTCGGCATTCAATAGATAGTGCCGAAAACTTAGTATAGGAATAGAAAAACACACAACCAACTTTTCCGTAGCCGAATACCTCGTTTCGGGGTCCAGTAGCTTCGGCTAAGATAGGCTATGACTCTCTCTTTTCTTCGAATTCTTGCATGAAAAAGTGTGTTGGCACCAAAAGTGGCGCACTGTGCCAACCACACAGCAAGCCGGAGAAGCTGGCTTCAAAACGGGCCCGGGTGCTCAGAAGTCCGGTGCGTGCCAGTCAGTTTGCCCTGCAACCAACAAGGGAGATAAACTGTTAATACAAAGCTGGAACATGTCGGGTATGACCAGACAGTTCCAAAATATACGGCCCTGAAGCCACTTACGACGACATATAGCTATAAAAGCTATCTGTCAACAGGGTTAAAGATTATTCGGCAATATGAACAGAGTTACGTGAATAACAGGTTGCCGAACACGTTTGCATGAGAATCGTACTTGCATGATGTATTAATATAAGTTAGAACTTAACCAATCTCGATTGTACAACCGAGTTGGGATCCATGGGGATTGAACATACAAACTAAGCATGACTAAGCTAATCTAAAGCCTGCGCCTGCCGCACGACACCTAGCCTTGTCATAGATCAAAAACATACTTAACATGCATGGACCCTCACCATGTGACAATCCAGATACGATCCGATCGGCTATTACGAACAATAGATCTACTACAAAAAAGACTTTTTCAATAATAACGTGAAAGAACAGAGCAGATCTATAAAGATGAAGCCGAACCGAACGGTATCTGATTGGGCAAAAGTGTTATAATGAAAATAAACATAACAAAATATATACACAAGGTAACTTAATGAATCTATCAGATTGCCAAATCTAACAGAGCCGATAACTATTTTTACTCATGACTCAATCCGCCGCACGATACAAGGCATAAGCAAAAACCTCCCGTTATAAGCTTAAATCCGCCGCACGATACTAAGCTTAACGTACGAGACTACTTGCACCATGTCTAAATCCGCCGCACGATACTAGACATGATAACAAGGTTGCCGGAACTTACGGAGGTCGACGGATCGATGGCCCCTCTCGAAGAAACACCGACACGACTTGGACTCGAAGACGGCACGGGGCCGGTTGGTTGTATTGATTGTGAACGTTTTTACAATAGCCTCAGGGTTTATATTTATACCCTGGTGTTCTCTGAGTCCTAGAAGGATACGATTACAATGACAAAATTAGGAAACTATCAAAAACATGATGCCTTTTGCTCCAAGCTTCCTTTAATAACCGGCACGCACTAAAATGACGAGATCCCCATCGCTAAATCTCTTGACATGCCGTATTTGTCATCTTCTAACGCAAACCGACTTGGCTTGAGGTAGCCGACCGCAGCGTCACGTTGCCGAATCTGCTCGTCGTTGACTAGTTGCTTTCACAGCCTTGCCGAATACATTGAGTTAGCCGACCGCGTTCGCTATCTGCCGAATCCCTTAGGTGGCGACTTCTTCCGAACTGCAACATGCTGGCCCACTTGTCATAGTGCAAAAATATGTGTTAACAGACCTTTTTATATAATTAGGAAAAAAAAAAAAAATCAAGTAGAGTTCTTGTTGTATGCCCTGTGTTGCATTGTTCATGCTAGCATACTCATAAGCATACATCCTTGCATCCGTTTAGTGACCGAGGAGAAGGCGTCAAGATCGAGGCAGCCGCTGACGAACCTGTCCCCGAGGCTACCCCGAGCTCCGACACCTGCCTGCCGCCCTCGAGCCTGCCCTCTTTGCTCTTCAAGGCAAGCCCCGGTGCATTTAACCCTTTCCTTGAATTTATAAAATGATTTCCTTAAATGCTTTTGAGTTAAATTATTGCATTAGGTTTATAGGAGTTGTGTGCTATACTAATTGATGCACTATCCACCTTGACCACTGATACACCCGATACCTGCTTTTCAAAAGTATTTGAAAAATGCTTAGCAATGCTTATTGAATTAGACTTTGCAATAAAATGCCATTTTCAAAAGTGTGATCACTGAAAGAATCTTTATGGGAATTTGGCTTTACTTCCCGTTCGATGACTGCTTGCCTAGCTAGCATGTGTCATTGTCGAGAAGAGGTTGTCCGCGCGTACGGTGCCGTCATGTTGTAGTCCGGGACTCAACAGTTGACACCGACCGGGACGGGGGTGAAAAAACCGACAGGACCTGTACTCTTGGGTTAGAGTCCCGAGGTGCTTGTTGCTGACGGAAAAACTTTAGGGACCATCCGTATGGGGGCCTGCTGGTCAAGACTTGTAACTATTCACATACTTCGGAAAGCTCTGGCTCCGAGGAATCCTTTATTGGACCGACAACCGCGCACTGGGAGTGGAGAGATGGCGGAAGTAGCATGTACCCACGTGGTTGTCGTACCTGGATAGGAGTGGTGTACTGTACTTCCGGGTGGCGTAGGACCGGGCCCAATCTTGGAGGAATCGTGGTAGACGAGTTGGCATATGCAAGCTTGGGTGCGACATATGCAGTGTGGACAGGGATCCTCAGCTGAGTATTATTTATCCGGATTAACGTTGCTCCTCGGGTATGGAGACTTGGTCACTGACTATCAACGGAGAGTGGTCTCAACTAGGAATGTTTGAAATGTAAAATGAATCAGGAACGATGAAGAATTGAGAAATACTGAATCTTTCCAAAATAAAATAAGGTTTACAAAATGCTTTTCTGCAAAATACCTGATCTTGCTTAAGCCTTACCTTGACTACCCTAAGCCTCTCATTCCTGAGTCTTCTCCCTTTTCTTTAGTCGGGTAAGTCTTGTTGAGTACCCCAGTACTCAGGGTTTGTTACCCATGCTGCAGGTATGACTGAGACCCGATGTGTCTTGCGCCCTGCTGCATGACCATCGTCCAGGAAGAGGCCGATGAGGCCGAAGAATAGTTGTGCACCCTCGGGCTGGGTGATTATCAGTATCTTTATTTTGTGTACTCCGCTACGTTGCCTTTGTCTATTTCTATTATCATAACTTGGTTTGTAATAACTGCACCTTAATTTCTATTGGAACCCTGCTTTGTAAAACTAATGTTATTAAGTCTTCCGCTCTTTATTCCGATGTTATTTGTAAAAGTATGCAATGTTGTAACCGAATTGTGAGATGATCCTGCGGACATTGGGCACTGATGTAGCCCGGTGGCGAACAGGTCTTAATCACATGGAACATGGGTTCGGCTGTCAGAGGTTGACAGAGACACGTGGGCCATGAGATTAGGGCCGTTCCGTCACACAAGTCAGCGCCACTACTGTGCCATCACAGTTGGAGAGGATGATGTAGTTTCAGCATATAGGTGAGTTTCACTATGCAATGGGTTTTGCATTTCTGGTTGGGGTGATCATGGTACTATCTGTGACTTCCATTATGAGTTCTATGGATATGGTGTGTCCAAGACATGATAGTGCCTGTATTTATTCATGTGCAACTGTACTTTGTGTATTATGTTTCACAGTTCAAATTATATTGCAAGTTGCAACATAAAACTAGCTATGATAGCTTCCATTCAAATTTGAAGTGCAATCAGTCCAGACTATTGTTGCTTCAGAAAGTTAGCGGATGATGTTGCCATATTGTTAGTTTTACACATCTTTTAACTTCTTGTTATTCTGTAAGAAGATAGAAGCAGGTCAATTGTTGGGGCAATTTTTTCAAGAGGTGTAGCTGCAACATTTTTGACAATATCATTTGAAAAAAACCTCAGTCACGACCAAAACCTCAATCCTTTGCAAAAAGTAATGACCGAGTAAGTTTCAATATTTTTAAAAATATACTCAATTTTATTCCTAACTGTTACATAAACTGCAGCATCACCCCTCACCTGCTTGAAAGACTCCCCAAGGAAGGGAGAGCAGCTTACACTCTCCCGAGTGGTACGCTGGCTGCTATAACTGATTCACTTGGACGGATACTACTGCTGGACACCCATGTCCTTGTGGCTGTGTACGGTTATGGAAGGTAATCACCAGAGTTAAATCTTATTTTATTCTTAAATAATTTATCTAAAAGAAATAATGAACCACCGAGTAATATATATAATATATAACTTCCAATTCAATAGTTACACTACAGTGTTCTGGTGTGGTTTTTAGTTAGTGTTTTGGATTAGTTTCTTGTTGAGTATATTTTTGTCCTTGTCTTGTTCCTACAAGTCATTAGTAAGCGCCCCCACCATGTTGCCAGTTTCTACAATATACCGCAACACCTGAATGATACCTTTTATGGGTCTCTGTTATTGCAACTAGAATCATGTGTAGATTCGGTTTATTTGGATTCAAATGTTCAGGACTTAGTTTGAAGTTAAACTGAATGACAAAACGTATCAAACCATGCCTCATCCAAGCACCCCTTTATTATTAAGTGTATTTTGGAATTAGACACTGTTTTCCAATAGCTAATTTGAGTATCGATGTCTGATAATGATGCAACTTAAAAATTCGTTTTCTTTTTCTGCCCTCTTTTCTAGATCAGTAATGATGTGGAGTGCAACAAGAGAGCGGTTCATGCTGAGGCGATGACACTTCTTGGCAGCAAGAAGCTGCATATTCGCTGCTAGCAAGAAACTCACAGCTAAGAAAGAAGAGGTTTCATACTTTCATTATCTTGATACTCGTGCATGGTGTGTGCTTAAAATTAAGTTGATTTCCACAGATACTTGGCTGCTACTAGAACTGGGGCCATGCCGAAACTATGGAAATAGTATAGAGAAACCTGCTTTTTGTGCTTTTTGTTGAGTAATTCTGGCGTAGTAATGCAAAACATAATATTTTCTTCGTGGGATCCAGTTTCCTGATATTGGAACAGACATGTCTC
Source organism: Coix lacryma-jobi var. lacryma-jobi (assembly GCA_009763385.1). NCBI lineage: Eukaryota > Viridiplantae > Streptophyta > Magnoliopsida > Poales > Poaceae > Coix > Coix lacryma-jobi. The sequence goes on along the minus strand of VDCT01000469.1, from coordinate 247,397 downwards.
AGAGCACAACTAGCATATGTTGAGGTTGATACTTGGCCAGTAGGGAGATTTTCCGTGGCAAATTATTACAAATTGATAGGTACTTCAAAAATAATGTTGTCATATATATAAGTTGAATTTTGTGTGCCTTTGATCTCTTTGATCCAATGTGCGTCTGAACCTGTATTAATGTTGTTGTATTTTTTCAATGCAATTTATTCTTAACAACACGTTCTACCACAAGTCATGAGTGTGAACTAGCTGTGGGTTTCTTAATTAATGATGCTCACTGTTATTATTTTATCACGTGTGTTTTTAGTATAAAAATTTAGTTGTCTCGTAGCAACGCACGGGCACGCTACCTAGTGATACCTTAATTCCATGGACACCCATCTTCTTCACCTACTCCTTTGAGCACACTAGATAGTCCTTCAGCACACAAATAAATATGGAAAAATCGGATCTCCTGTCTAATCCCTCGAGAAGGTTTAAATTTTTAAATCCATTCTCCGTTTAAAAAATTGAGAAGGAGACTAATTTGTCACATCTCATAATTTTGTCCCCCAAACTTGACTAAAACTCAATTTTAGCATTACTGTCTCTAGAGGTAACCCCACTCAACTCTATCATAGGCTTTTGACATATCCAGCTTCAAGGCACAATGAGCATTTCCTTTGATCGATTTGTGCGCAAAAAAATACAAACATTCATATGCCATTAGGACATTGTCAGTAATAACTCTACCAAGGACAAATGTTGATTGCTCTTCAGAGATAATATCCGAGCTAGTTGCCTCCTAGGCGGTGCCTGCAAACGCTGAAACGGGATCCGGGGAGAATTGGTTGGAGGTGCCTGTGTTCCGCTCCGTCCACCAGTTGCCTCTTGGTCTCTGCTCCAGAATGATCGCGGCGGCGACGGCGGCGGCGACTCCTTTGTCAACCAAATGACCGATAGAAGACGGGTGCAGACATGAATGGGTGATGTGACTGTACTTTTTCGGGTTAGGGCTGGACTCAGGACTGGGTTGGACGGGCTAGGTCCAAGCATGGCCCAAACAAAAATTAATTAAGAAAAAATAATTACTTTAAATGGCTGCTTTGAAATTCGTGCAAAATTTTAAGAAGTACTCCGTACAGGAGCGATGCCAACTCATATACACAGGAAAATTTCCATTTTCATATGATTTTTTTAGAAAAAAATGATTTTGGCATTTTGCATCTCGATTTTTGCAACAATGTCCATGGGTTTTTTTTTTTTTTTGAAAACCTATAGGTGCATTCTAGGGTTTCACTATTGCAACGAAGAAGTGGTTTACGCCTAATATTTCCCTTACGAATTTGAGGATAAATTGTTGCCTACCTTTGTTCAGGTCAAAATATAAGAGCACGAATTATAGAAAAGTATTGGAGAAAAATGTAAACGCGTGTCAACATGATGATGCTAACTATTTGTGCATTCATGAAAACCTGGTCATTAAATTCCGAAAGCTTGGCAAAAAAAAAACACTTAAAACTGTTGGAGAACTCGTGTTGACGGGGAACATTTTTCAGCCACACTTTAGTTTATTCTCTCGTACAGAACACTATTGAACTAGCCGAAATTAGTTCTGTTGTTCGACTTGGTCGTTTTCATGGCTGATTTTGGTTTGTTTCAGTAGTATTCTATGAGAGAGAATAAGACGAAGTACGACTGCTAAGCCGACTGATGAGACAAACGGACAGAGCAGATCACACGTGATATCACGTAAATTCCTGTGTTTCTAGTAGCGTGTTTGTCACCGTCTCTCATGCAGATCGAATGCAAATTTCATATCAAGGAATATTTATTTAGAATAACCATGATTTAGAAGGTTTTGATCTAGAGACAAGTGCATCAGGGTTTCTCGAACTTATTCATTGTGCCGTCTAGGTACTGGAATTACTCCCCTATTCTAAATCATAATTCACTCTGACTTTGTTCTAAATCAAAATTTCGGCCTGGAGCTGCAGGCGTCGCCGCGTCGGTGTGGTGTCAAATGTTTCAAATGTAACCACCTCCCTCCCTCTCTTATCACCACCAGTTTACTGGAATCCGTGGTCAACCCCACACCCCCGTTCTTCTCCTCAAAAGAAAAAAAATCTCTAATTTGTGCAAACTACCTTGTTAGCTTGTAATTTTGAGTAAAGCCCTGTTTGGATATAACCAACTAAAATTTAGGTAGTTAAAATGTCAATGTAAAATTTTAGCCAACTAAAAGTTTCGCAGCTAAAATTAGAATAGACTCAGCTCTCAGCTCAATTTTAGATGGCTTTAGATGAGTTAGAATTGCTAAACCTAGCTATCTAAAAAGATCCTAAATAGAACGAGGACTAGAAATTATATACGATTCTCTCCACGGACAGCAAATAGGAGTGATCATGTCCACCAAAAAAGAAGTTAATATCTAGTTTCAGATTGCTTTACAGTCAGAGAGTTTTCAAGCTCGAACTGAAACATCACAAAACAAAAGCCCCAGAGTGTGGTCCAATTGGTCACGCTGCCCACCTCCACCTTCCTCTTTCTGAAACAGCACAGTAGCACAAAATCCTTTCCTATCCTGCCCATTTCTTTTTTTTCTTTTCTTTCTTTCATTCAGAGCGTAAATAACACTACATCCCTATAATCATAAGCAGGACAATTGGTCTAGCATGTCAGTAAACTGTAATTACTAGTATATATACCGAATATACCCTTTCAAAAATCTATGGTGAGCTTTTAAAACTAACGACACAAAAACCGAAACTGAGCAACTGAGTAAACTGAGTACATGGAAGAAAATGTTCTACGTTCAGTCAGGGACTCAGGTAGAACTCAACATCATTATGAAGCACCAACATTCAGTTTCTGAACACGAAATTTGCTGGCAATGGCCATTCCCAGCATTCAAGGGAAAAAGAATCTGTAATTTTCCACCAGGAATGGTCCTAAAATCCATTGCTATATCCAGCCAATAATAATTATCCACCACACCATGGTTATTGTCAAATCCAAAGAGATTCAGAAAATGGGAGCTGAAGCTACAGATTTATCAGAAGTTGCTAGAAAAAGTTAGTGCAAGCTTTTCACTGAAGGCAAGAAGGCTGATTTGTGGTTCTCATTGTCCCATTCCAATGCATTCCACCATGACTGCGCACACTGGAGTTCTCTCAGGGATCCTGCCACCAGCATGAGCTTCTTGAGCTTATCGCAACTAACAACTTTGAGTTTCTCCAGATTGGGAATTCTATTGTAATATTTTCTGGGCTTATACTCTTCATCCTTGCCAAGTTTCCAGCTCTAATTCCTTAAGGTTTGGGAAGATAGTCTCGATAATGGGTTGTTGGCTTGACGCTCCCTCACCGCCGCCATTATTATCTTTGCTGAAGTATACAAGCTGTTCAAGACCATTACAGGATGAAATTTTCAAGGAGCATAAATGCTCGAGAGTTCCACACTGCCAAATAAGCTTCGCCTTAGGGAGGTTATGAAGGATGACAGTTTGGAGAGAAGGCAGCAGTGCCACTGGCTTGATGCGCTCTAAGCTCCTTAGTCTGATAGCGTTCATTTTCTTGGTCAAGGTAAGGGAACCAAACCAACTGTCAATGTCCAAAGGTACATTAGGACATCTATACGTCTCATACCTCCGATAACCGAATCAGACGAAGAGAGCTGCTTGTAGATTATTCACCTCCCGCAATGAGCACGTCCTCCAGATTCAAACAGCCAATAATGTTGATGCGCTTCAATTTATTCATGTGCCTCCAGAGGCTCGAAGGCGAAAACTGTAGGGTCCCCCAATTCACTGCAGTCCTTTATGTGCAGATTCCGCAGTCGCTCTGCAAGATAGGGAGACAGTGAGAGCTTCTCCAGAGAGCTGCGCGTTTGCACAGCTATATCAAGTATATGCAGATTTTTCAAGGTCTCTAGTTCACGAAGATTGATGCCTTGCCCTTGCTCAGGTTGCATCTTGATTTTTTTTCTTGAGCTACTCATCAGTTCAATCTCAGGGTTGTCTACGTCGATCCAGCTGCTGTGGCAGTGATCCATACATAGGACCTGCAAAGCAGTAAGTAGGTTGAGCACGCCGACAGCAACACTCTTGACTTGTACGTTGGACAGCAGAAGGAACCTCAAATTCGCCAGAGCCCCAATCCCATCTGGAAGGGAATGGATAGATGTGTCACTGAGACAAAGATACTGCAGGGTGACAAGCAGTTTGATTTCGGATGGCAATGCGGTAATCCGAGTACGCGACAGGTCTAGCAATCTGAGACAAGGCATGAAGCTAAAGAAACCGTGGCATATTCTCTCTAGAAACCGGTTGCTCTGAAGAAGCAACGTTTTCAGAATGGAGCATGTTGGTGCTTCATTCAGCTCGCGGATATCAGTGCGCGTCAACGATATCCTCTCTGCACTGCTCCATCTCTTGGCCCGGGGTGCTGCACTTGTATGAGGACCTGTTCGGACTAGCCACTTGTTCTCCATCTTGCCACGGTCCGTAGCTTCCCATAAGGCCATGGCGCGAACCATGGGGTGCATCTTAACATGGTAGTCACCAGCTGCTTCTAGTAGAGAGGAGGTCACCAGAATGCCAAGCATGTAATGGCCTTTGTTGTAGAGATTATCCATGTCATCGGTTGTAAAATCACTTACAAATCCTTCTGCTATCAAACGCTCCACGAGCGATTCCTTGAGCAGCTCTCCCGTGAACAGGGAACAATACAGGAGGCAGCTCCTGAGGTCATCGTTCCACAGGTTGTCGTAGCTCCTCTTGAAGCTGGTGAGGAGGCTGTCCTTGAAGCACTCGAGCTGCCACGGCGCCAGATTGAGAAGTGCCTTGCAATGATCCCACTCCTGCGTCAACCTCTTGCACACCATGGCTCGCGCGACCGTCATGAGCGCAAGTGGCAGGCCACCACACAGTGACACCATGTCCTTAGCCAGAGGTCTGGTCTCCCTGCTCAGCACACTGCCCACCTTGCGCTGGAACAGCTCCCAGGAGTCGCTCCCATTCAGGCACTCGACCTTGATCTTCGCCGCCACGTCCATCTGGTCGCACACCTGCTCGAGCCGCGTGGTGAGCAGGACCTTGCTCTTGCCCTGGCAGCCGGGGACAGGGACCCCGAGCTCATCGAGGTTCAGGGGCCTCCACACGTCGTCCAGGAGGAGCACGAAGTTCCACTTGTGAAGGTAGGTGAAGAGCGCGAGTGCCTTCTCCTTGGCGGTCCTGTCGTCGTCCCACGGGAGACCCAGGCGGCCCATGATAGCCCTCTGGACCGCGGCCGCGCTGTAGTCCTCGGTGACCTCCACGTAGATGACGAGGTCTATGCCCATGGACAGCGCGACCGCCGAGAGGAAGGTGTTGTTGAAGTGGCGCAGCAGCGTGGTCTTGCCGACGCCCGGCATGCCGTAGATGCCGATGACGCGCCCCGGCATCCTCCTGCAGGAAAGCATCGCGGAGCCGCGCCAGAAGGGGATCCGGGCTAATCAACGGTGTCGTCGTCACCGGGAGCACCTCCGTGCGGATGAACACGGGCGCGGCCAGCCTCTCAAAGGTGGATCCTTGCTCGAGCAAGCTGACGACTTCCGCCCGCGCATCGGCGGCCCGCTTGCCCAGGCGGTAGTACGCCCGCGGGGCTCGCCACCACCCGCCGACGGCGCCCTGCTCCCTCTGCAGGTCCGCGACGATCTCATCCGCACGAGGCAGCAGCGACGCCACGGCGTCCTGCCACTGGCTTACCAGGCTGGTCACCTCCATCCCCTGCCTCTCCGCCAAGTTCACTTCCTTGCGCACGTCGTCGCGCGCTTGCTCTTCAACCACCTCGCCTCGGCCCGGAGCTGGCCGACGTGGTACTCGCAGCGCACGCAGTAGCCGGGCCTGGGAACGAGGGATGGAAAAAACTGAACACGTTGCCGATTAAGGAGATTAGGAACTCCATCGTGGAGATGATTTGATGAGCGGCGATACTGGTAGCAGGATTGAGCAAAAGAGGCACCGCGACTCATAGATTCGGAGAAAGGGAGGACTTGCTGAGTGAGTGAAGCCAGCCAGAGAAAGAGGGCTAGATCCAGTCAACGTCAACGGTCAATGGATACCTGTGGATTTGTAGTGGTCGTATTCGCTCTTTTCCTATGGGCGAGTTTGTTTGTGTGAGTAAGGCCTTGAGCCTGAGCCTGAGCCTGGGCCTGGGCCTGGGGGCCTGGCTATGAAGTGCAGCCGGCTTATTTGATTAGTTGGAGATGTTTTCAACTTGACCGGCATCAGGGCTGTTTAAAACTCACTCGTTCTGCAGGCACACGAGAGAATTCGGAGCATCGGTGGGTCCTTCGCGTGTGGACGTATGGCTTTGTCCTTTTTTTGCAGAAAGGCTCCCTAAGTTTTGATAAATAAAGTCGCAGTCCTATTTAGTAGGTCAGTACAAGAAATGTGTTCAACTAATTTATATTTTAACCCTTGACGTAAAAATTATTTGAACATGAAGAAGAGAAAATCGAAGTAGCTTCACATTTTACATAAAACCGTCCGCAGTCAGTTTTGCACGGAACCCCTCCTGTTGCCCAACGCTCCCCATAGCAGCTGCCCAGCCCTACCTCCCCTCATTCTTCATCCTCCTCTGTCTATCTCTTCTCCCCCGTTGTCACCATCACTACTGGAGAAAGGGCCTTTAGCCCCGTTGAAATGGGCTTTTAGCCCCGGGTATCCCAACCGGGACCTTTAGTCCCGGGTGCTTTCAACCGGGGCTAAAGGTCCAGAGAGGAAAAATAAATGTGTGTTGTGTGAGATTCGAACTCAGCACATCTCGCCTCAGGCACGCTTACCAAATGAGCTACGCAACCCACGTGATGTAGTTCTGGACGTTTTCCTTTTGAATCCACTCGGGAATGACCTTTAGCCCCGGTTGGTAACACCAACCGGGACTAAAAGTACCTTTAGTCCCGGTTGGTAACACCAACCGGGGCTAAAGGTTCACCATTTAGCCTCGGTTGGTATTACCAACCGGGACTAAAGGTCCGGGACCTTTAGTCCGGGTTGGTAATACCAACCGGGGCTAAAGATTCCTTTAGTCTCGGTTGGTATTACCAACCGGGACTAAAGGTCTTTAGCCCCGGACACAATTTTTGGCCGAGACTATAGCTCAATTGGTAGATCGTCCAAAGGCCTGTTCTCTAGTAGTGCATCCTCCTCGTCGCTAGCTGCACGCGCCTCCTGGTTTGTCGTATCCAGGGCGGCAAAGGCGTCTTTGTGGATGGGTGGGAGCACGGCGCTGAGAGCTCCGCCTCCTTATGCAACCATGGTCTTTGATGCCTCGCTCGCAAGGGCAGTGGGGAGCGTGTGGATCTACAAGATTTGGTGCGCGCGGATCGGTTGGATCTTGCCCGTCCCCATGGCAACCATGGTCCCCGGAGGCGGAAGCGCTAGCCCTCCCTGATCTCTCTCCATGCATCGCCTCTATGCCGACATGTTACACATCGGGCGGATGTAGCCGGCCTCTGTGTGCCTGCTCGTCGCGCACGACGTCGACCTCCTGATGGTGGACCGGATTCTTGTGCGCCCCGCGGATCTATGGTGAGCAGCTTCAACATGGTGGTCTCCAACATTCGACCTTCAGATCTCCTTCCTGAGGCTTCTCCCTCACGAACTGATGGGCTATCTCCCACCGCACCCTGTCTTCCCCCTGCTGTTGTCTGGACTCCCCCAGTTCTGTCTCTACTGCATGCTATTCATTATTCAATCCACTGACATCTCCCATGGCAACAGTGATGCTGGAAGGAGGGCGTTCAAGAGCATGCATGGTCGCAGGGGAGGTGCTTGAGGAGAGGCCACTGCTGGTTGCGTTAGTGGGTTACTAGTGATTTGGGCGCGCCCATGCGCGCAGGCTAGTACCGTATATTTTTTTTTAGAAAAAATACAATTGATTTATATACAACGATATATACAAAACACAAACAAACAAAAGGGCCTATGGTTCAAGTGGTAGGATGGTTTAATAGGGCACTACCAATCCGGGTTCAAATAAAAAGGATAACTCTTAAAAAAACTAAAGTAATACAACAACTTCTCTGTATTCGAATAGGCCGTGCAATAATTTTTTTTGTTGTTGCCCGCAGTTGTCGCCGATCCAAAAAGCACCACAACTGGCTCCTTCCTTCTGTCCAGGTTACTGTCGCCCGCTTTTTGTCGACGGCCAGCAAGGACACCACAATAGCCAAGCATCAGTCGATCAGGATTTTACACAGCAGCTAACCAGGGAGGCTTCCAGCCAGCTAGAAATTTCTGCCTGTGCTCGCACATAAAAGCAATCGACAGGGGTACATTCCATTGAGGATGTTCACAGGCCACATCATATCTCATTGTATGAGCTAATGTGTTTCACCTTGCTGAAGTCTTTGAAATTCACTGAAAAGCTCTCTGCAACCCAGATAGAAGAAATCATGTGGACATATAAGATTTTGACGCCATTGTTCTTTTTTCCGATCTCAATCTACTTGTCAGTCACAAGTCACCATATAGATGGCTTTAGTTTAGTAATTCAGTAAGTAATGCTCCCTTCAGCATGTGTAGACTAAAGGACATCAAATTCTGTAATCGTCAATTACCACCAGTGATGAACTATGTCATTACTTTCTCTTGACCACATCAAAACATAAACCGAAAAATCCCTTCTACTTGCTAATGATATCTCAAGTAATACAACAACATGCCAACTGAATATGTACATAAAAAACACATAGTAGCTGCTACCTGATCAAACTTTCAAGTACAATTAGGTTCATGGAAATCAAGTCTCACCTACTCCACATGCAAAATGGTCACTCTCTTCTCAATTCTGATTATCCAATTGCTATCAAACATCAATGCTTCTCCTTTTTAACCAATCAATTGCTTGAGAAATTATAGTAGCACATAACAAAAGTTTGTGATATGAACGAAGTAATAGAAAAACTGTTGAGACAAAGATCATGAATACCTGATGGACTGGACTACAATACAACTCTCTTTAGATGCACTAACTGAACAACAAACCTTCTTTTTGTCGTGGTACCCAATCATGACCTTCTGCAAAGAAACTGTAACAAATGATTAAAGAAATCAAATTGGACAGATAGGATGCTAAAGTAAATAGATAGTTGCCTATCTTTCGCTAAGCAGTGCCACAAACACATGGAGTGCTAGAGTAGAAACCAAATATGACTACCCACCAACAGATCCTGGTAAGCCAACCAAAATCAAATCAAATCAAATCCAACATATGGGATGCTAAAGTGAATAGATTGTTAGATGTACAACATATGCCCAAAGAATATCACAAACACATGATGTTCTACAGTAGAAGCCAAATATATGCTTATACAAACCAAGATAATCGAATAAAAAAGGAAGCTACGAAAACTGAGCAAGGAAAGAATGGAAATGAAAATACATTGATACTGCAGTATGTTATGCCAGTGAATCTGTGTTTGCTTCTAATAGATGGTCCTATTAGCCTTCCTAGCTGAAGGGTGCCTCCATCCCTTCCAGTACTATTGGGTTGATAATGACTGCTCAAGTGCTATTTTTATGTCAAAAGAAGGGAATGGAGGCAGTCACACAAACCTCAGATCCATATGATGCAAACCTACAAGAACGAAGAAAAGTAAGCATCATGAACACCTGCATCACAGATTTGGGCCTAGGTTTTTGTTTCTGCGTGACCAAATTTTATAGCCTAGTTTTTTGTTACTCTTAGCTTTCTCCCTACAGAAGCTAAACAAAGTAAAAAGTTCATTAAATATTCAGATATCTTTTTCAAAGACTTGTTGTCCATTAGCTTCTTTTATGATAATCACCACACCACCACTAAAAAACTAGCAAGAAGTATTATGTTGCTTTCAATCCTGAACCTTTTGAAGCACCAAGCAAAATAAAAATCTGAAGGAAGCATCGTCGAGATTTAATTTCCAACTAATGAAAAAAAGCCATCATAACTTTTGAAAAAATATGGAGCATGGCAGTGCATTAACGAATGTTTTGAAGGGCATATTTCGAATGGTGTCACTTGCATATGTAAATATAGCCTCTACATTCCAGAAGGCACAAGCTCGCGCTTAGTAATATCTTTTATAGACTTACACTACAAGAATTGCGTGGCTTTTTGACATTCTATTATGTCATAATATACTAAATTTATGTCATAATTTAAGATTTGTGACATCAGGTTGACGAAAATCTAAACGTCAAAAAGCCACTGTCACAAATTAGTTATGTGACGTTTGTATATTAGATGTCACAAGTACATGACATTGGATTTTAGTGTCATAGATATGTATGACATTGATTTGTTGTCATAAATATTTTAACCATGCCACATAGGCATTGACGTGGCATTGAGTTGGCAGCCATTATAAATGTCATAAAATTTAAATATGACTTGTTAAGGCACAATAGCCTGTAGGTTTGCATCTGGAAGCCCATTGGGCTGGTTTTCAAATATTAGCATAGCACATACAAATATAAAAATTGTCTAGCCCATTTAACACCACAAAAAGCCTAGATTGATAGATTAAATCAATGGTTCAAGTACATAATTAAATATGGTTCAAATACAATACATCCCATCGCATTTCAATTTTGACCAAAACTAAAATAACAAAAAGATCACATTCTCTTAGACACGATTCCAATATCTGTCGAAAATGCCTCTATTAGCTTCTGAACAACCACCTGAAATGAAGAAAGCATTACATAAGAAATCAATCATTGCAATCAGAACAAAAGAAAGTTCACAATATACAATATTTCGGCAAGCTACCCAAGTTCACCAAACATGTTCTGAGGTCTGCACTTTATCAGAACTTAAATAACTACACTCTTACAACACCAGTGCTGATATACTAAAAGCTAAGCTAACTTAAACAAAGACACTCTACTAGCAGTGCTGATATAATGAAACATGCTTCGAATTTTAGCAATGAAAGGTTCAATTTCTATCTAAAAAATTATCAGTGCATCAAGTTTCCAGTTCGCAATTGTAGTTGTATGTTAAAACCGACAGTGATACTTATTATAGATAAAAAAAATACTTTGCATGGTCTGCAGTACAACGCACATGCATATGTACATCATCTCTCTTGGTATAACCACAATTAGATTAAATAAAACAATCAAAAGTGAAATGGAACAATAAAAATTATTGTATTATTGTATAACTAAATTAGCAAGTAAACAAATCAATTCATCGATCGATCAGAAAAGAATGTGCAGATCCATACGCAGGGCACTGCATTGGATCCCAAAAATTAGGGGCCTCTAACTAATAACTAGTACTATGTTATTAGTGCTTATGCTAGTGATGTACACAAACCTAAGAGATAAACTAACAACTACAATTTCACATGGGAAAAGCACACAATTTACTACCTTGTTGTTGCTACACTTGCCGCGAATAGCTGCTAGCTATTGTTGTCATCCATAATAGAAAACCAAGCTCCAGCTGTTGCTGCTGAAAAGAACTGCAGAAACACCAGCAAAGAAACAAACAAGCTGTGCAGTGTTGCTGAAACTGCAGAGTCCCACTAAATGCCTTTTCTGTTGAACTGATATGTTCACCTTAAGACCCTGCTGTTGCAACACTTGTTGCTTTAGTGCGGCACTTGCCAACAAGATTTGCCACCTGCACTTGCTGTTGTGTGTGCTGCATTGTCATCCCTAGAAGTGTTAACATAATATATTATGTGACCTAGTGTACGATTAACATAAAAGAAACCATCATAAGGTTTCATCACAGCTAAAATATAGATTAAAGTGTGACAATTTCTATTTACTTCCTGCTATCAACACCAATATACCCACAGGTACTCAACTGTATCGATCAATAGACCCATTGCCAATCCATACAGGTGTCTCATTAGTTGTCTGGATAACAGATTACAACAGTGCAGGGAAGAGTCAACACTTGTTTCATTGTTTCAATCCTTACAGGTGTCTCATGCATGTCAGATCTGAAAAATCCATAAATGGAGTAGCTGACAAATTCCATATATATATATATATATTTTACATTGGTCTCACTTATTTTCAAGTTGACAAATTTAAATGGAGTAGAAACAAGTGAATTCAGGTTCACTTACCAATAAAAGAAGGGCTTTGTACTCTCGCTCTTGGCCTAGACATCATAATAGATGTGCAAATTGTGCCCATACCGATGTCTCGGTTCAATCTGCCAGCAAACACACAGATGCAAAAGCAACAGTAGCATTATTACTAAACTAATGATCTCACCAGTGCTAAAATGTGTATGTTATGTAGCATGTGACTTACAGCTTCACGCCAGTGCTCCCGTGCGAGCTTCTGCGCCTTGCTGTTTTCGACAGCCACTTGCCAAGCTAACAACAGAAGCAGCAACCAAACAAAGCTCACATCAGCAGCTGCGATTTTGATGAAGTTATGCTCAAACGCATCTCTAGGAGATGAAAGAAATGTTGCAAAGCATCGCGAGGTACCTTGGCCACCCTTGCGGACGCAAAGTCCATCGCCTTCCACCACAGCTCCTCGATCAGCACAGTGTAGTTGGCAAGGTTCCGCCCCGTGCGTCCAGCTCACATTTGGGGCAGCACGACACCCACGGGGCCGGTCGATCTTGGCGGCACCGGTATTCTCCGATGCGCGGGCGCAAGGACGTCGGTCGGCCACCGAGCCTCCGCGGCACCGCTGACCACATCCGCCCTCACGCCAGCGTGCCGATGCCTGAGCCTTGATACCGCCACCGCTGCTACGCAAACCCTCCCAAATACAGGCGTGCGCGCTTCAACGGCCCTCCATGACGCCGCGCGCTTCTCGGACACCGCTGCCGCCGTGTGTGGAGGGGAGGAGGGGATGAAAGAAATTAGGGTTCGAGAGAAGCCGGATGACATCCGTTTTACTAGTCGATAACGACCTGAGCCGTCTGATGTGATCGAACGGCTATAGGAGCCACGAGATTGAATGGGCCAAATAGGCCCAAGTGAGCCACGAGATTGAATGGGCCAAATAGGCCGAAGTGTTGAGCGTGGGATGTTGGATGGATGAGTCGAATGTGTGTCCTTGTTTGGAAGAATTGCAGCTCTTTTTTATTTTTTTACTGGATGGAATACATTTAATATATAGTACCACTTTATTAAAATAGAAGATTATACAACAAAAATAGTATTTTGGGGTTGTGAATATTTTCAAATGAAAAATTCATAACTATAAATTTGTACGTCTCATCAGAATCAACCAATTTGGTTATAGTTGTTTCGCCATCCAAGTTCATTGGGACAATTTTAAAATGTTGAATTTTAAAATATGAAAACTTTGAATGGAATTTTAGGACTATAAATGTGGCTCCATATCTACATGCACGTATACATGTGTGGGCAAAGTTGATGATATGCATGTGTGAAGTCGAATATTTCTCTTATTTTATTTCGATTTTCTGAAATTTCCTAGCGGTCTGAAGTTGCGTGTGCTTTTCATTTATTAATTAATCTATTATATTCTGCTTATATAGATGACACATTTATAAATAACCGAATATGATCCTTTTATCCTAGTGGGTTTTTTTTACAACAATCCTAGTGGATTGAAATGTTCCAATCATGGCCGAGTTCTGTTTTGTAAAAAAAAAAGTCCGAGTCTGGGTTTGATTTCTCTCTTTGTGAGTTGTGTTTTTTTGTGCCATATAAAAACGTTCACTGGTCGTAGGTTCCACTGGCAGAGCGACACGGAGGAAGGCGCATGAGCGGCAGGCCTCAGGCCTGCCCGGCTGGGCTTTTTGCAGCCGACAGATTTCAGCTTGGAGATGAAAAAAAATAGGCTCGACTGTGGCTTTTAAAGATTTTCTTTTTATTCAAAGTCAAAACAAATTCAATTTCAATACAATTCTTATTTCACTGTATGAATATGAATGAACATATAATCGATTCCCATGTAGTTCTCTTTCTTTTTATTTTATTATACTCTGAATTTTAACACTGATTGGCCCCAGAGCATGATGAAAGAAGATGTTCGAGTAGGTTGTTAGGTTACCTAAACATTACTCGATTATTTTTGTATAAGATGGTTTTTAAACAAAAAAGTTGTGAACTACAAGATTATTGGGAAAACAATAAAAAATAAAAAGTATGGACATGTCCGACCATGTGATTGTGGAACATGCTAACATGGACAATAAAGATTTCAAACATCGTTAAATTATTTTGTGACACAGAAACTCAGTCATAGGTTGACAACATTTGTAAACTAACTTTTATGACATAGAAAATAGCTCCGTGACGCAGCAAATATCGTCACTAGATTGAATTGGACTAGTTGTGTGACATTTTTTATGACATACAACTTTTATTGTCACTAAATCAAAATGCTTAAAACATAATGTCATAAATCGAATAATATAGTGACATTATGACCTATTGTCATACTAAATACGTCAAAAAGCCACATATCTCTTGTAGTGTTAGCAAGCAGGCCTTTACAAAAAAAAAAAAATCAATTTTTGGAGCATATTCATAGGATGGCACTAATCGATTTTTGGAAACATATTGTTTTATCAAGCTGATTAACTCCATAAATCACGAAATGACAATTATTAGAAGTTATTAAATTTACCTTTTCTCCAGTCTGGACCTTACAGGGACGACATGCAGCAGGAAAAAACATAAAAAAAATTAAATTACCTGTTGCATACCTCAGTCAGGACCTGCAATAGAAAAAGTGCAACATAATATTCAATTAAACTGGATGGACAAGATGCCAAAATGAATTAGGAGCTGTCCAACCTTTGCCTAGGCAATATCACAAACACATGGTGTGCTAGAGTATAAGCCAAATCATATTAGGTCCTGCCAAAACAAATAAAACGATATCAACATAGAAATCAAGCAAAGGAAAGTACGGCAACACACTGAAAAATAGAAAATAAATTAAGCCTACAGGAACGCAATAAAAAACATTACATCAAGAATGTTGAGCACGCAATGCATATGTTGACGCGATTGGGCGCTTCGCCTTCTCTGAGCATGATGAGGAAACACGAACTGTGTCGCAGAATCGTAGCCTGATTGGCTCGGCCAGGACACGGCGTGCAGTCAGCCATCCGGTGCGGCTGGTTGCCAGCAGCCAGAGTGGCGGCCCAGCCAGCCGTCCCGGCCAAGCCAGGGTGCGGCACAGGACAGACAACACAAGACCACAGGCCGGCGGTGGCTAGTGGCGGGCATCCCAGCGCGTGGCTGGCTCGGGGAGGCCAGTCCACCCCCGGGGTGCGCCGGCGCTAGAGATGGAGCACTGAGGGAAAGGCAGAGTGGCGGCCTTGGGCAGGAGCGACGAAGAAGGCACGGGAGTAACAGCGTGGGGAGGAGATAAGCCCGCCGAGTTGCGGCCTCCCGAGCTGTCGCGCCGGAGGAGCTGGCATGCTCCGCGTCGGTGCTGCCCGTCGCCGGGTCCTACGCACGCAGCGGCGCAGGGGGCGTCGTGGAAGACGCCTCAGAGAAGCCGGGGGTGGCGCTGCCTTAGCTGGGGCGGCTCTCGACGGGCGCGGTTTGGAGCGACGCTCGGGAGAGGGAAGGGTCGCGCCGGGGGCGCGCTCGCCCGCCGTGCCGCGCCAAAGGTACGCTCAACCCGCACCGGCGGGAACCGCCTGAGCCGGTGCGGCGGCGTGCCGTAGGTGCCCTCGCCCTGTGTCGGTGTCGGTCGCCGGGAGAGAGTGGAGCGAAGGCGAACTGGCCGAGTGGGTCGGAGTGGTCGCGGGAACGGAGAAAAGCAGACTTCTGAGGGGGAGGGTCGGCAGCTATTGGGAGCCTACTCGAGCCAATAGCCGATCGACAACAGCCAGAACTGGCCAATGGTGGATAGACAACGACCCTACGGTACAGGTTTTTTGACCAATCCTGACAGAGGTCTCTAGTCAGCGCTAGCACCACCGTTCGCAACAAATCCAACGACCAACAACTTTTTTGCTATCGTGGACACGCTGTGCGTCCGTCCTGGCCAGACGTTCTCTTGTCTTTAGATCAGGTTGAGGATGGCTGCAATGTTTCTGCTAGGAAGAAAATTTTGCAACAAAAAATCCATGTTCATCGGCACTGATATGATGGTTGGCTCTTTTGATTGCATCTAGGAGTCAACATCTAAAGGATTGCATTCCTTAACGGCAGCAGTGCGTTCTTCGATTTCATATCCCATCCACTTCATCTGTTGTTGGGTTATTGGGGCTTTAGATTGAGTCTATTGTGTGGTAATCTATTGGCCTTGTCTCAGGACCTCCTTACCACACACTAATCTAGCAGAACATTTGTTGGTTGGGATGCTTAGTACGGTATTGCAAGTCTACAATTGTTGAACCAGCCTGAGCACAAGAACGCTGGCAACCTATTTGTTTATTGCCTGGACGCAAGAATACTGACAGCCTTTCCATTTTATTGTCTGAGCACAAGAATGCATCCAGGTTCATCAACGAGGAAAATCTGAACACCTAGCACTGACATGGGAAGTAGCCACGATGTCCAGGTGCTTAAAGTGCTGTGAATGAATTGATTATCCTTAGAGTCCCAACATTCTGTCTCCTTGGCACATTTTAATTTCTGCGGGTTTTATTTTAATGATAGTCTTTTTATTAACACTTAGGAATAAAAATTTGTGCCTATATGGATGACCATTTCTTGATTTAGTGTTGCTGCTAAAAATCTGTGTGTATCAACTTGGGCTTATTGTGATGGGAATAAGCTAGAGATGGATGGAAAAAAGAGATCAATTTTTAGTTTGAGACGTCCATACTCCGTATATACTTGCTTATTTTAGGTTTTTTTGTTATCCCCTCGTGCTTATTTTTATGGGAATAAGCTGGAGTAGTTATTGGCAAGAACTTGAGGTGTGAAATGTGTACATTGTTGTTTCCATATGCCTTGTCTCAATAATCAAGATTTTAATAGCATCCATCTATTATGTTTATAGCTGCAGTGAATGGCCATTTTTCTCGGCCTAATCTGTGATGTGCATACATAGAGTTGTACTTCCTCCGCCTTGAATTTTTTTGATGTTTGGTTTTCAGTGTTAATAGCAGAAAAAATGGTATCCAATGTTTACATTTTGTTTCTCTTGTAGCTCTTGGAAATTGGAATACTATTGACACTAAACCAAAATGCTGTAGAAATATGTAGAGTATGGTGTTTCCGTGTCAAACTTTTATGTACTGGCTAATTACAGAGTCATTTATTCTTCAAGTCATTGCAGGGCGCCGAAGGGCGCCTGATGTTCTAGTGCTGTTTAAAGTAGCCGTGAGTCAGACCCATAGGAAACGTTCTTCGGAGCCAGACTCGCTTGAGCATTTGGGGTGGTTGGTGTCACCGTGTTTTCCTCTATCTCCTTCCTCTCCTTCTCTACCACCCCGTCATTGCCCAACCCCCTCGCTTTCCCCTACTGTCATTCTACATTTCCACTCCTCGCCTCAGGGACGTATCACGAGAAGGGAATCTCGACAACGGTCTCGCAGATCGAGAGAGAGGATCGGTGGCGGCTAGGGTTTCCACATGCGGGCGGGCCTCACTAGGGGTGGCACTGTGACACCCTAGTATCAAACACTGCAATAGGAACATCATTAGCCACTAATCATCATGAGCATTGCATTGCATCTTCATGTGTTGATGAAATGTGCTATGATTTCATGTGTTTCAAATTCCAAATTTAGGGTTTAATAGAACTTGCTTGTTTAAATGAAGCTTTGTGTTGATAAATAATTTATTAAATAGAGAATAATGTATATAACACTTTTTATGTTAATAACTTGCCCTAATTAAGTTTAGATTAATAATTAAAAATGAAAGTGATAAAATAGTTTCTAGCTTTAATGTTGACTTTAATTTACTACAGGGAGTAGAAATGTTTTCTGTGTTTTTTGTCGTATATGAAAGTTGTAGAGAAAATTATTTTGAGCAACTTTTGTTTTAGGGCCAAACCATAGTTTTGAGTTTTTGAAGCAGTTTTGAATTAAACAAGTTTAGCATTTAAATCGAAAATGAGAAAAAAAAACGTTTGAAAAAGGAAATTTTCTCGACGCTTCACTTTTGGCCCGCTTGGCCTTTTCGGCCCACCAACTGACCGAGCCGGCCCACACACGCCCGCGCGCGTGCCCTGCCCGCCGACGAAGCGCTCGTTGTGTGGCCGCTGCGCCCTGCGCACGTCCCGCTCGCCCTACCGTCGCGCGCGCAGGCCACTGTCGCCAGCAACACACCGCACCGCACCATACCGCCGCGCCCGCGACCACTCGCCGCGCACCGCCCCCTGCGCACAGCCCAGGCTCGGCTTTCGCCACCGTTCATCGCGGGCCCCGCCACTGCGACCACATCGCCTGGTCGGGGGCAAAACGGACACAAACCATTGCCCCCCCTCTCCTCACTTGTCATTTGTCGCGCCCATTATCCCACTCGCTCTCCCTCTCTCGCACAAACGTGATCGCCGGAGTGCCCACGCTCACCGCCGTTCGTGCCCGTAACTCACCACTGTCGTTCGGCCTCACCCGAGCACCACCGCCCGATCCAACTCGTGCATAACTCTGTCGTCATCGTGCACACACGGTGCGCACGCTTGCGCCACCCCCGGAGCTTTATTCTCGCCGGCGTCCTCGACCCCCTTTTGCAGTAGCCAGCGCACCCGTTAAGAGTTCAAGCACGCTCCAACGTGACCAAGCCACCGCAAGCTTTCTCCTTCTCCGACAAGCTTCACCGCGTGAAGGAGAGGTGAGAACCCCCGTCTCTTGGTCTCTACCGGCCCTAGCTCACTTATCACCGCCACCCGACCGCCATGGTCGCCGCCGTGGTCTGTGCACGTGGTCAAGCTTCTTTGAAGCTTCTCTGGTCAAACCACCCCCTCTAGAGCCTTTCCTAGGGTTCACTGATCCCCACGCGCTTGTCAATTTACTTGTGATCGCCGAAAACGGCGTAGCCGAACCTCACCGCCACGGCTTTCCGTCGCTGACCGTCTTCGGTGATGCGCTGGCCAAACCAACACCACCACCCGACTCGCCTTGTTCTTTTTGCAACTCTTTTTTCGAACACGCGGGAGAGCTGTGTATCATATATTAAAGAAGAGAAAAAAATCCAGTAATACAGTTACATAACCCCACAACCACACGCATTAGAAAAAAAAGCTAAATCACCGGATAAAGAAAAACAAAAACGCCCAAAACAGCCACTGCAAAGCCCTATCCAACTTTGCGGAGAGAGAGTAGGGAAATCCCCTTAGCTCCTGCCACACTCCACCAGCCGACCTCTTCTTTGGCCAAAATCAGGACCGAGTTGACATTAGGTGTAGCGTCATTGAAAACACAATCATTCATGTGCCTCCAAATGCTCCAAGCTCCCAGGATGACTAAAGCCTCTAAATGCTCCAAGCTCCCAGGATGACTAGAGAATTCAGTCCCCCCCCCCACCCACCAAATCTCCTTGGACAAAGGTATCAATCCTTCTCCACCATTCATCAAAGCATTGATCGGAAGGTTGTGGGGGCAAAGGAAGCGGCCCTAAAATGAGACAAGGAGAACCAGAAGACTCTAGACAAAACACAACCTACAAGGAGGTGGCAGATATCTTTCTCGATCGGTCGCAAACAAGACATTTTTCAGCATGGGGAGCCCTCTTTTGCAACACTTCTTTTGCACTCTATAAAGGAGGCTAGATAAACACTTTTGTTGATATATCTATTTTATTTTTATTACAAAAATGCCCTGTGACTGTATGACATCTCAAACGCAAAGGTTCAGGTCTCCGCCCCCGCAATCGGGAAAGCGGACTTGCTGTGCTCAACGCCGCCCGCCACCCAACAGATAACGTCTTCGGCGAGTCCAGTTCATCGTCCCTCCCTGTCCTATGCCATGGCCACCCCCACAGCCTCCGCCCTCCTCTTCCCTCCCTTCTCCCTCATCCGTCCCTCCGCCGCACGCCTTGGAGACCCGTCGTCCGGCAGCTACCGCGTCCCCTTCGCGCGGCCGCCCGCGCCTGCATGCGCCGCCGCCAGCGCCCCCCCGGTGGCCGAGGCCGCGGAGGAGCGGGACGACACGCCTCCGCTCAGGCTGATCGATCCGCCTCAGGAGGACGACCCCTTCCCGCCCGAGGTGCTCTCCCTCTTGTCGCTCGCTAACAGAGGCGGAAGCTCTGGTCTCGCCGCCGAATTTTGAATCGCCCAACTGACGATGATCCTGTACGTGCGCGTACGTCGTCGCATTGCGTGCAGATGGAATCCGCGGACCCTGACTTCTACCGGATAGGATACGCGCGGATGATGCGCGCCTACGGGATCGAGTTCCTCGAAGGCCCCGACGGGATGGGCGTCTACGCTTCCAGGGACGTGGAGCCACTCCGAAGAGCTAGAGTGAGACACTTCATTCAACAACTTTCCAACCACTAGCTAGAACTTATCAATTCGATGCAATGGACGGCTTCACCACACTAGTTAGTGTTTGGATGTAGGCTGTAGCACCTGTGAATCAGTGATTGGATTGGATTATTGGAAACTGTCATGTGAATAAGTAGCTGTTGAAGCATAGTGATTAGATCTTGCAACTTGTTTCCTTGGTGTTATGCTATCTTATTACGTAGTATACAACTACCACTGGAAGTCAGTTGCTTATGTTAATTGCTACATACTTGCTGGCGCCAAAAACATGGCTTATATATAGTTACATATTTGCTCGCATTAAGCTCTGGAAATGCCGGACCCACGTATTAAATTCTTCATCTTGATGTATGCTATAGGCCTGTAGTATGTTGATCCTGCTCAAAAGAATTATATAATATTCTTGGCATGTTGAAACTGTTTGAGTAACATTTGGCTCTTTATGTAAACAATGTTGAAAAAAGTTATTGAAAGATTTGCTACCTTTTCCAGGTGATTATGGAGATTCCGTTGGAACTGATGCTGACTATAACTCAAAAGAAACCTTGGATGTTTTTCCCTGACATTATTCCACTAGGCCATCCTATATTTGACATTATTGAGTCAACAGATCCAGAGGTAGGTGGATCCAATCTTTTGTCGCAAAGTGAAAACTGGACACTTAAAAATTCCGTGCCACTAGTTTCTGTTGGACGTTTTGCAAATTAGTTAATAGCTTTGTCATGCGAATCATTTTGTTAATCAGTTCTTGGTTCTTGTATATTTATTTTGTGATTCATTCTGTAACCATCTAACTGAATGGTGTTGAAGTTGCAATTGTATGGGTGCAATTTAGCATTCAATATCATACGGTATTTTAGTTTCAATACAACTAGGATCTGTGTAATTGACATTCCAGAGCATTTATGTGCACATTTCATCCATTTGGTTGAAGTTATAGACCCATAAACTCAAAGTTAGATTAGAGAGGATTGATACCACTTTTAAAAACTCAGTCCTTTTTTCTTTCTTCAGCAAATATTAAAGCATTAATAAGTGATGTAGGCTGCGAGCTGATGTAATTTGTGTTACTATTGCAGACAGATTGGGATCTAAGATTAGCATGCCTTCTTCTATATGCATTTGATATAGAAGACAACTTTGGCAGTTATATTCTGATTTTTTGCCAAGTGTTGATGAATGCACTAGTTTGCTGCTGGCACCAAAGGTATCCAAAAGCTAACGAAAAGTATACTTCTTTGTCTTTTTTAGGAAGCTTCTTATACCTGATTCTGCAGTTTGAATGAATTCATATGCCTGGCTTTCTAGGAAGATCTAATGGAACTAGAGGATGAAGATCTTGCCTCACAAATGTTACAACACCAGCGGCGAGCAATAGACTTTTGGCAAAAGCATTGGGTATACTTCTTTACTATTTACTAGCTTACCTTCCTTGAGCTCCTCTAACACTAGCTTGATGGGTAAATATCCAGGACAAACCAATTCCTCTAAAGCTGAAACGCCTTGCCCGTGACCATGAGAGATTTCTCTGGGCACTGAGTATAGTTCAGTCTCGTTCTGTCAACTTGAAGTTGAGAATGGGAGCCTTCATCCAAGATGCGAATGTGCTAGCTCCTTATGCTGGTATTTCTTTTCTATATTTAATTTTTACAGTTGCTACTTTCCTCCCTTCCAGTATGGATAGGCACCTAAGTCAACAAAAGGGCGCTAGTGTTATGAGCCTGAGATGATAATCACGTAAATATGGTTAATGGACTTCTATTCTACCTTGTTTTGTAGTTTTGTATGCTGATATGCTTGTTCATTTACTGTTACTCAGATACAACATTCTAGCATTTGAATTAGTTTGAGATGTAAGTTAAAACCTAAAACTAATCCTAGATGATCTCTATAACAGGAATGATGCTTGTACATCGTAGAACTGCTGAGATAAAAACCATAAATACATCTACTGTCACATCACATGTAACACCAGATATTTCTCCCAGTCATGCATTATAGTTATTATCCGTCTTCAAAATATTGTTCTGACTGTTAGCGCGTTTCCCAGTTATCTGATTAGGAGTACTTTAGCTAAATCATAATTTGTCTTTGTCCCCAGATATGTTGAACCACTCGCCCAATGCTAATTGCTTCCTGCATTGGCGTTTTAAAGACCGTATGCTTGAAGTTATGATTAAGGCTGGACATCCTATCAAGAAAGGAGATGAGGTATTGTCTAGGATGTATGCTCATCTTAACTTCTCCAGAGCAAAGGATTACTTGGTTTATGTTGTTAGTGAAGTTAAATGCTATGTTTTCATGGATTGATGAACATAATCAATGCTGCACATGCACCTTGGTTGCAGACCTCAGGTTTTTGTTAACACAAGGCCTAAATACATGTTAAAAAATAATGGGTAGTAAAATGACGCTGTAAATGCTAGATCCATTAGCAACATTTTCTATTACTATGCACAAGCTAATTGTAATTAGATCATTCCATTTCTCCAGTCCCATGTTGGAAAGTTTCTCTATCCACGTACAATAAAAATATCACTGCACAGCCTGGTTCTACCAGTCTCAGCTAAAGTATGCCCTCACAGTCTATTCTTCCAAATTTTAAGCCGGTTTTTTAATGTCACTCTTGGGCCCATGTACTCATGTACAGATGACAATAGATTATATGAGTGGCGTGAACAGCAAATTTATGGAAAGATATGGCTTCTCATCACCAACGGTATGGCCATGCACTTATATCTTATTGATGTTTACTTTTATGTATGAGGATGTAGAGAGTTTTTTCTCTGTGATTTCTTTGATATTAGAAAACTGTGTCAGCTAGAACTGTATTTGCGAAATCAAGATCCTGCTTCCAGGAAACTAGTCTAGTTTTGAAGTATTCTGTGCTGCTTCTTATGTTGCAGTGCCTGTTGAAAAATCACAACACCATTATGTAGCACATGTGCATACCATTTTAGACTGACATCTTATGTTGCTTGTGTATGCGAAACCAATTCTGCAGAATCCTTGGGAGCTTATAAATTTCTCAAGCCCTGCAACGATTCACATGGATTCCTTCTTATCGGTCTTCAATATCGCTGGCTTGCACGATGAGCTGTACCACAATTGTACGAACTGCTGCACAATACTTCCTTATTTGTAATTATATGTTTGTTTAGTCTATAACATTGATTTTGACCACCGTGTTGTATTTGCTTCCAGCCGCATTGCCCTCAGTAGAAACCGACTTTGTGGATGGAGCAGTTGTAGCAGCAGCCAGAGCATTGCCAACATGGTCAGACGGTGACGTTCCTGCAATACCTAGTGTGGAGAGAAAATCTGCTCAGGCGCTGCAAGAGGAGTGCCGCCAAATGTTGGATTCATTCTCAACTACTATCGAGCAAGACCAGCAGATCCTAGGTAAAGTACTGTATTTCATGGTTTTCCGTAGGACTCTGTGTTCGTGAGAGCACCCTGAACTGAAACGGATTTTGACTTATGTTCCAGATTCTGATGTGCATATCAGCAAAACCCGAGAAATTGCGATCAAGTAGGTGGACTACCTATTTGTTATGATTGCTAGTGACTAATACCCTGGGCCTGCATGTGGATCATGAAGCATACAGGTTTTCAGCAATATTAAGATTACCTTGTTTCATTCTATTATGTGCAGGTATCGGCTGCACCGAAAGATGCTCCTGCAGAAAATCATGGACGCACTGGACATCTATCAGGATAAAATTTTGTTCTAGCTGTATAGGCGGCACTACTTCTGCTCAGTTAGAACACAGAGCTAGTATCAGTTCTACTGCTAGTAAACTTGTGGCCATTAGGTGTTTGATCGTCCTGAAGGGGCGGGCAGTCGGTGACCCCACTTGTAGAAAGGGGATTTTGTAGGGCTGCCTTCAGTTAGTGTTTGTAGGTTAACAGTAGGGGATCCCAAAATGAAAACAACATTACGAAGAGCTGGTGACCATAGCCACCTGCACATCTCTGAGGCTGTGGACTACTGTGGTCTGTGGTCTGTGTGAACATTGTGAACCTGACACTGGCCGGGTCGGCAACGGCAACCCAACGAGCCAATGATGGGAAGACTTGGAGATGGCCTAGTGTGCTCGTGCAGTGAGAGGCGGAGGCGGCAACGGTGCACCGGCAGGCGGCAGTCCATGCCATTACCAATACACCAACGGGCGGCTGCCTGGCTGCTGGCGTCCTTGCGAGCTGCCACGCACGCACGCACACGCTGAATTGTCGGCCCGTGAGCAACGGCAGGATGAACATGATCTTCACTTGCACACCATGCAATAGCCTACAGTGAGTAGGAGTACTCCCTCCACTACTGCCTGCTGCCTGGTAGGACTTAGGAGCCGCTGGCTCTTCTTTATCACTGGCTGGACTGGGGAATTTCTTTGTTTGCTGCTGTTGTTCCTGTCGTGTCGGCAGCGAGTTTTCAAAGGAGGGAGATGAGATGAGAGACAGATGGAACCTGGCCAGCCTTGCCTTGCCATGCGTGCCGAGCATCTAAAAAATCTACTACTGCAACATTTGGCCATTCCAGACTGGGGCTAGCAGATCCAGTGCAACTTCCATCGCTGAGCTGAGAATATACTACTACTGCTACAGCCAGTGCTGCTCCACTTGGATTTGGCCATTCCAGACTTGGGCGTGGGTACCAACACTGTCTCGTGAACATGGACGCAGCGACGGCGAATCGCCCGGGACCCTGTCTGCATTGGACTATTAGAGCAGGTACAATAATTGGTTTATAGCCAAGCAAATGCTGATGTGGAAGAGAGAAGAGAGGCGAGCTTGGCTCCCATACAAGCACCAAACTAGACACGGAAGCATAGGTAGTAGTGTGTCTCAATAGAGATGTATGTGAGGAGGATTAGGAAAGAGAAATGGTTTGTAGCCAAATAAAAGAGCCTAGAGCTTGACTTATAGCCAAATGCTTGGCTCTATTATTGACCATGCTTGCACAGCATTGTACATGTCATGTGGCTACATATATGTAGGGCTACTGCTATACTCCGTATATCTCAAGTGCTGCTCCTGCCCAACCCAACCCAAGCAACCAACAGCAAAGCATCAACCAACCAACCATCCAACCATTGCCATTCACATTCAGGCAAAAAGAAGCTGCTTTCAGGAGAGGGAGGGCTGGCTGGCTCAGATCAGAATCAGAATCAGATGATGGACGGACGGGCTGGGGACCCAAATCATTGCCCCTTCGCAGTTGCAATCCATAGATGGCCGTTACAATCACAAGCTCAGAAGCCATGTCCTCCTGCCACTGCAAACCTCACTGGGAACAGTGGCAAGTGCCGGCTGTTCCTAGCTTAGCTGATGGCAGCCAGGCAGCGTTGGACGAATCACAGGCAGACAAGCAAAGCAGCACACACGGCACAGGGGCCAACACACTCCAGGCTTCTTCATCCATCCCCACATCAACACATGACCGGCCTCTGATGCCACATGTAGCAGACATGCATCATGCCCAGCTACAGGCTTACAGTACACAGGTGACAGCATTATCAGCAGAGGCCTAATTGTGGAATGAACGAACATGTAGAAGAGAGACGTGAAGCTGATGATACTGCTGCTGTGCTGTATAGATCCTGAATGAAAGCTTATTGCAAGCATGGAAAATCAAGAAGGATCAACATCTCCACGAGGAGAATGATGAGAACTGAGTCGGAAAAACAAGAAAGAATCGATATATCTTTTATTCATAGAAACAAATGTCAGCATGAACTATATATATAGTATAGATGTATCAGCGCCACAGACCACCAGAAAGGCATATACTATATGCAAATGACATGAACCACACCAGCCACCTCCCTCCTTTGTCTCTCTACATACCATACCAATAACACGATTCATCTATCCTCTCTCTCTCTCTACAGTGGCAACTAGACCTGTACTCTTCATACCGCCGCCTCCGAATCCGAATCTGGTACCGCCTTGTCCACAGTGAACCAATCTATCAATGGGTTGATGTATTGCTATATGGGATATATGTACATGTAACAAGAAAACCAGCCAGCCGCTTACCTATTCTCTAACAACAGCATGCATCCAAGGAACACACCACAAGGAGCCTTCTTCTGGAGTGGACTTATCATTTAGGCAGGCACAAGCCAAGCGATGCATCAGATGAAGAATTGCCTAAGCTGGGTTAAATGGTGGCTAGAAATAGTTGCAATGGGAGGAGCCTAAGCGACACAAGGACTAAGACAACATGGAAGGGGGAAATGCACGATACAACAGGAGGTTTCTTCTTTGTATAGCAAGCTTGCTCAACATGCATAATAGGGGGTCATACCGAGCTGGTGAAATGCTGTGGAGGCTGTGATATTATATAGGGACAATTTGTGGGTGAAATGTTGGCAGGTGACACTAACAGGACCACTGGACTGAGTACCAGACCTCAAGAGCTGGAGACAGCATAGTGCCTCACCGAATAGCGTAAGACCTGTAAGCTAGGGCAGATCATCTCCTTCACTCTTGTGCCATCCTTGTAAATCTTGAAGCTTGGGACTACTTGCACATTCTCTGCCCTTGCTAGCAGAGGGCTGTCGTCAACATTTACCTGCAGGGTTGGATAGAGATGTTTGATTAGAAATTTTGAAACTCCTATCAGATGCAGTTAATTTCAGCATTGATGCGAGATACGTTAGGTGCAATACCTTCAGGAAATTCACTGCAGGCCACTCGGAGCAAAGGGAGTCCACAGATGGGCTAATTTGTGCACATTGCTTGTTCGTTGTAGAGCATGAAGTAAATAACGGATACACCTGGAAAAATGACACATAAATAACATTGACTCCATCTACTGAACTGAATATGTATTATGCATGTCAAACGACATTGATATATAACAGGAACCAATAAGGAGGTGAACCAATATGGACAGACCTGATTAGCTATCCACCTCTTAGCACAGGAACCAATAAGGAGGTGAAATGACTATAACAGGCTGGGCCTAGGGTACGTGCAGCATAAGTATGTAGAGGAGAAACTCACCAGGTGAATGGATAGCATCTTGGAGTTGCTCTAAGCTGGTAATTTCTTCAAACTCCCCCTCCAAACTTCATGTTGGACACCTCCTCTCCACGGACTGTCTTTAATGCGACTGGGCATGGAAGAATGACTCTGCGACCTCTGTGTCACCAGGAAGATCCTTGCGAAGCACCTCATAGTCCCGCACACAATCAGCCCAACGCTCAAGCTAATAAAATGTTAAATGAAGGTGTCAATAGCAAAACCGGTGAATAATCATGGCCGTAATGATGCATGTAAAATCCTTACCTTCGCATAGGACGCTGCACGTCTTAACAGAGCCTTGTGTACTTAGGTTGGACTCTTAGGGCCTCATTGGAGTCCTCAACAGCTTTTGCCCACCGACCCAGCTTGACCAGCAAGCTGCCCGATTGCAGTATAGTACTGGATTTGAGGGCTCATATTTCAGCCCTTCACCATAGGCTACAGACGCTTCAGCAAACTTGCCTGCCTTAAAAAGTTCATTCCCTGGGCTCGAGCCATTGCGACTAATCTCACATTATTTAGGATCATTTGAACCTCTGAGCTCACACGATCAGTAAGCTTAGCCTTTCAGCCAGTGCAACAGCTGAATCAAACCTGCATAAACAGGATTCAATCATTGTGTCACTAGAACCAAGGAAAGAAGGCGACAAATCACGGTTCTCAAAGGCTCGGTGTTTGTACCTTCCAAATGCCATGTTGACCTGGGCTTGGACAATATGGACATAAGAATCAGCTGACATGCCTGAGACTTTGGTTGCCTCTGAAGGCAATGATGCATTATCCAATTTCAATAAGCTTGTAATAGTCGAATCAGCTTCCTCTAATTTGTGCAACCGAAGCAGTGCTTCCGACCTCAAAGCAAGAAGCTGCAGTGCAAAGTGGGTCCCTTGTGAATGACTGGATTACCAGGAAAAGGCAACATATTTTCAAACAAAATTACGTATAATGAAGGGCTACCAATCGAGAGGAGTCCGCTCCAATGGCAATGGCTGCATCTGCTTCCTGAGTGCACTCTTCCAATCTCCAATTTTCCTTGCATCTATGCATCTCCCTTGATGAATTTCCACCTCATGCAGCTTGCCACTCAGCAGGATCAGACTGGTTTACACTTGCAGCCAGTGTGAAGTGTGTCCTTGCCTTCTCAACCAACCCAAGCCTGCAATATGGTTGTCAGTCATTGTTTGGATCCAGAAAAACTTCCATTTCCTATCATATACACTCGTAAACATCAAAACAGTTTGGACCACTATTCAACAAATATGCGAATATGCGATTATCCCGTCGTGGTCAAAGCACAATCGATAATGCAGGTAAGCAATCCCTATCAGCTGCATTGTGTGATGCACTTCGTATTAAGTCCACATTAACCCACTGCAACATACTACCAACTATAAGATGCAAACTTTCTCATGTTTCCCATGTAATCACAGGATCAGAGCTTTTACTTCCAAAACAAGCAAGAGAAGAAGCGGTAATGAACAGCACCATAACTGTAATTATCCCAAATCAGATAAACATGCTGCAACTAAGTGACACAAAAGGAGCAGCATATTGGATTTGCACGCAAGCAAAGCGGAAAGGAGGAGGCGAGATCTGTGGATGCAATTCCATTCCATTCCGGTGTAGAAGCCAGAAGAAAGCGGCATGCACAGACAAGGCAAGGCAAGTGAAGGAAAATCTCACCGGAGGCATAAGCCGGCGAGGCGGCCGTGCGCACGGCCGCTGGCCGGATCGAGGCAGATAGCCTCCTCACACTCGCGGAACGCTTCTGCTAGGCGGGCGAGCCCGATGAGCGCGGCGGCGCGGTTGCCGCGGCACGCGGCGCTGTCGGGGCACAGCGCCACGGCACGGTCGTAGTGCCGCAGCGCCTCGGCGTAGCGGCCCTTCTTGTACCACTCGTTCCCCGCGCGCGTGATTTCCTGCAGACCACCGCTGGTGGCCGGCGGCGCAGGGCAGCTCGCCGGGGGCCTCGAGGAGGAGTTGCTGCTGCTGTGGGAGCAGGGGACGCGTCAACGCTGGTCCTCGCTGGAGTCGCTCCCCCGCCACCCGCGCCGCGCATGATGCTGCCGTGGCCGTAGTGGCCCGTGCCGGATCCGAGCACGACCGGGCGAGCGCGCGGCGGCTGCGTGGCGGCCGCCGCCGCCGCCCCCGAGACGCGGCCGGACGGACAGATGTTGCCGGTGGGGAGCGCATTGGTAAGCGGCGAGCTGGCGGTGCTCCCGCTCCCGCTCCCGCCGCATCCCCCTCCTCCTCCTCCGACGCTGCCGGTGCTGCTGCTAGCGCCGGAGAAAATGAGCGGGCCAGATCCGGAGCGGCGGTGGCCGGGCGGGCGCGGCAGGTTGGTGCTCTCCGGCGCCAGCTCGCCGAGTGGCTCCCCCGTGCTCCCCTCCCCACGGCCGCATTGCCCGGCGCCGGCGACTGGCGGAGCCCGCGAGGAGGACGAGGACGAGGGCGTCGCTGCCGGGCGCATGCGCAGCGGCGAGACCGGCGAGCGCGAGATCCGCGAAGACGTCGGCTTTCCGGTCCGGCTTGTCCCGGCGTCGTGAAGCGTGAGCGCGGCGGCGCGGAGGCGCATCCGGTCACGGTCGGCCTCGGCATCACCGGAGATCGGGTGGGGGTGGGTCACGGCAGCCGACGCGAGCAGCAGCGGCGGCAGTCCCCTCGCCGACCACGCCCAGGCAGAGCGGCAGAGGCAGGCATACAAGGGGGAAGTACACAGCTGGTGAACAAGGACAGCAGAGGCGAGTTGGCGCTCCCACAAGAGACGCGGAGGACCGCGTGGATGTATGTACGCGCGGGGGGTGTGGGTCTGCTTTGCTGTTCCTGTGCAGCTGTGCTCTCGTCTCGTCTAGTCCTCGCTCTCTCTCTCTCCTCCTCTCCAACCAAGCCAAGAGGGAGAGAGGCAGCACAACTCTACAGCTTACCACTACCAGTGTGGTAGTAGTAGCAGCAGGGAGAACGAAGAAGTGAGAGGGAAGGGAAGGAAAGGAATAGGAGGGAGGGGAGTGATAAAAGGGGAACAGGCAGATGAATTCACAAGGCATAGTACAAGAGAAGAGAAGTTTTTTTATATTGATCTGATCTGATGATTGTAGATGGACGTCTCTCATCCTTTAGGACCGTATTCTCTTTAGGTCGAAAGCATTTCTATGTTTTTCAATTTTACAGTCATTTAGGGTATTTGTATCCTACCCACTCTACTTATCTTTGGCGATTTTCTATTGTCGCTTCCGTTGTTACCTATTATTGCTACCCTAACCCGGCTATCCCAAGCATCACCATAAAGTCAACGTATTGCTCCCCCTACCCGCCTTTCTACTGCTCGATCGATGCCACCACTGCCACCCCACGCTCTACTGTCTAGCATACTACCCACAAACCCCCTTCCGTTCTAAGAGCAAGGTTAATAGTTGAGACAAGCACTTGGCTACAGGAGTTTCCACGTCAGTTTAGAGACTAACTCATACAATGATTTATCTTTCACAAGTTTCAATACATATTACTTTATTATGCTGGACCCATTTTTCAGTCACCTTTTTTTATGGCTTTCTCTTTCTCTCTCCTTTGGCTAGCGTAACAAATATGTTATGTTCTTGGAAACTGCGTTCAGCTAGTCGTCAGGTTAAGCGCCAAGTTGAGGATTCTATTTCATCCAGCTCAGACTCAAAGTTGACGTGTTGGGCGATCGACTCTTATATACCTGCTCTAAGCATATTGAAAATAGGTAGACCCTAACCGCCAAAAACATTGCTCGAAATTAACAAGATGCACAATGGACGCCTAAGCTAGGTACGTGGCGCTCGTTGGTTGGCAAAAAAAAATCAAGTGATGGTAGAGATTAAAACATTCGAATGTAGTACTAAGTGTATACCATTTTGGATTCACTGGACAAAAGTGTTCCTTACCAAAATAACCAGTACAAATATCATTTCTCCTATTTTAGGTGTCTGAATTTTAAGATGTTTTCAACAACACTCAAATACAACTATCCAGTACAATTAAGTTGTTATTTTTGTGATTTGTTACTTGTTTTTGTGTTATAGCATAGTATTTTTGTCCTTATCCACCTATATAAAATAGTTAATGTCTTTGTGCCAACACAAATCAGATTTTAGGAGGTTAGTTTGTCTAACGGTTATATTCTAGGTAGCAAAAATTGCAGATTGCGTTTAACAGAAACTGCAGTAAACAAAATATGTAATTTTAGTATAAAATATCTATAATAATTGTCGCTCGAAAGAAAACTAAGATTCATACGCATGAATTTTAGCGAGTCCCTACAAATATATGGCATGGTTAATGTAATACACTTTTCTAACAATATAGTGAAACTTTCCTTTCCATACTTAGCAAAATATATTTTTAAACATTTTTAAATAAATATTGTTTGCCAAAGCTCTTTATATATAAGTGATCTCGAAGTAATATCGACTATTCTGAAAAGATCAATGTCAAAGTTTTAAAATAAATATGGTGGCATGGGACCGGACGACTAGTTGGAGCCAGTGCATTGCCACGCACAGCCATGGCCGGTGGCCGCTGGTGGCCGTCATGGACGGGCGTCCCGCGTCCTTCTTCGGTCCGCTTCTTGTCTTCGTCGGCTGTTTGCAGTTGTAGGCAAAGCCCATTTGTCTAAATGTCAGCGGTGACCTCGCCATTTGTTTTTGAATATGAGTTTGGATCAGCTAGATAAGAACAACGAACTTCTCGGTAGTTTTCATGCATGTTGAGTTAATTTTATCTCCTTGGTGTATACCTGTTTTTTCTCTATTCGCTTGAGCTTATTTATAGTTGTTTTCTACTAGTTCAATAGTGTTCTGTAAAAAAATAAACAGTTCAAGCGAACATACCAAATTTGCTAGTTTTTTCTTAGCGCTGCCTTCTCCCACCCACCCACCCTCTCTCTCTCTCTCGTTCTCTCTCCTACGCAATCTCTAATGAGATTCAAAGAGTTTTGATTCAAGTTGCGAGGGACGTCTGGCGGATGGAAACTAGCAGTGGGGGAGAAGCTTCCATTTCTTCCTTCTCCGACTGGGATTAGGGAAGTGCGGGGACGAGTGATTGACGTGGGTAGTGGGTGGGCGCGGCAAGTGACAAAGCACGACCAGCCTAGGACGACAGTAGATGTAGGTGGTAGGGTATAAATAGGGCAAGAGATGATGGTGATCGAGCGCTTCTCCAACCTCGAGTGTGCCTCTCTGTCCTAGGGTCCTCCTAGGCGCTAGTTAGAGACGATGTTTCTGGTTCTATTTTAGAGTGGCAAAAAAATTAGGTTCTGTTAGTCAGATATTTCTTATTCATGTATGTTTGGTGTACGAACAGAATAGAGCGAGTATAACTTTCTTTTTTCCAAACAGGTATTTTTGAGAGGGACAAAGGGATTAAAAAATCACCAACTTTTTCCAAATCGGTATTTTTTGCATAAAATTATTCAAAACAACTCAGTTAAAAGGTTTCTCTCTCAAACATCCTTTTCAAAAGGTAAAAAATTATCTTACTTCCCATTTAGTTAGGATGATTGATCAATCAAATGGAACGGAGGGATTTTCCACACCGTCAGTCACAATTGGCCATGGGTCCTATCCCACTCATCGACTTCTCATCGACATTTCTTGTTTCTTCCGATCTTTCAAGCATTTTTCTAGATCTTCGCTACTATATAGGCCCATCCACCATCGGTTCTCAATCCCTCCTTCACCGCTTATTTTCACCGTCATGGGGTGGAAGTGAGTGGTGATAATGTTTAAAAATCATTAGAAAGTTTTAGATTTCACTGAGCTCTACATATTTACAAACATCTTTGTCTGACTTTATTTAGAAATTTTTTGAATTTATTTATGTTGTGGCTATTTTTAAGGGTTGTTGATCAATCAACCATCTTAAAAAAAAAAAATAAAAATTTTAGGAGCGGTTGACTTAGAAATCACCCATTTTCAGGGGTGACCTCTTAAGCTGACCACTATTGAAAATAGATATGCATTTAGTTTAGGAATGGTTTACTTAACTCTGAAAATTATTTTTAGTGGTAGTTTGTAAGTCAGTCTTCGTCATAAAATAAGTATCATTTGGGTTCTATCCAAGTCCAACTTTCTTTTGTTTATAAATGTCATTTTGGATTCTGTGTAGGTCAAATTTTTCTTAGGATTGACTAGATTATAGAAAATATTAACAACAAATAAGTTTATTATAAAATATATTCAACAATTATTTAATGATACTTATTATGCACCATAAATATTAATGATTATTATATATATTTGATCAGAGAAAAAAAGATTGATTTCTCAGGAAGTAACGAATAACACTTAGTCTAGGATGAAGGAAGTATAATGCTCCTAAAGCTAGTCAAAGACCAGTTCATTAAGTAAGCTATCTTTTAAAAAATAGGAGAACACCTACAAAAATTATTTCTATATAGTAGTGGCAGTAATGAACTCTTCGTCACTACTAGCTCGACATTTGATCTGACAAAAATAATTTCATCACCACTAGATGAACTATGTTAGCATTTGATCCTACAGTGATAATATATACTTCATCACCACAAGATAAACTATACTCCCTCAGTCCAAAAAAGGTCATAAATCTCGCTCGTTTCTTGAGATTTCAAAGAGTCTTAAATTTGACTATGTTAATAGAAGGTATTACTATCTAAATTTAGATCTTCAATTAGTTTTGTTATGAAAATAAATTCCATAATTAATCTAGTGAAACTTATCACACATCATAAATTCCACTAAGATTTTTTATATATGTGTCAAAACTACGATTATTTGAATTCTAGGGATGCGAGGATTATTTTTTTTTGTGATGGAGAGAATATTTATTTATTTAAGTTTCATTGGATAGCTATATAGTATGTGAACAATGCATATGT
Organism: Coix lacryma-jobi var. lacryma-jobi; assembly: GCA_009763385.1. Lineage (NCBI taxonomy): Eukaryota > Viridiplantae > Streptophyta > Magnoliopsida > Poales > Poaceae > Coix > Coix lacryma-jobi. The sequence goes on along the minus strand of VDCT01000469.1, from coordinate 213,132 downwards.
ACAATGAAGAAGCGCAGCTAAAGTTAGGATGAGCGTTGCCCAAAGGGCGCAATGTGTACACGTGAGGATTGATATTACTCCCTCCGTTCCTAAATAACTGTCTCTAGAAATCCGTGTTCCCTTCACAGACACGCTTTCGGACGACAAATAAAAAGAAGGAGGGGAGTACTCCGTATGCTAGAAAGAAAAAAAAAACATCACTAGACTATGACGAATCACCAGTCAATCATGTATGGGACGAAGAATCATTCGTACACGTCGAGAGGGACCTAAGGACGGGTACGTACAAACCAAGGCGTATATAACAGCAGGAGAAATATGTGTAGTGAGCTAGCTATAGCTGCTAGCAGATATCAAGACAGCTGGCGCGGCACGGGACCGTATGGTACACAGGCGTAGAAATACGCAAAATTTGTGGTACAGAACTACTATTCATTTATATATTACCAGATCATATTAATTTCTCTGTATATAGACAATATATGTAGGGTACGGGGTATATATACGTACGCGTGTTTGTACTTGTACAGCTGGGTATCATCAGTGTGAATTATTATTGCACTTGTGCATTGGAGAGTCTAGCACGTCATTCGTCGAATTCTTGGTGATTGTGATGTGCACCCACTCGATGACTCCATCGATGCATCGTCTGTAGTGTACTCATAATACAGGCTTTATCATAAAGTCTAATATATTTATTATATTTCTATTTATTATATTTTGCTAATGTGACAATATATTTATTGAAAAAAGTAGAAAACTAAGACTTCAAGTCTTAATTATTTAGACTCTAAGTTTATGATATCTTCGAGGTAATAAATAGACTTAGACTCTAGGCATGCATGTGAATGCCCTTACGCGTATGCGTTTAAGTATTGCAGTTATATATACGTGTATTAATCATCAGCCCGTGGGAAGTCACGTGGTTATGTAGAAAAAACTAAAATATCTTATATATAATTTAGAATATAGGAAGTAGAGGGTAACTCCATCAGTGGGGGGAGTGGTGGGTGTATACATGGGACATACGCATGAGTAATTCAGTATATGTGTCTATACCATATCTAAAACAAGCTAATTGACATGTATATGTATATTCTAAAATGTAAATCATTAATGATTTTCTACACGTATATATAGTTTTTATATACATATATATTTTTTTCTAAAATGAATCAGACGTAAGAGTTGCCTACTATATTGAAAAAAGAAGCCTAGACTGTCAGCGCAACCAAACAACAATGATCTTAAACGATAGCAATAGCAACGTAACTAAAGCAACCAAATCAATTGAAACAAGCAAACTGAGCGTAGCTCGGCTGCTTGGGTTTCTTGTGGTGGAATCTGCCTACCCGGTTTCAAGTCCTCGACTTGACACAGGTGTTCGCATTTTCCTGGATTTATTCTAGGATTTAACGACGCTATTCTTTCAGTGGTAGGCGACGTGCCCGTCGACAGCGAGGCGCCTGTGGTGACTTCGTAAATCTCGAGATTTGCCGGTCCAATTCGGTTCTTCGGAGGTGCTCATAGGGGTAGGGTGTGCGTGCGTGCGTTCATAGTAGGGGTAGGGTGAATGCGTGCTCGGTTTGTGAGCGTTTGCGTCTGTAACTGGGTCTCGCAAAAAAAATCATTGAAACAAACTAACAACATTACTTGAACAACCAAGTAATGTTGTTAGCCTTAGTAGCGGTAGCCTTACATGTCGATCACATTAATCTACTGAAATCTGGTAGATCTTAATAACCCTATCACTTCATCTAAGACAACCAAAATGAACCCGAGGACTCTGGTTGCCATAAGAAGGCCTACTTACACCGGACAACCATCACAACACGAGACTGCACGCCACCATTCCACATAGGTCATGACAGTATTACACCTCTTTTGCCTACCTCCTTTCGTGCCGATCTCTTGCCAACTTCACGGTCATAATTAATGCACATTGCCACCACACTGCTGCCTCACCTTTCATACAAAAGCCATGTTCTCTGATCACTATGCCAACATCTTCTTTGTGGTTGCCTTCCGCTACCACAGACACTTGCTCCTCGAGCCCTCAAAATGGTCTTCCCTCTATTGACTCCATCATCAACTTCACCAACCCCTATAGCCTCCATGCCATCGTGTATTCTCTTCACATCACTGCGCCTTCTCGCCCTCGACTCAGCACGAGCGAACCCCACACAGTTGTGTGTTGCTGCTCGTGCGGAAATTATGCTACGACGTCTCAACACATGCATGACCCTAGTGTCATCACATCGTGCGACATCTGAGGCAACACATGACCACAACACCTCCTCATGCACACCCCTCAAAGAGTCGATGTGCCTCTATGATAGCGCCACCACGACCATCATCTAGCCGAGATGGTCAGGATCGGTCGTCAGCCCATATTGCTTGGATCGGCTTGTACCTCACAAGTGCAAGCCACGTGTTGATGTGCCTCGTCGACACTACCACCACCACATGTGCCCTCACGAAGAAGGGGTGAGAACATAAAGGGCATAGCCAGCACACCTGTGTTGTCGCCTCATGTCCATCAATCATACCCACCTCAGCTGCACGTAAATCTAGTCAGGGCAGATCGAGGTAACTACTATACTCGTCGGAGCATCCCCGAGACAACGACGGAAGGAGCCACTGTCATCCCTACTACCGCTACTAAGGCTAACTCGGACCCAAACAAGACAAAAGAGAACTCATCGTCGTCTTCCTCACGGTTACTTGGGCCTTCGACGACACGCTTAGGCAGCGGTGAGGAAGAAAGAGGGGCAGACGCAAGGGACAGGAAAAGTAACATCTAGCCTATGTATCTGACATGATATATATCAATAAAACACTATATACTTACAAAAGCTAGACCAACTTATATTTGATATGGGGGAAGTGCATATCAACTGCATGCATGCTTGGTGGCATGCACATGCGACAGTTTGGGGTTGAAAGTGCATGTTGCACTTAAGTGTGATTTTGGATGATTTGATGACAATATTGATTAAAGATCTAATATGTTTGCTAAGTGTGACACAGGGAAATGATTATCTCACTATGTACTTGAAATGAAATGCAAAGCCAAAATGATGGATTGTTGTATGAAAATCACATCACAAGCACATGACAACATGGGAATGATATTGATATAAAGGGCTATCGTATTGTGGGATAATCATAGTTCATTTATGATTACTAAGAAAGGATTCAAAACGAAGTATGGTTGAATGGCTTGAAATGGTGAAGATAGCAAGGAAAGAGTCTTTGAGGTACTAAGCAAGGGTGAAGGGCAAGCGACGGCTTGGCGGTGAAGAAGAACCTAGCTAGAGTGAAGAAGAAAGTACTTGCATTTAGTCGAAGGATCAATCAAGCTTGAAGATCGCATCTAGTGGAGAATCAACATTCCTAGCAACAATATTGATTGAAGTGACTTGACACATTGGAATTCCATTCTATCACTTGCATGAAGTCAGTCACATGCTCAAGAAGGCTATGCTCGAAGGATATCTACTTCCAAAATGACAACCATTCCTCACAATATGAAAAATGAAGACAAGCGGCTTTGGTTCAAATGGAGATCAACTCAAGAGGTTTAAATCTTGTCTTCAATTATCTTGAGTAAATAGGAAAGCCGTACTATTAAGAGGGATGCAGCATATAGTAGATGATTCTTCATAAGTGCTCAATCCCAACCTAAGTGAGACTTGAGAGAGCTAGAACTAACTTTCAGCATGTTGCTGCACTGTCTGTCCATACCGGACATGTCCGGTACAGCAGTGCGGCCATCCGTCTGGCCTGGTGGTAAACCTGGTGAAGGGAGTCCATACCGGACATGTCCGGTATGAACCTAGCGGTTCAGTCTTTCCTTGGTCTTCTAGTTTGTCCTGGCGCATAAAGTCCACCGGACATGTGTACGGGCGGTACTACCGACCCTTGCGTCGGTACTACCGACAGGTACTACCGGAGTTATAGCGGTACTACCGGTAGGCCAAAATTGGCCCAACACAGAGAGTTGCAAAACCCCACTTAACTGTCGGTACTACCGACCTGGTGGTCGGTATACCGAGATCCTATTCGGGGTTGAAAGATGGTGGTTAAGGATATTTCTCACGCAGTGAAGTCATACCGGACATGTCCGGTATTTGCGGATTTCTGGCTGATAGTGTTTTGAGTCGGGCGGTACTACCGTCCCTTGGGTCGGTACTACCGACCGGTACTACCGGCTTTATAGCGGTAGTGTACCGGTAGGCTAAAATTGGCCACTTCCAGAGAGGTTGCGAAAATCCCTTTATAACTAGGTACTACCGACCAGGTGGTCGGTACTACCGGGATCATTTGGGAAGTTTGAAAGTTGGTCTGTTAAGGATGTTTCTCTCGTAGTAAGGTCATACCGGACATGTCCGGTTGTCCGGTATGAGCTGACTCAGCCAACGGCTAGAAAACGACTAGTTTCGAATGTGGGCTTATAAATAACCCCAAGCCTCCACTTTTGGAGGCTGCTGATTCTACTGGTTCCCACACTCATTCTAAGCATTTCAAAACACTTTCCAACCCTCTCTTAGTGAGTGATTGTCCTCTAATTGCCAAATCCATTTGTGGGTTGAGAGAGATTCAAAATTAGAGAGCAAGCCACCTCTTGAGCACTTGTGCAAATCGTCGATCTTGTTGTGCGCATTCGTTACTCTTGGACTCTACGGTCCTAGACGGTTAGGCGTCGCCGTGAGACCCAAGAGATTTGTGAAGTGCCTCGGAAAGTTTGTAAAGGTTCGATCTCTCCTCAAAAGAGATCATCTAGTGGAAGGAGCATTGCGGGTAAAATAGACCGCGGCTAGAGTGACCTGTGGTGTCCTCTAGAGCCCACCTTTGTGGTAGCTCGCAGCCGGCTCAACGGAGAGTAAGACCGAGGGGATGCCGAACTTCGGTAAAACAAATACCGTGTCATCCTCTTGTGCATTTCTTTGGTTATTTGTTATTCTCCGTTGTGCCAGTTCTCTTGCAGGAAATCAGCATCATATATACATCATACACATTGCTTGCAAGTTGTGTGAGAAATTGGAGAAGAAAAGGAGCAGTGGGTACAACACGCACATACCGGACAAGTTCGGTATTGATACCGGACATGTCCGGTATTTACTGACTGCGCCCAATCAGTTTATTCCTTAAGCTAATCTTTGTGGTGCAGGGTGTTAGCTTCTTGGTGTTTTAAATACTTGTCATATACTTTGTTTGTCTCTTAAGGGGTTGTTTCACTCCGATTGGGAGTTTCCAAGTAATTGAAAACTCGCATACTAGTTGCTTCCGCATTATAAGTTGTAAATTTTCAGAAACGCCTATTCACCCCCTCTAGGCGACACATTAGGTCCTTTCAGGGGTAAGCAGCAGTATAATGGGGAAAATATTGGGTGCAATGTGCAAACTACCTTCTTGATGTAATCATAGATTAAAACCGGACTTGTTTGGCCACGTATAAATTCACCTCAATCCACGTGATTTGAGAGGGATTGAGGTGAAATTTAGTTTGAATTTCACTTCAACCCACGTGTGAATTGAGGTGAATTTGTGTACAGCCAAACAAGGCCTTAAGAAACATAATATTCATTAAAATATCTTAAATGATACACATTCATAGTGCATCTATAGATGTATGTTGTCACCAAACTTGATATTCAAACCTATTTTATAAACATCATACAAATAGCAAATTTTTGATGCATTGTACCAGAAGACAAATTCTTAGAATTTGCCTTTTAGTGCCTATCAGCTGAAACTTTTGTTCTTTTCGTATGGTTTTCTAGATGGAGCTTGAATTTCAAATTTTGTGACGATATATTAAAATTTAATTTCTTTATCCGAGGGGTTTGCACGATTCTACCGAAAAGGTGATTTGGTGCTGAATATTATTTCCCCTAGATATATACTGTACGTACTAGACGCGTAGCTGGACATTCACGTACAGGCCCGTACATGCATGTAAACAACAGCGCTTGTGCTGGTACGTACGTACGTACGTTGCACGCATTATACGTGCGTCGTACGTCGTAAATTCCAACACTACTGTTTCTTGCATACACGTTTCGCAATCCCAGTCGATCGGGAGAGCCTCTCCATCTGCATCGTCCAGGAGGAACAGCTTGGTCTAGCTATTTACAGTATAATAATGGCTCATGTTTCTCACAAAATATATATAACTAACTGTTTCTTTTTCCTAATTTGTTTCCATTCTAATCCCTGAAACAAAACATGCATGTGTACGTATTCGTTTCTTTGATACGTGTTTGTACACTAGCTACACACACTCCGTCAGTTTTAGGCCCGGAGAAAGCTAGAACGGTTGGACCCCAGTCTTTCCCCACCTTTCATAATTTTTTTTCTTGAAAGAAACCGTCATAATTATCGACGTCGTTTCGTTTGGTTCTTTTTCTTCAACACATTTCCTATATGGACGTCTGAACAATTTTGTCTTTATCTTTTCATTAAAAAAATTTATCATTTGTTTATTGTAATTTGTGCTAATAGATTTGAACCATTGGATGAAGATCTGAAGGTTATAGTCGTCGCTTGAAAAGATACTATATTTCAGACGCCTGAAATATAACAAATTCTAAATATTTATACCATTTGCAAAAAAAGCATGTAGCCCTACTAACGATGTCATAAATTTAGAGGTAGGTGATATTTTCATCGACAACCAGATGTCTGCGGTGATTTCATCAGTTCCAATTTAGAAGATTTTTGCGGCTGACTCTAAGGGCCTGTTTGGATCTCACCCACTAAACTTTAGTCACTAAACTTTAGTCTCTCCAGCCGGCCACACTTCTATATTTTGACACTACTACAGAAACTCACAAACAACTTACATCATCACCGCCGAGTCTAAAACTATTTTCATCGGCGGTTTTACCTTTCGATAATGAAAATGGACAGTAATAAGAAACTTCATCGGCGAAGGTTTCCAACCAATAGAGAAAATATGGTGACCACCGGCCGCTGGCTATAGTAACCGATGATGTTTTCCCCGCGATCATGCCCTCAGCTGGGCCTCAGGCAGGGCACATATTTCATTAAAAAAAACAGAAGCAATCATAATACAACAGACTCCGGTAAGCCAAGGACTACCAACAAAGATCCAACACTTAAAACAAAAGCTAATTTACCAACAGTGGTAAAAACCTATAGAACCAACCAGAGCAACAAGAAATAAAAGCAAAGGGGAAGGGACCCACTACTGGAAAACTGTACTTTGCCGAGTGTCGAAGACTTTGCCGAGTGCAAATATCGTGACACTCGGCAAAGCTATATTTTGCCGAGTGTAGCACTCGGCAAAATTTTGCACTCGGCAAAGAAAGCTTTTTCCAAGCAAGGAGTGGACGAGAGGTGTTTGTAGAGGCCCTAACCTTGAGTGAAGAGGGCAAGAACTGGATGGCTACTACTAGATGGAGGCTTGGTCATTTCCTTCTACTGAGACCTTTTTCTATCACTCTTCTCCATCTCTTATTTCTATCACTCTTCTCCATCAAGATTATTGTTTACTTAACTATGACTAGTTATTTGTTAAAAAGGCAGGTCCCCACATCTAAGAACACTAATATGATACACTAATATTTGCTTGCAATTTTCCTTTTTGATAAGTCGAACAACTTTCAGCCAGCAATTTTAGTTGATGACATCTGTTAGAGGCCATCAGAAATATTCACGAATCAGTGTTCTTAGAGGTTGTTTTATGCACTTGTTTCTGTCCTATGAATAATAAGAAGCTATGTGTTCGTCCATTTGTTTTGTTTTGTAGATATCCCTGCTACGTAGCATTAGACTACTGGGATTGCTCGCGAAGTTCTGGAATTTCTCACGAGCTTCACGGCTAGGTACGTTCTTTTGGAAAACTAATGCCCATTTGACATTAGTGCTATGTCATAATGGATTTTGCAATATACTTTAGACAATGAAATAAATATTTGGGATAGACATCTTCTGATGGTGTTCTATGATTGTTTAATATATTTCAACTGTATATACTTGAGCGTTCTATCATCTCCTCCCAACTTTATTCTTAGGCAACAAGCTCCTTGCTTAATCTATCTGCAATTCTGCATCCATAGTGTCAAACCTACTGATGGCCTTCATGCGGATTTGTGATGTGGGGCCTTGGTGCCGTATTTGTTGATGTGTTGGCCTTCGTGCCGGAAATGTGGTTGTCGGCCTTCGTGCCTACGTTTTTCTTGCAGGTTGGAAACCTCCCCGTGCAGGGGAGGTGCTGCATAAATTTTCAATTTTGAGCCTAACACATGCAATCTCTTCACTTTTGTGCACCTCCGTCGGCGGGTTCAACAATCCTGCTATCGTGTCACCGACGGCTCATCCCGTCAATCCTTCACCGCACTCCGGTCCGTCATGGGTGCAACTTTCGCCGTCGTAGTAGGGATGTTGAACTGTAATAATGAACTGTGATGGTGAACTTGGTGGATTTGTAATGAATGTGATGGATTTATGAAATATACGTGTGCTTGTGATATATAATGCATGCCGGTGATATAGCTATGATGATTGAGGTTGTGTGTATATATATATATAATGAACTAAAAATCACTAAAACAAAGATCGATTATAATGAAACCAAAAACATTGCAGATATATCGGTTACTTTGCCGAGTGTTTTTAGCTAGGCACTCGGCAAAGTTTATATTAAGGCTAAGGGCATAATATAAGGCCGGCAGGTCATGACCTCAGCGGGCAAGCATGCATCCACAGTGAAAAACTATACGAGCGATCTTGACGCAATGCATCATCCCGCCACTAGGATCTCATAAGCATAAGTATCCACCGAGGAGTATATTGTCTATCTAACGACGACGACACCATGCATTTTCTTCAAGCACGATATATACGAGATATATGCATGTATGAATACATTACTGATGGGCGCCCATGCACAGGCATAAGTTTAGTTTAAGCTTTTGTCGTTGTCGTTAGGGGACATGCATGCTAATTATTCTTTCACGGTTTTGGTCGGTTGGTACCAGTTACACATGGTCACACACAACCAGTATACTCCTATCTCTATATATGACATGCTGAGACGAGGCCACCAACTGCCCGGCCCTGGCCTGGCCGATCCATTCCATTATCATTAGCACAGAGAGAATGAGTACCGTGCTCCTACTAGCAAAATAATACTACTGTATAATCCCATGTTTAAGCAGCAGGTAAGGGCCCCTTTGTCCAATGGGAAAAACTGACACTGCTTTCAGATTTTCGAGATCTAGCCCGGAATATATATATGTATTGTAGCAGAGAAAAAGCCTGGCTGGCGGCACATGCATGCTATATATTATTTCTTTCCTTACATCAGTGATGCAGATACATTAGTGATTATGTATCTGTCTATGATAATAATAACCTACTGCTTATATATATGCTGTTATATATTTATGCACTGTCTTAGCTATATCTAGTGCACTGTGCTGAAGCACAGTGACAGTAACATGAGGATTTGTCATTGTTAAGTTTCCTAACGAATGCATGCTGCTGGGTCTTCTCTCTTCTGTAATTGTAAGGTGTTCCAGGGCATCATATACTGTACTACTCATCATCAGTCTACATTGAAAACATCTGCATGTGTGTGATGCTGTGATTTGCTCATTTTCGGTGATTGTGAAGCCCACTTTGGTTGAAAGCCGGCTGGGTCCAATCAGATTAGCTAGCTAGCTGTCAGATGCGTGCCAGATGGACAGGAGTGCCATGATGGAGTGCATGCAGCAGGCAACATAGTATTGTGTGACAGGCCATGTTGGCAAGATTTGCAGCCATTAACACTGGATTTGGGGACAGGAGCACCATGTGGCGCCTGTCAGCAAGCAGGGGCGGATAACTGAAGCGAGCCAGCCCGAGCCTCATCTGTCTTTTGCACTCATGTCTCCTCCATAGATTCCTTTGCACGTACTGTTTGACTGTCGAAGCAAATAAGACTAGTTTTTTAAGGAATAATAAAACTAAATTCCTCTTTCAGTAAAAATCTGCATATATTAGCCAGATATATATAGCATGTGAGCATATTACCTCAGTTTGCTTTGTCATCAATCAAAATGTTGTATATTGTGTTGCTGATGATACCACAAAAGAAATTCAGTACTTGACAGATAATGAATAATATAAAGAGATAAATTGTTGTAAGGGGAAAAAACGCTGCTCCAGCATGTGCACAGTATTGCCTACAATTATAGTTCTGCGGAATTATTGACATGCATGTTGTTGGACGGTTGCTGACAGTTTATTTATGGTTATTCATTGAGATTAGTGTTTCAGATAAAGATCTAGAGAGGAAACAAGAGGGAAGAGTTGGATATACATATAGTAGAATAATGCAGCTTACTGAAACTTGCAGGCTGTCTTGACCTAATTTCGTTGGCCTTGGAAAAATCTAGTGGTGCAGAACTGTAGATACACACCGCACCAATTCATATGGAGAAGCTGTCATGGCAACCAACTTGTATATCGGATCATTGGGTGGATAGTAGGGCTGCTGCATGCAGATTGCAGAAGCAGCCATGACGCATGCATGTGACTCTGAGAGTTTGACACTGGCAAATCATGCATGGATGGGGAACAATTCTGAACCCCAGCAAAGAATGAAGAAAAGTAGATGAAAGAACACCTGTCCTACTAAATGCACATCACATATTTTTTTTTAATTTTTTTCATCATCCACTCATTCTCTCTCGATCATGCACGGGATAGGTAGATAGATGCTTCATGCATGCTTCACATCACAGCTTTTTTATATTTTTGAGCCACAAGAGACCTTCTAAAAGGCCATGGATAGATAGCTGAAGCACGTTGTTGCTTCCAATTCCTTCCAACTCAGACCTGCGGCTGTTGCTGCACTTTGTGACCTGTGACTCTGAGTGATGCATGCTCCAACCAACCACTGCACACACCATTGACCTTTTAGAATTTGGCTCCCAGCTGCATGGATGGCATGCTGACATCAAATGACACCAGCAGCTAGCATTGCATTTGCGTGCATGCTGAACTGCTCCTGGCCAAGCTGTTGTCTGGCGTGTCACTATTAGCGAATACTGTAATCTCAGTCAGTTTTGACTGTACTGCTAGATATTTTTGGGGCCCAAGAAAGAACTGTGCAACAATTAGAGGAAGGGGGATCCAATGGAACGCCAGCAGCTACTGCATCTATCATCGGTCATCTGCCATAATATCAGGAGATAAAAATTTTCTTGCATGCGCATGTGCAGCTCTCACTAACTCATTCAGTTCACTGGGAATTGAAATAGTTTAGGGCGGAGTTAGTACTAATTGAGCACTATTTCCCAGTGACATTAGCTTTTTTAGATAAAGGATATAAAATCCGGCTTCATCTATCCGGGGATAGAATCACCCACTTATTACAAACCAAACTGTAGCCTCACAAGGCCAGATAAACAAAATTTAAACAAGACACTGAGACTCGACCAAGATTCGCTAGAGGAAGAAAATTAACTACGCAAGACCAATAGAACTTGAACAGAGCCATCCATTGGAACTAAAAAATTGCAAGCCGCTACTTCCAAAAGTCTGCCCTACTGAAAGTAGCTGCACCTCATATCTTCACGCCGCTGCAACTTTGCCCACTGGCGCAACCAGTGAGTTCCCCTGAATTGAAACTGCAAGAAAGATTTCGGTCTGCAACTGTCCAAAAATCACCTCGTTTCTTGTGAGCCAAATTGCCCAGCAAAGAGCAGAAGCTGCTGTTAATAACAGAGTTTGAGTTTTATTTCCCCTTTTTGACCATAGAAAAACAAGTCATGTAAAGACTGTGGTGGTGGGATCCCAAATAATAAAATACACCGCCCGCCACAAAGAACTTAGCATAGGCACAATCCAGAAAAAGATGTTTACTGGTTTCTAAAGAGTGGCAAAGCAATAGGATGCATCCCCATTCCAGTTACGCTTTGTTAAATTGTCTTTCGTTAAAACCACCCCTCTCTTAAATACCATACAAAATACTTAATCTTCATTGGAACCTTTGATCTGCCAGATATCTTGTGGAACGTGAACCCCGTTGTTAATTAAAGCAGCATACATGGATCTAACTGAAAAGATACCCGATGAATGTAAATTCCACACAAACTTATCTTTTTTGATCTGTAAGGTTAATATTAAGTAGAGAGAAACTATTCTGTGCCAGTGTCTTAGATTTGTCCCCACTAAATTCCGCCTGAAAGAAATATTTAGTGGGTTTCACTAAGTACTTTTGTAACAAAGTCTTGTTTCCGTCTCACAATATTAAACAGCCCAGGAAATTATCTTGAGTGGTCTATCACCTAGCCAATTATCATACCAAAAACGAGTTTGTGCTCCATCCTTTACATTAAACGAACCAAGACTCAAAAATGTGTCTTTTACATTCATCAGACTTTTCCAGAAATGGGAGTCTGTACGACCCTTGACAAGCTCCCCAGTAGACAATCTCTCAAATATTTATTTCTCAGTAATTCTTGCCATATACCATCCTCGTTTAACCACTTAAAAAGCCATTTGCTCAAAAGACATTTATTCTGAAGTTCCAAATTTAGAATTCCTATCCCCCTTGACTTCTTGGTTGACATAAGATTCTCATTTGGCCAAACTATATTTTCTCTTATGACTATCGTTCTGCCAGTAAAATCTCGATCTAAAACATTCAATTTTCTCTAACACCCTTTGGGATTCAAAAAACGACAACATAAACATCGGCAAGCTTGAGAGCACCGAGTTTAATAGAACCAGACGACCCTGCAGATAATATTTTCCCTTTCCAACCACTCAACCTCTTTTCTATTCTATATTCAATAACCTGCCAATCTTTGTTACTTAGCTTTCTATAATGGATTGGCAAACCCAGTGACATTAGCTAGGATGGTTAACAGCATTACTGAACTGACAAGGGCGATAAGTAGCTAGCGTTGAAACGATATGAAACAGCAGGAAAGACAACTAAAAATGTGCTTGTGCGTCATGGAACTAATAATCCATGGTGTGTTTTTTGTGGACGCAGATAATATTACTCCTAAAAGCACACATTAGCTTTGATAGAATTTCACATGCTGCAGCCTGAATGCCCTGCTGGCTTACTTTACTTTGTTCCCGGCCGGAGAGGAGCTGCGGCAAGCGGCATCTAGAAGCAACAAGGTAGCCAGCTCCAACTTTTCCAGGAGCCAGTCATGGCATCACGGCAAAATATGGGCTGACATGGCATGCATGACTTGCATGCAACCACTAAAATTCAAAGGCTTGTTTTTTTGGGGGGCATGCATGCATGACATCCTCGCGTGTTGACATGTGCATTGCAAAGATGTAAGCTCTGGCTTTTTCCTAGATCTAAGAAAATGCACAACCCACCTCACAAGGGAATGCGACGTGACATGCATGACACGTGTTCTTTTACCACTTTTTTTGTATCCTCTTATTATTGTTCTTCTTATTTCATACTTTATCCTCCAAAAAAGCAAATGTACTGTGGGAGGAATGAGGCAATAGCTGGTGGCCTTTTTAAAAAAAATACAATCAGTGCTATTGATTAAAATAAAAGAGTCACACTTAGGAGGTATTTAGTTTAGGAGGTGTTTAGTTTGGGAAATAAAATGGTCTATCATCATCATCATCATCATCATCTCATTCTCTAGTTTTTTTTGGTTTGTGAAATAGAATGAGTTGATTTATCATACCTCATTCCTCACAATCTTATGATTAACATTAGTATGAGAAATAAGGTCATTCTACTAAATTTGAAGAATAGACCCTAATACATCACCCATCTAGAATTGGTTGATTCCTCAAACCAAACAATCCATTAAAACATGAGTATTGCTTTGATTAGTGCCTCGCTATTACATATTGCAACTGAGCCTTGAATGAAATAGATAAAGTGGAAATTCACTTTACTCCAGTTCTTAGAGTGCGAGAAACAAATTAAATGGTCAACCACCAGACTTAGAGATATATGCTAATACTTTAGCACCATTGGTATGATGCTGGAAATGAGTTATTAAGGTAGTCTTCTCGTTGTGCTTGTGTGTGTCTCATATATATTGCGGTGGTCTGTCCCACTAGAATATTTGGCTTAGCCGTCGTCATTTGGCTCTCATGGCAGGTGCTTTGCCGCCTTGGACAGATACTTACCGGCTGTTGATTCTTCTAACGGATGCTTTGTTGTCGGTGTCACTATATCTCGAGTGTGTATTGACCTCTCATCTTGTAGATGCTTTTGCCGCCGAGGTCGATCGCATTGGTCTTCTTGGGCGAATACTTTGCCCCGTTGTTATTCTTGGTTCATCTAATCTTCTCTTGGTGGTATAGTACTTGGTGGATGCTTTGCCACCGTGGCTAAGTCCCCTATGTAGGTAATTTTTGCTTGATATATCCTCCTTTCGCAGATTCAGGCCATTAGTGTTTAGGAATTTAGGGTTGCAGGTTCTTCCCTAATCGTTTTTTTTTTTTTTTTTTTTGCTTTGGTTTGCTCCAAATCGTTTACCATTGGTTCGGTGGTTTGTAATCTGTGTGGTGAGAGTTCTCTCGTAACTATGTTGTGTAATTTTTCTCCATAATTGTGTTGTGTAATTTTTCTCTAAGTGGAAAATATGCTTACACATGATTGCGGAAAAATACTGACTATATATGAAGTTACAAGTCACTATATGCATGCATCTATGTTCAAATAACCGGCTATAGCCGGCGGATTTAGTCTCTGTACGTCGTCCTTCTGGCCGGGAATACGTACCTACGAACTCCTATATATAGCAGAGTAGGAAAGAGGAATCGATTCTGCACAGTCACAACTAACAGTGCAACGAGCTGTGCTGTACTCCGTACTGTACTGTACATCATCACTACTAGAGCCTAGCGTAGCCCAGCAGCAGCTCTCATCAGCCAGGCCCAGGCTGGCAGGCTATCCGTACGTCCATCGACAGCGGCACCCTCCGAGGCGGCGGGCGGCCGGCGGCCGGCGGCATACGAGGGCCGGCCGGCCGCCGGCGTGTTGCTACCCATCAGCTCCGACTCCTCCTGTCCGAGAAGACCGACAAGGTGGACTGGCTGACCGATCGGCGTCGACGTGTCTGCACCGGTGTCATGGCCGCCGTGTACGTGGTGTCATGGGCGGATGCAGGCTGCTGTGCAGTGCCGTGCGGGTGAGGGCACTGCCACTGTTTCTTTCAGCTCCAGCTCACGTACAGAGACTGCCCGTGTGGGGCGTGGCCTCGTGGGACCACCCGCGCATGCATGGCTGGCCAGCTGGACGCCTGGGGGGGCGTCGGGTGGCGGGATGGGCGGCTCTGATTGGATGCGTCTGTGGCCGTCAGACAACCAGCGTGTGCGTGCCACTGCCATTGCCGGAGCCCCGAGGAAGGATGAACACCACCGTGGGGCGGGCCTGTACCCTCCGTATCAGCAAATAGAAGACGTTTTGGAAAAAGATTTCGGTCAAACATTGGGAATATAAATCATGAATAATTTTTAAATTATTGAGTTTAAAAATATAAAAATCATATAATAAATTTATCTTGAAAAATATTTTCATAAAAGTATATATATACCACTTTCCAATAAATATTTTCTATCTAAAAAATAAATAGTCAAAGTTATGCTTTGGAGACCGTGTCCTTGTCTTAAACGTCTTCTATTTGTGATACGGAGGGAGTACGTCTTTGTTTGTCAGCCCTTCCAACAACTGTCTTTGCCGATGTGATTACCAGCACTGATCGATTTGATTCTAGGGTTACGTTTACGATTTTATTTACTACCCTCCGACCCTCAATGTCAACGCTCCCACCGACACACGGGCCCGGCTGCTGACTACTCCAGTCGCTTGATGAGCTCGCAGAGCGCTTAACACGCTTTGCTCTTGCCGGGCATCAAGCCGGCCATGCATACCAGTAGTCCATGGACGACGACCCTACTTGCCGGCGGCGACGTGGCCACACACAGGTCACGCTGCGTGTCCACGACGCACATCCCAATCCTATTCCACTGCTGCCACCTCTTGTACTTGTTGTGTGCTCGCCGACGAGCACTGCACTGTGCAAGAGTCCATGTCCAGTAAAGTGGCAGGTTTCACTGTTTCAGGCCTGTTCACTGTTTCAGGCCTGCAACAAAAAAACACATGAAAATCAATATTGGTGCTGACACTGGCCTAATGTAGTGCCATATTGGTTGGTGCTTGGCAATAATGGCAATGACAAGCAAGCAAAAGGACTCATGACTTGCCATGCGGGAATTTTCTACTGTATGCACCAACATGCAAGGGGCGAAACAACTAAATTCACACATTCATCAATCAAGCAAAACATCAGAGCTGTATTCCCTGACTGGAAATTCAAAAAAAATTTACCAGAAGAGGTCTGCTAATAATAAAAAAAAACCCTGTACAGATACCTTATGCACCAAGTTCATCATTGATTGATGGAACTACCTAGGTCTAGAAAACAACGAACGAGGAAGAATAAACCCTTCCTAGCACCTAGCAGGAGAGGGCAAAAACACACAGGAGAAACTTGACGTCGTGGCTAAAACGTGAGAAAACTAATCAACCTAACTTCCTGCAAATAGACCCTAGCAAAGATTTTGGTGATGTCTGTCGAGAGCTTCCGCCGCAAAGCCCTGCTTATTTTATCAGAGATCCACCGTTGATCCGTGTAGCAAGGTAACACTGTGACTCTGTGAGTGCTACTGCTACAAGATGTTCGGCACTTGTGCTCAGAGCTTCTCCTGCAGTTCTCTGATCTTGGAGCAGAGCTCCACCTTCTGCTCCTTGTAGCTCTGGAGGAGGAAATCTTTCCCCTCGATAACTTCCTTCAGCTCTCCCACCTCTCTCTTTAGCATCTCCATCCTCTCTACCTCTCCTTTCCTCTTCTCTATACCATTACAGTGCACCTCAGGGTCATCCACGCTGCTGTCGGAATAACCATTAGCATGCCCATTGGTGCCATTTGACTGCCACTGTCCGGCGTGAAAAGGCTTATCAAGTGAAAGAGAGTCCGCAACGCAATGATCTGTGACGATCTTTCTTAGATGCTGAACCTCCCTCTCTGATTCAAACAGATCTCGGTTCGTGGCATCCAGTTGGGACGGCAACCCGGTGTTATCAGTCGCCTGGATGGCCAGAGAGTGCTTAAGTTCCGCGATCTGAGCTTGCATCTCCATGATCATCTCATCGCGTCTCTTGAGCTGCTGCCTCAGCTTCTGTATGACCTCTCGCTTGCTATAAATGTCGGATCCTGATTCCGAAATGGAGGGAGAGCCTGAGCAGTTTGAGTACTGAAATGTTGCTCTGCGAGGATCTTCAAGCCGGTCAGGCGATGATGACCACATGATACCACTGTTGTCTTTGCTTGATTTTGGTGCTGGTACCTTCACAAGAAGATTGGATGGTTCAGTTGATTTGGATATAGGACTTGAAGGTGCTTGCTTGAGCTCCACTTCACCATCCACATGCCCTGCATATCATAACCAGGCATAAATAATTTTCCCACCAGTGGTGAATCTGCAGTGACTTTACTTAAAGGTAGGAGTATTCTGTAACAGAGAATTAAATTCATGTTGTTTTTTTATAGGTTTCACAGCGGTTTGTATATTATACTAGCTCTCAATTTAATTTTAGATGAAGAACATTAACACTGTGTACAGGGGCAAGGTTCTGATGAGCAGGGTATAGGCAACAGAAATGCTAAGAAAATCACCTGACATGTAACAATGGCAGCTAGTTTGGTCACTGAACCTGTAGAGGTTGGAGTGCAGTTCACATACCCCAGGCCTTCTTTTGGCTGCAATTTCACATAGTCAGCACTTGGCAGCAAAGCATTTTAAAGAACATGGAAAAGTGATACAGGTTACGCTCCAAATGGATAAAACCCAGACCTTTGGTAGAAGGTTTTGCTGCTTGGATACAAACAGTTGCTTCAATCTGCACCCAAGTCTGACTGAAAGTGTGCTGAGCAAAACGCCTCCTGCAACAATAACCCAGCTTGGTCCTTGTAACACCTCAGGTGTTTACACGAATAAAATGTTGTCATGTCATCATAAGCATTTCATAGCATCATGTGCTAGCTCACCTTGAGATGCATTCACTAAAATAAGTTTAATCCTAATATGTGAGCATCTTTGTTTATATGCTTGTGATGCAACTCAAAAACCTAATTTAGAATGTCATTATGAAGTAACTTGTGTTCATTCCCATTTGACTAAAGTCATGTAAAGGCATGAATCCAAGTTCAACAATTCAAAAGAATATAAAATTTATTTAGCTTAAAATGGGAAAATCATTAAATTCCTATATAAGTTAATTAGCCCTTTCTAGTTAACTCAAAATCTATGCATAATTAGGGGTTGACCCTAAAAGCTTTTTGGTAGATCTTGAGGAGAGGTACAACTTTGGTATTCAAAGTTTTCAAAGTTTCTGTACAAATTTAAAGTAATTTTGAATTTACTCAAACCCTGGAAATGGTCACCTTTTGACTTTAAACTTGCATTTCAAAAACTATTTGAAATCTGAGTTTGAGATCTACATAAAAGTTGTAGAGGATTTCAAATTGAACATTTCATACATTTACCATTTTTCAAGTATCAATGCAAATCAAAAGTAATTTTGCTTTTACTGTAAAACCCTAACTCTGTCCCCTTTTCAAATTTCAAATTTGAAATCGGTTTGAACTGTTTTGATCAAATTGACCTATTTCCAGTTGAAATCAGCTAAATAGTGTTAAAGAAAGTTGTACAACTTTTCAAACTCTACATTTCATATTTTGACAAATCTTGAAGTGTAGTTCAATTTTCAAAGGTATTTCGAAAATTCAGGGAAAGGGGAGAGAAGCAAGGAACAGTGCCAAGGGGGAGCATCTGGAGCTCGGCCAGCGAGTAGCTTCCCCTGTGCAGAGTTCGCGCTGGGGCGCATGCGCTGCGCCAGCGAGCTGCCTGCTAGCTTCGCGCGTGCGTGCAAACACCCCGCAACCCTCTCCTTCGTCTCTCTCGTCCCTCAGAAGCGCCGCGTCTCGTCTTCTTCTCCACTCGCTCGCCGCCACCGTCTTTCCTCTGCTCAGCTACGCCGACCGTGTGAGAGCTCGTCCGCTCCGTTTGACCGCACCAACAAGCTCGCCTCGTCGTTGCGGAGCTATAGAGCTAGGTCGCAGCCCCTCTCGCCCCCGCAACAGCCCGGCGTAAACCGTCGTCTTCATCTCCGGTCCCGGACGCCGCCATCGACGCCGTCACCGTGGTCAGCGAACTCGGAATCCGTTCGTCCTCACCTGAGCCTCGTTCTCGCTTTCTCATCCCTTCCTGATGCTCTAACACCAGGTCCTTGACCTTTTCTCCCTCTGTCGCAGCCGGAACAGACCGTCGCCGTCGGGCCGCACCGCTGGAACTCGCCGCCGTCGTCGTCCTCACTGTTCGGAGCCGCGTCAGCCTCGGAGATCTAGCCCGCTAGAGTCGTGGTGAGCCTCTGGTGCTGATGCGCCACGTCCGCGGGCTCGGTAGAGCTCCCAGTTGGCCGCGTGCCGCCGCCGTGCCGCCGCGTCCGCAGGTGTCGTCGTCGGAGTAGACAGAGAGGTCGAGGGAGGGAGTTTGAGGGTTCAACAGAGCCGTGAGGGCCAGGGGAAGGTGCTGAGCCGGTTGGTTTGGCTGGAGGAGGTCCCGTTGCTCCGGCGTGCGCGAGCCGAGCTCGCCGCCGTCAGCCGCGGAGTCGGGGACTTGTCGATTGGAATTCGACTAAACCCGAGGGCCTAGGTGCAAAGTCCATGACTCAGTTGAATAGTGCTCAACAGTGTCAAGGGCTTAGTTGTAGTTTGGTTAAAGCCGGAGGGTTTTTCTGCAAAACCGGCTGTGCAACGCGGGCAGGCCCGAGTTGGGCCGGTTTGCGTGCGAGTTGGGCCGAGCTGGGCGGTTTCAGCCTAACAGGGTTGTTTTTTTATTTAAGTACATTAATCTATTTTTGTTTATGTGAATGCAAATGCTGATTTTGTTAATTTTGTATGAATTAATCTGTTGATCCAAAATCATGGAAAAATTCGTACATGTTCTCTGAGATGTGTAGTTTTTATGAAAAATATAATGTATGCATGTTTCTGTATACTGATCTGCAGTAAAAAGTGTGCCTTTTAATTCTTGAATATTGTTCAATGATTTTTATAAAATTGAGTTTAACTCCAAAATGCTGAAATTTATTTTGTGCACTGTTTGGAACATAACCAATCTGTGTAAAAAGTTTGAAATAGTTTGAGCAAAGTTTGCTTCACAACTTAATTTCATGCTAATTAAATTGCTTTCTTTATGAATAAGTAATGTTTGTAAACATGAAAACCTAAGTTTCTTTATGGTAGATTTGAAGGTTAAGTTAAGTGAATTATCTTGATCTGCTAAGTGAATTGTCTTGATCTGCTGCTTGATGAAGGCAAGCGTCACTCATGTAAACCATGTATGTTTATGCAAGTGGGTTTTGTTGGCTTGCAACTTTACCGTCAGGGAAAGTTGTTACAAGTCAAATGTTTATAACTTAGTAATTTTCCATCTTTACCATGATCATGACATGAGCATCTCATCAAGCATGCACTCTTTTATCGTGTAGTTTCCGAAAGGGTCGATTGTCCGGACGAGGTTGGTCCAGGGAGTTCGGAGTGTCCTGTTGATCCGGAATATCAGGAGTTCCCGACTTTTTCGGTCAACGAAGGCAAGCCCCGGTTCATTTAACCATTTCCTTGGATTTTATAATTACACTTACTTTCGATAACCTGATGCATTAGATGTTTACAAATAAATGCTTTAACCCTGTTGATGCATGATCAACCTTGTTATCGATATTCATTCCTTGATACCTGCTTTATGCAAATGATAGAAATGCTTAGCCTTGCTTTATGAAGCTTTTGATAAATGTTTTCAATACTTATCGTTTTGGAATGATAATGGGAAAGAATGATGGTTAAGACCAGATGGGCACATGCATCGAACCTTGGGTTGGTGTAGGGTGACCCGGATGTGTCGGGTTAGGGTTAACCGTTGTTGGCCTGCTAGATTGAGAAACTGTGAAGTACCGATCATATGCTACGGTAAGCCCTACTTTGGTGGTTCTTAGATGAGAACGGCTACTGCGCACTGGGAGTGGAGAGATGGCGGGAGTACTAGCTATCCTCGTGGGTTAAAGTCCCGGATTGGAGAGTGTACAAGCACTCTCGGGTGGCGCGACCCGGTCTTGTTTGGAGGATCCGAGGTTGGGGTTGATATATGTGTGATCGGGGTCTACATATATCGTATGATCGTGGAAAACTCCCAGATCTGGTTTAATCGGTTCGAATCGTCGTGCTCCTCGGTTAAGGAGACTCAATCTTTCGACCCGCATCGTAGAATAAAATAGAAACTTGTTAAGAAAGAATGATAATGATATTTCACTAGTGTTCACTTTCAGTTCTTACCATGTACTTAAATGATTAAGTAAAATTTAGATCTAGGATTACTTTAGTAAGCTTTTATGCAAATGAAAAATACTGTTGAGCCTACCCAAACCAGCATACCTGTTCCTTCTCCTTTCTTGTCGGGTAAGCCTTGTTGAGTACTTTGTACTCAGGATTGTTAACCCCTATTGCAGGTGCGTTCACGAGCAGCCTTGCTTTGAGGCTTGTTGCGTGACCGTCATTGAGGAGGACGTGTCCGGGGAGGAGTAATGCAACCCTTAGGCGGGGTTGTTTTTGTTGAAATACAGTTATATTAATGTTGCTTCCACTACCTAGGGTGAAGTTTGAAACTATAGTTTGTAATAACGACGCGAGTTTGAACAACTGGTTGTAAAACTTATGGTGTAATACTTCCGCACTTTTATCTCTGATGTATATTATTTGTGAAATGTTGTAATACTGCAATGACTCTTGCAATGATCCTGGGAGTGTAAGGAAACGTGGATGAGTCGGGTTACCCGATGACACGTGATGGGTCTTTTGGGTTATTGGGCACAGGGTATGACTGTCTGAGTCTGTAGGACAATGACATGTACACGTGGGCCTTAATAATTCAGGAGGTTCCGTCACCACCTCCATGCACATGATCACCCTTCCCTACCTTCTTTATGCTCCCATTAGCCTTAGAATTCATCTTAAGAACCACTGATTTTCGCCTACATATGCATATGGATAGGATACCAGTGTGGTAAGCAACAGGGTTCCCATGTTTGCGCAGCATAAAGAATAATACATCCACTAACACATATATGCATCCTAAGGTTTTGAATGCTTCAAGTACAAATAACATGAAATCCGGAATGAAGGATGGATATGGCTTAGAGACGACTAAATTCAGAAATACAAGTGAATAAAGGCTTAAAAAAACCCAGGAACCAAATGCATATTGTTTGATCAAATGATAACGAGGGTTCGATTGGATGAATCATGATCCCCCTCCCCCATAATACCCTGGATAGTTGGATTTGCAACTGAAAAACATACGGATGGATTATATAACCTTAAAGGCGTCTGAATTTGGAAGGACAAGTCGCAAGGGATAAAACAAAAACACATATATACTGCCGCCGTTAAACTGTCACTGCATCCTTATTTTACAACTCCAAAATATGAAACTGCGCACGAACCTACGAAACCGCCGAAGTGGAGTTCTCAACGGCCAATCACGCTCCGGCCGCCCGGAAGACGCCGCCTCCACCGGCGCGCCTCCTTAGTCCCTCCCCTCGACTGCTAGGTTCCCCGTAGCCGCGGCCCCTCGCCTCCCTCCGCGCGGGCCGCACGCCCCCAGCGCCTACGGCCCTGCCGCAACGACCGCCGTGGCCACTGGCCGCGCCGCCCCGCCTGGCGTGGACTGTGCGTGGCCAGCGGAGTGAGAAGGTTGGGGGGATCGGGGTCACGTGAGGTGTGCGTGAGAGACAGAGAGTAAGCGGAGTGACTAGTGAGGCTGATTCGAATTTGGGCCCTCAGTGCGGCATGTGGAAAAAGCCCATAGCCCGATCAGTGGCCGAGGATC
This sequence comes from Coix lacryma-jobi var. lacryma-jobi, assembly GCA_009763385.1. Classification (NCBI taxonomy): domain Eukaryota; kingdom Viridiplantae; phylum Streptophyta; class Magnoliopsida; order Poales; family Poaceae; genus Coix; species Coix lacryma-jobi. The sequence continues at coordinate 190,167 of VDCT01000469.1, read as the reverse complement.
ACTCAAGCACCTAATACTCATTTTCTAAAAAAACAACTAATACTCAGTTTGGGTACAAAGTATTTTATTAGTAGTTTTTGGAAAAGGTATCATTATTTTATATAATATATTCTGGCTTTGTAGGTTGGCTTCAAGAAGTCCTCAGATGCGATAAGATTTTTTTTTAATAAAACCATAGTGTTTCTAAAAATTGTAGTCGTTCTAGTGTTTTTAAAAAACTCCACAATGGATTTTTTTATTTAAATCGAATCTTGTTTTTTAAACCATATTTGGCACTTCTACAGGTTCTAAACTAAACAGGTTACGACCTGTTCGCAAAAAAAATACAGGTTCTAAGACTGTAATTTCTAAGGCGGAGATATTATTTTGTTGATTTTGTGCAGCTCAAGGTCATTGGTGATGGGTGTGATCCAGATGGCCACGATGATGACGATGATCATCACCACTAAGGCCTTGTGTAGATAACGATAATAATAGTTTTGTGAAACGTGGTTTTGGACAGTCTTTTTTCAACATTTTGTAACTGATTAGTGTTTGACCATGAAGCAGGTCAGGTGGTGTTTTACACCTACAAATTTTGTCCAGATCGTTCTGACCATACAATCGTTCCTATTGGAATGTACATCCCCCCCCCCCCCCCCCCCCCCCGGTGTTATATTCTGTTCCTGATTGATGGATACTTACACAGAAACAACAGTCATGCATAAGTTCAGAATAGAATGCACGAATTCTAAAGTGTCTGTCATCAGCTGGATACGCAGCACAACGTCATTTTCTTACAGGTCTTATCTAAATCGTAAGTTTGCTGCTGCACAAAAAAAAATACAGCTTGCCCAGGGACGCCGCCAACCTATGCCAGCGAGAGTTGGGGAGACATCAGACATCAGTGGTTCACCCAGGGACAGATTCGAAACTATCTGATTTTACCTGCAAATCAGGAGACTGCATCAGCAATTCAGCATCATGGAATCACAGCCAGTTATATCAATGGGAGAAGAAGATTCAAGATCACAAGGGAACGCTTCAAATGGGTTAGAAAGCTAGGGGTCACAAAAACTCGAGCATACAAGGAATATAAAAAAGTTCACCATCTAGAGGAGACAACTTTGGTGGGCCTAAGTTCTATCAGTAGGCATGCAAATCAAAAGGTTTCTTATACGCATACAACTTAAAGACCAAATTAACGAAAACCAATCATGTTTTGCACATGCATTCCTCAGGAAACATCAATAAACATTGACGAGAAAGAAGCATCAAGGTGACAGTTCTGTTGGAGCAAATATTAAATGTTTGACATATTCTGAATAAAGCAATTGCTGCATATGCCAAGCGGGGCGAGAATAATACCTGTCAGAATTAATTAATTTTGGGGCTTAAGAATACTGTGGATCCCTGAAGAACCTGACAATCCTCTCTGCCTTTTCAGTGGAAAGATCGGTGTTTTCCAGAATGGATTCCTTGGATGCTTTCGCAATTGCTTCGATAGAGCCAATGGCTTGGGCAAGCTTAAGAAAATAAATAAAGACGAGCATCACTCTACCAATCACCATGCCATGGTATGCATAACATGGGGAAAAAAAATCGAGAACAGACAACTGTTTTTAGTGTGAAATTTGACTATTAGCTACTGGAGAGGTGAGGAACAGATTCGAGCAGGGAAGGTAACAGAACTCAATTTGCAAGATATAGCATGCACTCAAATCTTATTCTGGAATAGTTGCATACAAACAAAATTTTTGCAAGTAAATTTCCAAAATATGTTTAAGCAATAAGCACTGACATCTGCCCTGGATCTTGTACAAATTAAAGGTGTTGTGGTTTATTCTTGTCAGTTTTCATAGAAGTGTGTGCAGATGACAAGGAAAAAGATGATACTCATATCGGCAAACAACGCCTACAAGTAACATGTATGTCCTCCCTAGAGACAGAACTTGCAAGCAATCAGAACTAACAATCATTGATATCCTTGTAACCAAGAGATCACAAAATTACACAAACTGCCAAACAAGTTGAGCAACTCACCGCATTTGCATCATGACTGTCAATACCAGGAATAGAGGTGAGCACTCGTAAAAACGCATCCATGGACTGAACAGCTTGCACACGCTACAGAGACAAGCAAGAGAATCATTTAGCAACAATGTGACCAATTGCTAGTATATGAACATGCATCTGGGAACAGAACATACCTCAATTCTCATGGCTGCGACGATGTCTTTCTGCCTGCAAACTGAAGAAACAGACACGAACAATGCCAGCTCGCGGTTCATAACTTCGAGCATGAGCCAGGCAGGAACTAGGTAGATGAAAAAAGATGTTTGTTTACCTCCACGAGCATGAGCTATCCTGACAATTTTCTCGAATCCCATCTCTGGATCACGAACAGGCACGAATGTAGGGCAGCCAAGCTCCATGCCATACCTTGAATGAGGACAGCAGGAATAAGAACAACCCAGCACAAGGGAGAACAAATACTCACTACGTCCTACTTAGCGCGTCACAGAATGGAAGCCCATACTTGAAATATGACTGATTGAATGATTCATTCTGCTCTGCTGAGCGGAGGACGATGACAACATAGAGATTCTTGAACTGCCTCTTCAGTGTATTCACCCAAAAGCATTCCAAGTATTCACGACATGACCGTCACCATCACCACGCATGCAGTCATCATCAGTGCGTAACAACCAACATAACACAGGGAAGAGTGTCACCTGCTGAATACTGCAGCTTCCCTTTCAGGAAGCCAGTCCGTCTCGAAGATGAACGCAACCGACAGCCCCCATTGTTGAATAGGAAGTCCTGCAACCCAACCCAACGCACCCGCCCACGCAACCAATCAAGGCCATGCGTACACATACACAACACACGGAAACCAGTGGCAACTCTGAATCGGAGCGCGTACCGGAGAAAGCGACAGGAAATTGAGGCGGTACAGGTTGGTAGCGAGGAACGTGGCGATGAAATTGACGAGGTCCGGCGCTGCTTGTCTCTCCACGAGGTTCTCATCATGCACACTCCTCGGACTGCGATCGCGCCGAGCAGGGGCGGAGGACCCAACAGAGCTGATGCATGTATACAGTTGTGCGATTAGATCAGATCCGAACACAGGTCGCCAGATGAATGGAGCTAGTAGGTGCTGAGTGGCTGGGCACGACAGGAAGGGAGGACTGAGGAGAGAGAGAGTACGCTTACCTGGTGTTGGGTGCTCGTCGCCCGAGAAGGCCTGGCGACGGGCCGGAGACCTGGCGTAGGGCGGCGGGGGCGGGCGCCCAGACATCGCCTCCCGCCGGCTCACCCTGGCATTCGGTTAACCGAAACCGATCGGTTCGGTTCTTCGGTTATCTAGCTAATTCGGTTACCTGAAAACAAGGAACCGATCGGTTTACTTTCAAAATACGGAACCGAACTAATTCGGTTTCGGTTATTTCGGTTCGGTTTCGGTTCTAACCGAGGGAACCGAAATTCATGAATCAATAAATAGCTCATTCAATTGTAAATTTCGGCAGTATTTTACCTGATTTTCTTGTAGTCAACAGTTACAATTAAGGAGCAACTCAGTATAAAACAACAGTACAACACATATGTTTTATTGTTCTATCAAATTCAAAGGAGTACAGGCAACAATTCACCAACAGTCAAGTGCCCAAACAGAATGAAACAGTTCTAGACTTGCAGGTTCAGGCATCTAGCACTCCATCTTCAGGGTCTAGACGTTCAGCAGACCAACACCAACATACTGAACAGTGAACACTGCAGGTATCCAGCACAGCAGCACACACAATGACAGTAATAAAGCAAAGAGCAATTACGGTCGCACATAGGCCTCCTGGTCCTGGTTCCTGCGGGAGCAGCCTGCACCGGTGCTGGCTGCTGGCCGCAGGGTACTGGCCGACAGGCGACAGGGGCTGGCCGGTGCGGCCGTGCGGCGTGCGTCTGGCCGCCAGCCACCTGCGCGGCTGCAACCTGGCCGGTGCACAGCTGCAGCCTACCAGCGTCCCGCCTTCGCCAGCGCTCGGCGAGGCTGACGTGGCGGCTAGCGGCTGGCCGTGGGGCGGATGGCGCCGTGTCGTCGGGGTCGCGGAGGCCGGAAGGGAGGGGATGGCTGCGTCGGGACTGGGAGCGCCGGGGCGGAGCCGTGGGCGGACAGAACTGCGGATCGACGTGGTGGGGGCAGGACCGTGCGCTCGTGTCGGCGGGGTCGGGAAATCAGCTGGAGCTGCGCTCGGGGGAACGGGGGACTCGGGAGGAGAGTGTTGTTTGGGCTGGAGTTGGGCTGTATTCAGTGCATTGTGTTATGGGCCTTAATAAATTTCGGTTATTAAAGGTCAATTCGGTTAACCGAGTGCTGGAACCGAATTAACCGTACTAATTCGGGTTCCTAGAGACCTGGAACCGAAACCGAAGTAACCGGGTTCGGTTCTCGGTTCTCGGTTTTTCGTGCCCGGTGACCGCCGGCGACCGGTAGGTTCCCCGGTCCCTCGCCTCCCGGCGCGCGGGCCGCACGCTCCGGCGCCTACGGCCCTGCCACCACTGGCCCAGCCGCCGCCTGACGTGGACTGTGCGTGGGCAGCGGAGTGAGGGCTGTGGGATCGGGATCACGTGAGGCGTGCGTGAGAGAGACGACGAGTAAGCGAAGTTGAGGCTGCTTTGAATTTGGGCCCCTCAGTGCGGCATGGAAAAAGCCCATAGCCTCATCAGTGGCCGAGGATAGCTCAAGCACCTAATACTCGTTTTCTAAAAATAAAAAAAAAAACTAACACTCAGTTTGGATACAAAGTATTTTATTAGTAGTTTTGGAAAAGGTATCATTATTTTATATAAAACAATCTGGCTTTGTAGGTTAGCTTCATGAAGTTCTCAACTAATACTCAGTTTGGATATAAGTATTTTATTAGTGGTTTTGGAAAAGGTATCATTATTTTATATAAAGTAATCTGGCTTTGTAGGTTGGCTTCATGAAGTTCTCAACTAATACTCAGTTTGGATATAAAGTATTTTATTAGTGGTTTTGGAAAAGGTATCATTATTTTATATAAAGTAATCTGGCTTTGTAGGTTGGCTTCATGAAGTTCTCAGATGCGATAAGCTTTATGTTTTTTTTTAAAAAACCCCATAGTGTTTTCTAAAATTGTAGTCGTTTTAGTGTTTTAAAAATCCACCATGTTTTTTTTTCTAAATCGAATCTTTTTTTTAAACCATAGTTTGACACTTCTACAGGTTCTAAAACTAAACAGGTTACGACCTGTTCGCAAAAAAAAAAAGGTTCTAAGACTGTAATTTATTAATATCACAGTTAGAGTCTCTTTTATCTAAACCTCATAGTTTGTTATGAGGTGTTTAGGACTGTTCCGCTTCATGTTTTTTTAGCTAATGATTTCAACTCCATACACTCTATTCAAAGATAAAAGTAGAGTTACGAGAACACCTAAAGGATGCTCCATAAACTCCTCCATATATTTTGCAGAGCTGCTCCACGATGAAGTTTGTAGCGCAATCCCAAACAGTCAAACACCCCCTTAATACTACACCAAACAGAGTTTCTGTTATCTAAACCATGGCTTAACACGTCTATAGGTTCTATTCTAAAACTGTAATTTCTTAATACCAGTTTTCTCAATACTACAACAACAATTGGTTCCAAATTTTGAGAAAAAAAAACTCGATTCCGACTGGAAAAAGTTTGTCCTTTTTTCCAGGAGAAAAAGTCTTGATATATAGCATCATCAATTGGGTATACGTCACATATATCTTTGACAGAAGGCTATCAATCAAAAGTCGCTGCAACAGAATGCTTCATTCAGATCGATTAAATCATCACATACAGAATCAGACGGCATCACAAGTCACAATTCTCTCGACCAGTTCATCTGCTCGCAAATGCTACAAGTTCAATCACTTAAACTTCCATTACTAAATGACAAACCCCCATGCCCAATATGGTCATGAGCTTCTCTATAGGGTGACCACGAGCTCCCGCTGCTAAACAGCTCGAGTCATGTCAGCACAAGAAATCCTTCCTAGACAACAGATGTTTCCTGCAGCCGGAGTTGAAAGAGCTCAAGGCTTTCTGCTGCCATTTGACTTCGTGGTGGCTTTCGCAATTCCCTTTTCCTTGCTCGTGAACTTATCACAGTTTCGAGCTCTTTTTTTCGACCATGCCACTTTAATCATGTACGAGAGAGAGTAAGAACTTTAGAGTTAGTATCAGATCATGGCAAAATCAAATGTAAATTAAATAGTATAGCAGCCTATCTGATACAACAACTCTATTTGGAGAAAAAAAAATCAGAATACTTACTGGTTAAAAGAGAGATATGTGAAACTAGAGTCTAAAAGACGTAATAAGATAACAAAAATATATGGCAACAGATCAACCGTGGCTGTAGCCATTACCTTAGCTAGTCTCTCCTTAAGCTTTGGCTTTGCAGATACTACCACTCGTGTTGGTTGACGGTCTGAGCTTTGTAGCAACATCTTCTCAGGTTTCAACTTCTTCTCAGTTTCAACTTCTTCTCAAGTTTCAAAGTCTTTGTCCCTGTGGCCTGTTCTTTACTTCTCCTTGCTGCTTGAAGCCTCTTGGCAGCTATTTTTGCCACTGACTTTTTAAGCTTCTTGATTATCCGTCCCCTCTCTTTGTTCCACAGGAACATAGATATCATCTCTGACTTTATCCTTTCATAGCTGTCCCAGTCAAGCATATTTTGGCTGTTATCACCATTCTTTGCTGCTTCAGCTATACTATCTGACCATATCTGCAGAACCTTCTGTCTTGATTGGACAGAAACTATCCGCCTCTCCCAGATAGTCCTCAGTGCGACACTTATTTTGTCTTTGCTTGTTTGTCTGAAATAAGACCAAGAATAGAAACTTTCAGAATACATAAAGAACTATACAGCATCCGCTGATCTACTATATAACAAAAACATGTCTGTACCTATGTAGCTGACGATGCCCTAACATTTTCTTCCTAACCTGGGTTTAAAAAAGAGAGGGGGAGAAATTGAATTAATTTCCCCAGATAGATCACAATCCACAGCAAAGCAGCTCTTGGACTGATGCAAGAACAGCTAGGGAAGTTTTCTTACATGACATCACCTTGGGGTCTCTCAGAGCTTTCGGCAGTCCGTTGCTTGATGAGCTTCTTGTGCTCTGCAGAAGAATGGCACACTTCTCAGTGAAAGAAAATGGCATGATACAGCATTGAACTGTAAAACTGCTGTACAATAATTAACAGTGAAAAGTTGACCATACCTTCACTCCATTTCCTGCCTTTTATCCAGGGAACCTCCCCTTGTTGGCAGCACCAATCTTTCGTCTTCTCTCGATTTCTTTCTCCGGCAAACCAGTGAAGTAAGCATCGTCCTGTGGCTGACAAGGTTGGCGATCTTGAACTTGCTTCACAATGCTCTTTTTCACAGGATATTGTCCACTTGAAACTGAGGCTGAGTAAGAAGAATGATAGGACCATTGTTCATCCATTCCATGGGCCAACAGTTGACAAGCTACTTCTTTCAGGGATGACTGGGGCAAAACAAATTCCCGATATCGAATTAGTTCCTCGATTTCCGAGGCTCTTTATGTGGTAGAGTTAGCTCCACCAATGCACAGCACTTGTGGCAAGATGATTTTCTTCTTGAAGAAGTGCCAGAACCATATATGAAGCTGACAGGAACGTGTGCCCTGTATACGACATTTTCCGTCAGAGAACGTGAGGTTAGCTAGCATTCGCAATCAACCGAGCAGTGGTACGACTGCAGCCTGTCCTGGACGCATTTTCGTTTTTTTTTTTTTCCAAATCCCTACATAAGTATTTCTCACCCAAAATATCGTGCCTATATGGTGCCAATCACAAACATTATAACTGCACTAAATTCAGAACGAAATATAGTCTCTAACAGTCTAACACCGCAACTTGTTATTGGTGCGCCGTACTAAAGCTACCTCCTGCATCGTCTCGAGGAGGCTGAAGCGACAGCAATGGAGTGGCGCGCGCACTCCTGATACTGATACTGATACTCCTGTGTACTGACTAGTGAGTGCACCCGTGCCCGTGGCCAGGGTCCAGGGATTCGAGTTCCGCAGTTGTTCCCGCCGTACCTAGCCGTGTTCCCCACCTGGAACGGCGCATAGACAATGCCGGTCGACTCGAACACAGGATGGAATACATTCCACGAAAACGCTCCCAAGGCTAATCAATACACACTTCGCAGGACAAAGGGGGGGAAATCCAAGGCCGGGGGAGGGGTTACCTGGAGCAACAGTGGACGGCAGCGGCATGGCTTGAGGAAGACCAAGCCTCGTGCCGTCTCCGGCGAGGAAGACCACGAGAGGGCGGCGGGACGAGCAGCCGGCAGCGAGTGAAGTGGCCCTGGCCTGACGACCAAGTGGGAGGGCGGATGACCTTCTTATCCTGTGTGCGCTCGTGTCGGCTTTCAATGTTCTTTTTGCTCACAGATCTTTCAGTTTACATTTTTGCTTCAATCATTATGTAGAATTGGTGATGGGAAATTTCGAACAGAAAGAGAGAAAAAAATGGTTCATCTTTCAATTCACATGTTCGCGGAGCAAAATTGGTGACAGGAAACTCCCAACAAAAGTTTACATTCTGCTTCTCATTTATTTACACGAAGAAGCGGTGTCAGGAAATTCAAAGTGCAGAAGAAACAACCAAAAAAAAGAAATTATTAAGTGCACCAGCCGGGAATCGAACCCGGTCTGTACCGTGGCAGGGTACTATTCTACCACTAGACCACTGGTGCTTTTGTTTTAGCTGTAACTTTGTCTAATTAATTTCTTAAGCAGTCCTATTGATACTTAACACCAAGTCATGAATGAATGAAATGGATGTTAGTTGGACACGACCTTAGTACCTGTGTGCATGTCTAAATAAACAGATTAATGAAGAGAGCCCAACTACTGTCATTCTGTTTCACGTCACTGTAAGTGAGAGGTTGTTTTGCCCAATGACTGTTTATTTGTACAAATCTCCAGTAGATACCTAGCTTAGCTAGCACGATTACAGTCAATATGAGGAGTTTGATTCTCTTTTTACAATCACCAAAACAACATTTTTTTCACTTCCACTCTAATTCTTTTAGCTAGATTATCCTCCCTGAAGATTCCAAAATTAAAAAAAAAAAAGGTATCCACCAAAGTTTGAGGCTGTCCGCACGGACATGAAGAAAAAGTGGGAAGATCAAATTAATATATGATTAAAAAGCAGGACATTTTGTCATGTTCGTTTGAACTTATCAGCCATGATATAGTATTTTTCTCTCAATAAAATAACATAAGTCGACTTATTAACCGTAGAACCACCATCAGCCGAACAAACGTATACATGTAGGTTCATGCTACATCGGATCACCATGTATGACAAAACTTACAGCGTTGTCACGCATCCAGTTTTGCAAGTTCTAGAGAATTTCCAACATATCTAAAAATATATTGTTGTTCAGACCTTGACAAATAGAGCACACCCAATCTCTTATACGGTTAAGGAGCTTTGGAGCATGTGTCAAACTGAGTTCATATGTAGTCAGACCTATCGAGCTTTCCTGTTTCTGCAGTGATGAGAGCAAACTTTTCTGCCTGGACACAGTTACAAATGTTGTTTCATTATCAGAGGCCTAACGGCATTTTAATTTATTAACAACAGATAAAGTACCCCATTACATATAGTGACTCCTTGCCAGTAGTACAGCAAAACATATACCAGTAAATTAGGACGATGGCAACAAAAGCCCCATGGTGAAGAGAGCACTGCAGAGAAGAGAGCATCAAAGTGTACAAGCTATCAAACCGAAACTCCCGCTGTTTTGCCAAACACTCAAAATTATATGCTATTATCAAACCCATTAACCATGTGCATACGCCAAAAACTATTCTTAATTTTAGCGAGATCGGCCGAGGCCAAGTGATGAGCTGAGCCACTTGCAGAGATCGTGCCATTTCTTCAGGGATTGTATAATGGCCCAATCTGCATCGTCACAAAGTCATTTAAGATTTAATCAATCTGGTTGAAACTCTCATATGTAGCATATGCAAAATGCCATATTACCCGTTGTAGGGGTTGAAAGTCCAGAAATGATCCTGAGTTCCTCAGAACCTCAACTGATCTCTCGCCATTCTGTAGATGACAACTTCATCCGCTGCAACAAACATAAGATTATAGAGAAAAGAAACTTATTGTCTACTCCCTCCGTCCGTCCATAAATAACTGTCTCTAGAACCGTGTTTCCCTCACAGACACGTTTTCCGGACGACAGTTTAAATAGAGACGGAGGGGAGTAGTAGTATGTGCTGAATTTCTGTTTTTTAATCAACATCATCGTCACCCCCTCTTCCATGACCAAGCAGGATGGGCAGGAGGCAGCCCTTCTTACACAACAATATGTGAAGTCTCCATCTTGCCCTCAGAGTCCTGCAAATATCGAGAGTTAACATTAGGATTCATGGAAAATATTAATAACATACAAGTTATGACGCAGATGATCTATGGAGAGGATGTCAAAGTTAGACCTTGAGCAAGGAAGCCAGCCACTCAAACTGATGATTACGTTGAGTGTGATTGGATAGGGAATCCACTTGTGAATTTGCCATGAGCATAGCATCTGCTGAGTGGAGGGCAACAGCAGCACCCATGCTGAAACCGCCAATCCCAAGCTTCACTGCTCACATGTGGCGAACGTCAATGGAATAATAAGAGAGCAACTCGTATGAACTGGTGTATCTAAAATCATAATTCTGCCCCCTGTACTGAGGAACACTTTTATGGGATATAACTTATAGTTAGCTTATCAACTAACATATACATTCCTATCAACAGAAAATTAATATCATGAGGCTTAGGCACTTAGCAAGGAATGGGATGGTATGATCTTGGGATTAGCTATTAGTACCATCACATTGCTCAGACGACAGCAAATTTGCAATGTGTGCAGCTGAAGCATCCAGTCCCTCAATGTCATCTCGGCCATCAATAGATGTGTCCTCAACGTCAAACCCGATTTCAGTTCCCGAAAATAGTGATCAAATGTCGTCCAGGCTTCAGAGTTCAGAGAACGGTAATACTGTAGTTGGAGTATGTAATTTCAGTTTCTATGGAAGGAACTCACATGCAGTGCAAGGGAATCCACCAAAAGCCGCGAGAGGCCGGCTTGCAGCGGGTGGGGCATATCCATTTTATCTACATGAACACGGGCTTCAACATAAATAAGCTTCGTTGCAGAACAATAGCTGCCTTAATTATAGGCCCAAACTACTCAGCAAAATAAACTACACTGTTCTGAAGATGTTTACAAATACGGAAACTGTTGTATGATGGTTCAGGAATAATACAGGTGTATCCATATATATTGAGGCGTGCTTCAAGTACAAAGCATCAATGCTTACATTTGGTAGAGGAAGAGAATCCAGGAGCTGGGACCAGCTGGGAAAAAATACAGAATGATTAAAAGAAGGAAAAGGAATCAATCAGTTCACTATGTCAAGAAAAGCATAGCAGCAACAACTGGTAAAGATATTCTGTTCCAGTCATCTCAAATTTTGTAGATCACAACACATTATATAAAGCATCACATGTTGTCTGAACTACCGGCAACACAAAAGATGTGCAGATTGGAGAAAAGAACATTGGGACTAAAGATTGACACATGACACTTAAAGAGGAATAACTCAGTACTGAACCCATTTTTTCACGGCAAGTTGAGGACGTGGCCTTCATTTCCTAGATTATCTGGAGAGACTAAACAATTCGCTAAATGATAATAATGCTGTGTGCAGACAGCCCAGATGTTGATGCTCGCTTTTTCATTGTGGTATCAGTAAACTAATAGTAAGTGGGTAAAGAACATATGAAGTTAGCCTGGATAAATATACAAATTCGAAAAGGACTCTTTTCTTTTCCTGAAAACTGGCAGGAGCTCTGCCTCTCAATTAAGATGGAAAAGAGTTTATACACAAAAGGCCCTTAGACCTGATCTGCTTAATAAAGCTGGAAAGGATCTTGGTTCAGTTTGTTCTCACCTCAATGTTGATATTTATCATCATGGCAATTGATCTACCCCCTTGGGCTTTGAAGGCAATTGATAAGATAAGAAGGGTTTTCTGTGGAAAGGAAGAAGGGATGCTAGGGGAGGACATTGTTTGCTTGCGTGGCCAAAGGTTACTAGACCACTAAATTTGGGGGGCCTTGGTATCTATAATCTCCAAAATCTGGGATGGGCTCTGAAACTCAGGTGGTTCTGGTTGCAAAAAACCATCCTGACAAAGCATGGGCTTTCTTCCCATTCAAGCTCAACCTCAAATACAAGCCTTCTTTGCATGGCAGTTGAGACAGTAGTGGGAAATGGAAAAAATACTTATTTTTGGAAGGACAGGTGGCTGCTTGGACAAAGTTGCTTAGAACAGGCCCTGCCACATTTATTTAGTTCTATAACAGCGAGAGCAAAGAAAAGATCAGTTTTTGATGCTATCACCGGTGGAAGATGGATTTCAGATATAAGGGGAGCTTGTCGGTGCCTGTGCTAATTGAATACCTTCATCTGTGGCAGCTACTCTCAAATGTGGTACTGCAGCCTGAGGTACAAAATAAACATATTTGGAAGTTTTCTAGTTCTGGCCGGTACTCCACTAAATCAGCCTACGAGGCCCTGTACATTGGTGCCATCCATCTCAACTCATGGGAAAGGATTTGGAGAAGTTGGGCCCCAGGGAAGTGTAAGTTCTTTATGTGGACAGTTTCTCACAAACAGATGCTGGACAGCTGACAGATTAGCACGCCGAGGGCTTAATCACCCATCAAAATGTCCACTCTGCGACCAAGTTGATGAAACAATAGACCACCTTCTGCTTTCTGTGTATTCACCCGGCAAACATGGTATAGCATTCTGCACCCTTTTGGGGCTGCAGGGTGTAGCTCCGCACATGGATGATTGGTATTTATGGACTGGTGGGAGAGAGCAGAAAACAGGTTTCCGATCAAGCAAAGAAGGGATTCACAACTCCATCATCATCTTGGGAGCATGGGTAATCTGGAAACATCGGAATCATTGTGTTTTTGATGAGGGACTCCTAACTTGAACAGGGTCATCTCAGCATTTAGGGAAGAAGCACAACAGTGGTCTGCAGCCGGAGCTCGAGGAGTGTCTTATCTCCTTGCCCTGGCTCCTGCCTCTTTAAATTTGGGTCTTGTGGTCGGGCATCGCTTTAGTTTTCTATAGAAACAACTTAGAGTGACTTATAGGGTGGGTTACAGACCCTTCAAACCTGTAACTTTTTGTAACAGTTCGGGGTTCTTTCCCTCCTCTATTCTTCTTAATATATTGATGCGCAGTTCTCCTACGCGTTCGAGAAAAAAAAGAAATATGTACTTTGAGCAAAGCAATACTAGGAATATATTGCATGCACAGACAGACAAAAGGAGGCCACTTGAATCATCTAGCAAAACTGCAAATGGAATAAAGTGTTTTAGATCGACACTGCCAACGATCTAGTTCTCTCCTCTCTTGATTGACAAGTGTAGTTGCATTCATGTGGCAGTTGCATGAGATAGAATGCATGGAGGATCATCATATGAATAAAACCAAAGTTCAAGAAAAAAGAAGTAGGTATGAGCCTAGCAATAAGTGGGTACCTAGCACATTGTCGCCTATGCCATGGAGCCACACGATGGTGGCTAGGTGCCTCCCCTTTGGCCTCACCACATATGTCCTCCCATAGTCGACTCTCCTACTGCTTCGTCCACCTGATGATCGATCATCCATGCAGGATAATGTATTGGCATAAATGGTAGATCAGAGGATTATGCTAGTGGAGAAATGGACTAGACAGTTTACCAAAGAGCTGCTGCCGTAATAGCTCATTGTGTGATCTCCTCTACAGTTCTTTCAAAAAAGTGCACTATGTGCTGAATACCAATGCTTCTGAGCTTGGCTACTCCTTGTAAGCTCTGCAGGTTTGGGATTGTATGAAGTGCAAAACCCCAGTTGGCTCTATTTATAAGTGAAAGCCTTGAGAGGGGAATACATGTAGAAAGATTCCCTGCATTTGCCTTGCATGGCAGTGCGGTTTGTCACACCTGGGCTGTCGTAGAGGAGAAATCTCATGGCAGGAAAAGGATACAAGATTATTTTTTTTCCTTAAGTGAAGAATCCTGCACGCAGGGAGTTGCACACAGATACATTGAGGGTGGCAATGGCACTTTGTCATTACATGAAATGCATTTTGGCACACAGGTTACTAGGCCGCATCTCTGACAGTGGAGAAGTAACCTAATATATAAATGTTCTCTCTTGTCCTTTTTCTCTATTGTGCAGCCAATAAACACTTCTCTGGTGTATGGTGCATGGAGTATTAATGCGCACTTCCTTCTGCCAACAAATCCTTGCAACTCCCCATGTGACGAACTCAAAACAAATTTGCAAGGAATAAGCATGAGTCAAATTATTTTCTAGTCATGAACTTTTTCTTTTGACATCACTGCCAGCAGTTTCTGTTAGATGAAACTGAAAAAAAAAAAAACTTTGCTGGAAGCATTACTAGCCCACAGACCCACAGAAAACCACTCGGTGGCAGATTTTACACAGGAAAAAAAATGAAATAGTATTCTACTCTACTGCAACTTGCAATTGATATATCATCATCAGGGTACAGTAAAGAATTCAGAAACAATGATTATATTGCAAGACATGTCTATCAAGCCTCAGTACCGAATCAGCATGGGTATGGGAACCAAATCAGGCAGAAATGCAAGCCCACTAGCAGCATATTGCATATCTTGGCTACAGTCTTCATGATGGTACATGTACTTACAGAAGTACAAACCAAGAGTCTAAGAACTTAACATGAAGTATTTTTTACTACACTGAAAATTTCTCTCTTGAATTAACTCTTAACGGCCTGTTCGCCTGAACTTATTCCGGCTGTTTCATTAGTGTTATGTGAGAGAGAATAGCCGTAGTACGGCTGATAAGTTCAAGCGAGTTAACCTTTCCAGATTGCAAAAACTCTCAAACTTAATACCATTCTTTTGTCAAAGCTAGAACTTGTAAAAATAATTGTCAATGTGAAAATATAGTTGAAAAGAAATCAAAAATATTTTTATCCCTATTGAGGTATTTTCTACAATTGAATTCTACTCTAGGTTTGCATGCCAGGAAAGGTGTTTGCCTTTGCAAATATTCCTATTGCTTTGCAAATGCAGAGCAATTGATTCTTTCTCAACGATGCAAAATTTAAGAGGTGATTAAAATGCAAAAAGTTAAATGAAAAACTGATGTGTATGAAAATTTGGTATTTTTTCCCAGGAAAAATGAGAATTCGAAAAATGATAACCTGGTAGAAAAAACAAAAAGGTCTGGATCTTTGTGTGTGTGTGTTGTGTGCGCGTGCCAGACCCACTACATACAGAAAGAATTATTCCATTCTCCTTTTCATTTTCTAATGATTGAGATGGGCAATGCGAGGCAGCTCAAGCCAAAATATGTGAGCTATGCATGATTTTGTCCCTACAATAGCATCAGAGGTTTCAGTTTACATGGTGCTAGGTGAAGCTACTTCACAAGACAGGTTCATAAGCCACCTGATCTAACTTTTTCACACTAGAATTATAGGCATCACTGTTTATGCCCTGGTACTAGAAGCATGCATATTCGTCCCTATGCATATTATTCCCCTCCATATTGTACATGTTCCTGCAAAAAGTGTTTTTTTCAATAAAAAAACAGAAAAAAAGGTCCTCCCAAAAGCAACATGTACAAAATATCAGATTTGTCGTTACTCAAAACCTAAAAGCATACGGTTCGGGAAGATACAAAAACAGGAAAGCTATAAGTTCTTTAAATGTTTTCACTGCATGCTTAAAAAAATCTACATATCAGCAGGATGACACAATTATGTACACCTTCCAGGGGGAATACTTGTGGCTGTAGCTTCTATGCAAGCAAGCTTCTGATTGCATATGCAGTTAGGTACAGTTTCCATATTCAGCTCCCACTAAGGCCAGATCACTGAATAATTTTAAAAGGTAAAGAATACTCACTGTAAGAAGTCCACATCAAGGCTTAACAGAAGTCAACTTCCAAATGCAAGAGGAATGTGTAGCCGCCATTACTGAAGAATTATTCCTTTGGAAGTAAATGGGAGAATTATGCATGCTGCTATTGCATGGCTTGATCTCTCCGGAAAATCTGAAGTACCATTTCCTTGTCCACTCTATATTTCACACTGTTACTTATATATACATGTACATTACTTTCCCTTTTATATGCTTTCAGTTCATTTAATGTCCACGTTGTTCTTCCATTCAGTTTTAATTTAGGACTTCTGAAAAGTTTGGAAGGTGAAAGGTAAAAAATGAAAGGCAATGTTGCCATCAGCATAGTGCAGAATTTATCCCTTTGATCAACCTCAGATACATCAAAGCAAAGGAATATTGTTTAACTGCGGCGTTTGAAGTTGTGAGATGGACCATCATAATCCATGGGTGCTGAAAGTTACAGCGTGCATATGAGCTGTGAAAATATTATAACCATTGAGTCAACTATAGCGTCACTCATAGTAAAGCTTAAAACAAAATTTGTTAATGCTCAATTTTCAACAGTGTTAACTGTTAACCATAGTGGGTGTGCTCACAAGAAAAGGAAAAGAGAAAACTATAGTAAACCACATCCAAACTGGCAGTATCACCCACCAAGTGGAACGTGACTAATGAGTGATCATGTAGCTTTGTGGGTAGATATGCGGTTTTACTACAGCTTGGCAAAAGGAACAGTGTCATTTCTGGGTACTTGCACCAGCAAAAGATAGAACAGAACATAATAGAATAGAATAATTGTCATTGAGCAATCACGTCCTATTCCGTTCTGTTCAGGGGAACTATATGTGGTGCATATATCC
The DNA here is from genome assembly GCA_009763385.1 of Coix lacryma-jobi var. lacryma-jobi. NCBI lineage: Eukaryota > Viridiplantae > Streptophyta > Magnoliopsida > Poales > Poaceae > Coix > Coix lacryma-jobi. The sequence continues at coordinate 173,265 of VDCT01000469.1, read as the reverse complement.
ATGAGTATGACGAGTTCAGCATCTAATAAAAGGGGGACACATCACATTTCCAACTTGAGCCTCTACTGTAAACTAGTGATCTGAAATAAGCCTGTGATAACTGATAGCTCCTCCATGTTGCTGGGATGAAACAATGAGACTAAGAGTGCAGGCCAAGCTGAAAGGGAATACGTCACTTCTCACATCATTCCATCCATAAAGATGTGCAGTGCAAGATGCTGAAGGAATGTCATGTGCTCTAGACACTCTCAGTTTACTCAGTTTTAAGAAAGCAGATTACTATGCCGTAAGTTCAGTTTAGTGTCTATACTTTTTGCAAGGCGCGTGCGGTGCAATTATCAGATTAAAAACACAAATTTGAATTTTAAAGCAGGCAAGAAATTCCAGCTATCCGCTGTTACTCTGAAAGGCTGAATCCATAATTAATATGAAAACATGTCAAAGGTCGTTAGGAGTGGAAGAATCAAGACATTATCTTTTGATGTGGTCTACACTACGTAGAGCTACTAGAGTGTAAAATGACAGTGTATAGATGTCAAGGTCAAGAGAAGAGCACCACACAGATGCTTGATATATTTGGCAAGAACACATTTCCTTGTATAATCTGTGGAGGTTACATGGCAAAGAGAGAGCATCTAGTGTAGCTCAGACATTACGCGGATGGGATGTGCACGTCACTATCTCGCAGATCAGATTGTTGCTGATAATGATTCTCTCCATGATATGTTTAGTTATAAAATGTAAGGAAAAAAATATATTTATATATAACAGATCAAGACGAAAGTCAAAGCATTCGAAAACTAACAACAAATAAAATAAAGGAAAGAACCAATGAAAGTCGGGGGAAGTTTCCCACCCAAAATGTTGGCTGGCGTTGAGGCCTTTTGTCGAGCAAGTGGCGCGCGCTACGTTGCTTGGCTGGTCGAGCAGCCCGCTACGCTTACCAGTTAAGACGATGGCAGAGCCAGAGATCCTTGTGTGCTCACAGCTTCAATTCACTGCCGCCGGCCGCTCTGATCTGTGCCGCGTCGCTTCACGGCGGCGTCCGCCATGCTGCAACCGGCCGCTTGATCACCAGCGTGGTCCACGCCGCATGGACGCATGGTGTTTGCCTGGTCGGAGTCCACGCTCGGCCACACACAAGAACATGGTGGGCTCAGTGTGCCAGCGCGGAAGCCGATGGAGCGTGGCGCATAAATCACCACCATATTACGAACTGTTTGGTCGCTGAAAATGTAACGTAAACGTAAATGAAAGTAGTTCATTTTTATTCCCGCCGGTAACATATGCAGCTTTAAATCGTTTGTGTTTGCGATAACTGTACTATCCATTAGTTTAACCGAGAACAGATTAAACAAGTTTGTTTAGCTTAGCTTGTTTGCACAGTATCTAAATCCCAAGGGGTGTTTAGTTTGTTTGGACACATGCATGGAATATTAAACGTAGACTAATAAGGAGTGTTTAGTTTGTTTGGACACATGCATATAATTACATGAGCCAAGTCATGTTGTGCTAAAATAAGAAACAACCGCATGTAGAGAAAGACCTAATGTGATTACAATCAAAACTAAAGAAAGATCTTTTTTGACTAGCAAGAAAAGACTAAATTATCTATTTACTTAAAGTGCAAGTGGATGTTTCTTAAGCCTCTATTGGTGATGAGATGGTTGCTACTAGCAATGTTGTAATGAATTGCATGCTATTAGACATTTTAAGTGTCTTTACTTAGGTAACATGTTTTCCTAAATTGACAATTTATTTATTCAGTAAAAATAAGTAGCCTTTATTTTATTTGCAAAAAATATAGAGCTCTCTTTTATTTATTTATTTTTTTACACATTTGCGTATGTTTGTGTAAAGGGCAAACCAGCCATCTGGTGACAGGGGCATGCTAGCCATGACTCTCAGCTCCCCCTCTCAGAGCGCATGGCCCTGCCGCAGGTGAGGAGAGGGAACATGCGCGGAGGAGATGCGGAGAGAGCAGGCCTTGGCACTTCTGGAATGCGCGCGCGAGAGAAATGAGAGAGAGAGAGAGCACGTCGGACTTTTGGGGGCAAGATCGAGAGGCCGAGCGAATATAGAGGCTTGCGTTCGCTTGCATGCATAAACAGACGGACTGCCAACAATAAATCTTTACCTTATTTATAACACCAAATATGAAAGTATTATTACTTTTTATTATAATGGTCCTTATATAAACCAATAGATCTATTCTTAATCTAATGGCAATTATTTAGTATCATATACATTCATGCTTTTTATCTACATATAAATTTGATTAAACTCAAAGCTGGCTTGATTTAAAATAAATAAATCTAGTTCTGGGATTTGAGTCGTAACACATTTGTATTACCCGCTTCAGTACACGTGTACCATTGTCCTCGTCTCCGCTGCAATGATCATCGTACCAAGTCCGTAGCCACAACACATCATCCAACGAAAACTCACACACAACTTTGTCCTCTGCTCCAGATCAGGACGTGAAGCAACATGTAACGTACATCATCTCGACAGCGCTTGCCAAATGTAAATAAAGTTGGTACCAAACCAAGTGGTAGCTACATTCGCAATCACAGATTGCGCATCTAAGCGACAACTAGTTGAACAAGCTATCCAATAGCTAGCTAGCTAGCTACATATACACAACTACAACCATGGGCCAGAATATCCATCACAGAACCAGAAACTATCCTCTACGCGTTAGCATCGGCCCGCACTGCACAAAAGACGAAAAACAACAAAAAGGAGGAACAGTGTAAGCACCAACCATAACCAACAAGGCAAACTACGTGCTTGAGGATGGTAAAGAAGAAACAAGTACATACCATCAATACACAGCAGCCTCAGCTGGCATTGTGCGTCTGATCATGCTCAATGAAGTCCAGGGCCTGCTCCTTGGACACCACGTTGATGTAGCTCACCCTGTTCTTATGTGTCACACCATATATCTTATCAGCCACTTTGGCAATCTCTGGCCGGAATGTGGTCGCGATAAACTGAGTGTCAGCCTGTCAGCTAGGCGGCGGATCATATCTGGAATGAAACTTAGGAAGCTGCTTCAACACTAAAAGAAGAGGCACGATCCGCAAGAACGAAGGCATTGATCCTGTGCTAGCTAACACTAGAACGGAGCGAGAACACAGAAATATCTGAGGGCTATGATAAGCAGCAGACCAAGGTTCTATAAATAAAGAGAATAACGTTGCAAAGAAAGAAAGAAAAAGGATACTTCCAACTGCTGTTCGGTACTGTGGATCCAGAGCAGCATCAATCTCATCGAACAGATAATGGGAGCTGGATCACATCGTTGGATAGCAAAATCAGTGTTAACGCGACCACCGTCTTCTGTCCGCCTGACAACTGTTTCATAGACTGAGTTTCTCCCTTGCCAGTAAAGGAAACCTGAATCATGAGCACCCTAAATATAAGTATCAGAGGAAAATAAACTGAAAAGGCACCAGAATCATCCAAAAAAGTATAACAACTTCAGATTGTTTAACACCATCTTGAATTATGACTGCTACCAATGTGCCCCTACATATACACCCAATGCAAATAAGACTTGCCTTAACTTTTCACACCGATATACTTCTCCATTCTCCCTTCAGGACCTGGGTCACGAGGTCCATCCTCATCCTCGTCGTCATCGACTGCATCCCCATCCTAATAACAGAAAGGCATATACAAAGTCAGAGCAAACTGGCAACTCACTCTTAAAACAGCATATCTGCATGTGCAGGAGAAAATTTCGGAATTCATCAATACTAGCTCTAAAACATCATTAGAAACAGTAAACATGTGTGATTGTCATAGCATCAAAGGAACAACCGCAATAAAAAAGAATATCAGAAGAATGGCCTATAGGTGACAGGAAAAAAATGAAATCACAATCAAGTGTAAAACAGGATAACAAGGCTAATAACGTCAGTGAGTAAAAGCAGAGCAAGGGTGAGGATACCTTTTTCTTCATCATAACCAAATATCCATGACCACCTTGCACCAGCTCAGAAAAACTTCACGGAAGTGCCTTGCAACCCTTTAAATGTGCGCTCAATTGATTCATCCTTCCTTTGGTCTAAAACCGATATGAGTTCCATAATTTTCTGCAACACAGATCAGTAGTTTTTCAGATTCTAGCTTTTAGGACATTCAGACCTCAGACAGGAGCATGAGCTATTGAAATCAGTAGTTTTTCAGATTTTAGCTTTTAGGACATTCAATGGAGCTATTGAAATAACAAAACGCTTATACTAATGTCAACTCACCACATCACCAGCATCAAGTTCAGCTCGCCTTCTCTGCAGTGGTTCACGTTGTTCTGTGAAGTTCACATACTGGTCAAGAGCCTTTTGGTTCACATGACTAAACTGCTTTAACTGCTCATTACAGTCATAGAGCATCTTATGCAGCTGTTTCTTTGTTTTCCTTTTGTACCTATATTTTGGCCAAATACAAAATAAGCTACACATCACTCTAGCACACCCAAAAAGCCCTACAGGGTAATGAAGTTGTTGACAGACTACAAAAATTTTAGTTCAGACATGTATCGGGTGTGCATGTTTTTGAAAAAGTAAACTATGGATATTCTAACTAAATGTTAGTCAACTTATAGGTATGCTTAATCTATGAAATTATACGACTAGACATATCTCAAAAATGCTTTCACACTAATTTGTTTCAGTAGATATGAATGATACGTATATTATAACAAATGATGTTCGAATCTAGTTTAGATGACCATGCCAAAATAAAATATACCCATACACTTGGACTGAGGCAATATCTAGAAAGATAAATCTAATTCTTGTAAGCAAGGAAAGCATGATGCAAGGCAAGAATGCAGTACGCTTCAAAAGCATCAGCAGGCAAAGAGCCCAAGTCTCGGATCTTCTTCATGCACTCTTCTTGCTTGGCTAGGTAAGTGCTCCTGCTGTTCCAACTGTTCTAAGTCTTTGGCGCCATCTTGTACAGTCTGCTCCAAATCGCTTCGCGAGTCTGCATTTAAAGATAAAGTGGATAAAAAAGGTCAGCAAGAGTGAGACCGACAAAGGAACTGTAGCACTAGTAGTTACCTTCAGATCATCCCTTTTTCTTTCAGATCATCCATCTTTCTGGTGAAGTTATTTATGGCATCGACATTAGCTGTACAAAGGATTGTTTTGAGTTAAGCTACAAGTCATTTAATATGGTTTATGGAACGAGAAGTCAATCAGTGTAACTTACCCTTTAATAATGAAGTTAATTCATCAAGATTTCTCTTGGAACTTTTCAGTTCTTGCTCTTTGCCTCAGCTTCCAGAGGCAAGGTTCTAGAATCTGCTGATGAAATTATCGCTTCTAGCTCTTTTCTGGCGCCTGATAAGATTTGTTGATAAATTGGTCTCTAATTCTTCCTTTCGTGTTTCAATCTACATAACAATTCGAACTGCATTATTAGAGCAGATAAAGATCTCTTGGGAGCAAAAAAAAACTGCTACTGAATTTGTTTGAATAACCTCAATCCGACTATTTTTTACACATTAGAAACCTCTCCTTCAAATCAGTAATTTCAGGATTCAATCGTGAAAGGAGATGTCTTTCTTCTGAAGTTAGCTGATCAATAAGCTCTGTGCCCATCTCGTCATTCTTCATTGCAATGCTAGACTGGACTTGCTCAATTTGGTTGCGGATGTTGTCAAGTGATTTTTCCTGCAAGTTAGAAAACATTCACTGTGGACAAATGATTGCCGCAGGAATAACAAAAATCCTCCATGATAAATTCAAGAAAAAAACAAAAAATATACCTTCCTGCCAAGGGCTTTCTCAAGTGACACCTTTTGCTTCATAGCCCTGGCAATGTCAAACCTTAAATTGTTCCAACTCTGACTTGGCATGCTCACGTTCAGCATCCATTTGTTGCTGTTTGGTAACTAAATCTGTAATTTTCTTATCTATATGTATGGGAAGTTAAGTGAAATCCAGTACATTCAATATGCCTCTGGCAAATAAACAATGAACAGTAAGATTAATAACCATGAAATATTGCTCTTGAATAATTAGTAGTTAAACAAGACAGCCTATTGTGTATTTGTGTTGCTTCATGTTTTCAAATTACTTAGGTCTTAAAGCCGAAAAATAGAAGAAACGTAGAGGGAAAATACGAATTTCAATATGCTAAATATCCTAATTATGCAGGTCTGTGTAGTTCAGAAAAAGAGTGAGAGGACCAATACAAAAATAAAAAAATATTCTAACCAATACCACACAATTTTGCAGGCTTTCTTCCACCAAAATGACTACAACGCAAGCTGCAGGATTAATATCGTATCTAAGGTCTATGCCCAAATGTTCTCTCAGTCTGCACAAAGAAGTTTTGTCTGAATGTCTCTGTTTTTTTAAAAAAAAATTACAATATTACGATCTTTTTTGCACCTCTTTGTATGTTCTAGCATTTTATTTCAACGAATCTACAGCTTTAGAATCCTCTAGCTTTTGCTTCAAATAAGTATTCAATATTTAGCTGCAGAAGATAATAATTACAGGATGTAACAATCTTGAACCAGCTTCATGTGAACAGAAAGAGTAGACTTTAATTAACCAAAGCAGGATATCTTTTAGCTTGTTTCCAACAGCCTCTAGATGAGTCGTCTTTTTCCTCAATTGCTGTCTGGTTATCCCTTACTATTTTCACAAACTTCAGTTTTGAGCGTCTAGAATCATAGAAACCTCCTGTCATAGCACCTTTTTTCCCTACTTGATCACCTGATACAATAACCAGTTAGCTACAGATTCAACTGACAATTTCAGAATTGAAGTAACAATGACAACTCAAATATTCCAAGACTACCATCAAGTGATGAGCAATCTAGACCATTGCTACGTGCAATTTTAGTCGCAGTTTCCAGATCTCGGCATATTACTGTCCTGCTAAAAACCTAAAGGAAATATAAAGTTAGTTATAAAAAAAGAATTTTCTTCTAATATAGAAGAACAATTGATTTGAGAAACTACCTCAGGTGATTGGACAGGAAAGCTAACTATTTGGAAGAGCAAAAGCCCCATATAAGCATGTAATGCAGCAACAATGAACAAGTGTGCTAAATAAACAGACCTAGAAGAGATAGGCTGATCACAGATAGATAAGCCCAAGTTGTTTATAGGACATGAAGCAGGTTTACAAAATTGGACTTTGACTCACAAATCACAATTACTATTAATTATGGTAATCTAAAACAAAAGAGACTATATGTTACCAAATCACTACTCACGATGGCTCTACCAAGATAAAACCTTGCATTGTCCATCAATCTATCTATAATAACTCTAATAAAGTTAATCCCCACTAGATATTTCTCTCTTCATGCAAGATGTCCACATCATCCCCCACTAAGTGATCTGTTATGACCGGCATAGCTTATCAGCGGGAAGTCCAGCAGTGGCTAGGAGGAGGCGTTGTTAGAAGGGTTTAGCCCAAATATGCGCTATTATTTCTTCCTAGGGGGTTATCTTATAATTATTATTGCTAGAGACATATAAATAGTTGTAAACTCTATTGGAGGACCTAAGCAGAAACAATTATGTTTCCAGCTTCCTCAGGGAGCCGGGAGAAACCCTAGCCGCCTCTTCCTTCTTCCTTCGGTGAACAGTACTGCGGTACTGTAGCGAGGGTACTGTAGCACCTCCAGCCTCTCCTCACGCACGCACAGCAACGGCGCCACCGCGCCGTCTCCCCCGTGCGCTCAGGCCCAGACCTCCCCCTTCCCACTCTTACAACCTGCGATCAATCTCCGGTAGGACTAGGGTTCCTATCACCTTGGTATTGGGGGACTGTACGGCTCTCACCTTGGCGTTTTGGCGCGAAGGCTGCCGGATCAAGTGGCAGGGCGTGGGGGGGGGGGGGGACCGGCGCCGGCCCAACAGCAGCTGGCCGCGGTCACCACCACCCCGGGCTGCCCTGCTGGACAGCCTCCTACAGCAGCAAAACGCCATCTTCGACGAGCCCACGGGGCTGCCTCGGCGGGCCGTACAACACTGCATCCATCTGTTGCCCGGCACAACCCGGTGGCGGTGCGGCCGTACCGCTATCCCCAGCTCCAGAAGGACGAGCTGGAGCGGCAGTGTGCTGAGATGCTCGCCAAGCATCATCCGCCCCAGCACGTCTCCGTTCTCCGCCCCGGTCCTCCTTGTTCGCAAGGCAGACAAGTCCTGGAGGTTTTGCATCGACTACCGCGCCCTCAACGCGAAGACCTCAAGGACAGTTCCCCATCCCTGTGGTGGATGAGCTTCTGGACGAGCTGCATGGCGCCCGCTTCTTTACGAAACTGAACTTGCGTTCTGGTTACCATCAGGTGCGGATGCACCTGGACGATATTAGCAAGACGGCCTTCCACACTCACCAGGGGCATTATGAGTTCTTGGTGATGCCCCAACCACTTTCAAGCACTGATGAACGACGTCCTCAGGCATTTCCGCAGGTTCGTGCTGGTGTTTTTTCGATGATATACTGATCTACAGCTCTTCTGGGCGGAGCAACTGCATCGTAGGCCTTGTCCTCAACGCCCTCCGCACCCACCGCCTCCACCTTAAGCGCTCCAAGTGCTCGTTTGGCACTTCGTCAGTGGCCTACCTCGGGCACATCATCTCCGCAGCAGGCGTCGCCATGGACGCCGACAAAATCGCAGCGGTGGCTGCGTGGCCTGCTCCGCGTTCGGCTCGGGCCTTGCGAGGCTTCCTCGGGCTTGCCGGCTACTATCGAAAATTCATCCGGGACTTCGGCGTCATCGCTGCTCCGCTGACGGGTCTCTTGCGACGAGACGCGTTCGAGTGGGACTACGACGCAGCGACGGCTTTCCAAGCGCTCAAGAGCGCGCTCACCACGGGCCCTGTGCTCCAGATGCCTGACTTTGACAAGGTCTTCATCGTCGACAGCGACGCGTCGGGTGCGGGGTTCGGCGTCGTCCTCCATCAGGGCGTGGGACTCTCGCCTTCTTCAGCAGACCGTTCGCAGCACGCCATCTCAAGCTTGCCGCCTACAAGCGTGAGCTCATCGGGTTGGTGCAGGCTGTCCGGATTGGAGGCCCTATCTCTGGGGGCGACATTTTTTGGTACGTACGGACACTATAGCCTCAAGTACTTGCTGGACCAGCGCCTTTCTACGGTTCCTCAGCACCAGTGGGTCAGCAAGCTTTTTGGCTTCGATCTCGCGTCGAGTTCCGGCCCGGTCGCCTCAACACCGTGTCGGACGCCTTGTCTCGCCGTGACGTCGACACGACCCCAGAGGGCGCCTGCACGGCTGCAGCAGCGGCTGCCCTCTCCGGGCCGACCTTCGACTACTTCGACTACGTCCGCCGCGCGTCGGCGACGGCGGATGATGCTGTCCAGCTGCGCGCCCGCTTGCGCGCGGGCGAACTGGCCGCCTCATGGCGCGAGGACGGTGACCTTCTGCTGCACGGCTCCCGCGTCTTCATCACCGACGTCGCTGATCTCCGGCACCAGGTATCCAGCTAGCGCATGGTGCCGGCCATGAGGGGATCAAGAAGACTCTTCACCGTCTCCGTGCTGATTTCTTTATCCCAGGTGATCGTTCCTTGGTGCAGGACTGGGTGCGCACTTGTGTCACGTGCCAGCACAACAAGACGGAAGCCCTTCAGCCGGCTGGCCTCCTGCAGCCCCTTGAGGTGCCGTCTCAAGTGTGGGCGACATCTCTATGGACTTCATAGGGGTGACCAAGGTTGGCGGCAAGTCGGTCATCCTCACCGTCGTCGACACATTCTCCAAGTAAGCGCATTTTATTGCGCTCGGCCATCCCTACACGGCGGAGTCGGTCGCTCGCGCCTTCTTCGATGGCGTCGTCCGGTTGCATGGGTCCCTTTGTCTATCGTCAGTGACAGGGACCCCGTGTTTACCGGGCACGTCTGGCGTGACCTCTTTCAGCTGGCAGGGGTGGTCTCTCCATATGAGCACGGCCTTCATCCACCTCAGTCTGACGGCCAGTCGGAGGTGGTTAACAAAGTGATTGCTATGTATTTGCGTTGTGTTACAGGTGACCGACCGCGCGCTTGGGGGATTGGCTCCCTTGGGCGGAGTATTGCTATAATACTTCCTTCCATACGCCCCGTGCGACTCCCTTCGAGGTGGTGTACGGCCGTCCCCCGCCCCCAATCATCCCCTACAAGGCTGGGACGGCCCGTACAGAGACAGTAGACGCCCTTCTCCGCAGCCGCGACGAGATGCTTGTGGAGGTCTGTCAGCGGCTCGTCCAAGCGCAGCAGCTGTCCAGAAGTACTATGACGCCAATCACAGAGATGTGGAGTTCGCGGAAGGCGCGTGGGTCTGGCTGCGTCTTCTCCACCGCACCACACAGTCCCTAGACCCGCGTGCCAAACGCAAGTGGGACCACGTTGGGCGTGGTCGCACGCATCGCCCGTGTGCTTCGTCTAATCCAGAGCGCCGCATCCATGATCGCGCTCTATCGTCCACACGGGCTGCACTCCGACGCACTGCACGACGTCTTCCATGTTGGCCTGAAGCGCACCACGCGACCACCGACTGCACCCGGCGTTCTTCCACCAACACTCGATGGCCGTGTGCTTCCTGCGCTTGAGTGTGTGCTGCGTGCACAGCAGCGCCGTGGCGCTTGGGAGCTCTTGGTCAAGTGGCATGGCCTCTCCGACGATGAAGCTACTTGGAGCCACTTGACGCCTTCCGTGATGACTTTCCCGACTTCCAGCTCGAGGACGAGCTGTTTTCGCAGGCGGGGGAGATGTTATGACCGGCATAGCTTATTAGCGCCGGAAGTCCAGCAGTGGCTAGGAGGAGGCGTCTGTTAGAAGGGTTTAGCCCAATATTGCGCTATTATTTCTATTCCTAGGGGGTTATCTATAATTATTATTGCTAGAGACATATAAATAGTTGTAAACTCTATTGGAGGACCTAAGCAGAACAATTATTGTTTCCGGCTTCCTCAGGGAGCCGGGAGAAACCCTAGCCGTCTCCTTCCTTCTTCCTTTGGTGAACAGTACTGCGGTACTGTAGCGCGGGTACTGTAGCGCCTCCAGCCTCTCCCTCACGCACGCACAGCAACGGTGCCATCGCGCCGTCTCCCCCGTGCGCTCAGGCCCAGACCTTCCCCTTCCCACTCTTACAACCTGCGATCAATCTCCGGTAGGACTAGGGTTCCTATCATGATCTCACTAATGTTCTATTTCTTCATGCAAATGTCTTCTACATCATTCTCCACTAAGTCCATGTCATCATGTTGTATCTCTTTATGTAAGGTGTCCACATCATTCTCTCACTAAGTCTATGTCATCACTCTCTCACACACACACAGTATACAGAATATCATATAGTAATATTATGTATATAACATATATTTTTCAGAAAATCCGCGGCAACGCGCGGGTTATATTTCTAGTTCTTTATATGCTGATGATCGAAGTCTAAATAAATTTGACTACGATTGGAGGCACCATATCAAACCAATACAGATGCAGAGTATTATTGTATTGTATTCTAAAACTGCCAGTTTTACACCACGTAAATTAGGAATGCACTTATTACTCTAATAAGGAAGCTTCACCTGAAGAACACACAGTACATACTTCCCAACATTTGGAATGCCAGATACATCATAAAGTATGGTTTGCCAAGGCACTTGTAGTTCAAGAAGAGGCATGTGGAGAACTAAGGATTGAGAATTGGTGCGAGAGAACCACAACTAAGCAGCAACCAGCAAAGACTGGCATAGGACATGCTAGTTTTGGCTGACCGGCACCAAGTGGTACACAGAATGGAACTAAAGGCATGTCAGCTCGGATCCAGCCATCTAGTTTCCAACCTTCATGTAAACAGACCAGGACTCAGATGCAGCAACAGAGGCTGAGTATATATACTGGAGACTCGATAGACACTATTGCATATCCTCCCCAATGAGGTACCTGTTTACACAGAATGTGATACTACTTCATACCATGGCTACAGCCTACAGCATGTATCTTAGACAAACAAATTGAATGATTAGATTCAAGTTCAATTATTCAATTTGATTGTATGTAATCAGATGATATGATAGCGAGAAGGCAGAAGAAGCTGCTTCTAACAGAGCCTCAATCAAAATAACCAAATGAAACATGTACGCACCAATTTGGAGGGAGAAGAATATGCACCCTTGTAATACCTGTTCAAAAGCACGACGATGCTCAGCTCGATATTTCAATTTTTTCAACAATGGAACAAAATCAGGACTTTGTGGACAGCTGAGGTCTGGAACTTTCACTCTGTTCAATGGAATAAATGTCACCCTTCCACTTTTTCTCGAGTCAATATTTGAATGATCTTGGTTGATATGTCATTTCAACAACCACATGGAACAAGCTATTCATTTAAGAACAAAATGGATTAGTGAACTAAGGAAAACAATTGAAGAAAGACAAATAAACAAGATTAGCCATTGTATATATCTATCTAAAAAAGAAGTATAATGAATTACCTATTTGCAGCAGTGACCTCAACAGCTGTAAAGAACTTCTCTTCGCAGTCAACCAGTTCTAATACAGGACCACAAACTCCACTAATACCATGGTCCCTAATGATTCTGTTAACAGAATTCATGCCTCTCCTAATATCCTGAGGAAGGAAACAAAGTTAGCACCAGCAAGATTGCTTCAAGCACTGTCCTGCCAATAAAACAAGTGCATGCTACTCATATCAAACTGAATAGGGATGAAGTGTGAGATTGAAGAGAGGAGGCAGATGAATGTGCATGGCAGAGCTGCCATTGCGTTCAAAAAAAAATTTTGTGCATGGCAGAGATATCAGTTCTGTAATGCAGAGATTTACAGGGTAGACCAGTAGAGATCAAAGACAAATTTGGCATCATCTATGTCAATTGATCGCACAACAGCAGATATGAAGAAGTCATGTACCCAACTTTTGGTGCAAATTTAATTCTATCCACAACATTGCAACCACCAGAAGAGGATGAAACGTGAAGCAACTGAACCGTTATGGAGGGAATATTTTATTACATAGCAAACATGTTGTGACTATCACAAACCAGAATTGCTAAGTAATTAGCTATTTTTATTTATGTTTCTGTATCATGATCAGCAATAATTTATGAGTGCATATTAAGATGCCACATCAGAATAAAGTGCAAATCCCAAGAAAGAAAAATACCGGTGGCAATCAGTAATATGAACAAAAGAACATGTAAAATAAGTAGCATTTAATACCCCAGGAGTTGCATGGTCCAAGCTTTTCCTCGCCTTTACAAGACCTTCTTGTAGACTATCAAGTTCAGCTGTCACCTCAGATTCCTCCGTCCAATATGACCTGCAGAACTTTCCTTCTACTAAGTATATAAACTTTAATGCAACACATCATACATTCAATGGCAATGCCATGACCGTTCATAAAAAATTTACATACTTCCTTCTTCTTGAAGCACATCTCTCTGCTTCCTCAAATCGTTGTAGTCATTATGTCTTTTTGCAAGTGCTTCCTCTAACTTACTTGATTCGTTTTTCCGGGACTCAATGTAGTTAGTTAAATCAGTGATTTCATCTTTAAGCTTCTGAATTTCTTCTTGAAGTAAACCTTCCTGTCATATTTGCAAGAATGCAACAGATATTTCAACTAGGTCAGCAAACAATTGGAGGGTGAAAGAAAAAAAGATATTGATTCATGGAATGAATTCAAGATACAACAAAAAAAAAGATTCTTGTTCATGCCATAAGGTTCTATTAACAGAATTTAAGATGAAATGGATCAAACTAATACATGTGACAAATAAAAGAAGTGCAACCGAAGAAAGGTCCACATTGCAATAGCAACTAGCAAACCAGTCACTGAATCATTACCTGCTTTCTATTTGATAAAAGTACAGGCTTGAGATCTTCAATTTCTTTTTGAAGCCACTTATCTCTAGCAGCTTTGTTTGCGAATTGGGTCGCCCTCCCCTGCTTTTGGTACAATATACTTAACCGCTTCTCACGATCCATAATGCTGTCCCACAAAATGGAAGTGTGAAAGCAATGTTCGTAAATAACTACATAATAATTATCCGAAAGCACATTTTACCTCTTTGATATCTCCTCCTCTTCCTTTAGTTTGGTCTGATGAACCTTACTAATTTCAGCCAATTCAGACTTTGACTTTTCACTCTCTCTCCTCACACTCTGTAAATCCCTCGCTGCTTCATCCTAAGAATATATTATTTTAAGCACAACAAAACATATTTAACTAGAATACATTAGCAAGCTCATAAAATTTACTGACAAGCTCAAAAATGGCATACCTTTGCCCGCTTCTCATTTACAATCCTGTCTTTTATATCTCTCAAATCAAGTTCAATCTGAGCAACTACCTTCAGAGCTTCAGTACGCCTCTTCTCAACACCTTCCTTTTGCGCCTTGGTATCATTTATCCCTTTAGTTGAGACTTTTATTTCTTTATCAAAACTCTTGATCATCTCCCGGACATCCACCACTTCATTGTCCGCAAGGGACATACTTTCGGAAATTTTTCTTCGGTTATCATCCATCTAATACCAGCATATAAAATTCAAACGAATGAAAGAATATATGAGGATGAAGAAACGATGGTTACATTTAGAAAAGTTGTATTTTTTACTGTGGAAGTTGATAACGATTACAGAAGCAGGACTGACATAAATTATGTCATGTCAAGGGATTGTCCAAAAAGCGCAAGGGAGTATGGTTAAGCATCCTACATGCTTATGCACATCAGCAGATGATATTGATTAAAGATATACAGATACAATCAGAGAAGGAGATAAAGCATACTACTCCGTCCCATAAAAAGAGTCGCTATGGGATGCGTGCTGGTCAAACTTTCTCAACTTTGACCGAGTTTATACAAAATGTGTGCAATATTTTTATCTCCAAATAAATTTATTATAAAAGTATATTCAAAGATCTATCCAATGATACTAATTATGTACCATTAATATCAATACTTTATTATATATATTTGGTCAAAGTAAAGTCTGCTGACTTTTTGGGAAGCGAGAATGACTCTTTTTTTGGGACGGAGGGAGTAGCACTCATCAACAATGGCTTGTTTGAACAGAAAATACAAATAGTCTTTACTCTTTAGATTAGTATATAGATAGCACCAGAGTACAACCCAGCTAACACACCAGATGAAAAGGGCAATCAATTAGACTGTGAAAGCAGCATAATTAACTGCTACATTTTGTGGAGAATGTGAGAAGTACACAAATTCACACCAATTCACAGCAAATGCACTAACATCTAAGATCAGCCAGACTGATATTAAACACAAGTATGACATAATGAATTGTAGGCTCTTGACTACAAAAAGAGTGAGTAAAAACAAAGATGCATCAGTGATGAAACAAGCATTTCAAAACCTAGTGGTTCTACGCTCTCCGGAAAACTAAGGTCTTCCATCAGGGTATGAGACAACCCAAGAGATCATTGTAATGGTTTGTTCATCAAACTCACTCCCAACGCCTTCATTCCTTTTCGAGTAAAGCTGTTTCAACTTGTGAGGCAGAACAAAAATAATTTCCAAAAATGTAAACATGCGTAGAGCCTTACCGAAGCTAATTCATTCCTCGCGTCATTAAGCTCATGGTCCAATATAGTATACTCAAGTGATCTTCTCTGTTTGTCCAGCTGCTGGTACTTCTTTAGTTCTTCTTTCTCTTCATCAAGTTCTCTCAGTTTTCCTCCAAGTAGTGGACAACTTGATCAATCTGCTTCCTTTTGTTGGCTGCTCAAGAAAGGAAACGTTATCACAACATGTCACTTTGACATTTGAATTAATAAGAAATATAAAGAATTGTGCTGATTCAAAATTTCAAACTACCTGTTTCGGTCATTATTTTCAAGCTCTCCTTCCGTCTATCCTCGTAAACACGTGTACCACCAATCTCTTTGAGAAGATCCAGTCGTTCAGAATCTTTCATCAGGGTAAGGGATGCAATCTACAGATGACAAATTTGTCGATGTAATATCTGAACAGATGGAAGACATGAACAGGTGACTGTTGAGTACTTGTTACCTTTCCTTGCTGGACAACGTAGTATGGATTAGAACGAGAGAAACCAGCACTCTCTAGCAGATTCATGACTTCAGTTTTACTGGACATAATAAGAATACAAAAAGAAGGCTTGAGCAAGCAACAAGATATAACATTGTTGGGCTGGTTTAGGGCATACGATAACATGCCTGACATGCTTCCCATCCAAGTAGTATTCATCCTTCTTTGAAGCAACTGTCCTGCGCAAGCGTACCTCTTCTTTATCAACCTGCAGCAAAGTATATTTTCATTCGCAGCCAGGAGACAAGGGAGCATGTACATTATTATTTTTTGTGAACAGAAGCATGTACATTATTGTGCTAATGCAAAAGCAACCACCAGTCCATCACACAGGTGTTGCTGAAACATGTTAAGAACTGGAGTGATGCTATCAGCTTCCATACATGAACCAAACAGCAATGTACGAGATCTAGGTGTTGCTATTTTTCAACAAAATATGCAGCCTGAGACTCTAGAAGATAGATTGGAATGGGTAAATTAAAATCTGAATAGATTAGAGGACTTACTGGAATACGATTGTCTGAATTATCAAACACTATCTCAACAAAAGCAGATACAACAGAGTGTCCAGCACCTTCCTGCAGTGGTTATTAGTAGGGTATATCAAACACTAGCCACCTATTCCAACTATCAAGATTGCTTAAACAAAGAGGCATACATGGAGAAGTGCACCCCTATCTTCACTTCGCAGGTTCTGAAACATGTCACTCAGGACAACCGAATAGCTGGAGCATTAAGCATAACAAATCAGGAGAATATTCTCGCATAAGAGCAGAAAGATAATAATATAGCAGTACCACATGTTTAAAATTACCATGAAAGAAATTTGATTTGCCAGATCCATTTGCACCAACTGTAGCAACCAATTAAATAAATGTCAGTTCATTAAGAGCAGAAAAAATATGCATTGAAGTTCTAGTTAAACTATATTACTTGCAATGAGTTCAGCAGTTAGATTAGAAGACCACTATAGGGCAGACGAAATAACAAGCACAAAGAAGAGTTACATAACTGTAACTGTTTCAAGGTCATGATTTCCTGATACGGTGCATGCATACATATGCCATGGCTACGCTACTTTCCGAAACAAAACAACAAACCTAAATTAGCAAATCAAGGAAAACTGAATCTTGAAGATGCACCGAATCTTGATCATCACTAAGCTTTGCAGTTAAGATTAAAAAAAAGCGTTGCAGTTAACCTACTATGTCACGATTTGTCTATTGCAGACACAATGTAGACGGAGGTTGAGGAAGCAAGATGTGAAACTATCACCCTATGACTAACTATAGTAATGTTTGTGAACGACTGAACGAGGGAGCAGCGGAGGGTGGATTTACCGACTACGTTAACTTTGGGACTGAAGAGCTCTGTTGAGATCTCCTCCCTGTAGCTCTTAAACCCTTCGATTATGACCTGTACAGACAGATGGCTAATAAGTCGACACGTTTTCATGAAAAATGCCACCAAATTGTGCTCAGGGCAGAACATCTTGCCTTCTTTATATACATTTTTTTGGTCCGAGACAGGTCACGCCACCATGAAACCCCTGCAAAAGAGCATGGCAACTCAGTGACAAGTAAACCCTCCACACAACAAAAGCAGAACCGGACCCAGTAAAGGACTTGGGCGTACACATGCACACCCAGTAAATTTTGCAAGAAAATCAGAGTTATACATGCATACACTTGTTATTACATCAGATCCAAATTCAAATGGCCAAATAGCTTGAGTTAGGGTTCGGGACCTCGGCTCCGCACAGCAGGAAGGGAAGAGAAGGGGGCGGGTACCTTGTGGGCGCTCGTCGCCGGCAAAGGGGCGGACGAAGACTTGCCAAGGGACCGACGAGGACCTGGGCACCTGGAGCAGCGCACCTTCGTCGGTCGCCCAGTTGTCGCCTCCCGCGCGTGAAAGCGAGAGCGAGAGCGAGAGCGAGAGAGCGCCGGGTGAACCGTGCACAGGAGATGAGGAGAAGGAGAACTGGAGAAGGCAACACAGTGGGCTCCGGGGCCGTTTAGTGCAGCTTCTATAAACTTTTTATTGGACCTGCAGCAGGCCCGAAAGCTGCCTTGTTCTAGCCCAGGTAGATAGATTGTTTAGGCCCAGTCATCCAAAACTGACTGTGTATTTAAAATTTTATTGATTCTCAGAATAAAAAATAAAAATTTATTACCCCTCAAAAAAATTAAAAAAAAAATTTATTAAATCATATATATTCGTACTATTCTTTCAGGTAACAGCTTGTCAGATTTATGCCTCATCTACCCAAAACCGTCAGTTGAGAGTGTCAATTTTAAGCCTAAAAAAAAGAAAAATGACTGCTCTGGTCGATCCATTGCTTCTTTCACTGTCCGCCCAGGGCTAGAATCAGAGAATGAGGATCCATCCGGTCCCGTCCGTCTCCCGCACGCTACGCTAGGGATATGATGTGATGATCTGATCGTTAACGCCGGCATGTGGTGAAACTCGACCTGGACCGACGCCTCATCAGCACCAGCAGCAGTGTCGTCCATCCATATCCACGCCTCGACTGACTACCGGCCGACCGGCGGCCGGTGCTGCTCTGCTCGCCCGCCTCGGGCCTCGGCTGGAACTGGAACGCGTTACGCGTCCCATTCCCACCCAAAGCACCTGGATGGGGACGGATTGCCATGATTGCCAGGTGGAAGGCAAGCCGCCATGATGACAGGATCGAAGCAGGACCTGGACCTCTGCTCGGCGTCGCTATTGTCATCGTCACAGCTCACAGTTCTCACAAGGCCGGGGGCCCGGCATCGATCCATTGCTTCCGACCCACGCACGGCTGCGCTGCCTCTGCCTGCCTGCCTGCCTACCACTGTACGCCCAACAATTGGCTGGCTATAGAGTACTGTACGTAACTACGGAGTACACGGTACACAGGCCAGGGCCTCGGCACACATCTCACCTGTCAGCGTGAAGCCCTGCCCCTCAACGGTCTGCTGCATCTGCAATTCCAATCCCTGCACGCAATCCTGCCAGTTTCGCCAACTTTTACAAATATTTCTAGATTCCCCGTCACATCAATCTTTAGTTATATGCATGGAGCATTAAATGTAGGTAAAAATAATAATTGATTGTACTTTTAGTATCTACATGTCGAGACGAATCTTTTGAGTCTTGTTGGTTCATATTTAGATAAAGTTTGTCAAATAACAACGAAAGTGCTACAGTTCAGAATCCAAAAATATTTGTCGCCAACTAAACAAGCCCCTACTGCGCGCTACCTGACGGACACAACCCACAACGGGTCCGGCCCGGGGATCGATAGGATCACCACCAGCTTGGGCGGCTTTCCATTCCAACCAATCCGCCCCGGCAGGCGGCAGCACCGCCACGCGTACATAAAGCCAGCCAACCCTGCTCCGATCGATGACAGCAGCGGCAAGCGATGCCTCGGTCTCCGGTGCCGCGCCCGCGTCCACCCAGCACCCCGTAGGCCCGTAGCGTCCCACTCTCCTCTCCGGCTCTCCCACCCATCCAAATGGCCCGCGGCGCCCCCGCGCTGCTGCTGCTGCTGTCCCTCTCCCTCTCCCTGCTGGGCGCCGCCGCGGACCCGCCGGAGCGGGAGCGGTCCGCGCTGCTGGCGTTCCTATCCGGGACGCCGCACGAGCGTCCGCTGCAGTGGGACGCCTCCCTCCCGACCTGCGCCTGGACGGGTGTCCGCTGCGGCTCCTCCTCCTCCAACAGCAACGCCAACGACACGGTGACCGAGCTGCACCTCCCGGGGGTGGGCCTCGTCGGCCGCGTGGCCACCGGCACGCTCGCCCAGCTCCAGAGCCTGCAGGTCCTCTCGCTGCGCGACAACCGCCTCGCGGGCCCCGTCCCGCCCGACGTGCTCGCGCTCCCGCGCCTCCGCGCGCTCTACCTCCAGGGCAACCTGCTGTCGGGCGCCGTCCCGCCGGAGCTCGCCGCGGGGGTGCTGCCCGCGCTCGAGCACCTCGCGCTCTCGCGCAACCAACTCTCGGGGCACGTCCCGGATAGCCTGCTCGCGGGGATGCCCAGGCTCCGATCGCTCAAGCTCGACGGGAACCGACTCTCCGGTGGCCTGACTGCCGGCTTCGGAGGCGGCGGCTACCCGAGGCTGGAGGCGTTTAACGTGTCGTTCAACGACCTCGACGGCCCCATCCCCGCCTCCCTCGCGCGGTTCCCGCCGGACTCGTTCGCCGGGAACCCCGGGCTCTGCGGCGCGCCGCTCGTCGACCGCCCGTGCCCCTCGCCGGCTCAGGGGGAGGATAGCAAGAGGAGACGGAAGCTTTCCGGCGCGGCGGTCGTGGCGATCGCGGTGGGGTGCGGCGCGGCGGCGCTGCTGGCGCTCCTCATACTAACCCTGTGCCTGGTGCACCGGCACCGTCGACACGCGGCGGCGGCGGACGCGAAGGCGACGCCGCCCACGCGCGGGCTCACCCCGTCGATGGCGTCGGGGGACCTGACCGGCGGCGACTTCACGTCCTCGTCCAAGGACATCAGCGCGGCGGCCGCGGCAGGCGGCGCGGAGCGCGGGCGGCTGGTGTTCGTGGGGAAGCAGGGGCCGGGCCACCTCCGGTACAGCTTCGACCTGGAAGACCTGCTGCGCGCGTCGGCGGAGGTGCTGGGCAAGGGCGGCCTGGGCACGTCGTACAAGGCGGTGCTGGAGGACGGCAACACCACCGTGGTGGTCAAGCGCCTGCGGGACGTGGCGGCGGCGCGGCGCGACTTCGCCGCCTGTGTCGAGGCCGCGGCCGACGCGGCGGCCCAGCACCGGAACCTCGTGCCGCTGCGTGGGTACTACTACTCCAAGGACGAGAAGCTGCTCGTCCTCGACTACCTCCCCGGTGGCAGCCTCTCCGCACGCCTCCACGGTGAGCCCATCCCATTCCCATCTCGGCATCTCGAACTAGCTAAGCAGATATCGTCCATGATCCTTCACACCATTGCATATTTGCATTGCCAGTCAGCCGCCATGGCAGGCAGGCAGGCAATGCTGCATTCCTCTCCTGCTCAGCTCAGCTCAGCTCAGCTCAGGCAAGGCAACCACCGAGTAGGTAGGAGTAGGCGTACTGCCGACAGACGCGTACTGCCGGCATCATTGCCTGCAACTGCAACCGATACTAGTAGCTTGTGGTACGAGGACACAGTTGCAGCAGCACGCTTGTTTGTCTGCTGCTGCTGCTGCTGCTTCTGCTTGGTTAGTTTGCTCCATCTGCACGCAACGCGCAGTGCATGAAGTGCAGAGGTACGTACGGGTGTAGTAGTACAGTTTCTTCGATCCTCCTTCCGATCCAGGCACGTCATCACGTACTTCCGACATGCAACAGCCTGTATGTACTAGTACTAGTACTAGTACGTCTACCACTGTACGGTATGCTACCTCTCAGCTCCTACTCCGTACTTTACTAGTACTCGTGTTCAGATCACTGTAACTGTAACTGTAACATCAAGGATACACGGCCTTCCACTTCCTACTTCAATAGCCTCGGCAACTCTGAAGATTACCACACCACAAGGGTTCAGGTTGGAACAGGAATACTGGCCTTCACTTCACCATCATCCATGTCTGCATTGCATCAGGGGTTATAAATGCTCGCATCTACTGTCCAACAAGTCACTGGCGCCGATCGACTGGTGTAAATTCTTGATGGTCAAGGTGTGGGGCCTACTTGTTTCGTTTCGTTCCAATCATTCAAGCAACTTGTCGTCGGTTAGCAGCAACGCAGACGTAGTACACACTTCCTAGCTTGCCTATGCTATGCTCTCCAGCTCTCATCAGCCTTTTCCGTCAGCTGATGGTCTACAACTGTCTGTTCCAATCCTGGGAAAGGGACTGGGAGGCCGGAACCTTTTTTTTTTTCTTTTTTCTTTTCCAATTCAGATTCCTGACGATGGCTAGCTGGGCTGGCTTACTGCCAATCATCTGACAGTGACTGAAAATCTAAATTTATGGTCCCGTAGCCATCGCTTATCCGGCGATGGCGGCCGCGGCTTTGAATTATTGCGCCTAATGCAATTGACCATGGGCACTGTAGTACACAACAGAACGCAGCCACCACAGCTGCCATTCGGAAACGAACTGGTGGTACTTGCTTGATGATGCCTGGCTAACCCTGCATTTCCAAGCCAGCTTCTGAACAACTGTGATTGCTCGATCAGGATCAGTGTCTAAAAATTGCTCGATTAGGACCAGTGTCTGAAAACTCGATCTGTGGTGCGCGGCAAGCCGAGGCTTTGATTCGTCGTTTATGTCTCTGACTGATGATGCGCTGTCATGGCGTACGTGTGTCGATCATTAGCAGCTATAACTGCTTGGATCAAACGGGGCCAATCATCGACTTGGTGCCAGCAATCACAGCAGCGCTGTGCGTGTGTGCCCTCCATTATCTTTTTCTGCTGTGCCAACTACCAAAACTGCTTTGTTCTCTCTCTCTGTTTTTTTTTTTTTTTGTTTTTGAAAGAACAACTGCTTTGTTCTCTCCCTTGACCATTTTGCTCCCCGAATGCATTTCAAAAGGGGTAGTAGGGGAGTAGAATACTGTGCGTGCGTCAATGATCATGACTGCATGGACAGTGACCAGCTCATGTAATAGACTCTATCCAGTTAGAGATATTTTTTTCTTCTAATTCATAGAACATGTTCATGCATGCATGGTTTACCTATTCGGCTATTCATCAGTACTGTATCTATCCCTCACTCGTAGTATAAACTATTATTTAATCATTCATGATTCACCTCAATTAGTGACAGACAGAGACAGGAAGAAAGTCTGAATTTTTGCTGCACGATTCACCTCAACTAGTCATTTCTCTGTTTGTCGTCGCCTCTTCGGATTCGGAGATGCTAACACTTTCTAGTATGTGTTTTTGGACTTGGCAGGGAGCCGCGGCACCGGGCGGACGCCCATGGACTGGGAGGCGCGGCTGCGTGCCGGGCTGTGCGCCGCGCGCGGCGTGGCGCACCTGCACACGGCGCACGGCCTGGCGCACGGCGACATCAAGTCGTCCAACCTGCTTCTCCGGCCGGACCCCGACGCGGCCGCGCTGTCCGACTACTGCCTGCACCAGCTGTTCCCGCCGGCGCCCGCGCGCCCCGGCAGCGGCACCGGGTACCGCGCGCCGGAGCTGGCGGACGCGCGCCGCCCGACGCCGAGGTCCGACGTGTACGCGCTCGGCGTCCTGCTCCTGGAGCTCCTGACGGGCAGGTCCCCCGCGCACCACGCGGCGTCCGGCCTGCTGGACGGCTCCGACGGCGGGGCCCTGGACCTGCCGCGGTGGGTGCAGTCGGTGGTGCGCGAGGAGTGGACGGCCGAGGTGTTCGACGCGGAGCTGGTGCGTGCGGGCGGCGGCGCCGCGGAGGAGGAGATGGTGGCGCTGCTGCAGGTGGCCATGGCGTGCGTGTCCACCGCGCCCGACGCGCGGCCCGGCGCCCCCGACGTCGTCAGGATGGTCGAGGAGGTAATCGGCGGCGGGCGCATCACGACGGAGGAGAGCGAGGGGCCAGAGGCGCGTCGGAGGAGGAGCGGTCCAGAGGCCTGACGCCGTGAAGGCCGCCGCCGGTGCGGTGCAACGCGATACGTGGCAAATTTGTTTCTTTTTTTAAAATTTGCTCGAATTTTAGCATCACGTGCCGTCATCATTGTCTCTAGTACAGCAGCAGTATCTAACTCGGCCTGGCGTCAGCCTCTGAGTCTCAGGCATCCATTGTTAATTTGTTATGTCAATCGAATAATATGCATTTCTTTCTCACTCCCATTGTATTGTACGAAAATACAGGTTTTAATTTCACCCCATTGCATGTATTTTGACCGAAAAGGTAGTCATCCAATTGATTTTTTTTTTTATCTTGCCAAGTACGCTGCATCCCACACGGCACGCACACGCACGAGCACGGGGCACCGGGCATACTAATACTAACTGCCTTATAGCAATCTCCAAGAGCTGTTCTAAAAGCAATAGCCAAATCCTATATTTTAGCTATTATGTAAAATAGAAAAGTTCTAAAAAAAGATATATTATTCCAACAGCTTAGCTATTTTTGTTTATATATATTTAACAATGCCACGTTGACACACAGGTGATTCAAACTTCAACCGATCGACATCCCTTCGTGGCTGTTATTATTTTTGCGCCCACCAGCATGCCCGATCAGACGGACCAAAGGCCACGCTACCAGATCGACGTTCAGGAAGGGAGCTCGTGTATGCAGGAACATGCAACCACAGACGGGAAATCGGAGGATAGCGAGCGAGCAGGCTTGCTTTTTATGGCCACCGAAAAGCATGGGATAGCTAGCTAGCCAATTTAGAAACAGGGATACAATAGCTGTTGGAGCATCATTTTTGCTGCTTAAACTCTAAAATGAACTCCAAAACAAATTTAGGACATCTTGGAGATGCTCTTATGCCGTATGGATTCCTCGCTATCCGGACGCTCGGACGTGAGTTCGTGTTATTAAAGAATCAAAGAAAATTAAACAGTGTGTAAAATATACTACAGTCGCGTGGTACTTCTACTTGGACGCGTGCCTACTCCGCAACAGGCCTCCGTGTCTCTGCATGGACTGATTGCATTTTTAGGGCACTCACAATGCAGAAACAGTAGTAGTAGTTTCTATAATCTTGGACATCGTAACAAGAAACTATTCTTTCCATTGCAACTTTTTGCGTGGTGTCTAGATGAAAGTCGAGCCAATCATTCACCGTGTGTTCTCAGGATCCTCTGTGCCGCAAACACAGCAAGATCGTCGCGGGACATTTCACCGAGGACATCAGAAGCTCCTGGAGCATGCCGCTGCCGGCGTCGCCAGCAACAACGATTCGCCGCGACAACCAGCGGCCAGCCCGCCCGTCTCCGCCGAGCGTGCAGACGCAGGCACCGATAACCAGCAGCAACTGCTCGTCGTGGCACCAACGTCCAACAACGCCGTCTCCGTCGAGCATGTCCAGGAGATCTTGAAGTATACGGCGTGTTGCATCGATGGCATCCCATGAAGCAATTCTGTTTTTGGTGTACTTCTCTTCACGAATTTTTGCTGCCCCTCGAAGACTGATGCTGCTGCTGTTCGTCTTGCTGCGGTTCCGTTCGTCTTGTCGTGGCTCCGATCTATTCAGTCTTGAGGGAATCTAGTCCATGTTGCGATTTCCATAAGCGAGCCGAGGCGGGTCCACCGTGAGCTCCGTGAGCGGCGATACCGGCCGGCCGCGGCGAGCCAGGACGGGGCAACCACGAGCTCCGTGGGCTGCGACACCAACCGGCCGCGGCGAGCCAGGACGAGATGCCGGCGGCGACGGCGAGCCAGGACGGGACGGCCGCGAGCTCCGTGGGCAACGACGCCGGCCGGCCGCGGCGAGCCGGGACGGGGCGGCCGCGAGCTCCGCAGCGGCGCTGGGTGTCCACACACGCCGAAGAGAAAGCAAGCACGCATCGGATCTGAAACATTTACGTAGAAACGATGACGTTCACGCCCAACGCGATACCGAGTAGTTTCTTCGATCTTGGGACGTGCGTAGACGTCGTTTCCTTCTTGGACTCGGTTTCTTGTTTTTTTCTTCTCACTCTTCAATAAATAGTGTGCCACCTCATCAAAATGCTTACATGGCGGTGTATTTAATGTCTATAGAAACTATGATGATTTCTGTATTGTGAGTGCCCTTGGTGCTTATCGATTCAACTGTAATTTTTCTTTTCTTTTTATGTTTCAAACTGGTCCACCCGTCGGCTCCGCCTCGATGCCGTCGTTCTCGGACGGACTACGGACTTTAGCCTCGCACGCGTCCACTGCAGTGCTTGCCTCCGTCATCTTGCTGTGTTTGGCTCCGCCGCCGCCGCTGTGGTGGGTGCCTATGCCTTCGCCGTCTCCACCGCCATTGCGGGAGTGCTCCCGCTCTGTCCGCCCGTCGGCGGCCCATCGTTTCGTAGCTCACTTCCACGCCTCACCGCATGCTGGCATA
Source organism: Coix lacryma-jobi var. lacryma-jobi (assembly GCA_009763385.1). Taxonomy (NCBI): domain Eukaryota; kingdom Viridiplantae; phylum Streptophyta; class Magnoliopsida; order Poales; family Poaceae; genus Coix; species Coix lacryma-jobi. The sequence goes on along the minus strand of VDCT01000469.1, from coordinate 147,254 downwards.
TGTGGTGTTTTCTTCTCTGTTGATCTTCTGGTAGCTTATTACTCTGCACATTCCTTTGCATTGGTTGCTATAGTCCAATTATTTTGCATGATCTTCTCTTCCTGGAATAGCAGCTGCTGACCGGCATCTACAGGGCTTTCTTCTCCGGTGACGTCGCCACCTCCGCAGGGCGCCGCTCCGCAGCCCACCTCCGGCAACGCCGTGCTGACGATGAGGCCGCCGAGGGATGCCACAGCGGGCACGGCCCCTGCTGCGACGCCTCCCAGCACGGCACGCTGCGCCCAGAAGACTCACCTGTGACCTCCTTCATCTGCATGGCGCGGCACAACAGCGACACCACCAGGCCGCGCCCCTGCTGAAATGCGGAGCTGGTCTGCGTACTTTGAGGGTCGTGTGGCGTGGCACCGCAGCAACGGAACAACCCACCGACCTGGTTGCGCCCTCAGTCCGCCCGTGGCCCCGCCGGACCGCTGACTTGGTTGCGCCCTCAGCTTGCCTGCACCCTCCGACGCCATGATGTGGCGGACCAACAACGCACGCCAAGGTGCTTATATCTCTCTGAACCCATCTTCTACTGACGAATGCCTCACTCATGGATGATGCACACCACGTGTTCGATGATTTTCCCCTACAAGTATTTTTGTTGTTAATCAAATAGCCATGCTCAGCTTTCTACAGGAACAAAGATGTCGATGCACATACCTACAACTGATAAGAGTCCTATGTGTTCAAAGAAGCATCCAAGAGGCGTAGCTGGTACCCTTCCTCAAAAGCTAATTCAATTTTCCAAGCAATATTTTTTCCAACTAAAAATGCCTACCTGGATCATATTTATTTATATGGGATAGTAAGCCCTTCATACTGTATGTATGCACTGATTACTATGTTGGCTGCACGAGTTGACTTACCGAATTGTCCCATTTCATAGTACTTTTGAGGTCAAATTAAAATGTTTAAAGAAGACTAAACATCATATATATGATCGGTATACTATTTTCATCTCGCCATTTTCTTCTGCAAGTGCAAAATAGTGTATGTTAAAATGACAGACTACACACCAGATGATCTCTCTCATATCAGTGACAGGTCCAGCACGCCGCCCTGCCTCATGCACTTCGTAGCTGGTATATGTACAATACACTAAAAGTTCAGGTACACTGTTGTTGGTGTGTTCTATGCCAAATTAAGGTTAATTTTCAGAGGCTCCTTTTTCGGTCCTACTTTTTGGTGTTTTCTCCAACTCCTTTGTGATGTTCAACATTTGTGCTTATGTCTTCAGGATTGGACTGAGATTCCTTTTTTGGTTCATTACACTGTTGTTCAACTAAATATTTTTGTGTGTCTTAATGAATGACTACAAAATGTTCAGGTGCCTTTGCAAGTTCAAGTGTGTTTTTATTAATATGCTAACTGCAGAGGTTATATGCTTAAGCAGAATATTGAATGGGAACGTATCCTATGCAAACTAGACTCTTGTGCAAACTATGCAAACTCTAATCAAGACCACAAGAATCTAATCTGGTGGCTGGTAATTTTAGCACTTAAATCACTCCACTTATGAGGGTGTTTGCAACAGCCGGATAGGATAAGTGGGGGTTTGAGTGCTAAAATTACCAGCCATCGAATTAGATTCTTGTGGTCTTGATTAGAGTTTGCATAGTTTGTACATGAGTCTAGTTTGCATATGATACGTTCCCTGAATGAATTGCTTCAGCCTTGGAAGTAACGCCAACAATTCCATGCCGTTTCATTGGCTGCAACGTTGATGGTTCACATATTTAATTGCAATATTTTAACATGTTTCCTATATTTCAGATGCTGAACAATTTTGTCATAGAAAAAAATTGTCATTTGTTTCTTGTGATTTGGGCTAATAGATTCGAAACTTTGGATGAAGATCTGAATGTTATAGTCGTCACCTGAAAAGATGCTATATTTTAGGCGCCTGAAATATAGCAAATTCCATATTTTAATGTGTTTTAGAAAAACGTTCAACCTACCAACCACAACCTACACAATACTGACCGACATACTCCCTCCATCCCTAATTGACTGTCGCCGTTAGTGTGTGTGCCACAAGTTTAACTCAATTTGTACAAAATATGTGTAATATTTGTGTCTCTAAATAATTTTATTAAAAAAACTAGATTCAAATATCTATCCAGCGATACTATTTATGTATCACATATTAATATTTATTAATATATATTTGGTCAAAGTTATTTCTTGGAAAGTACAAACGACCAATATTTAGGGACCGAGGGAGTATAATATAAGAGACAAGCCAAACGCAATGAAACCACGCACACAGACGCGCGCGACGAAGCACGCATCCCGACCTAGTATGCATATGCTGCGTCGAGCAGCCAGTGGAGCACCGTGCTCTGGTTTGCTCGTTAGCTTGACGACATCAGCGTAACATGTCCATGATTTACGGTCGTGTTTTACTTCACAAAAATAAAAGGGGTAATACAAAAAAATACATGGATCCATCTCATTCATGGTGGCCCTGGTCCATGATGGTTCACTCTCACAAACCCACCTTTGGTCCATGGTTCATGAACTTACTCCACAACATAGTGCACGAGCACCTTGTGTTCTAGCCTCTTATTTTTTTTCCAATCAAGTCACTATTCTCTGAGTCTAGCGCAAACAACCTGCTACCCTGTCGTCTATGTTTAATTCCAAAAAGTTCCCAACAACGTTTTCTTTTTATGAAATGAGTTTCTCTTGTTTTAAAAATGTTTTGTTAATACCATAAAAGGTTAATGATGCTATTATTTTAATTATTAATGTCACTAATCTATTTGGTTCACAAAAGTAAATATAAACCGTTTTCCTTTATTTCAAATGATCAATGATGTTTTCCTGATATCATTAATATGTTTTTGCTTTCATAAATAATTCCAAAAATGACACTTTTGTAAAATAAATCTTTCAACTTTGTAAAATGATTTTGTGGTCCAAATGTTTTACTTTTAGTCCCTAGTTTTGAAAAGTATTTAAAAATAAATCATTTCAAACTACCAAAACACCCTCCAATTTTAAAAGCTCATAACTTTTCGATTGTAGCTTCGTTTTAGTGGTTTTCACTCTCACGCGATCGTAGAAACAAGCCATACGCATTAATAACCTTTTAGTATGTTTTTCATAAAGTTTGGTGTACTGCTTTTATTTATTTGTATATGTTTGCTTGTATGTTTGCGCGCTAGAAGTTTGTCGTAATGGAAGAAAAGTCATTTATGGACCCCCGAAGACCAGAATTCGAGTTGTATAGTGTTTTCTCAGTTGAGGCAAGTGTCATTGACCATCTTGCACCTACTTTATTTTATATTTGAGTTAGAGTAGTTAGATCCAGTAGTTGCATGCAGAGTCTTAAATTGAATCTCATGTTAGGGTTTACTAGAACTTGTACCATTTTTCTTGTCACCAGGTTTGGGAATATGGGTAGAGTCTTTGCTTAGTCTTGCAGTCATGGTTGGGATGGGATGGATATAATTATTAATCCAGATTAATGATCTATGCAACATATGGGTTGGTAATTTTTGTAGCAACATGGTGATTAGGTAAATCCGGCAGGATGGACCGTTTTGGTGGAGTTTGGTTCCCATGGATTTGGCAGATGTTGTTGGTGGTTTGAGCCCGTGCTAGATTATCCTGCCTGGATCCCTAGGACCCGGTTCTTGGACAAGTAACCTGGCAAAACAGCGCAACCACGATGTTTGGAATAGGACGGACCTGGCCAAATAATAGTTTCCTCCAATTCGAGGGTTTACACGGGGTCGGTTTGTGTGGCACAAGAGGGGGCTTCTGCAGTGGTGTTGGTACCCACTGTTAGCGGTGAAACCTTTAGTGAGCGTGTAAAACGGGCTTGGAGAGGCTTTGTAAAGGCCTTGTAGTGAACCCTGCCAATCCACCTTGGAAGTGGGTCAAGAGGTTGGCCGCCTCGGGCATAAGGCAAACACAACTCGTGGGTAAAGATGTGCAACCTCTGCAGAGTGTAAAACTGATATATCAGCCGTGCTCACAGTCACGAGTGGGCTTGGACTTCTTCGAGATTACTTGGCTTGGTTCGGTAGGGTCACCTGGATGGGATTCAAGTGTGGCACTACTACACAAATTTTACTGTGGCGGGCATTTTTCCTTAACCGTGGCAGGCATGCCAACCGCCACGAATCAAAGGTCACAATAAATAAGACCTTTATCGTGGCGGTCCGATGCCCGCCACGGTAAATCGCTCCAAAAAACAAAAAGAAAAGAAAAGCCCGCCGAGCCCATCACGGACCCGCCGAGCCCATCATGTCATCGTGCTTGCTGGATCCGGCCACTCCACCGTCGGATCCACCGCCGGGAGGAGCGCCACCATCGGATCCAATCGCTCCACCATCGGATTTGTAGCTCCCGTCCCATCTGCCGCCTGGATCTGGCCCAATCGACATGGCAAAGGGGAGGGAGGACCGCCGCTGCGCCATGGAGGAGGCCGCCGCCGCGCAGAGGCCGCCGGTGAGGGAGTGACCGCGACAGGCCACCGCGCGTGGACCGCCTTGCCGCTCCCGCATGGCCGCCTCGCCCGCGCCAGGGGGGCCGCGCCGTCGAGCCGCCTCGCTCGCGCGCGCGGTGCTGCACCGCCGGGCAGGGGCTCCCGCGTGGCCGCCTCGCCGGCGCCCACAAGGCCACGCCGCCGGGCCGCCTCGAGGGGGCGCACGGACACCGCCGCCAGGAACCCCGCCGCCGGTGAGGGAGCTGCGAAGGAGATAGAGAGGGAGGGAGAGAGAGAGAGGGATGGAGGGAGGGAGACAGGTGCGAGAGGGAGAGTGAGTGGCTGAGAGGGATGGCTGGAGGTGGAGTGTGAAACCCTAACTCCGCTTTATATAGTTGAAGACAGATATCGGGCCATGTTGGGCCTGTTGGGCCTCGGCATTTTAGGAGGCGGGCTCTGTAAATGGCCTACCTCTGTAAATCGATTTTACGAGGCGGGTAAATGTGACTGCCTCGGTAAATAAAAAAATGTCTGCCTCCGTTAATCAAAGCATTAACCGTGGCGGTTTTCAGTGTTGCCCGCCATGGTAAATAATTTCCAAAACGCCTCGCAAAAGATTTTTTGTCGTAGTATTGCTCGATGGATTCCGAGTGTGGGTTTGCTTGGTGGACTCCAAGTGTTGGTTGCTTGGTGGATTTCAAGTGTCGGTTGCTCGGTGGATTTCCATGTGTGGTTTTGCTCGGTGGATTCCGAGTGTTGGTATTGGTTCTGTGGAGAAGGTGGTTAAATCTAGTAAATAGGTGCATAGAAAAATAGGATTAATAGGATGTGTCGCTTTAGGTGCTCGTGTCAACCATAGTTAGCTTGTCCCCTTGTTATGGGCCACATGTCACATTATTTTCTATACTTGTGGAGTAAATTTTGATGTACTCACCCTTCCTCTTTGCCCCCCTGCTACCTCAACCAGACGCTGGAGACTACAACGAGGAGCAGGAGTACCCAGAACATGGTGGATTCGACCCCGACGAGTTGTACTAGGCTGGTGCTATCCTCGTCGACCTTCCTATGGAGTTGGCGTCCAGTTTCTGAGAGTCTTCATGAGAGTCTTATGTACTTTTCTTTTGGATCTGAGGGTCATTTTTGTAATAATGTTCGATTATGTAATACAACATTGATTTTGATACTACTATGACGTCGATATATGTATGAAAATTGATCCTGGCATACATATATTATGCACTCGATTTTATCCTTAAAATCAGGGTGCGATAATTGGATCATGCATCATTAGATCAAGCACTAGCATTCTACCATATGCATTCAACCCATAGGTGTCAAGAGCATCACAGAAATTAATAACTAAATGGGTCTCTAAGGTTGCAAATTTAGACTCATGCAGTATGAAGCGATGATTAAAGTGAATAGGACATCAAGGAAATCTCATGCTACTTTCCTTGATCAGCAAACTGGGCGTTCTCCTGCTGGTCTTCGAAGAAGGACTCCTGCTCAACATGTTCTGCTCTCCGTCTGAACTCGGTCACGTAGCATCACCACACATTCCAGAAGCAATCATACATAGCAAACAGGGTTATAATTGGAACAGTACAACAATAGAATTAAAATAAGATAAATAGTTTGAAAAACAAATCTACGTGTTGCTATGATCACAAAGACGTTTGATTCACCGAAATCGGATTTAAAACACGGAAGTTATGCCCTAAACGGTGTCTCCTATAACATATAATTAATTAATCTAACCTCAAAATTTAAACAATGCAAACCTGTCTAACAGTGGTATTAACATGTAGAGAATAAATTATGAACCTAATGCAAGTTGAACGGGTCAAATCGGAGCTAAAACAAAGATTTTATAAGCAATTTAGTAGTACAACATGGAAAATGCTAAAATTTAGTAATAAATTGCAAATAAATATTTAAAAGCTAAATCCATTTTAATCAATTCAAAACCGGATTCGGATTGAAGAATACACTTTCAAAAGGGGAAAGCGTATTTTAGAGAGTACACCAGGGATGGTGGGTTCGAAATCGGTAAAGTCGGGGGTCTCTTTAGCAAAAGAGCCGGCGAAAGGGTATTGGTCTATCCTGGCCGTTGGATCCGATCCGACTAGTTCGGATTAGAACCGAGGGGGAAGAGAGGGAGGGGATCCGATCTGACTAGTTCGGATTAGAACCAAGGGGGAAGAGAGGGAGGGCAGCGTTGGCGGCACGCTCTGGATGCGAAATCACGTGCACGGCGCGACGGTGTGAGCGCGGCCGCCATGGCCGGGGCGCGGCGAGCTCAGCGGCGCTCGTTGCAACGGCTCTACGGCCACCAATCGACATAGGGGAAGGCCGGGGAGAAAAAGGAGAGGAAAGCGAATCTCACCACGGCAAGAAAAACGGCGGAGAGGATGGCTCAGTGACGGCGGTTGGCGGCAAGCGGCGGACAGCGGTGCTCCTGCTTGGACTCAAGGCGGTTAGGGCGGAGCAATGACCAAAGAAGAGGGAGATGGGGCTTAGAAGGTTCTTCACCTCTGTGCGGAGCTCAGCAGAGGGCTAGTTTGGGCACCAGACGGCAAGGCGAGTGAACGCATCTTGGCCCCTAGTGGGTTTCGGTGATTGGATGAAACACAAGATTACTGTGACTAACGTGTGTTTTGCAGAAACAGTGATGAGTTAGGTCACAGTAATGGCGACGATACGGGCGTATGGAGTTCATGTCCCCTAGCGATGGAAATCGTTTCGGTTTTCAAAGGACGGACGACGAAGACGGTGGTAGGCTAGGCTAAGTGTAGCATGGTGTTGGAGGACACTTAGGTAGTCTTAGGTCTTTGTTTTTCTTTGGCCGTACTATAAAGGGGAGCGTGAATCAGTAGCTTGACCTAGATGAGTATTGAGGTAGGTGTGGTGCACACTTGTTATTTCATAGCCCTAGGTAGCTCAGAGAGATGCCTTATGCTGAGAGGAACAAAAGTCGTTAAGGCCGCATCGCGATCCGAGTTCGTTTTGGCCTTCTAAAAGGCATCGGACGCTGGCCTAGTGGGCATCAGACGCATCCGATGCCCACTCAGACTAGGGTTTAGTCTGGTGCGTGGCATCGGACCGTCCGGTGGTGCCACACCGGACGCGCCCGTGTCACTGTTCACGTGCGCGTGAATCTGGGGTAGCACCGGACGCTGGCATCGGACGATGAGGGCCAGCGTCCGATGGCCATCTAGAGAGGTTCCAGAGAGGTTAAAAAGGCATCGGACGCGTCCGTTGCCGGGGCATCGGACGCTGCCCAGCGTCCGATGCTCCTTGAACTGCTCTGACAGGTTGTACAGTTGACCGTTGGTCGAGGTCATCGGCGCGTCCGATGCCCTAGCGGAGCATCTGATGCCCCCGCAGAAACACCTGTTTGGTGCTGTTTTGGATGGCTGGTTGGGGGAGTATTTATACTCCTCCTCCTCATCCATTAGAGTGTTCTTGCCACTTTCCTTTGCTGAGAAACACCTTGTGAGTATGAGAAAGAGCAAGAGCCCTAGTGAGGTTGAGAGATTTGCTAATTGAGAGAATTAGTGACCTCCTAGTGAGAATTGAGTAGCAAGTGTGCATCCATCCATCTCTTTGGCCTTGTCTTGGTCAAGTGAGAGTTCTAGCTTGTTACTCTTGGTGATCGGCATCACCTAGACGGCTTGGTGGTGATTGAAGAGCTTGGTGATCATCCGGAGGCTTTGTGGATGACCCAAGTCATGTGTGTGAGCCGGTAGCGAGCGATTCACCGGGCCGGAGTGGCGAAGAATCAGCTCATAGTGAGCACTTGATCCTTGCGCGGATCAAGGGGGAGCTATACCCTTGCGCGGGTGCTCCAACGATGACTAGGGGGGTGTGCCGACACCTCGATACTTCGGTAAAAAGAGTGTTGTGTCATCTCTACTCTCTTTACTTACGCATTTATATTTGAGCAATTCAATTCCGCAATTTTCTTGTTGTTCTTTCATAAGTTGAATTGCCATGCTAGAGTAGAAATGGTTTAGCAATAGTCTTTTGTGCGGTAGAGTTTAGAGAAACACACTTCTAGGCACTAGGGGGTTAATTGGGCTTGTTAGGTTTTAATTCTTGCAAAAGTTTTAGAAAAGCCCAATTCACCCCCCCCCCTCTTGGGCATCTTGATCCTTTCAATTGGTATCGGAGCCTCGTGCTCTCGATTTAGGCTTAACCGCCTAGAGTTAAGATGTCCGGGGGTGATGGACCACCTCCCATGTTCGAGGGAGACGACTTTCCATATTGGAAAATCTGTATGGAGTCGTACCTAGAAGCGGTTGATGTGAAATGCCGCCAAGCCGCAATCACCGGCTTTCCCAAACCCAAGGAGGGCACAAGCCTAACTCCTAATGAGGAGGAAAATGAGAAGTGGAATGCAAAGGCCAAAACATCATCTTTAGAGGCATTTGCAAGGATGTGTTTAACCGTGTCCGAAACCACAAGAATGCCCATGAGCCATGGTATAACATTTGTGCGCTCCATGAGGGAACCAAGAGTGAGCGTGAGGAGCGTTATCATTTGGTCATGCAAAAGTTAAATTCTTTTGAAATGCTTGCTCATGAAAATGCCAATGAAATGTACTCACGCTTGAATGTTCTTGTAGAAGAGCTTAATGGACTTGGCCTCACACAAATGCAACCATCCGATGTTGTGAGAAAGATTCTATGTGTCCTTCCCATTGACAAGTATGGACACATTGTGACGGTGCTACATCAAGGTGATCTTTCCACATCCACACCAACACAAGTCTTGGGGAAGATCAATGCTCATGAGATGTACATGCACATCACACCAAGTGGTGGCTCTTTCCACCGACAAGAAGAAGGACTTGGCCTTCAAAGCAAGCCATGACAAGAAAGGCAAGTCCAAGGCTATTGAAGTGCATCATGAGAGCACAAGTGATGATGAAGATGACTCCAACATTGCTCTCATGGTGAGGAAGACCACCAGATGTTGAAGAAGCTTCACAAGAATGGAGTCAACTTTGACTCAAGAAAGAAGAAGTTCTTCACAAGTAGCAAGAGAAGACCAATCTCTGAAATGGATTGCTAAAATTGTGGTGATCTTGGCTATCTTGCTCATCAATGCCCCAAGCCCAAGAAAGAAAGCAACAAGAACAAGAACAAGGGCAAGAAATATGACTCATCTAGCGAAGATGAGAAGAAAAGTGAGAAGCCCTACAAGAAGGATGGCAAGAAGAAGAAGTCATACCACAAGAAAGGTGGCAAGGCCTACATTGTTGGTGATTGGCTCACCGACATTGACTCCTCCGGTGGCTCATCAAATGAAGATAGTGATGATGAGAAGGAGAAGGTGGCCGCTCTAGTGATTGGGACTTCTACACCACCACCTCCATCGTCGCCATCATCCACTACACACCTATGCCTCATGGCAAAGGGTGATCGGAAGGTACAAAGTGATGATGACTCTAGTGATGATGAGAGTGATGGAGAGTTCAAAGCTCCTTCTTATGATGAACTTATTGAATTTCTAAACAACTACACTAAAATCATAAGGAAGACTAGAGCTAAAAATGATAGGCTTGTTCATGAATGAAGCTCTTATTGATAAATATGAAAAATGTTATGCATGCTAGTGATGAGTTAAAAAATGAGATTGCTACTATGTCATCTTCCATCAAGGAGCTCAAGTTCTCTAACAAGGAGCTCAAAGCTAAAAATGAAAAACTTGATAAGATTCATAGTGATCTTACCACTAGTCATGCTTTACTCAAAGAACAATACACTCAAGTGAAAGTTGATTATGATACTCTCACCGTTGCTTATGATATGCTTTCACATGAGACACATGATGCCCCTAACCTTGTTGTTAAGTGTGACATAGCAACATCTTGTGAGGACTTGGTTAGTGAGCATGATGAGCAAAGAGCTAGTGGCAAGGGCAAGAAAGTGGTTGTGGCCGATCATTATGATGACTATGTGAAGATCAATAATGAGAATGCAAAGCTCAAGGTTGATATAGAGAAGCTTACAACCACCAAGCAAGTTGTCATTGAAACTCATGATGATGATTATAGCATGACACTTGAGCTAGACATGCTAAAAGAAGAGAACAAGAGATTGAAGATGGAGAGGGACTACAAAATGACACCATCTCAATTGGAACTCCAACAAGAGAATGAAAAGCTCAAGAAGGAGAAAGAGCACCTCACCACCGGATTGAGGAACTTCACCAAGGGTCAATGTCTTCAAAGTGAGCTTCTCATGAACACCGTAATGAAGACCAATAGAAATGGCATTGACTTTCTTGAAGAGAAGATGAAGCAACGCAAGAGCATCACAAAGCCAAAGAAGAAGAAGATTGGGAGATGCTATGAGTGTGGAAAGGAAGGACACTTTGCTCATGATTGTGAAAAGCCAAAACCCACACCCTTGCCCAAGCATGCTAGGCCCTTTGCTTTCAATGCTCACTACATGCTTAGACAAGATTCTAGTGGCAAAGTGAAAGTCATCTTTATGGGGCCACCTAACAAGAATAGGCCAAAGCAAATATGGGTTGCAAAGTCACTAGTTGAGAAGGTTAAGGGACCTCAACAATTTGGGTCCCAAAAGCTCAAGCTTGATAGTGGTTGTAAGCTTGGGTCTCAACAAGTGTGTGTAGGTGAACTACAAGACCGGTGGATCTCATTGGGTGATTGATAGTGGTTGCACACAATATATGACCGGTGATCCCCGGATGTTCACCTCACTAGAAGAGAATGTCGATGACCAAGAAAAGATAACATTTGGTGACAACTCAAAGGGCAATCTCAAGGGATTGGGCAAAGTGGCTATATCAAATGATCATACCATCTCCAATGTGCTTCTTGTTGCATCATTGAGCTTCAACTTGCTATCCGTTAGGCAACTATGTGATCTTGGCTTTCAATGTTTATTCACCGACAAAGAAGTGGTTGTGACCAAGAAAGATGATTCACAAGTGATCTTCCAAGGCTTTAGATACAACAATCTCTATCTAGTGGATTTCTCCTCCGAAGATGCCAACCTGAAGACATGTTTGTTCACTAAGCAATCACTTGGTTGGCTATGGCATAGAAGATTGGCTCATGTGGGAATGAACACTCTCAACAAGCTATTGAAGAAGGATTTGGTTAGAGGCTTGAAGGATGTCAAATTTGAGAAGGACAAATTGTGTAGTGCATGTCAAGCCGGCAAGCAAGTTGCAAATACTCATCCAACCAAAGCCTTTGTGTCAACATCAAGAGAGTTGGAGCTACTTCACATGGATCTATTTGGGCCAACAACATATGCTAGCTTGGGTGGGAATCTCTATTGCCTAGTGATTGTTGATGATTATTCGAGATACACTTGGGTATTCTTTCTTCATGACAAATCCGAAGCAACCCCTTCATTCAAGAAGTTTGCCAAGAGAGCCCAAAATGAATTTGATGTGAAGATCAAGAAGATTAGAAGTGACAACGGAAAGGAATTTGACAACACCCATATTGAAGAATATTGTGATGAAGTTGGGATCAAGCATGAAGTCTCCACAACCTACAACCACAACAAAATGGGGTAGTTGAGAGGAAGAACCGGACACTAATCACCTAGCAAGGACTATGTTAGATGAGTACTCTACACCAGAAAGATTTTGGGCGGAAGCAATCAACACCGCTTGCTATGCATCAAACCGGTTGTTCCCCCATCGTCTCCTTGGCAAGACCCCCTATGAGCTACTCAACAACAAGAAGTCAGATGTATCTTTCTTTAGAGTGTTTGGATGCAATTCTAAAGTTCAAAATTTGTGCCAAAATAAATGTAATTCTACATATAAGACAAGAGAACTCTATTCGTCTTTTTATTGTTATTGTCACTTCTGTTTATTGCAGGACATTACTGCTATGATTAAGAAAACAATGAAATATATTGATTTGACACCAGACACTGGTAGATATGTTAAGCTAATCGAAATAATAATTAGTGTCTCTAAGGGCTATTGGCGCAAAATGTGGTGCACCGCGCCTCACACACAGCAAGCCGGAAAGCGTGGCTTTAATCGGATGCCCGGACAGTTTGGAATCCGGAGACGTGTCAGTCGGTTTGACCTGAAAACCAACAAGGGATAAAACTGTGAGAATAAAACTGGAACATGTCAGGTGAGACCAGACAGTTCCATATTTATGGCCCTGAAGACACTCACGACGGCATACAGCTATAGAAGCTGTCTACCAAGCATGTTTATAGAGTCATTCGGCTAATATAAAAAGAAAGCATGTAAACACATTGATTGCCGAATGCACATGTAAGAAAGGACATGCTCGAACAAATGAAAATTACTCAGACATCATCAAGACATGATGAATTATGAACGGGTAACTTGTAAATATAAATCTACTCAAACAACACATGCATAGGTTAATCCAACTAGTCTGCCGCACGTCTAGTCTTCATAAACCCGTCAAGCATAAACCCAAGCGAAGCTAATACACCGTATCATACTACTCACTATAAGTCTACACCACTTCCTATGATAAGATCAATCCACCCGCATGATACAATCTAATGATAAGAAGCTAAAAGCATGTATATATCCGAACAGATCTGTAAATACTCATTACTCGTGCAAGCCTAACCAAGCTCGGCAAGCTAGCCGAGTTGGGGTCCATGAAGAAGGAACATACAAACAAGCATGATCAAACCAATCTAAAACCTGCATCTACCGCACGATATCTAGTTTTATCAAAGCTCAAACGTGATTGACATGCATGAACCCATAACATGTAACAATCTAGACTGGAAATTAATTCGGCCATCATGATCATGCAATTATTGGAACACAAGTAAACTTGTAAGGTAAGGCCGAACAAAGATCAATCTAGATTGGGCAAGAGAGTGTTACAAAGTTGATTAAAACATGCAACACATGATAACTTAATGAATCTACTAGATCTTGCCAAATCTAATAGAGCCGATAACTATCCCGCTTTTGCTAAACATATGAATAAACGCCTGCCGCACGGTATCTACTCATAAGCAAAGCATAAGCAAAGACTTCTTGATCGTTAACAAAGGTTCGCCGCACGATCGACCATTGAAAACAAAACAAGACTACTTGCATCATATCTAAATCCACCGCATGATACTAGACATGATAACAAGGTTGTCGGGACTTACGGAGGTCGACGGATCGATGATTCCTCTCGAAGAACTCGACGACACGACTAAGGACTCGAAGATGGCACGGGGCCGGATTGTATTGATATGGTTGTGAACCCTTTTTACAATAGCCAAGGGTTTATATTTATACCCTGGACGCGATACAAGTCCCAAGAGGACACGACTATGAAACGTTAAAGGAAATACTACATTTTTGGCCTTTAACTCCCTTCGGAAACTTTATTGCCTTAATTGTCGCAATTTTGTTGCCGATCGGCTCTTGCTTCCGTCGTTTCAACGGAAACTCCCTTTTTCTCAGAATAGCCGACCGCATAAGCAGTTGCCGAATCCTTGGAAACTAGCCGACCGCATGGATACTTGCCGAATGCTTCATACGCCCATCTCCGCACACTGGACATGCACGCCGTCTTCTAGTCTTTCCTTCATCGTGAAGCCATTTATGCTAAATATAGAACTGGACATCGAAACGTGCATGCTTTATATATTTTATATTTAAATTGCTTTCTTTGCTTGCTTGCTGGGTCCACCTGTCATCTTCTCAATATTGACCAAAATCCAGTGTTAACAAGGGCAAAGTGAAATTTTTCTATCTTGATGATTATTTCTTTTAAGATTCATTATTTTATGTGTGTAATGTCACAGTTCATCTAAAGGATTATGTTGAAAAAGGAATCGGAGGAGAATGACATTATTGGAACATACAAAGAAATGACTTAAAAATCTACCATTGGAACATACAAAGAAATAACTTAAAAATCTATCATTGAGTTAGACAGCACCATGACAAAAATCTATGCCCTTGAGGTATGTTGGAAATCATCGTTTTCCAAATAGGAGAAAAATGGAGGAGGCTGCTAGGGTTTCATTTTTTAGAGTTAGAAGGGGGTCGCGCTCTTGGTATTATATAGGCTAGTGTATATTTACAAGCGACTCCTTGATGGGGAAGTATTTCATAAGCTACTACCCTACTTCCATTGGGCCTCTCCAAAGGGGAGTTGGCCCATATGAATATGGGCTTCCCCAACAGTAGCCCCTCAACTACTAGGTCATGGCTAGTACTACATGACCTAGTAGTTGCTCATACATGGAGAGGCATAATACAACTCAAAAATTGGTTGCGGGGATCACCCTTCGCAACCTACACGTGCACGCCTCACTAAAACTCCATCCCAAAAACCCAGTGGGAAAAAGGGCACGGAGAAAAGAGCACGCACACGACTCTATCCTATACATGTTCTAACACCCGGGCTTATAGCTTGAAGCGTCTTGTCGTCGATAATCTTCCTGATGTATTCATGTTTAAGTCTCGGCTCCTTTTTGTTGCTTCTGTGAGATGGTTCATTTGCTTCGCCCGGCGCATAGGTCTTCGCCTCCTGGACCTCCCTAGTGCGGAGGTCTTCGTCTCCGAGGCCTTCGTCGCCTGTTTTTTGTTGGCATGCGGGCCTTCTCTCCCGAGGCCTTCGCAGGTCTTTATCTCTGAGGCCGCATGCAGGTCTTCGCTCCTAAGGCCTTTGTAGGTTGAAACTTCACTTGACGAAGCCCTTCTTGCCGACGTCGACGTAGTTATTGGAAGCCCCAGCCAGCTACCTCACCCGACCAGACCACCTCCGTTCATGGACCAGCTGACGCGCGCAGGTAGAGGACCACTGCAGACCCAGCCAACCGGATGCATAGAATCCTGGCTCAAGCTGCGTAAAATGTTTTTTGTCACCGACAATGCATAGAAACTAGTAGTTGAATGAATAAAACTTCACTTCGTTAGTGCATAAAAATCTCTCTACTGGATGGACATCCCACCTGACACAAGCTGACATGTCTGACGCATGCATGCATGCATGTAACTCAATCCAATTTCTTCCATTTTTTCACAACAACTCTTCAACAAATCATCTAATTCAAAAAACGGTTTTCACCATTGGACTCCTGACATTTTACGTACAATTTAAGATCCATTACAAATATTTTTTTAATTTTTTTTGAAATTTATAAATTTACGCGTTAAGATATGGATTTCAATGCTTTCGACTACGCATAAAATCATGTGGCCTTAAGCATAAAAACAAGTAGAAGATCTCATGTTCTCCAAAAATTCAAAATTTGAATCATGCCACGTTGACATGAAAGGCTCACATCATAGCACAATGCATAAATACCAAATGAACGATGCATAGAACACCCACAAAATATTAGAATCTTTGTCCCTTTGCTTAAATTTTAAAATTTGAATTCCACACAGTCTGACGTTAGAAAAAAACTAATGGTTATGGTATAAGAATATTGGTAACGTGCCTTTATTTAGAATTTGAAATTTAGATTCTACTTAGCCTGATGTATAAAAATTAATGGCTTGAGGTATAGAAATTCATATACCAAAGAGATCCATTAATTTTGGTATTGAAAAATTGTATATCACATGCAAACATGCACACAACTCTGTAAATACAAGCATAGAAACTTATCTATTGTTTACTATAAAGTTTAAAATTTAAATCCTATTGGTATACAGATTCTATCATTCTTGTAGAGTGTCTCGATGCATAGAATCTTGAAGACGCATAAAAACCTTTCTAATGCTACAAAATTGAATTTAAATTTAAACCTTTCTCGCATGCATTATATGCGTGAGTATAGAAAAACACATAGCAATTGCATATATTTTTAACATCACAGTTATATCTAACTATGCATAGAAATCATCCAACATCTTCGAAATCACAGTTCACCATTCATTGAAACCTATACTGGCAAGCATATAAACTAAATTACACTTACACCATGCATTGAAACCTCGATATTACAAAATACAGTTTTGGAATGTATAGAACCATATGCTTCTAAGCGTAAAATCGTGTGGCCACTGCAATGCCATCATCCAATCTGGGAGCCCGTCGCCGCCTCTAGACCCACCATGCAATATATATAGTTATGTACAACAATGTATAGAATGATGTACCAACAATATATTCAATGGTGTAGAAGAGTACATCCAAAATTTCAAATTACATATGAAAATGCTTATCTAGCTACAATGAGGATGACACACATTGCATAAAATCTTGTTGTGGCACGTGTCGTCTACTTTCGCTCGCCTACATATCACCTGCATAAAAACTATATTGGTTCGAGAAAAAAAAACCAGATGCTTGCTTGCTTAAATATTTAACTCAAAAAACATAGAAATAAAAATCAATTGCGCAAAAACCTTGTTATTCCATCTCTACGGCTAACATCCAAGCATATATAAAAAACAATAGCTCAAACAATATAAATCAAAATCAAGTATATGGGATGTCGTAGCAATCTAGCTGATGTTAACGGTGACTACTACCTCGCAATAGAAACTCACTAATTTTAGAACGGAGACTCATGTTCATGCAAATATTAGAAAGTTAAGGATATAGGCATAGAAAATAAATAGGCACCTACTTTGTTACCAAGAAATACTATTTTAACACTGATTATAATTTCTATGCATACAAAATTGATTCATTTATTTATGTGCATCAAATAACTATTATAAATAACTACTAGCATCTACTATTTCTATGCATACTAATAATAGATCATTTATTTAATTGCATACCCCAAAAAATCAGATTTCAATTTATATGGATCTAAAACTTAGATTTCAATTCATTCATATTATATTAAGAGAAACATACAAACTATTTATGCTAAGTTTGATACGCATAGAAACTCACTAAATCAAGTATAGATAGTTGCTCTAGCAATATATAAATTTTATAGAAGAAAGATATAGAATTATGTTTTAGTACGCATAGATTTTATAGAAGAAAGGCATAGAAACTTTTGTACGCATGTTGTGAAACTGAAATTTTATATATATGCATAATTGATTTTCCTTTCAATAATCAACTAGATGTGCAAAGATAACAACAACAAGCGTATGAGATCACATAAAAGGAAAAGGAAGCTAATAATTTAACAATGTATAGAAATTTGATCCAACAATGTATACAATATGTAACTCGGGATATATCCAACATCGCAGTTACCTGTGCATAGAAACCTATAAGCTACGCATAAAATCACCCAAACATTGTTTCACCATGCAAAAAAAACTACTCATCATTTCTGCAAATCACCTATTCATAATAAGGCATAAAAAGTTTCCATCGAAACTGCTCCAACAACGTATAAAATTAGGAACGAGAATACTATAAAAAAAGCAAAAAAAAGGGACAATGCTAATCATCCTCTCAACTCGGGTTCCTAGTCCAATTCAGCGTTCTTCAGTCCAATTCAGGGTGGATCTTGGGAGCCAGCAACAACAACATCTAAACAAACCATATTTTAAGTCGATAAGTTCTTTTCTAGTTTGTGCAAACAATGAAGTCATTTTAATGGCAAATATTCGACACTTTGTTGGGCAAGTATATTCCTGGGGCACTAATCAAACTCTAGAGAACTGTCCAATATAAAACAATGCATGCATTCACCTTACAGGCATTCCATCGAACACTTTGGCTGCAGTACGAAGACACCCGTAGTGGACCTAGTAAAAGATATGGTTATCATGGGTGTATACATGTACATGTACACACACTATTTTATGCAACAAAATCGAAGTTTGCAGCCTCCACGTATAATAATATATAATGGACTTGTAACTGAATCAGATATATCCGAATAAAAATAGCTCGGGTCGGGTTCTCGGTTTTGCACAGCAGGAGAGAACGGCAGGCGTACCTGGCTGCGACGTAGAGCAGTTGCCTCCACCGGCCACGAGAAGGCTCTTCTTCTCATCGAGGCTTTTCTGGTAGGCGGCCAAATAGCAGTGCTGGGCAAAGACAGAGTTGGTGCCCCGGTGAAGTTGCTCCTACCTGCTGACTGGATCTGAAGCGGCTCAGCCTTCTGCTGCCGACGAGATTCTGAAGGTGCTCGGCCTCCCGCCTGCTACCGACGGGATCTGAAGGTGCTCGGCCTCCTGCTGCTGCCGACCGGATCTGAAGATGCTCGACTACATAAAACAATATTGAGGAAGTCATTGTTCAAGGTGAGCATAGAAACTTATGCATCTAAGCGCAAAAAAACACAATTGTCTCTCACTATATGCATAATATTATAAGTCAAAATTGCATAGAAACCTTTGGTTGCTTGCATAAAAAGCTCATGGGAGAATGAAATTGTGATGTAAATAAAAAATTGGATTTCTATGCATAGAAGTTGGCTAAAAACCATACAAACAATTTCATTGCATCAAAAATAGTTTCTATGCATCTAAGGGAGCACAAAGAATTCATAACACATATATAATTTTTTATTCTAATCAGGACTGTAATATAGTTTCATCATACGTAGAAAGTTATATAAGAAAGAATAAAAAAAACAAGGAAAAGGAAATGAAATGTCTAAAACTGTTAGGCCACTAGAATCTAGATGCAAGGGGAGCAACTTCGTTACTGAGGCAAGAGCAGCTTCGTTACTTTAGCCATTCACCAACCATGTTATTATCCCAATCAGATAAACATGCCACAAGGAAGCCCCACAATTAATATTTTAATTCATTGCATATTGTATCAAGTAAACTCTCTGATAAGTCACAAAACTAACTACTGAAATCACACAAGATTTCTCAAATAATAGCACAAGAACTTGATCGGAAAGACCTGCATGATATCTTTTTCTCACACATTTCCAAACGCCTCAAGGGCAAACAAAAAAAAAGGAAAAGTACGCTACTTATTACCAGAGGCGCATGCAAAAGTGGAGGCAGCGGAGAAGCGAGCACTGATGAGACGGCGATGTGGAGGAGGCGTCGGCGTGTCCTTGCTCGCTGACACGCCCAAGCTGTCCAGGCCGAATAAGCTCTCGGCGAGGAAGGAAGGCCTGCAACGACAATCAAATCCATTGAGATCACACTTGATGGCAAAGAGAGAGTGCACGGGTGTATTCGTTTCACTGCTAAAAATTTTAGCCGTGTCACTTTGGATGTTGCGACACTAATTTAATCTATTAAAAAAAACTAATTATAAAACTAATTACGCCATCATATACTAATTAACCAAACAAATTTATTAAGCTAAATTAATCTATCATTAGCAAATATTTATCATAGCACCATATTATTAAATCATGAACTAATTAAGTTTAATATATTTGTCTCGTAAATTAGCCTCTGGCTGATAAATTAGTTTGCAATTAGTCTATTTTTAATAAACTAAATTACAGTCATAACATCCGACGTGACAGGGCTGGTCGTTTTTATGACTGATTTCAGCTTTTCAATAGTTATGTGAGAGAGAATAAGCCGAAGTACGGCTAATAAGGGTAAAAAATAGGGCGACGGAAACGAACACCCCCAGGAGTGACGCTTGCTCTGTTTTAAATTAAATCTTATCTCCAAACCTAACTAACAAAATATGTTTCAAATAAACGATACAAAAAAAGGTTTGAAGAACACGAAAACAAACTAGCTCTCATGCAATACAAACATTGACACCAAAATCCACTAGGACGATTCAAAGTGGGAGGTTAAGGTGGAAGAGGAGGTGAGGCAGAAGGACAAACGAATGGAAGGAGAAGAAAGCGACATAGAGGGAGAAGGAAGAAAGCCAACATAGTCAAATCTAGATCGCTTTGTCACACTACCCGCCTGGCGTAGCAAAACTGATAGCCGACACCACACCACCTGACGCGGCAAAAGCGTCAACCACGCCGCCGGCAATGGCGCGACCCACTGACATGTGGGGCCCGCTTGGCCGCGGCCGTGCAACGCCTTTGTTGTCACATGAAGGGTTAGTTTAAAAAAAACGGTGTCAAATTAAATATCTTATTAAAAGTTATTAATAAAATATCTTTTTTTTAGTTTGAACTCTCTACTTCGGAAATTCTATCTCAAACAAGCATTATTTTTGCAGCTGCGTTATTGGCCATTGATTTATACTCCATTTGAGCCATTAGTGCCTGACCTTGAGAAACATAGCTTTTCTGGTTGCACTTTTGGACACAGGATTCGATCTCAAGCAAATGTTTATGGGCAATGCTACGGTACTACACGGCTATACCTAATGTCGAACGTTTCTTTCGGTGCATGCATTTGGGAAGAATACGATTTGCATGTGGAACAAACGGTCACATGCATAAAAAAATATCAGCAAATTAAGGTAATAAAATTATATCACTGCATTTGTGTGGAAACGAAAATCACACGCGTAAGATAAACATCAGCGCAATTTATGTAATAAAACTATATGTC
This sequence comes from Coix lacryma-jobi var. lacryma-jobi, assembly GCA_009763385.1. Taxonomy (NCBI): domain Eukaryota; kingdom Viridiplantae; phylum Streptophyta; class Magnoliopsida; order Poales; family Poaceae; genus Coix; species Coix lacryma-jobi. Next base: position 126,394 of record VDCT01000469.1, on the reverse strand, counting down.
AAAGTTTTACAAAACAAAAGATTTACCACATTAATTTCCCTACTACCAGCATTTAAAATGTGACCACTGGTGCGACCGAAAGAGTCAAAACCAGGCGACCAGAGGGGGGGGTGAATGGGAGCCTCAAAAATTCTTCACAGAAATGAGGCCTCTGTCCAAATAAAAGCCACCCCCAAAAACTCCAACCAAAACCGTGATGCCCACGACCCTTGGAAGAGGGTGGATGATCCCAGAGATCACAGCGAGGCACCACAGACTGAAAACCGCAAGCGAACCAAGCGAAAGACTGAGCCACGCGGCCTCGGGGCGAAACTCCGATTCGCCCGAGGCTTTGGAAAAGGCCTCAGGCCAAAATAGCGATTCGCCCGAGGCTGAGGCCTAAGAGAGAGGCCTCTGCGCAAAACTCCGACTCGCCCGAGGCTGGAGGAGGCCTCGGAGCAAAAACTCCGTCCCGCCCGAGGCTCGAGGCTCAAGAGAGAGGCCTCGGACCAAAAAGCCGATTCGCCCGAGGCTCGAGGCTCGAGAGAGGCCTCAACGTGAAACTTCGACTCGCTCGAGACTGAGGGGACCTCGGAAAAAGCTCCGATTCGTCCGAGGCTCAAGAGGCCTCGGGAAAAGTTCCGCCTCGCCCGAGGGTGGTCTCAGTTCACTCGAGAGGCTCCGTACGAGGAGGCCTCGGCACGTTCCGACACCCGAGCCTACTGCGTACTGACCACACAGAAGCTCGGATCTGGGTGCTTCCTCCCGGAAAGGAAATCTCTCCAAAACTTGTTCAAAACACAATCCCAAGTTCCCAAACTTGAGGAAGAAGATCACAGGGTAGTTAGAAGACTATCCCCAAGAAATCATCTTCTCAGAATAACCAAGAACACAGAGAAATCAAAAGGGAAGTGGATGAACAAAAAGTGCCACAAAAAACGAAATTGTCCCGATCTATTCGATCATGAGAGAGTTAGATGAATTCTTTGGTCAGAGTGACCTCCTCAATGATACGAACAAACTGATTCAAACGGATTTCGCAAAGACACAGCAAAGAGAGAGATCGAGCAACGAGGAAAAACGAGCAGAGCCAAAAAGCGATGAACACAGTGCACAACACAGCCAATCGGAGGGCTCGGTCCAAGAACACAGTGCACAGCACGAGTCTGCTCAGAAGGATGAGGATACGGCCTCACTTCCTTGAACCAACAGAACACAGAACAAGTTTTTCTGTGGATCTCAACTAGCTACAAGCAGGGAATGGGAGAGCAGAAAACCCTAGGAACAAAAGCAACTAACTGAGGTAGGAAGGGAGGAGGGTGTCTCCCTCTATTATACTACAACTAGCCTAAGTCTATTTCCTACTCTACCCCTCTCTACTCTAAGTACAGAGCAAGCCAGTCAAACCCTACGGCTAAACTGGACTAACTCAAGTGGTAGGTGTATCCGACGGCCACGTCCGCACAACTCGTCCGTGTTGCCTCCGCGCAACCTCCGATTGCCGCCACGTGCCGCCTTTGCTCTGTACCCCCGGTTTTGAGGCTCCAACCGGGAAACCAGCCACGCCCGAGTTTTGAGGCCAAACTCGGAAACCATCCAGCCCAGTTTTGAGGCTCAACCTGGAAACCGTCCAGCCCAGGTTTTGAGGCTCAACCTGGAAACCGTGCACCCGAGTTTTGAGGCCCAAACTCGGAAAACCGTCCACCCGTTGGTTTTTCCCTGGCTCAACCAACAAACCGGAGCTGTAGAGGGGATGCACCTCCCGTGCACCCATCCACCGATACGTGTCCCCAGGTCTCGACCTGAGCAACACATGACCGCACTTCTTTGCTTGTCGTCATCACAGGCTGCCAGCTCCACAGCTGATCCTCAGGTACTCCGGTCCCTCAGTCCAAGCCTCACGTCTGCCCTTCACCGCTCGGTACATCGGCACGGCATGTCCGCCGCACGGCACGCCCATCTTCACCGCACCCGGTCCGTCAGCACAGCACGTCTCAACTTGACCTTCACCTACCCTCGATCACCGTCTCCGTGCTCGACACCTGCACAACACAAGCCAAAGAACATGCGCATCATACCTGTTGACAATCACTCATCACTCAGAGCCTTCGGCATACACCCATGTATCCGCATCTCCCCTTGATGAGTGCATTGTCAACTACTCACACAAATCATAATAAAAATAAAGAGAAAGAAAGGAGGAAGGGAGAAGAGAAAAACTCAACCGAATGACCCAAAAGCATAGCAAAACCGAAAAGGGTCAAGTGGTAAGAGCAACAGAATTTGGTCCCCAAAGATATGGGCAACGGCTCGACGCAACCAAGCAAAACAAAGCTAGCCCTCAAGAAGAGGTAGAACAGGCTCAACACCGCTAGCAAGTACCAGTTGGAAAATCAGAGCAAAATGCTAGTCCCTCAAGAAAGAGGCAACGGCTCAACACAACTAGCAAAGAGAAAGCTCGACACCAACGCTTAACAGCCTGCAAAAACATGGCTCGAGGCTCGAGGCTTAGCCAGCAAGAAGGCAAGGCTCGAGGCGCTCGAGGCTGAGGCTCGAAACAGGGGCTCGAGGCCGAAGCTCGAGGTCGAGGCTCGAGGCAAGGGCTCGAGGTAGAGCAGAACGAGACGAGCTCCCCCTCGAAAAATGGCAAAGCCTCGAGGCTGCGATCAACAGCACAAGCTCGAGACCGAGGCTCCCTTTGCTCCCCCTTGACCAGTGCAAGCTACATCCAGGGAACATATGATTTGCAAAATTTCCCCCTTAGTTGAAAATGCACTTATCAAGAGTCAAAACTTCTTCCCCTTTCAGGATACAAATGCGAGGCAAGAGCTTCAGATATATAGCCAAAAGAATGCAAAAGTGCTCCAAACGGTATAGCCCGAGGGTCTCAACAGATACATACGGGCTCAGCGAAGGCTCAGACTGATCACTGTATCGGAAATATAAGCCAAATGAGCAATGGTGAGCAGTTTTGAGTCAAAAGATATTCACCATTAAAATAGCACTAACAAAGTGTAGACAGGAGTCTGTCCAGGTGCTAAACATGTATACAAGGTGAACTACCCTAGCACAGTTCAATCATCATGCGTAGGAATGAAGCATATACTTGTGATTTCATGTAGATATCGGAGTTGCAGCGGTGGAAAAAGACACAAGTTTAATTATTTGCATGTGATTGCGAGAGGTTGAAAGCTTGTCTTTGCCTTACTTTTCAACCGAGCGAAGCCTATGCCAAAGCAATCAGAAGCTTAAAGCTACGGTTTCGGTCATACACTACACGGCTCAAGTTTAACTCATGGTGCAATGAGAAACTATCTCGATACCGTGATGTGTTGACAAGCAATCCCATCTCGATCTTTGCTGAGCACTAATACTTGGTTCAAAATTTTAGACATGATATGAACAGACCAAGCAAGTAACTGACTCAGAACTAGAGACATAGCAACCTAGCATATATGAAAAGCGCAAGTCAACTCAACACAACCTACACATGCTAGTTGCATATCTCAATGGTGAACATTTTCAGATTTTAATTTATTTAGCAAATTCACCATCTCAATATAGCTCAGCTCACACATGTACTCGTGATCAGAAAGAGCATAAGCGAACTGAAACTCGAGGCTAGGCGAGGCCGAGACTGAGGCCAAGGCAGACAGGCTCCATCATAAGCCTCGGATCAGACTGAATAGAGCGTAAAGCATTCAAGTGATTATAAGGATGAGGCTCAGAATGTATGCTAAAATGTACAAGAAAAATACAGAAGTCAGTCTGTACAGCACAAAATGTTTCCCCCTTCTAAAAGGGGAAACACACACCAAGCTCACCCCTCAACCGATTAAAGGTTGATTCGTCTAAAGGCTTGGTAAAAATATCGGCCAGTTTGATGAGTATCGACATGGCGAAGGTCGATATCACCCTTCTCTGGTGGTCTCGCAAAAAATGAAAGCGCACATCAATGTGTTTGGTCTTCGAGTGAAGCACGGGTTCTTAGCAACGCTAATAGCACTCGTGCTGTCACAAAGCAAAGGAACTCGAGAAAAGCTCAAACCAAATCACGCAAAGTGGCCATCATCCAGAGTAACTGGAGCAACAGCTAGCCGCAGCAACGTACTCAGCCTCCGTGGTAGACTGGGCGACACTAGACTGCTTGCGAGAAGACCACGAAACAAGAGAAGAACCGATACATTGGCAAGTCCCAGAAGTGGACTTGCGATCAATACGACACCCAGCAAAATCGGCATCAGAATAACCGCAGAGGGAGAGAGTGGATGAGGCCGAATACCATATACCGAGCTCGGGGTGTGAACCGAAGGTACCTGAAGACCCTCTTCACGGCCTGACGGTGAGAGGTGCGCGGCGAAGCTTGAAAGCGGGCGCACAGACATACCGCGAACTGAATGTCCGGGCGTGTCGCCGTCAGGTAGAGGAGCGATCCAATCATGCTGCGGTACTCCTTCTGGTCCACTGCCTCTCCATTCGCATCGGCATCTAGAGCAGTCGTCGTCGACATGGGCGTCGGTAGAGGCTTGGCTTCACCCATGTCGAACCGCTTCAGCAAGTCCTTGGTGTACTTGCCCTGATGCACAAACGTTCCCTCTCGGGTTTGCTTAATTTGCAACCCGAGAAAGAAGGTAAGCTCCCCCATCATGCTCATCTCGAACTCCCTGCTCATAGTATCTGCAAACTTGGCAACCAAAGCGTGAGAAGAACCACCGAAAATGATATCATCCACGTAAATCTGGACCAGAGAGTATCTTTGCCTTGCCTGAGGGAAAAGAGCGTTTTATCTACACATCCCATTTTAAAACCCTTAGCAAGCAAAAAGGTTTTAACCTATCATACCAGGCTCTAGGGGCTTGTTTCAGACCATATAAAGCTTTGTGAAGTTTAAAAACATGGTTCGGAAACTTGGGATTTTCAAAACTAGGGGGCTGCTCAATATACACTTCCTCTTCTATGTAGCCGTTAAGAAGGCACTCTTGACATCCATTTGAAACAATTTAAAACCTTTGGATGCAGCAAAAGCCAAGAGTATCCTAATAGCCTCCAAACGTGCTACAGGAGCAAAAGTCTCCTCGTAATCTATTCCCTCCTTCTGACTGTAACCCTTCGCTACAAGCCTGGCCTTGTTTCTAACAACTTGGCCGTCCTCTCCTTGCTTGTTTTGAAAAAACCCATTTTGTCCCAATAGGCTTACAGTCAGGTGGAGGTGGAACTAGACCCAAACCCGATTTCGTTCAAAATTCTCTAACTCCTCATGCATGGCATTGACCCAGTCTGGATCCGTCAAAGCATGTCCAACATCTCGGGGCTCAAAATTAGCGACAAAAGCAGAGTGAGCAAAGTGCGAGATTTGCTGAGATCTGGACCGAGTGACTCGGTCGTGAGGCTGCCGATCATCTGCTGTGGCGGGTGCCGACGCTGATGTGCTGCGGAGCCTCCCTGGCCGAGGTGGCCTCGGCTTCAGCACCTCAGCAGCAGCTGGTGCCTCCCCGGTACAAAAGGTACCGCACGGGATGGCGGATCCCACGCCCCCCAGGAAGAGGAGGTCTCGGGGCCGTGGATTGTCGTCGAGGCTTCTCTATGGGCCTCAGCGGAGGTGGGGGGTGCTGGACCGTCCATACCCTTGCAGGGTCGTCCATACCTCGGCGCCCTCCTCCCGGTCATCAAAAAGAGGCTCGCCGACCTCATGATCACTGCACGCTCAAAACGAGAAGAAGGACAAACGAGAGTCTCGTCGAAGTGACATCTGATGTCTCCATGACTCGGTTAGTGTCAAGGTTAAGTACACGATAGGCCCGAGTGTGAGTGCCATAACCCAAAAACACACCGTCAGAGGAACGAGACTCAACTTGTCCAGGTTGCCTTTCTTTAAATAAAACAGTGGCAACCGAAGACTCTAAAATAACTCACTTTAGGTTGGCGACCAAAACGCAACTCATAAGAAGTCTTTTTCAAGAACGCTCTCAGAAAAATGCGATTTGAAATATAGCACGCAGTGTTTATAGCCTCGGCCCAGTAGCGCCTGGGAGTCCTGTGCTCGTCGAGCATCGTCCTGGCCATTTCAACGAGGGTCCGATTTTCCTCTCGACAACACCATTTTGTGGCGGTGTGTAGGGGGAAGAAAACTGGTGCTCCAAACCTAGAGAGTTACAAAACTTTTCAAAATCCGAATTTTTAAATTCGGAGCCATTATCACTTCTAATAGCTCGCATCGAGTTCAAAGGGAACTCGTTCTGTAGACGTAAAATCAGATTGCGAGCAAAGGAGAAAGTCTCGGTTTTCTCAGCTAAAAAGAAGACCCACGAATATCTCGAAAAGTCATCGACAACGACCAAAACGTACCACTTGCCACCAACCGAGCTCACCCGAGCTGGACCAACAAGGTCCATGTGTAAAAGCTCTCCAGGGTGCGAGGTCATGACCTTAGTCACTGGATGGTGGGGAGCAGCAACCATCTTCCCGTGTCTGCAAGAGTGACAGACTAGATCCTTCTCCATCGAAAGCTTGGGCAATCCTCGGATTAGGCCAAGTGAGCTAAGTCTTGCAAGCAAGTCAAAGCTTAAATGACCGAGCCTCCTATGCCACTTCCAAAGATCAGAGGAGGAAGGACTAGCCAAAAGACAGCGAGAAGTGCCAAAAGACTCCGAGAAATTCGCACGAAAGACTTTCCCAAAGGCGAAATAGACATACTAGATTGCCCTGAGGATCCAAAATACGACTGAGATTCGGTTTAAAACGAATCTCATAGTCATCGTCAAAAAGTTGCGAAACAGAAAGCAAGTTAAAATGCAAGTTAGAAACAAGAGCAACATCGCGCAACACGAAGTGCTCATTAACCCGCACTGATCCGCGGGACAATACTTTACCTTTACTATTGTCGCCGAAGTTATGTACTCCTTTCCGGCAACCGGACTAAGGCTGGAGAACCACTTGGCGTTTCCGGTCATGTGCCTCGAACAACCGGAATCCACCAACCAAACGTCCTCCAACCGTCTTACCTACATCAATAAAAAGACATAGGGTGAGCATACGGTCCAACACTGGGGTTAGTGAAATAAGGGGAATACCAGTGTTGGGCCGGCTGCTCAAAGGAACGGTTAGGATAAAAACCATTCCTAAACTGTCTACGAGAGGAGCGATCACCATGCTGAGGAAAACATGGTCCGCTAGGGAAGGAGCGCTCACTGCAATGCTCAAACTGCAGTGGGAAATAACGCTCAACAAAGCTTCTGTCACGGGGTCCGTCAACTGCAAAAGCAGGACCCCGTCGGGCACGCTCTCTATGAGGCTTACGCCTGGGAGCCTGAGGCTCAATATGCTGCCGAGGCTCTGGACCTCTAGGTCGAGGTTCTCTCTCGGAGCCTTCTGTCGCTGAGGCCTGGGTGCTCGAGGCTGAGGCCTGTGAGCACGAGGCTGAGGCCTCGAGGCTCGAGGTTGAGGCTGAGGCCTCGATATCTGAGGCTGAAGCCTCGAAGCTTGAGGTCCTGAGCCCCTGGACCTGTCAGCGGGCCTTGGTGCCCCTTTCTGGCACGGCGCACTTCTCTCCTGCGCCTAAAACAGAACTCGCTCAAGTGACCATCTCTCCACAAAAAATCACACTGGTACCTCACCATACGCACAGGAGGTTGTTGGTACACAGGGCTGTGGGTGTGGCTCACTTTGCCTTCTGCGGCAAGCACTCCCCCTGGATGGGTGGCATTGTGTCGAGCTTGTTTTTGAGGTGGCTCGGCTTAGGTGCCCACACTTGGTTCTTGGGAGGATCTCTCGAGGGTTCCTCAAACACCCCATCCTTGGTGATAGGCTTCAGAGGCTCTTTGGGTGGAAGCTTGGTCAGTTTGGGAGTAGTGGTGGAGTTCGGCTTCTCACTGGGATTTAGACCACTCGACTCTCCAATCTTCCCAAAAGCAGAAAGATCGACACCCGGAGCAAAACCTACACCAGGAGCACCAGCAGCTCGCTTAAATTGGGAGATCATCATCCCGAGCTGCGGCTCACTACAGGAGACCCATGACAAGATGGTCCTAAGGTATGTGTTTTCTTCCTCGGTTTGCATCTTGTCATGCTTGACATTCGCAATCTCCATCTCCAGACCCTCACACAAAGCACACCTTGCGACACAAGTGCTATCTGAGTTGGCCTCCTCAAGAGACACAATCTTGGCATTCTTCTCTGCCAACTCAGTTTGCAAGACAGGACAAGTCTTGCATGCACCCAACAGCTGAGGCCTAGCACGGAGCTCATCTACCTCTCCAACCAGCGCAGCATACTTACCCCTCAAGGTGAGAAGGTCAGTCATGTGCGCTGTGCATGACTCACACTCAGCCTCCTCCGACACGACTACGGTGGACCGAGCGAACTCCAGCTCCTTCACCGTGTCCTCCCACTTCTGCCTAAACTCCTTGCACTCTAGCAGCACGCCTAAGCAGTTTATCTTGGCTAAGGAGGGCAGCAGTAAGCTTCTCTACCTCAGCAGAGAGCTCGTCGTGGTGTGAGCGATACCTGGGAGGGTCGTCGTCGTCGTTCCGAGGGTGCGCTCCAGCTCGCCTCCGACCTCGTCGCTGAGCGCCATGGTGCAGGCCGTCGTCGTCGGCGAAGAAGCAGAGGCCGTTCAGCTGATCCTCGATCCTCTTCTTCTTCTCGGACTCGTCATCGCTCGAGGAGGGCGAGTCGTCATCCGAGCCGTCGACATCGCTGAGCGTGGCGAAGAACGCGCGCTGCTCAGCCTGGGCCTTCTCCAAGTACTTCTTCTTGATGTACTCCTTGTTGAAGCCGCCCCTCTTCTTGTGCCTTGGAGGGACGTACTTCTCCTTGTGCTTGCTGGAGTCGTACTTGTGCCCATGATCACCCTTCCCCAGATGCTTGTTCTTCTTGGGCAGTTGGCGATGAAGTGGTCGGGGTCGCCGCACTCGTAGCATCCCGAGCGTCCTCCTCCGCGACGACGGTTCATGCGGTTGTTGTGGAACCGCGTGAACCGGTTGGCAAGCAAAGCCAACTCGTCATCCCCCAAAGACTCCAACTGCTCCTCGGTGACGGAGAAAAGAGAGGCAAGAGCAACGCCACCAGAGGAGTTGGAGGAGCCAGACACCAAAGCCATAGTCGGGCCAGAAGGGTTCGAATAAGCAGCCCTCGACATGGCGTCGATCTCACTGGACTTGAGCTTACTGAAGAGCTCGTCGCAGGTGAGGGTCTCATAGTTAGGTGATTCGATGATCGCCTGAACCTTGGAGTCCCACACCGAACGTCAAGAGTGTGCAAAAGCTTCAAAGCACGCTCATGATCGTCAAAAGGCAACTGCTCTCTGTTAGCCCTCATCCTGTTGACAATCACCTGAAAGCGAGCGAATAAACTTTCTATGCTCTCGCCAGGTTGATGTCGAAAGTTCTCATACTCTCTCTTAAACGACTCGTAGAGTCGGGTTTGACTTGAGAGGTACCCTCATGAAAACGCATGAGGGTGTCCCAGATCTCCCGAGCCGTAGAGAGGTGAGAAACGCGGTCAAACTCTCCCATGCTCAAACAAGAAAAGAGAGCATTACGGGCTCGGCTATTGGCATCGTGCTCATCAATTTGCTGTTGAGTGACACGAGCAGCCAAGACCACGTAATCAGCGTTGTTGCAAATCTCCCAAACAGAAGAGCCCATGCTCTGGAGATAGGCCGACATGCGTATCTTCCAATACGCATAGTTCGTCCCATCAAAAAACGGCGGTTTGCCCACGCCGCGATCCATGTCGCCTTCTGTGGATCTGGAACCGGCTAAGGTGGAAGATCCTAACCCGCTCTTACCAATTGAAGGACCGAAAGAGTCAAAACCAAGCGACCAGAGGGGGGGGTGAATGGGAGCCTCAAAAATTTCTTCACAGAAATGAGGCCTCTGTCCAAATAAAAGCCACCCCCAAAACTCCAACCAAAAACCGTGATGCCCACGACCCTTGGAAGAGGGTGGATGATCCCAGAGATCACAGCGAGGCACCACAGACTGAAACCGCAAGCGAACCAAGCGAAAGACTGAGCCACGCGGCCTCGGGGCGAAACTCCGATTCGCCCGAGGCTTTGGAAAAGGCCTCAGGCCAAAATAGCGATTCGCCCGAGGCTGAGGCCTAGAGAGGCCTCTGCGCAAAACTCCGACTCGCCCGAGGCTGGAGAGGACCTCGGAGCCAAACTCCGTCCCGCCCGAGGCTCGAGGCTCAAGAGAGAGGCCTCGGACCAAAAAGCCGATTCGCCCGAGGCTCGAGGCTCGAGAGAGGCCTCAACGTGAAACTTCGACTCGCTCGAGACTGAGGGGACCTCGGAAAAAGCTCCATTCGTCCGAGGCTCAAGAGGCCTCGGGAAAAGTTCCGCCTCGCCTGAGGGTGGTCTCAGTTCACTCGAGAGGCTCCGTACGAAGGAGGCCTCGGCACGTTCCGACACCCGAGCCTACTGCGTACTGACCACACAGAAGCTCGGATCTGGGTGCTTTCTCCCGAAAAGGAAATCTCTCCAAAACTTGTTCAAAACACAATCCCAAGTTCCCAAACTTGAGGAAGAAGATCACAGGGTAGTTAGAAGACTATCCCCAAGAAATCATCTTCTCAGAATAACCAAGAACACAGAGAGAAATCAAAAGGGAAAGTGGATGAACAAAAAGTGCCACAAAAAACGAAATTGTCCCGATCTATTCGATCATGAGGAGTTAGATGAATTCCTTTGGTCAGAGTGACCTCCTCAATGATACGAACAAACTGATTCAAACGGATTTCGCAAAGACACAGCAAGAGAGAGAGACGAGCAACGAGGAAAAACGAGCAGAGCCAAAAAGCGATGAACACAGTGCACAACACAGCCAATCGGAGGGCTCGGTCCAAGAACACAGTGCACAGCACGAGTCTGCTCAGAAGGATGAGGATACGGCCTCACTTCCTTGAACCAACAGAACACAGAACAAGTTTTTCTGTGGATCTCAACTAGCTACAAGCAGGGAATGGGAGAGCAGAAAACCCTAGGACACAAAGCAACTAACTGAGGTAGGAAGGGAGGAGGGTGTCTCCCTCTATTTATACTACAACTAGCCTAAGTCTATTTCCTACTCTACCCCTCTCTACTCTAAGTACAGAGCAAGCCAGCCAAACCCTACGGCTAAACTGGACTAACTCAAGTGGTAGGTGTATCCGACGGCCACGTCCGCACAACTCGTCCGCGTTGCCTCCGCGCAACCTCCGATTGCCGCCACGTGCCGCCTTTGCTCTGTACCCCCGGTTTTGAGGCTCAAACCGGGGAAACCAGCCACCGCCCGAGTTTTGAGGCCAAACTCGGGAAACCATCCAGCCCAGGTTTTGAGGCTCAACCTGAAACCGTCCAGCCCAGGTTTTGAGGCTCAACCTGGAAACCGTGCACCCGAGTTTTGAGGCCCAAACTCGGAAACCGTCCACCCGTTGGTTTTTCCCTGGCTCAACCAACAAACCGGAGCTGTAGAGGGGATGCACCTCCCGTGCACCCCATCCACCGATACGTGTCCCCAGGTTCTCGACCTGAGCAACACATGACCGCACTTCTTTGCTTGTCGTCATCACAGGCTGCCAGCCTCCACAGCTGATCCTCAGGTACTCCGGTCCCTCAGTCCAAGCCTCACGTCTGCCCTTCACCGCTCGGTACATCGGCACGGCACGTCCGCCGCACGGCACGCCCATCCTTCACCGCACCCGGTCCGTCAGCACAGCACGTCTCAACTTGACCTTCACCTACCCTCGATCACCGTCTCCGTGCTCGACACCTACACAACACAAGCAAAGAACATGCGCATCATACCTGTTGACAATCACTCATCACTCAGAGCCTTCGGCATACACCCATGTATCCGCACACTGAACCATAATGCAAAATTCCATTTCAGAAATATTACAAACTGCACAAGCGGAAAAGAAAAGGAAAGTAAAATATCAGCAAAGCATCAAAGCTACGTACATGCATGGTGCACAGTCAGCAAATCTAAACATGCATTCCACGCGATAGATCAGATAAAAAAAAATTCCAAGTACAAATTCTAATTCTTGGAACGCTTTAATTATATTTCCTTCTACCAGTATTTAAAATTGATGACCACTGAACGACAATACAAAATGATTACATTCAGAAAAAATGCATACTACGGTTGCGCAAAAGGAAAGGAAAAAAGAAATACGGCAAATTAAACAGCAAGGCTGCATGGTTGCACAGTCAATTCCCTAAACATCCGTGCTCTTCCCGAAAAATCAGATCAGATCAGATCACTGAGAAATCGGCTCAACAAGCCACTACCGATGCATCACCATGACCACTTCTTCTTAAACCCTCAACACATCCATCAGGCCACTGCTACGACTAGTTCCAACCTCTCATCACGTACACGATCGCCAAACATGGCGGCGGGCTACGGCGAGGAGCTCCTGTGCAGGGTGTCGGGCTGGTGGCGGAGTGCAGCCGGCGCTTGTCGCGCGCGACGCGGGCGGTCCTCCGGCGCCACCACCACCAGCACGGCGGGGCAGCAAAGAGGAGGAGGGATAGCAACCAGACGACGACGGCCGTGGTGGCGGCGGCGCTGTGCGCGCGCGGGGGCGGCGATCGACAAGGGCCGGACGTCGTCGTCGGGCGAGGCGGCGGCGTCGGCGCTGTGGAGCCGGCGGATCCTGATGGGGGAGCGCTGCCAGCCGCGCTGGAACTTCGCGGGCGCCATCCACTACGACAGCTTCGGCCGGCGCCTGGCGCGCCCGCCCATGCCGCGCTCCGCGTCCTCCCTCTCCGCCCTCCTCCTCGGTCCGGCCGCAGCACCGCCGACGCCGACGACACGAGCTGCCCCGGCCCAGAACGACGACGTCGACTCGTCGTCGAGCTGATGATGATGATGGCCTTACTAGCTACTTCTCGTCATGGTCGATGGCAAATTCTAGAATAAAACTGTACGCGCGAGCGCGTACATATACTCCATTCGATTTGATTCGTCGTTGCCAGGAACATCGATGATATCAGTCCATGCACAAGTGTTTATTACTACAAGTGGTCATGATGTAGTATAGTATGTAAGAAATTCATTCATGGTAAATGGCGTCCATCCATGATGATTTGATTCGGTTTGTTGCCAGCCACTGTTGCGCATAAGCCAACAGCCTAGCCTCGCAGGGGCAAAATAGTCTTTTGACCTAACACTTGACTGTTACGAACCTAAATCCTTGCTTCACTCAACTAGATTACAATGATCCACTGTTTACTGGGTACAAGAGGATTGGTAGATGGGAGGAGGAAGAAAGAGGAGTAGAGGGGATAAACTCGAGCAGACCTCGCCTCGAGCCAAAGCTCGCCGCCGCCGGAATTTCGAACTGGTCTTTCGAAAACTCATCTTTGCTGCTCAGTTCCTTTTGTACTTCAGGTTGCAAGCTTTGTGGGCCAAAGCAAGCCCAGTGCATACTCCGTCGTATATACTTGAATGGCCCAAGAGACCGGCCCATGAGCAGGTATGTGACATTCTCCCTCCTAAAAATTCGGCTTGTCCCCAAGCCGACTTAGTAAACTCTGAATGATCTGGATGCCAATTCATTTTGTGCAGCTCTGAATCAAGATTGACAATAACAATAATTGTTTCACCTCGGGTTGTCGAACATGGAAACCCTTTGCATTGTCCACTCTGCACTTCTTTGGCATGAGCATTTAGCTTGCTGCTTAATACTTGATCATTTCGCCAGCCTGAAACCATCACCTGAAACACCGCTGATTTTGTTTTCAGAGTTAGAGAGTAAAACTGAGTGCCCACCAAAATAATTCCTTAGAATTATGAAAGCTTCAACTTCATCACTGATCCTAACTCTATGAAACCTCCACTGTCCAGTACAAAAACAGCCAATCAAAAATGGCCAGCACAGGAAAACCTTTAATGGCACAGTAATATCAGTTTGATTGTTTGTTGACAGACAAGTTCGAGGTTGTATTTCTTCTTGACTGCCAGCAATCATGTCACTAGCAGATGGTGGCCAAGGTTCATGTATAGCTGATGATGGCCATGACTGTTGCATCAATAACCCAAACATTGTTGCTTTCCATGGCACACTGATATGCATTATTTTGCTCTTCAATTTGAAACAACTCAAATTTGTGTTCCCTACACATAAGTATGTGACATGTAGATTTCTTATCGCTTGCATCTCCTTGGTTCTGCTCACATCAGCCAATACCCAAGCCATGAACAACGAGAGAGATTTGATACATGACATTTCACTGTGACTGAACCCAGGAGTAGCGTAACAGAGACTTGGCTAGCAAGAGTCCTTCAAAGTGCTCATCAATAACCATCTCAGCACACTAGCCTTGACAAACAAAACTTGGAACTGTTATCTTTCCCAATAATAACAGCTTCTGGTGGATCCAAACCAGTGACCCCAGTTGCTAAATATGACATCTCTCCCATTGGGCCTGTAGGTCATCAATGTCCCATTATATCTCATAGTCCCAAAATATCCCATGAGAACACTCTCCATAAGCCTTCTTACTAGCATATAAAGCAAAGAACTGACACCTACGTGCAGCAACAACATGTTGCAAATTGAGTAATATCCTGGATATAGCAGTACAATCAGATGCAAGCTTGTGATCAGGATATTGCCTGCATGTAGGAATGTGATGCCAGGATCAATAGAATAATGCAGCTATTGTACATATGTGGCTTCTCAGTATTGTCATGCCAGAGAACTGTGATGTGGTCCCAGTGCACAACTCCATGGCAAATAATTGAAAGTGGTAGAATAAGAACAACCTGGAGTACACTTCCGTGGAGTAACTGATGCAAGTCAAACTCCTCCATCTGGCACCACTGGGCCGTTGAGCAAGACTGGTTCAAGTACAAACCGAGACAGTAATACCATACCATTTTCCCATTACTGTAGTACAACCCCACATCAAAAGAAACATAACCAACTGTTGCCCCCTTGTTTCTTTGGATCCCACTTCAATTTGATAGCAGCTATAAATGAAAGAGAGGCCAAGGTGTTGGTCGTAGCTTGATGATACTACCACTACCCGCAACCTGACTGCCAAAATCTCCACTAACATAGGAGGTGGCCACGGCTGTTCCTGCCAGTCCTTAATGACTCCAAGTATTGACATTCCCAGGGTACCGAATGACAGCAGTTTCACAAATTCTAACAACAATAGGATCCTTAGCATCTCAGATATGTATTCTCCTCATGATAAAGTGTACCCTTGATAGCAACAACAGTCATGGAGAAGGCACACAGGCTGAGAGTGTTTACCTCGTCGCTGCAAGGACCTTCCATCGAACCCTGGTATGCATCGCAGAGAGGAATCAGTGCTTCCAATGGGGGTGGCACGAAGGACATCCTGGAGCTCGACAAGCATGATGGTGACTGATGCCGGGGAAGGTGGATACGGACGCATTGGCCAGCAGTGCGGCCGCCTCGGCGAGGATGTCGTCGGTGGCCACAAGGCGTCGGAGGCCAGGAGACAGTCGCCGAGGTCGTTGTTGGTGCGGTGCTTTGCTGCAGCAACCTGAGAGGAGGCGATGTAGACCGCAGGTCGATGGAGCGCGAGAGACTTGACGGCGATGTCGGTCTCGGGGAAGGCACGATTCTCCGGCTGCTAGCACCATGGGTGAAGGGGATTCCGCGCGCGGCACAGATGTCGTCAACCGACCCCCGATCCAGCCCGTGCGGCCATAGATGTGGAACTTGCCGAGGTTGTCGAGTCGTCGTCAGTGGAAACGGGCGGGTCATGGCCGTGTGGTCGATGTAGGAGAGCTCGGTGATGCCGGAGCCCGTCTGGAAACCGAGATCCGCGTCCTGCGGCGGTGCTAAGGTCGGTGAAGGATGAGCGACGGCAAGGAGGTCGTCGCCGGCTTGGTCGACATCGTGGAGGTACTGGCCTCTCGTTCCTTGGTGTCGGCGGGGAATTGGAGGTCGAGGGAGCCGATGAGGGATCGGCTGCTCAACGGTACTGCGCAACAGAGCATT
Source organism: Coix lacryma-jobi var. lacryma-jobi (assembly GCA_009763385.1). NCBI lineage: Eukaryota > Viridiplantae > Streptophyta > Magnoliopsida > Poales > Poaceae > Coix > Coix lacryma-jobi. The sequence continues at coordinate 110,446 of VDCT01000469.1, read as the reverse complement.
CGTCTCGTCTAGCTCGCTATAATCTTAGCAAGCATCTCTCCTCCGTCGTCATGGTGATCGCACGAATCGTGGTGTGGCTCCGTGGATCGAGTTGAATCTGATACCAGATGTTACGACCTAAATCCTTGCTTCACTCAACTAGATTACAATGATCCACTGTTTACTGGGTACAAGAGGATTGGTAGATGGGAGGAGGAAGAAAAGAGAGTAGAGGGGATAAACTCGAGTCGAGCTCGCCTCGAGCCAAAGCTCGCCGCCGCCGGAATTTCGAACTGGTCCTTCGACAACTTCATCTTTGCTGCTCAGTTCCTTTTGTACTTCAGGTTGCAAGCTTTGTGGGCCAAAGCAAGCCCAGTGCATACTCCGTCGTATACTTGAATGGCCCAAGAAACCGGCCCCATGAACAGGTATGTGACATTGACACCGTTATATCCTCAAATCTAACAGAACGCCAAGTATATCCTCAAATCTAAAATAAGTAACAAGTTTCGTTTTGAGGCTATATACACAACTTTAAAAAAAGACACATAAATAACCGACCAAACGCCTTTTCGATCCCACGTGGCCTCTTCGCACCCCGCCTACCGCACTGTTGCCTCTGCGAGCTTCTTCCTCAGACCTCGGTCACCATCCATTCCATCTTTTCTCTCCCTCATCCCAAGCAAACCATGCATGTATAGATAGAGCAGTTCCTCCTCTCCTCCCACATCACTTATTGCTCTAGAGCAGCAACAACAGCACCTTTCGTCCCCTCCTCTCACATTCCCTGATTTCTCTTATAACAGTGTTCGTCTCTACTTCACCATCACTGCTAACTAGGAATGCTTACTTTGTTTCATAAATTACAAAAAAGTGAAAAAAAAACAATGAGCCCATTGATGGGCCCCGCTGAGCTCATCAACAAGGCCCGCCAAGCCCATACGTGTGTGTCAATGCCACTCGTTGGATCCATCTCCACTAGGTCCGCAGCTGGAGGGCGACACCACGGGAGAGATGTCGTCGTCGTCGGATCGTCACATCTTTAGAGGAGAAATTGGCTATTATAGGACTCCAATCGTTGTGGTTTCTCCCAAATAGGATTCCAAACATTCGTTTCTCTAAAATAGGACTTCAAACATTGTTTGTAAGCTGTAACGACATTTTGATAATTTAACCATATTTTAAGTCCTAAATACATGTATTTAGTCATGACATGACTCTTTTGACCCTGAGCCTTACTAACGTGGTCTGAGTTTATGTCCTGGCCACTCCCTGGCCGTACATGACCGTGGCCTAGGCTGGCTGCCGCCTGACCGTAGCCTGGGCTGGCTGGCCATGGCACCACTCTCCGGTCTGACTGTGTAGAGTACTACCCTGCTGGTAGCTAGCGCAGGCTCAATGGTCGTTTGGCGTGGCAGCGACATTACTGCATGCCTCTGCCGCTCCTGCTTTCTCCCTTCAGTCTTTCTACTGCTCTGCTCCTCGGTTCAATCAAATCAAAGATATGTTGGCTCTCACAGTCAGACCATGCGCGTAGTGCTATGGCCAGGCGGAGTGCGGCGGCGGCGCCAAGGTCAAGGTGCGGCGGCGGCTGGCGCTGTCGTCGTTTCCCGGACATGCACAACGACATGTGCATCTACGCGAAGGACGCCATGGCGGCGCTGGTGCTGCTACCGTTCCACAAGGCGCAGTGGGCGGACGACACCATGGAGCTGGCCACCACGGCTTCCGCGTCGTCAACCAGAAGGTGCTGCAGCTGGCGCCGTGCTCCGTGGGGGCGGTGGCGGCCGAGGCCTCAGGAAGCACACGCCTGTCGTCAGCAGCTCCTCCAGACACATCAGGCGGCACCCGTGGTGGTCGTGTTCATCGGCGGCGCGGACGACCACGAGGCCCTCACGCTGGCGTCACTCATGTACAGGCACCCGGGTGTGCGCCTGACCGCGCTGCGCGTGTGCAGAACGCGGCGGCGCAGGCGCGCGCCAGGGCCCGGACGAGCCTGTTTGGAGCAGGGGCTGCCACGCGGCCGCGGCGGCGGGGGCGGGGGCGGTGGCGGCGGCGGCGGCATTAGTAAGGCTAAGGGCAAAAAAGTCATGTCATGGCCAAATACATGTATTTAGGACTTAAAATATGATTAATATTATAAAATGTCATTACAGCTTACAAACAATGTTTGGAGTCCTATTTCAGAGAAACGAATGTTTGGAATCCTATTGGGGAGAAACACAACAATTGGAGTCCTGTAATAGCCATTTCTCTCTTTAGAGCGTCGTCAGTCTTCCAGATGTGTCGCCGCTGTAGGTGGGAAGAGACGAGCCCTAGACACACCTACATCATAATGCCACCCCCCAGGAGCCAAACAAGAACTTGAATAGTCTATGAAAGTGGTCGTATAATGCCCAATACAGGCCCTACTATAGAATCATCTCTCATTCATTTTGTCTGTCTTCTAACTCTTATCATTGTCGACAAATGGCTTATGTAACCCTTCTTGATTACTATATTTGGACTAGTGACAGATATTAATGGTAGATATGCGTGTGAACATTGTCTTTTGTAGGGTTGTGCAGGACAATGTGAATGCTTGGTTACCTTATATTTCCAGGACGGAGGGAGAATATATGACAACTTCATATATAGTGTGTAAATCTCGATGCAAATCATGGTACATTTGTAAGGATAATTTTAATGGTGCCAACCTAGCTATTTATATAATGCATCCACCTTGGCATTTGCTCGTGTGAAGGGAGAAGGAAATTGGCTCTTAAACCCAAGGTGCTAAATAGAGCTACCAATAATATCCATCCCGTCTGGACGGACTCTTGTGGTAAACTGGAGCACCAGCCAACGTGTTAGACATTGAGGATTGGGTTCTCCTAGCTGACAGACAGAGGTGACAAACTGGCGCACTCGCTGACGATCGATCTTGACTACTTGTAGTATCTGGTGGAAGGAGAGAAATGCAATCATCTTCAGGGAAGACAAGAATGCAATCGTCTTCAGGGAGACAGGAAGCCGGTACAGGAGGTTAGTTGTAAGATCGAATATTGTGTGATATGTTTTCTAAATATCCACCCGGGTTTTTAGCGCTCTCTTCCTGTTTAGTCGTTGTGTTAGTTCTTTTTCTTAATGATGAAAAATGTGTTCAGCACGTTCCCGAGATTTCTCGAGGAATTTTTTTTTCTTTCAGTCCTTACTTATTTTCTCGTATTAGTGCCATGTGGGTGGCAACAAGCGAATTTCACTCGTGACTTGGGTGACATTTGCTTTGATTCAATCACTTTGTGTATTCGCAGACAACCTTCTCTTCTCAATCGAGAACACACTCATCAATTTGCTCTATTTGACCACATGTTTCACTAGTAATGGAAGGTGGCAACACTATACCAAAACATACACTACACATGATGGATCAATGTAAAATTTACAACAGCTACTCTACTATGGGTTTCTTTGGGGGGTTAGAATTATCTACGCCGGTATGAGTTATATGCTAGATGGACTGTTCTCCAACTTGCGCTTTTTCCTGCAAGACAAACATAATATACCTTACATGTTAGAACATATAGTAGAAAGAAATATGCAACTACCTGGAACGAACAGCAAGGATTTCTAGCCTGGTCAGGACCCTCACCTTCTCTGAAAATGGTTTTGCATCGGTTTAACAATATCGTCATTGTGCTCGCTACCTTTCTCTCCCTCCTCTTGATGATCTTGCTTAAGTGAACCATTTGTTGACGACATAGAGACTAAGCATGGGGAGGACACAAGAGATAGCAAGATGTCAGTTCGAGATATCTCACGTAATGTCCCACTATTTTTATCCAGATGGAGTGGATGGAAAGTGAGGGTTAAACATGTCTCAGGCTGAATTTGACAGACATCAGGGTTGATAGTAACTATCAGAAAGGATTTGAAACTTACAGTTCTTGTGTTTTGAGGGCAAGATAAGTCTTTGTCTGTGGCCAGTCCTCTCACTTCCTCATGGGTCTGAAGAATCGAGTTGCCTTCAGCAACTGGACAAATTTTTACAGAGCTGAAGAACAGATTAACTGGATCAGGTAAGTGGAAGCTTACAAGGTGAACGGGAATTTGAACGCAAAATTACCTGCTTGATAACTCGGTATACCACCTCATTCAGAGTAAAAAGTACATAGGATCTCGGCCCAAGGATTGTCAGGCAGTACTTTTCAAAGTTGGAACTGTTAGTAGAGCCCGTTATTAGGTTAAAGAGCTCCTCCTTAAACCTGCAGCAATCAACAGAAAAAGAAAAGTGAAATTAGAACCAACTGTTGCATTACAAGTCATGGACAATTCTGCTCAGATACATAAAGGTAATAATCCAGGACATTACCCTGCATATAAATCACAGGTGTGTGAATTTCTCTTGGAAGCTTCTGTTGAAAGATTCTTTGCTACTACTAGCCTCTCATACAAAATCTGTCATACAAGAATAATAAATAAATTTGTGCCAACAATTATAAAGACTAGACAATTTGGTCCAACACAAAATATGGTGCTGCCACAATTGTGATTCCTTCATAACATTGACACTAGTATTGGCATTGACCTTGCCAACACAAATAAAAGCATGGTCCATTTAACAAGATATATAAATGCTGAAATACCTGGTGAAGCCTTAAAAGCACAACAAGAGAACAACAGGGTATGCTGCTTTTCACATCATACAGTTCAGCTGTTCTTTTGGAATATGCTGAACTGCCCATTTCAAAGTTGTAGCCTTCTCTTGATTCATGGTGCACTTCAGATTTATTACTGTGGTCACAATTACTATGGCCTGGGCACTGAGAACTCAACCCATCCCCACCGGGAGCAGCAACATCACAACTTGCTGCTCCGTTCCCATGTCCAAGCATGGACCCAAACTGGATGTTTCCTACGTCAGGTATGAACTCACCATCCTCAATCTCAGCCTGACAAGTGTCAAGTATAGAAGCAGAATTATTGGACGTATTAGAAGATATCCACCTTTCTGAAATAAAAAGTAACAGAAATCAGGTTATCTTTACTCCACAAGCACAGTGAAGTGTCCCTGCGTGTTTGAAATTCAAATGAATCTGAAAGAACATAATATTATATATACATGCACATACCTTCGAAGATAAAGAAAAAATATTAGCAAAAGAAGAGAGTCAGGGATACTCCTGAGAATCGTTTTGCTGAGACCACAATGTTCACAAGCCTCTTCTGAAGCTAAAGCGCCATTCGATTCTTGTAATTGACAACTAATAGAAACAAATGGCTGGACTAATGTTGTCCAAATCATCATCAGCTTCTGTTCAGAAGGACAACTTTTGCATGCATAACGAACCATCCTGTCTATGTCCTTGTGGATATGAAGATTAATATCTTTAAATACATTTTCATAGATCAAAGTTGATTGATTGTTGCAAGCAGAAAGATGTTTATCCCCATTTTTCAGCCTTGCAATGTTGATTTCTCTAGCTTCAGCAAGCAACACTGCAATTGAAATGCAGATGAGAACATTAATTAAATAATAAAAATATGTAAAACCTTGATGACTCAATGCAACTCAGATTCAGCATAATGTAATACTAATCATATGTCTCTTGTTGAGTTGTTGGGCACCGACATACCTTTTGGGCTCATCCTCCTTTTGTCCAATTGTTTGAAGGAGGAGCTGCGATGATCAAGTGATCTGTAGTAATTATTGGAAATAATATTTGAGCATGCTTTATTCAAAGATGACTGTGCCTCTTTCAAATCTTCTATCTTCTGGTTTAAACGAGACTGTAGAATAGCAAGAGCTGTACTGGTATCGATATTCTCCGACAGAGCATCAAGCATGTCGAGGCCATGTTCATCATATAATTGTTCAATGCATCTCCTATGTAAGGCTTTGCACAAAACAAAAACAAAGGAAAGAACAACAGTTAGTCGATTTGAAGGAAAAAAAACTTGACTCCAAAAATTCTGCATGAAACACTCTTACGAGTTAGATGCTCTTGAATTTTCATATCTTTGTCGACATAGATTTGCAAATTTCTGATAAAGTCAGCAGTTGCTATGTAGCGTTGCAAAAGCATGTCACTCTCAACCTAATAAAAAAATAAGACCATTATGTAAAGGGGACATCATAAGACCATTGACCATTTGTTATTCCGGTGAGCAAGCAAAATGTCACCTATATCAATAGTTGATAAAAAACACACTGAAGGAGATGAACAATTGGTTACTTACATGTCGTCTTCACATTTGAAAATATTTTCTTCATAATGATTTTTAGTTCTGAACTTAAAGCAGTCCTCACTCCCTGAGGTAGAAGAAACCAACGTGTCATTAAATATGAACTGTCCCAGCTCAGTGCGATAGCTTGTTTTTAGAGTCAAGCACTGCATTGAGAATGATCAAGTAAGAATTGGTTGTCAATGGGTTAAAATGGGGAAATGGGAATAGTATGAATTTATAGGGATCTACATTCTTCGGTAATAGGGAGTAGCTAGTAGTGTAGCGTGTGAACATATCCGGGTTCACTTTTGGGGCAGTTCATTTTCTCTTGACGGACTCCAGCATGGTAAGGGATCAATCTTGTCCCCATCGTTCTCTTCTGCATAAGTGATTCTCCATTACCTATAAGAGATAAGCAAACATAGTCTCAATGGAATGGGTATGCTTATAAGTGAAAAATACACAAAGCAATAAGTTCCTAGTATAACCTATGCTTCTATCAACACACTAGAACATATATATGTATAACAGAACTGCCCGCACATTGAGAAACCACATAAACAAATTTCCCAGAAATATTGAGATTAGCATGACGTATCAAACGAGGCGTCCTATTTATTGTTTTTAGAAATTAGGGATACAAATCAAAATTTCAACACATGAGAAAACTCTGGCAGACCTCTTGTAGGTGTTTGCAAGAAGTCGGAGATCCACGGAGTACCTGTTGCTTCATTACCATCCAAGCTATGATTTGCGCTATGATTTTCATCTGGGGTAATGCATAAAACCTGCTGCACAGGAAAATTAGAAATTGATGATATCATCCAAGCTCAGAAGAAAAGAAAAATGATATGATTTGTAAAAAAAAGAGTTTGATGTTTCTGTTGGTTGGTGGACAACACACCAATACATGAAAAACAAAGAATCTACATGCCCTGAGGGATTCCGATATGAGGCCCATGTGGGCCTGGAACACATAGCAAATAGTAAGAGATGCAATGCATTACCTCGGTAATACTAATATTTGGACTTCTGCAAGGTTGGTCATTCAATAGAGTTGGAGAAACATATGTTTCAAAGGTTTGAAATAATTCTGGACAATGGCGCATAGCTTTCTTTACCTACAAAGACAAATGGTTGGTTGTAAAATGACTGTCTAATTGTTCTCGACAAACCACCAAGAAAACAAACACCTTTAGGTAAGTCTCTTTTTCATTGATCTTTTTTGTCATCTCCTCAGTCAAGGTGAACATAAAATCTCCGTAATCTTCATTGGAAATAGAAGATGACGCCTGCAAACACAAAGCAAGCAATTGCACATCAGTAAAAACAGCCATGACACCAAGCCATGATAACTCAAACAAGAAGCAGACGTGTACACCACCTTCACTTCGTTCAAGAAAGTGACTGCACGCCGTAAAGAACGGCGGCTATCTTTGGAGGGATCACCCCTTCGACAAGTAACGGAAGCCTTCTAGGACACGAGTTTGGCCAGCAAACACTTGAGATAGGATTTCTTGCATTTTTGCACTGTGAATCCACCTTCAGGATTTGAACTGCAACAGAAGAGAGCAGCTAGTGTCGTTACGTTAGAACATATATCTAACCACAAACAAAAAGGATGGTTCCGAGAGTGCAGATATGCTATATATACCTTTGTTCAACAATCTCCCGTGCTGTCTTTACGAGCTGCTTGTAAGAATCCTCACTCTCAGTTTGGCCTTGGCAAACATGAGGAACCCCACAACCTCCTGGCCGAGCGTCTCAAGCAGCCTCTTGAGCCGATCTTCAGCACCAGCTTCCTTCATCGTCCTCGATCAGGAGACCTACCGCTGTAGCAAATAAGCAAACACCTGCGCTGCATGAAAATCCTGATTAGCGTGGTACCATCGAGCAGGGGCACCCACAATAATAATTTTGGCAAAGCAATCAAAATTATTAGTAGGCATGCATAATATACATGCATAAACTGCTGTAAATAGATTCAGATCCGATTACGTATGTTAGGGTTTGATTGGGCGCACGGTTTTACACTTTTACCTACGAATTACATTAAGGTTTATTTGGCGCACAACAGGATCGAGAGGAGGACCAAGGGGAGGGAATACCTGGTGTCCGTGTCCCCTGGTGGTGCTCGTCGCCGGGCAAGGTGTAGCGAGTGGCGAAGTAGGACAGCAGCGACGGTGGCGCGCGGGAACACCGGGGCTGCAGAGGGCGGACACCGCGCGGGCCGGAGCTGGTCGCGATCGCGAGGACGTTGGTGGCGCTCGACCGAGCGCAGTCTTCCTCTCCGGGTTGCGGCGCGGCGAGCGGATGGACGGGTAGGCGGCGCCGCGGCAACCCAAGGGTCGAGCCAAGGTTTGAAAAGGCGCCAGGCGGTATCTACTATCTAGACGACGGCGAACCTAGCGCCTAGAGCTTTATTGTTACCCTTGCGCGCGGCTAGACGTTCTTCTTCTATATTACTGTACATATGGACGGGCCCTTCGCTCCCGCCATCGCGTAACCCCGACACCCGGTTCCGTTGCGCACCCGACGCCAAACTCCGTCCGAGTCTGATCTGATCCGCAACGCAATAGGAGTAGGAGGTCGGTCGATCTCCACCCGGCTCCCATGGCCCCGCCCGCTTGCGGCCGCGCTGTCCGTTTCTCCTGGGCGCGTCGGAGTCGGAGTCGGCGCGACGCTGTGGGCGGAGAGGGCCGCGGCGAGGCCGGCACGGAGGGAGCCGGGAGCAGGGACGACGACGGCGTGGACCTCCTCCTCCCTTCCTCCGTGCGTATGTAAGCGAGGCAAGAGCGCTGGCCTCCTCCCTAATTAATCCTGCCTCCATTATTAGCGACTATAACGAGCGCGAGCAAGTGCCATCACGGCTGTTGGCTGAGACTTGAGAGAGCGATCGAGGAGATCGAGATCACGTTCGATGGAGGAGGCATGGGCGGATCTACGTACAAGGTGTCGGGTGCGGCCGCACCCACAAAATTTCATAAAACAATGATTATGATTAAATTTTCACCATATTTGCACCCATAAGATAAAATCATATGCACCCACAAGACAAGCGTACCCCCCTCATATTTGCTCTAGCTCCGCCCCTGGGAGGAGGCACTGGGGTTCGAGGGGAAGGCGGGGCGGGGCGTGCCACGTGCGGCGGTGCACTGCCGGACGTGCCATGCCCGGGCGGCGCGTACCTGTGCTGTGCGCTGCGCGGGGTGCGACGCGGGCCACGCGCGCGCGTGGGGCATGAGAGGCCGGAGAAGGCGTGGGTCCGCGAGGTGTGCCAACGCGCGCCGGCCGTGGATGTGGTCACGTGCCGCGGCGACGCTCTGTGCCGCGTGCGACGCCGACCCGCTGGCGCGCCGCCACGAGCGCGTGCCCGTGCAGCCCATCGGCGCGCGCGGCTGCTCCAGCCGCCTAGGGCGCGGAAAGTGCTGCTGTTCGGCGCCCGCGGAAGAGAAGGACAACGACGCCGCGGCCCGCGGCGGTCGTCGACGCCAGTAAGCTGGACTACCTGTTCGCGGACACGTCATGGACCCGTTCCTCTCGGCCGAGACTTCGCTGGCAAATTCCCTCACTCGATACGGTGGAGGGAGATGGCTTGCGGTCGAGACAAGGAGGCGATATAAATAAATAAAAAAAATATCTGGTCGTTTTACAACTAATTTTGACTTCTGTAAAGGTTGATATTAGTTACACTTTGACTTATTTTTTCTCACAAAACACTACTAAAAAGATCAAAGTCAGTCATAAAATGACTAGACAAGCAGCACGCGTCTGCTCCTGTCGGTGTCGTCTGCCGGCGCCAAGCCCTCCAGCAGTGGCCATGGCAAACCGAGCAGGCTTTTCTTCTCTTCCTCCTCACGGATCTGACCTCCTCTTCCCATCAAGCACCCCCACCTCTCCTCCTGCGTCAAACACTTTGGCAAGCTAGGGCCGAGAAGCACTCATATATTTTATACTGTTCCTCTTCCCATCCTACTGTCATGCCACCACCGCCGTCGGCCCTTGCCCTCGTCATATATAGATCACATGCAATGGCGAAGCTAGAGTAGATTAGAGGGGGTGCACTTAGCTTGCGGGTGCATAGATATCTTTTATGAGGGGTACATATATGATGAAATTTTAGATATGATCACTGTTTTTACAAAATTTGGGGGGGGGGGGGTGTCTGGGCACCCCCTAACCTATACGTAGCTTCGCCCCTGATCACATGACACAGATCACAAAGTATAAATCAAAGATTGTAAGTGACATTTTTTATAAAAAGACAGACAAAATTTGGGGAAAAAAAAAGAGAGTTGGAGTTGGGAGGAAGAGGTGGATAGCGTCGGGCATGGGTGCGGGTGCAGGAGATCGGATGACCTCTACCGTCTCCTCCGGTGGATCAGACGTCCTCAAAATCGTGTGTTCCGAGCTCCTAGAACGTGTGAGTACCGTATAATATTAGTCCAAAAAAAATGTATTATAGATATTATATCAGTTTCGATAATTAGGAGAAATTATTCTCTAACACAGCTCTAGCTCCACCAATAGAGTTAGAGTTACTTTACTGACGACCAGCGAAAGAAGAAATTGCTCCACGAGAGTTCTATTACGCTAAAAAAATCATAGTAGATCATGTTATACACTAAGCTGGCACAAAAGATTTAGTTTAGATAAAGCTTGGTTTTATTGGTAATTGAGAATTCAAACCTTATAGCTGCAGAAGGAACCACGCTGTAAGAACCACACAAGAGAGGCTCTGCAAGCCACGATTTCGCTAGAGTTTTCTTTCATGACTCTCCCGCAAGAAATATACACAAGAACCCACGTGAGAACTCGATCAACTCTAAAACAAATGGCTTGAATGCCTTAACTCTAGTTCAGAACACTTAGATGCCACACGTGCTGTCGTTGGCCTACACCGTATCGACCATGTTGAGACAAACCGGACGTTGGCCATGTGGCGGGCCCACGTGATTGAGATGTAGCTGTACGCAACTACTATTCTAAAATTTTTTAAATTCAAATACTGTTTTCACTGGCGGCTAGCTTAAAACCGCTGGTGGAAACACCTTTACACAGCGTTCACTTAACAGAACCGTCTGTGAAAATGATGCATTTACACTGTGGCTCCGTTAAGTGAACCGCATATACAAAGGTGTTTCCACTTACGGTTTACTTAACCAAACCGCCAGTGTAAATACAACATTTTCACTGACGGTTTTCTGAAGTAAACCGTCTGTGTAAACGTATTTCCACTAGCGGTTCTTGAGTCGGGCAGTTTGTTTTTTTATATACTGACGCTCGATAACTGAAACCGCTAGTGAAAATTATATCCCACCGCCATATAGAGCTTTTTTTTTACCAGTGACATCGACCTCACCTACCTAAAGGAAACCCGACGTCGACCGTATAGCGGACCGCATGATTGAGAGGGAGTTGTGTGAAATCATTCTTGGCTTCTCTATCTCACTTCTCTAAAAATCGTGTTGAAAGAAGTCTTTAGTGAAGGGAGCGGAGATATTTGGTTGTCAGTCAAGCCTAGCTGCTCGTGGAGCTCTACCAAATACACACTGATTCTTATCATCCTCCGTATAGGAAAAAAGTCGTTTTGGATAAGATTTTGGTCAAACATTGGGAATATAAATCATGAATAACTTTTAAGTTATTGAGTTTTAAAATATAAAAGTTATATGAATAGATTTGTATTGACAAATATTTTCACAAAAGTATACATATATTATTTTCCAATAAGTATTTTTTAAAAACAAGAAGTCACAGTTATACTTTGAAGACCATGTCATTGTCTAAAACGACTTCCTTTTCTTATACAGAGGCAGTATGCAGCTCGATCAGTAGCATCGTATAAGGACGGAAGACTTCTTTTGGTGATTTGCACTAATAGCCTACATGCAATTTGAATTGCTTTTATATAAATACATGTAAATTGTTGTACCAGGTTAAACAAAAAAGACACTCTGTACTAAACTTATAGCATTTCTGCATGGCCAAATTTTCTAGTTCACTATTCAAATCTCTTAATGATAAGAGCATCTCCAAGAGTTTTCAAACTGCCCCTTCCAATCTAGATTTTTTGACAAGATTAAAAAAACTCATATCAAACAACAACAATAGAGCGTGGGCCATAGACCAAGATTTAGATTGAGTTTGATCACCTACTCAATTTTGGTAGAACAAGAACGACTGATGGATTAGCGTAGGATAAATTGATAAAATCTTCTTGTTTGATTATTTGCTTCGTAGCTTTACGCTCGAAAGTATTTTACAAGCTCGTTGCTTTTACGGATTTTATTTAGTAAAAATATTTACGACCGAGGTGCCCAAGAATCCAATTTAAAAACCATACAGTTTCAAAAGCTATTCCAAAGTGAACTAAGCGTTGCTCAGCTAGTTGGTTGAATTCCTTATAGTGAAACCTGTCCATTCGGTTCGAATTCCCAATTTAACATGAGTGCTCGTATTTTTTTTTGGATTTATTCCAGAATTTACATTATTATTCTTTCGGTGGTAGGCGATGTGATCATGAACAACGATACACCTTTATGGTGCCTTCCCAATCTCAAGATTTGCCGATTCAACTTGATTCTTCAGAGATGTTTATAAAGACAAGTGTGCATTTGTCTATGTCTGTAACCGAGGTTCGACAAAAAAACTATTTCAAAAACACCTAAAAAATCTACATCGACTTCTATCTGAAATTTGAATTCCCTTCCATGCGAATCCATCTCAAACCCATCGAAAGGCCCAACCCATCTTCAGGTGCTAAGACTACCTACACTCACGTTCCTCTATTTTCATCCTCTATACTGCCTAGTCATCGAGATTTCTCTCCTCTATACTCATTTCTCCCGCATCCATCCATCCTCTATATCATCCTCTATCCACTGTGGGTCCACTTGTCACTTTATTTAAATATATATCCATGAGAGATCTAGTTTTAAGAATTAATTGCAACGAATTCAATAGTGCAATCGAATTAATTTGGATTTTCGGTTTGTGAAATATAGCATTTTTTAAATAGAATAGTAGGGCCCGCGCTAAATTCCTCTCTCTCCTCCTTCTCCTGCACCTCTTGCTCTCAGCGCGCCTGCGCATGCCTGCCAACCTGCTGTGTAGCGTAACGTCGCATGCGCGCTTGATTTGCCGGAAGAACAAGGCTACCGATGGTATAGCGTATGCTGCTGCGGGGATTTTTTTACTCTATTTGGGTTTACAGTATGGGATAAGGACCCGGTGCAGGTAGTCTAACCAAACGGCACCAGACTCCCTTCACCGGCTGCCATTCGCCCCGCGCGCGCTCTCTCTCCGCAACTGACCGCCACGGCCGCCGCCCTATGCCAGGTGCGGAGGTGCCTAGGCCCCTCATCGGTCCGATCCCTTCGCCGGGTCTTCGTCGGCCCCTTCGCCAGGTCTTCATCGGGCTGGTCGCCGGCGACGAGCACTCACCAGGTATGCACAATGCGCATCCCTTCTCGTCCCTCACGCTGTGCGAGTGCCGAGTGCGTAGCCGGGCACCCGAACCCTAATTTAATAAGGATTTGGGTATTTTTATTGGATCTGATCTAATTGCAAGTTTATATACATATTTTGCCTACTGAATTCGATTTTTGTTTCGGCAAAAAAAAAAAGTTATTCGTGAACATGGGTACACCAATGTCACCATGGAAGGGGCGGCTGCGCTCTCACCACGCGACCCCTCAAGGCTTGCCCAAAGGAGGCTCCCTTCCCAGACCAAGAATCCGGAGGAGAAAGAGGAGCTCCAATCATTGAAGAAGCCTCAAAGTTTGCCCAAGGAGGGTCCCTTCCCAGGCCAGGAACCCGGAGGAGAAAGAGGAGCTCCAAATATTGAAGAAGCAGGCTCCCCCCAAGAAGATGGCGAGAGGTCCCAAGCTGGAGCTGCTGCACAGCAGCCGAGGGCTCGTTTACGCCAGTTGTCGCGACTCGCTGGAAGAGACCCTGAGCATGCAATTGTGATATGTGATGATGTAAGCGGGGTAGGAGTTGCTCTTGCTTGACTTATGTTTTTCTACTAGTACCATCCGTTTTTATTCCTGAATGTTATCATGTTTTTAGTAAGAAGCTTGATTCAGTTCATACTTTATTCATAGATTATGAGAAATAGCATTGTAATTTGAACTTCCTCTTGTAGGAATATAAAGCCAGGGCTGATCAGTCAGCAATTACGCCTCTCCGCAGATCCCCACGATTCCATGTGGAAGATAAGAGTTTGGGCAAGTCACTGTTGCCACCAAATAGCCAGGAGACCTCTGCCAACAGAAAGACTAAAACAGCTCATAGGAAAGGCAAAATTCAAGAGAGCTCGAAAAGGAATAGGGCAAGTGCTGGATTTCCTCCTAGGAAAGATATTTCAGATGTATCTAACAAAAAAGAGTGACAAGCAGAGTTAAAGCCCAATCATTGTAAAGTTCAGACAGGAAAGAGGAAGAGAGGAACAGAAAGGAGATTGTCATCGAAGAAGCAAAGTTGCCAGGATCCTGAACCATTGCCTGTGTATTGCCAAGAAATTGCACGTCCCAATGAACCCAGAAAATCCACCCACAGAAGGATTGAAAAGGACCCTTGTATTGAGGTGAAGCTTAAAGTTGGTGATGGGAGATTGACAAACATTGATGAAAACATCAACAAGCCAAATGGGACCGAGAGAAGGAATGGAAAACTTTTGTGGTTCTGATGATTGGACAGAAGAGCAGGACATGGCATTGCGCAAAGCTTACTTCAGTGCTCGACCATCCCCACATTTCTGGAAGAAAGTTTCAAAAATGGTACCTAGTCTTTACATCATTTGCTTTAGTGTCTTTTTCATTTCTTATAAGTTGCAACAGCTGATCGAAGAAACATTGTTATACACTAGTTTGACTTGCTTACATGAAAAGGATAAGGATGCTGAAGTATTGTGGCCAAAAATGTTTTTGCATTTTTCAGAAATGAATCTCAGTGCACCTGGTCTTTTCACATGTTATTTTGTATTTTTGTTTCGCCAATCCGTTTTAACTATCAAGGTTTTGGAAATATATCTATGATGTGGTGTTATATGAAGATTCATAGCTGAAAGTTAATAAAGTCATTATTGTTGACTGGAATTGTTTGGTACTAACCTTGGGGATTTGAGAAGATAATACATCCCTTAAGGATGATTGCAATATAAGGTGTCCTCGTAGGCATATGGATATGGGCATACCATATTTATGGCCCTTGATAAACTTAACATTGTTATTGTTCTATGGAACTAAGTTTTGTGCTGATCAATTTGGTTCCTTTTCTTTCTGGTATATACAAAGATTCTAATGCACCATTTTAGTAGAAACAATATCTCAAACATCATTAAGTTTCAATAACAGTTCATTCTTTTTTTTTTCCATAGTGTACAGATTTGCTAGTTCTGTCAACAAAAGGGTATGATTAGACAGATTCAAATAGTAAAACATCTTAGAAAAAATGAATAGCTGGAGGTATCAATTCATCAAATTTACCATTAGCTTTTAAAAATTTAATAAATGTAAAACTTGGGGCTAATGGACTTGATTGCACAATCAAAATATCCTAAGGTTTCATAATGTCAGTTTGCTTTTCTTTTTCATACTTCACTGGAATATTATTTCAGTGGTAGGTTCTACTTCTTATCCGGCATATTTTCTTCTTTTATATGTGGATTTGTTCCTTTGTCATTTATGATTTATTAGCTCAGTGATTTTTGACACACACTCTTTTCAGGTGCCAGGAAGATCTGCTGAAGACTGCTTCAACAGAATTTATACTGACCTCTCAACACCAACTCCAATTGCCCCACGTCCCAGAACAAGTAAAACAACATTTTCCTCCTATAGGAAATTTCGCATTGTCTGATCCAAAACTTCCAGATATCTTGGGACCTACAGTCGGAAGACGAAAGACCGCTAAACAGAAGAGTCTAGCAGCACAGAACAGTGAGGCATTTGTTGCAGAAACATTGCCGTATTGACCAAGCTCAAGAGGCTGACCACTTCTCAATTTTTGAAAGCTCACCAATGCCTTACAATTGAACTTATCTTTTGAAGATTCTCCTGGGACTCCTGACAGTTATATGGATTCAGATTCTCTAGGCAAACACAGTGGAAGTTTTTCAGCACGAAAGAAACCATTTTCAAGGTTAAGAACTAAGTCATCTGAACCGAGCCCAGCTGTTCTAAAGCCTATAAAGAATGTTATCTTACATGAGAATACATTGGTCAATTGGCACGTAGAGAAGGCACAAAAAGGCCTCGCAAAGGACTCCAGCAGAACTCTAAAGCTGCTGATTCTGGGAAGTCTCTTTCTGAGAAGCAAGCTGTTAGCCTGAAGGCTGCTAAAAATGCTCTCATCTCAGAAGCAACTGACTTCATAAGCAGTTTTAAGGCGCTGCAAGCCAATTCCCTTGCGCATGTTGTGGAGAATAGTGAAGAGGAGATTGAATTTGATGCCAGTGATTGTAGCGATGATGATAAAGAATAAGGAGGTGCTTACAGTTAGTCTTGATTCCCAGTGGTGCTTAGCAATCATTTCCTTTTTGTCAACTGACGTTAGTCTTCACTTCTCAGTGCCTGATGCTGCAATAAGGCTAGGCAGTTGTCAGGGCGGTGTATTCTGCCTAATATGATGTATCTAGTTTTGTGCCTCTTAGTGCCCTCAGAGATGTTAGTTAGTTGTGAAAGTGCTGCCTTCGTCATGCTTTATGACGGTCGAACCTGATTCTCTTGTTTTGCATAAATCAGAAAGCTTCATAAACATAGTTTGTTCCATTTTTTTTCTTGTACACACGAGAACTTCATATCATTTTCATTAAAGAAGAAAGAGAGAAAAAAGGTCTGTTCAATTCATAAGGAAGTTTCAACCATGTTACCTTAGTGCAATGTGGATTAAAAATACTCACCATCAAAGATCCACATAACTTTACCTTTTCGTGGCAGTGACCTTATGAACCCAGGTAAAAGATGTGTCTCAGAATTAGTCTCCTACAGTCTTTGAATTGTATGTGTCATTTCCCATTGTAAGCTTATTATAAGGAATGGCATCGCACTGACACATTGCCATTGCTGGGATCGGTGCATGAGGAGCCTTCAACATTAATTCAGAAAGCACATATAGTTTGAGAAAGTGCAATAGCACTGTTTTTTACTTTATCGGTATATGGTATTCTGGTGTGTTGAAATATTTATTATTTAGCTGGTCTTTGTTGTCTCTTAAAATAACGTCCTTCATGTTAACTTGTGACTTGTAAGATATCTGGGCATCTGGCACTGGAAGATGATCTACTCTACTATGTTCAATTTTTTCTTAGCTGCTTAGGTTCCTTTGTAGCAGCATGTTTTCTGGCTCTAATCTTAC
The DNA here is from genome assembly GCA_009763385.1 of Coix lacryma-jobi var. lacryma-jobi. Classification (NCBI taxonomy): domain Eukaryota; kingdom Viridiplantae; phylum Streptophyta; class Magnoliopsida; order Poales; family Poaceae; genus Coix; species Coix lacryma-jobi. The sequence continues at coordinate 92,899 of VDCT01000469.1, read as the reverse complement.
AGATTGAAGGTGTGGGCTTATAACTGAGGCTTTCACTTAGAAGGTACGAGCGCCTGTTTTGTACAATTAAGTATAGTTACATCCTATGTGATCTTTTTACTCTGAAGCACATGACTTCTTCTCCCCGATGAAGAGAAATTTACCAGGTAGCTGTATATCTGATATTTATTAAATAAATAAAAATCCTATATAGTTAAGGTGCAACATGATTTTATCGTGAAAGGAATCAGTATACTCTTTCCTTAAACCAGAATTAGTCTGGTGTAAGCAGTTACCAAAGTTTAATATATTCCATGTGAAGGCTTCATTGCTACTTTATTTACTTCCTGTACTGCAGTAATAATGTTACACAATTGATGCATTGTTTCCTTGTTCAGGTAAGGAACATAAGGGATATTCCATGTTCTACACGCAGCTGCTCTTGGGGCTGTTTTGTGTAGTTAGCTTCTCTGACATAAGTTTTACAGCCAAATCCTTTGGGATCTTGTGCAATGCTGCTGTTAAAAATGAGGTATGACCGTATGGCAAAATTGGGCTTGGAATGTAGGATCGTTAGTGTTTGTTAGTTCTGTTTGCAAGATGATGGTCATTCAACAGTGGGTATCAGCTAGCATTCAGGACTGATAATTAGTATCAGTTTCAGCAGCTGGCCAAGATGTTTTATCTGAAACCAAGTAGATGTCAGATTTCTATGGCGATCTTCAGAAGTCAAGGTTCAAGAATAGTCAGTTGGCTATCAGCCTAGGATAATCTGTAATTTTAGTGGAGAGCTTGTTCAATATCCACCAGTGTTTCAAAGTATGCGCCTCAAACTAATGACTAATCATCTTTTGTTGCCACCAGGAACTGACTCTAGAACAACTTGATGGCTAACTGGTTCATGAAGAGCCTGCTTTATAACCCCTTTTCTGGAATTTCTTCTTTTCAGGATGCTTGAAGCTAGGCCAAAATGGTTTCTCTGGATGTTGAGCTGGTGATTCATCATCCGTTCTATTTTTCTTTCAGCAGGTAGTAGAAAAAAATTGTCCCATCATCTTACTTTTACTTGAATTATATTTAGATTAGAGTAATCTGTAGTACTCTATTTTTTTTTTCACTACCTGTCTATTCCTCTGGAGTTTCAAGATTGGCGAACTGCTAAGTCTGACACAAATATAAGGCTGTTTTTAGTTTTCACATGCACTCGAGCATCCATGTACCTGACACTGTACTTCACATTTTTTGTGAGTAGCACAAAGAGCTAGACAATTTTTGCGGAGCCCCGAAGCCCGAACATACTTTAAAATATGTTCTATGGGTCCGCCTGACTGAATTGTGTATTAAATCTTCGTTGCAATGTCAAAAAATCTTAATAAACTATAATAATCTTAACATAATATTACTCGAAAAAAGGCTCTCCATAAGTCAAAACTCAAGAGTCTACAGTAATACTCTTGACCATTTTTTTCTTTTTTCTGATACTTCCTCATTTACATAAGCAAAATTTTTTGAGACCATCAATGGTTTGTGACTTTCTGTTTCCCTGTGTTTGCTCTAAGTATTGATGTTGGTCTGTCACATTTCTTCATATGTTCAGTTCATATATTAATCTCCATTCTCATTTGCATCCTTGCTCTGACCAGATTGTTTCATCTTCTCCTTAAGGAACTCAAGGAGATCCTGGAGTACAAATCACTGTTGTCGTTCCTCATTAGAACTTCAGCAACCTCCGCAGGTGAGACCATTACCTCTTGTATAAGTTGCTCAATTTTCTGGGTACAAGGCATGATTTTCAACTGAGTGGTAGTTCCTTGCCAGAATCCGAACGACTCTGGGGTGCAGTACCCCATGTGGATGTGCATGTCCATCCTTCCAGGCCGCAGTAAGCGCTGGTCAAGCCGCTCCCTGTAGTTGGTGGTGAAGACGATGATCCTCTCCTCCCCGCTTGTCGACCAGAGACCATCAACGAAGTTGAGCAGCCCAGATAGTGTCACCTGCAGTTCACCAAAATTCCCAGTAGGTAACGTTGGTAAGAAGCTAGAGCCGCCCAATTGACAGATGCTACTACCTCTGTTCAGTGTTCAAAATACTTGACATATTTGACTCTGCAGTTTTCGATGACTAGTTTGTTCGAGCCCCAGAAAATAGTATTAATATTTATAACCTCAATTCAATAGGTATATGTATATTGTGAAAAATATATTCCATGAAAATCCAATGATATATTTAATGTTAGAGTTTCAATATAAATTTAGTTAAACTTAAAGAGGGGCTTGACTGAACATTATTCTAAAATTGTATCCTTTCTGGACGGAGGTAGTATGCATGTTTCTTAAAATCCTTAAAATGCATCATGCTTCCAAACTAAACAACGCAATACTATCTAAATACGTATATAGTATAGTTGTTAATGCTTGTAGTTTATAAGGTGTGACCAAATATTGTCCTAATAAACAACTAGCTTTTGTGACCGAGCTAGTACTGTAAATAGTTGATGAAATGGAATAGTAACATCTCATTCTAACCTTGTCGTCGTTTTCTTCTCCTGCAGACGCAGTGGACCTGGTGGCACGCCTCTCGCCTTCATCCCGCAGCTGCAGGTCAATGCTGCAGTCAATGTCTTCAACCACGAGAATGGAGCGGTTGCTGGTCCCGACGAGCAGCCTCCGGAGGTCGGTTTGGACTTGACCTCGGTGAGCTCGAGGTCGTAGATGTCAAACTTGAGGAAGTTGGCCATGGCGGCGACGAGGCTGGACTTGCCGGTCCCCGTGGGCCGTAGAGCAGGTAGCCCGCTTCCACGCCCTGCCGATCCTCCTGTAGTAGTCCTTCCTCCTGACGAACCTCTTGAGGTCGTCGAGGACAGAGCACTTGAGCTTGTCGTCCATGGCGAGCGTGTCGAAGGTGGAAGGGTGGCGGAGGTCGACGGCGGTCCAGGCGTCGTACTCCACCTGTGCATCTTGAGCTCCGCTGCCGGTCCTTGATGGCCTTGGCCGTGGCGACCACGTGCGGGAGGTAGGACCCCAGGGCCTTGTCCTTGTGCCTCCTGTGGAAGCTGACCTCGTACGACTTGGCCTCCGGCGGCGGCCTTGTCGCGGCCGGCGCGCGGCGCCGGTGGCCCTGTAGGCGGCGCGGCGGGGTCGTCGGGAGACGACGAGGGTCCAGGTGTAGTCGACGCCGTCGTGACGTCGACCATCTCCTCCCCCTGCTCCATCCCCACGGTGATGCCTGCGCGTCGTCGACGCGGCTGGCGCGGAGGCGCGCCACGTCGGCGGTGACCCGGGCGGCCAGGTACGTGCGCGCGGCGTCGTAGAGCTGGTTGGCCGACATGCCCTCGGCCTCGTCGATGACAACGGTGTGCCGCGACAAGACGCGGGCGCGACGCCCCGCGCCGCCGCGCGCAGCAGGTCCCCGACCTCGTAGGGCAGCAGGTCGCTCACCACGGTCCGCAGCAGCATGGCCGCCGCCGTAGCCGACGCCGCCATCGTGATGTACCTGTCGTAGCTCCCGCCGCCCGACGACATTATTGCTTCTTGCTGTTTGCTGGGTGGAGGCGGCCGGGTGTGGTTGTTTGGTTGGATTGATCCACACGACACGAGGTGGCCGCCGGACGCCGGTGTAGCTTCCCTAGCTAAGGGGCCTAGGGCAGGGCAAAACGATGTACAGTACTATTATTGATTATTTAGATATTTCTTTTGGACAAGAGAAGACGGGTACCAATAGTACGGGTTATGGACATTGTGTTTTGTGTGTGGAAACAAAGAAAAATAAAGAAAGGTGGATGTGGACAAGCAGGCCACGGGGAATGTTCGCATAGCAGCGGTCACGTCCGGGTGGGTCTTGGGAGGGGTTAACAATTGCGGACAGTTTTGGAACTCAACGGGATACACGTGTCGGGTCAAGGGCAAACAAACGGCACTCTCGCTGGGTTCGTGGGCCGTGCATGCATGTCCATCCTTATCCTGCAGGGCCGTAGCAGCGCCGGTCCAAGACGATGATCCTTTCTTCTCCGCTTGCTGACCAGGATAGGCAGATAGCATTAGGTCTACAATTTCACCAATAAACATGTCTGATTTGTTCTGGACGTGGATACACAACGTGTAATATTCAAAGTGCAATGTTAAATTCTGAATACTATGTCCCGTAAAAAAAAAAAAATAATTCTTGGTTGAAGTACCTAAAAATTAAATAATATATAAATAAAGATATTATGAGCCATTTGGATCATTTTATTTTGAGAAATTAAAATCTACTTAATAAATTAGGCCATTTTGATTTGGAATTTATCATTCTACCGCTTTCCGAAGTACACATAAACCTTTTCAAATTGATAGGGTAGAAGACGAAGATTGATTCTATAGATCATCGTGCTATTTCTAATTTGCAACTTATAACACGTTCTTCAACTCGCTTCTATATTTCTAATTTACAACTTCTAACATGTTCTTCAACTCGCTCCCCTATGGTAGAAATATAACACATAGATATCTCTCTCGTATAGCCAAACAACAACAACAATAATCCATGTAGAACCATATTAACGTACTTAATATATGTCTAAATTATAATTATGAAAATAAATATAATCAAAGGATCTTTGATGTTTAGAACGTTAAAAATATATAATAAAAAAGTTCGGGATGAATCTAATGGTGCGTATTTAGTACAATAAATATTAGTAATAAATAATATAATTTTGATCAAATTTGATATATGGTACTGCTCGTTGGAACTTATTAGTCGTACTTCGATTTATCCTCTCTTACAAAATACTATCGAAACAGTTTCAAATCAGATGTGAATAAGTTTAAACAAACATAACTACTTTTTTTTTATATAACACTGCTTGAGAACATCTTGTTGAAGGGAGTATTGAGAATCGTTGGAGCAGTTGATAACCAGAAAGGAAAAAGTCCACTTTTCCTTCCTCAACTTTTAAGGAAGTCCGTTTTTCTTCCCTCAATTTCAAAACCGGACAAACAACCTCCCTCAACTTTTGAATCCGTGCATTTTACCTTCCTGGCCGTTTTTGGACGGTGTTTTGCTATAGTAACAGTGGTTTTGTTAGAGTAACAGCGGTTTTGTCTTTTTCTTTTATTTATTTTTGCTGAATTTTCGAAAAATCATAGTAAATCACAGAAAAATCATAAAATAAGAAAATCTAATTTTGTTTTGGACTCCATATGAAGATCTATACAAGTGAACTTAAAATATGGTATACTTTAGAGTACAAAGTTTTTGTTGTAGATTTTAGATCTATGTTTTTTTGTAATTAAAATAAATTTATAACTAAGTTATACATGATTTAATGAGTATAATTTTTTAATACAATTGAAGCATACAATAATTAGTCCACCATAAAAATTGATCACAATTAGACTATACAAATCGTAGCTATGAATTAATCCAAATAATTACAAAAAAACATATTATCGTATGGAATTAATTGTAATAATTCATAGCTGCAGTTTCTATAGTCTAATTGTGGTCAAATTTTATGGTGAAAATTATTGTATGCTTCAATTATATTAAAAATTTATACTCATTTGATCATGTATAACTTAGTTATAATTTTTTAGTTACAGAAAAGCATGGGTCTAAAGCTACAACAAAAACTTTGTACTAAAGTATACCATATTATATATTCATTGTATATATCTACTCATGTGGAGTCCAACAAAATTGGATTTTCTATTTATGTTTTTTCTGTGATTTACTATGATTTTTCAAAGATTCGGCGAAAATAAAAAAAAAGAAAAAGACAAAACCATGGTCACTGTAGCAAAACCACTGTTACTGTAGAAAATCACCGTCTAAAACCGGTCAGGGAGGTAAAATGGAGGTCAAAAGCTGATGGAGGTTATTTGTCCGGTTTTCAAAAAGGAGGAAAAATGGACTTCCTGCGGTGAGGAAAACTGGACTTCTTCCGACCAGAAATGCTATAAGCAATCTGGGCCTTCGACGGCTTTGCTACCATGCTCAGGCCCACAGCCCGCAGCGGAGTAAGCAGGAGGCGGTCGGCGGTCGCATCGGCATCGACGTCGGCGTCACCGCTCACCGGCAGCGGTGCTAAACTCCCCCTTCCCCCCCCTCGGCGTCGACGGGCCGAACCCCCGCGAGGCGCCGCGTCAGCGACACCAGGACCAGCTGCCCAACCAAGGGTGTGCTGTCGGAGGCTCGGAGCATTAGCAGAAGCGGGCCGCGGGCGGGGTACTGCTCCGTCGCCCTCGTCTCTCCCGCCGCGACGTGTATGCCATGCCCGAGAGCTGTGCCATGATTCGAGGTAAAACCACTCTTCTCGTCTTAGATAGACGCATTCCGATCCTTAGATGAGCGGGTCAAATTTTGGGGGAATCAAGAGCGCACCACTGCCGCTCTAAGTGTCTCTTAGCCCGCTAACTGTTTGGTTTTTGTGCCGAACAAACTAGCTCGCTGATTGTAATTGTATATAAGTGGCCCGATATTCAAAGTTGCCTTTGGTGGCGCAATGACGTGTTTGCTTCTGTTTATGTTTTTGTCCAGACTATAGTGAGATGAGTTGTGGCTGATCTTGCTTATTTACCACATTGTTCGTTACTCAGGCTTAGATATCTGAACCAGGTGGTTGAGCTCAGTTTTTTCTTGTTCCCGATCGTTACTGTTCTATATGCTTTTGTATAAGAATTGTATATTTGTATGCCTTCTGTTACATGAAATAGGAAGACACCTCGTTTCGGTTAGGGGGGAAAGGTATGTATAATGCCATATTGATGTTGCAGATTCCTAATACTCATTTTTGAGACAGCACCTACAAATTAATTTCTGTGCATGCACAATGTTAAGTATCGGCACAATGCTTTTAGTAATCAAACAATCGCACATTTGCCAGTAGAATCCCAGTAGCATAGGCCTATCTACATCTGCATGCACACTATTTGTTCGGTGTTACTTTCGACACAAACTGCTAATAGCTTTCCAATTCTTGCCTTCCTTTCCTTTCTTTCTCCTTTTGAAGGGAGTTTGCCTGGGATCTTTATTGTCTTTATTATCTTATCATCCGGGATGGTTATTTGCATCCTTGTTGCCATTTGTGGTTAATTAGTATTTCGATTTCACCTCTGGAGATCTACAAGATCATGGAGCACAACACTAGTGTCGCTATTCCTTATCAGAACCTCAGTAACCTATGTGGACCTATGCATTGGTCACCATCACCTCTTTGGTCACCTCCTCAATCTCTGGATGTGGCAAGGAAAAAATTGTGGAGGCCGTGTGAAACGCATGGCATCCACAGGAAATGACTCTAGATAGTAGAATAACATAAGTACTGCTTTACACTTTCCAAGGTTGGCATTTGCTAAGCAATGGCACGATTGCAGTTTCATGTACATTTTCATATGGATTTTGCATATCTGTAATTCTGCATACATGCTACTAAACAAGTACTAGCAGAACTCTGCACACGCACTGCAAGTACCAGTGACAATGTGTAATGTACGGGCGCGCGTACTCCAGGCGTCTCAGGACGCGCGACGTGCGCCGCGCGGCAGAGCGCGCGGTCCGCCTGGGTCAGCAGGCGATCGGGCCAAGTGGCTAGGATTAGAAAGAGTAGAATACGGATTGGTTGCTTTCCTTTCTTAGTCCTAGAGTTTAGGAGATTTGGTTGGGCCATAGGCCATATATATATCTATGTAATCAGACATTGAAAAGGGGAACGAAGAGTTATTCCATCTAATCTACCTCTTCCTCTCAAGCCGGCGACTGGGGGTAAAACCCGTCGACGAGGACAACGATCTGGGGCATAACCCGATCGACCACCACGGACAGAGGCTACGATCTTCGTAGCCGCGGTCCTCCTACCCTAGGGCTCGACGATCTTGACACAATGCGACTCACATACTCCAATGGATCCCCTGTAGTGTCTACCTATATAAAATATGATATGCATTGATTTCATCTTCTTTCCTCTTCTAGAAGGAAATGCACTAGGTTTTATTTATTTTTCACTATCTCGTTACCTTTCTTCTCATCCAGGCTTCCTTGTGTTCAGTCTTGATCTCAAACCGCTATTTGCTTTCATCTTCTTTTCTGGAAGGAATTGCACTGGGTTTTATTTTTTGTCATTATCCTTGTTGTCTTTCTTCTCATCCAGCTGTTTCTTTGCTTCCTTGTTTTCAGTCTTGATCTCATTGTCATCCTTCATTTTTGACTTCAGGAAATCCACAAGATCATGGAGCACAACATCAGTGTCATCATTCCTCATCAGAACTTCAGCAACCTCTGCGGGTGTCACCGTCACCTCCTTGATCAGTTTCTCTATCTCTGGATACGTATCATGGTACTCGATGGAGTGGTAGTTGTTGGCAAGGATTTGGAAAGACTCTGGGGTGCAATACCCCATGTGGATGTGCATGTCCATCCTTCCAGGCCGCAGCAGTGCCGGGTCGAGCCGCTCCTTGTAATTGGTTGTGAAGACGATGATCCTTTCTTCCCCACTTGTTGACCACAGCCCATCAACAAAGTTGAGCAGTCCAGAGAGCGTTACCTGTTCAGAAAATCCATTTACTTGTCAGGAATAGTGAGGAAGTGGTGGAATCGAGAAGAGACAGGGTTTGTACATTGAGGGTTAGTACTCACCTTCTCTTCCTTCCTGTTTTGTTCGGTAGAAGTTGACTTGTCATGTGCCTCACCTTCCTCTCTGTGTTTCAGTTCGATGGTGCAGTCAATATCTTCGATCACAAGAATGGATCGATTGCCCATGCCGACAAGAAGCCTCCTGAGGTCTGAGTTGGACGTGACCGCAGTTAGCTCGAGATCATATATGTCAAACCTGAGATGGTTGGCCATGGCTGCGATTAGGCTTGACTTCCCAGTCCCAGGTGGACCATACAGCAGGTATCCCCGCTTCCATGCCTTGCCATCTTCTTATAGTAATCTTTTCTCTTGAGGAACCTGTTAAGGTCATCGATGATGGACTGCTTCAGCTTGTGGTCCATGGCAAGTGTGTCGAATGTAGATGGGTGGTGGAGGTCAATGGGGGACCAGTTGTCGTACTCAGTCATGTATATCATGAGAGTTCTCTCCTGGGCTTTAATATCCTTGGCTGTGGCCAGAATGAATGGGAGGTATGATTTGAGGGTTTTGTCTTTGTGCTTCTTGTTGAAGGTCACTTCAAAGAACTGGGACTCATTCTGACTGCCATTCATGGAGTCCTTTGAGTTGTCTTTGCAGACAAGGCACCACTTGAACTCCGTGCCTTCATAAACATCCAGCATCTCGTCTCCCTCATCCATGCTGACCATCATCTTGTCATTCTCATCCATGCTGCTGACGCGCAGGCGCTGCTGGATGTCAGTGTTCATGCGTGTGGCGAGGTAAGTCTTCACCGCACAAAAGACATGGTTGTTGGCGAACCCGTCGTTCTTCTTCTCGACGATGATGCTGTGGTCCGACGACGCTCGCGAGCGCAGGTAGCCGAAGCCAGAGAAGAGCAGCTCGCGCACCTCGGGTGGCACCACCTCGTTCACCACGCTGCGCACCAGCATCATGGACGCGGCGACGGCGGTGGTGAGGGCCTTTTGTTAGGACTCGAAGGCCTTGTCGTAGGACGCCATGATGGTAAGCGGTTTCTTGCCTCCGTACTCTTCTTGGCTATTGTTGCCCTTGGTTCTTGGTGTGGAACAGTGAGAGTGGTGTGAGATTGTGAGGCTGACTTGCTTGCTTGTAAGGAAGGAGAGTAGGAGGAGAATTTGGGGGCGGGCTGGGATGGGTGGCTTTTATAGGTGAGTCGTCTAAAAGGAATATATTATATTACTATGCTCCTCCAAAGAATAGAATAAGTATGCTCTTCCAACTCCCGAGTGCGGTCTTAGTCAGAGAAAGAAAAATGGGCAGCACATTCCAGACCTGTGTCCAACTGTGAATAATTAATCTCTCCTTTTTATTAGTTATGGTAAATAATGGAGGCTTTTAACATGCCTTTTTTTATGAAGCGCGAATAAAAAGTACCTTTCTTTTTGTCAGCTGCTCTGGTTCCTTCCAGCTGTTGATTGTAAGCCCCCAACTTTGAATAAGGGTGTGTTTAGTTGGGAAATTTTGCAAATTTTTTCCTGTAGCACTTTCGTTGTTATTTGACAAACTTTGTCCAAATATGGACTACCTAGGCTTAAAAGATTCGTCTCGACATGTACATACTAAAAGTACAATTAGTTATTTTTTTACCTATATTTAATGCTCCATGCATACGTCCAAACATTGATGTGATGGAAAATTTTGCAAAATGGGGGAACTAAACAGGGCCTAATATTCACACACTGCACTGCACTGCACTAGACTATCAGCCTATCAGGGTTCAGTATAGAAAATGAAAAGAAAAGACTAGTGGCTGCATTTCCTTGTGTTGTTTATTATTATATTATTATATAGGGAAGAAAATTAAATAAAAGGTAGTGAGTGGTCCATGTTCCTTGGCATCCAAGCTTCCCTTCTGAACAGTATCCTGCTGCTTTTTTTTCGCAGAGTGCTGTGCGCCGCAAGTTTCCTCGCTGAACTGGAACAGAAAGTGTGGCAGGAAGCTTCTGCAGTGACCAGGTCAAGTCAGGTCTGTGCTTGTTGATTCCCGCCGAAACGGGAGTGTGCTGGAATGGTAATCACACGTGTTTCCGTACTGGCGACGATGGTGGCATCAGATGAAATCACAGTGTGGATGCCTGTATGCTACAGTCTGGAAAGTGAGTCGCCAACATCGAATCTTTAGATGGAGCATTAAATGTAGGTAAAAAAAAAAAATAAGTATACAGTTTGTTTGTAAATGTCAAGATGAATCTTTTGAACTTAATCTATGTTTGAACAAAGTTTGTCAAATAATAACGAAAGTGCTACAGGAATTTTTCCTCAAAGTTTTGGGAACTAAACATGGCCTAATATATGCATACATGTTCTTTCTCTGCCTGTCCCAGTTTCGTTTCCTCCTGGCAAAAGTTGCAAGTACCTGTGCCGATGTGTGTGCTGGAACGCCAAGCCAAAAGGATGGGTGGGTCGCATGGCAAATCGACGACGTGTGAGTGGAATGGCAGTATCAGCATCACCTATCATCTGTATGCACACTATTTGGTCGTGTTACTTTTGACACAAACTGCTAATAGCTTTTGACTTCTCGCCTTCATTTCCTTTCTTTCTCCTCTTGAAGGGAATTTGCCGGGGATTTTATTGTCTCTATTATCTTATCATCCGGGATGGTTATTTGCATCCTTGTGTTTCATTTGTAGTTTAATTAGCATATTCGTCTTCACTTCTAGAGATCTACAATATCAGCACAACGCCAGTGTCACTATTCCTTATCAGAACCTCAGCAACCTATGCGGAGGTCATCATTACCTCTTTGGCCACCTCAATCTTATGATGTTTCAAGGAAAAATTGTGGTGGTCATGTGAAATGCATTACATCCGCGGGCTGTAGATAGTAGAATAACAATAAGTGCTACTTTACACTTGCCAAGGTTGGCATTTGCAAGGCAATGGCATGTTTGCAGTTTCATGTAATTCTATAATTCTGCATTCATGCTACTAAACAAGTACTAACTCTGCAGACACACTGCAAGTACCAGTACACCTCATTGATCCAAAAACACAAATGTTGACAATGTGTAAACACTCACATACGCCAGGATCCCCTGTAGGATCTATCTATATGAAATACAATATGAGTTGCTTTCATCCTTTCTCCTCTTGTAGAAGGAAATGCACTGGTTTTTTTCACTGTCTCTTTGGCTTTCTCCTCATCCAGTTGGTATTTGCTTCCTTGTGTTCAGTCTTGATCTCAAGCCGCTATTTGCTTTCATCTTGTTTTCTGGAAGGAATTACACTGGGTTTTATTTTTTGTCATTGTCCTTGTCGTCTTTCTTCTCATCCATATGGTTATTTGCTTCCTTGTTTTCAGTCTTGATCTCATTGGCATCCTTCATTTTTGACTTCAGGAAATCAACAAGATCATGGAGCACAACATCAGTGTCATCATTCCTCATCAGAACCTCAGCAACCTCTGCGGGTGTAACCGTCACCTCCTTGATCAGTTTCTCAATCACTGGATATGTGTCATGGTACTTGATGGAGTGGTAGTTGTCGGCGAGGATTTGGAAAGACTCTGGGGTGCAATACCCCATGTGGATGTGCATGTCCATCCTTCCAGGCCGCAGCAGTGCCGGGTCGAGCCGCTCTTTGTAATTAGTTGTGAAGACGATGATTCTTTCCTCCCCACTTGTTGACCACAGCCCATCAACAAAGTTGAGCAGTCCAGACAGCGTTACCTGTTCAGAAAATCCAATTTTTGTCAGGAATAGTGAGGAAGTGGTGGAATCGAGAGAGAGACAGGGCTTGTACATTGAAAGTTAGTACTTACCTTGCCTTCCCCCTTGTTTTGTTCCGTAGAATTTGACTCGTCTTGTCCCTCACCCTCCTCCCGTTTTTCAGTTCGATGGTGCAGTCAATATCTTCAATCACTAGAATGGATCGGTTGTCCATGCTAACAAGGAGCCTCCTGAGGTCTGTGTTGGACATGACCGCAGTTAGCTCGAGATCATATATGTCAAACCTGAGATGGTTGGCCATGGCTGCGATTAGGCTTGACTTCCAGTCCCAGGTGGACCATACAGCAGGTACCCTCGTTTCCATGCCTTGCCAATCTTCTTATAGTAATCTTCCTCTTCATGAACCTGTTAAGGTCATCAATGATGGACTGCTTCAGCTTGTGGTCCATGGCAAGCGTGTCGAATGTAGATGGGTGGTGGAGGTCAATGGGGACCAATTGCCGTACTCAGTCATGTGTATCATGAGAGTTCTCTCCTGGGCTTTAATGGCCTTGGCTGTGGCCAAAATAAATGGGAGGTATGATTTAAGGGCTTTGTCCTTGTGCTTCTTGTTGAAGGACAACTCGAAGAACTGGGACTCGTTCTGACTGCCGTTGAGGGAGTCATTTGAGTTGTCTTTGCAGACAAGGCGCCACTTGAACTCCGTGTCTTCATAAACATCCAGCATCTCATCGCCCTCATCCATGCTGACCATCATCTTGTCGTCCTCGTCCATGCTACTGACGCGCAGGCGCTGTGCTGATGTCGGTGTTCATCCGTGTGGCGAGATAAGTCTTCACAGCGCAGTAGACGTAGTTGTGTGGCGAACCCGTCGTTCTTCTTCTCGACGATGATGGTGTGGTCCGGCGACGCGCGCGAGCGCAGGTAGCCGAAGCCGGAGAGAAGCAGCTCGCGCACCTCAGGTGGCACCACCTCGTTCACCACGCTGCGCACCAGCATCATGGACGCGGCGACGGACGCCGCTGTGGTGAGTGCCTTCTTGTAGGACTCGAAGGCCTTGTCGTAAGATGCCATGGTGGTGAGCTGAGTTGTTGCCCCTAATCTTCTTCTTGGCTATTCTTGCTCTTGGTTCTTGGTGTGGAACAGTGAGTTAGGGGTGTGAGAATTTTGGTGGCGTGCTGGGATGGGTGGCTTTTATAGGCTTGAGTGAGTTGGAGCGGTCTAAAAAGAATTGATTATTTGTATGCTCTTCCAACTCCCTTGAGTGCGGTCCTTGTCAGAGAAGAAAATGGGCATCACCTGGATTTGTGTCCAACCGTAAATAATTAATCTCTCCTTTTTATTAGTGATGGTAAATAATGGAGGCTTTTAACATGGCTTTTGTTGGTGAAACGCGAATAAGTACCTTCCTTTTCGTCACCTGCTGTGGTTCCTTCCAGCCGTTGATTAAGCCCACCAACTTTGAATAATATCCTACTGGATCTTATTCGGAGTTCACACACGCACTGCACTTGGACTAGTGAATCTATAAAGTCATCAGGTGAAATGAAACGAGGAGACAAGTAGTGAATGCATTCCTTGTGGTGTTTATTGTATTATTATATAGATAGAGAAGAAGAAAATAAAAGAAAATGTAGCATTTATTATTGTATTTCCTTGGCATCCAAGCTTCTGAAACGGTAGCCTGCTGCTTTTTTCCGCAGAGTGCTGTGCGCCGCAAGTTTCCTCGCTGAACGGAAGTGGAAGAGGGAGTGCCAGGAAGCTTCCGCCGCGAGCAGCAGGTCAAGTCAGGTCCCCGCTTGTTGATTCCCACTACCAGATCGATCCCCAGAGGGCACCACGCGTGATTCCCACTACCAGATCGATACCCAGAGGTCCCCGCTTGTTGATTCCCACTACCAGATCGATCCTGACGTGGTTGGTGGACGTCATGGCATGAGATGAGATCAGAGTGTCAGTGTGGGATGCTAGTGTAGGTTACTATGAAAATATATGGTGTGGTTAATAATCTAATAAATAATGATGTTTATTTGGTACCGTAAACATCAGTACTATGTCGCATATATTTAATCAAACTTAAGATTTCTTAATTTTTGGACGGGGTGCGTAGATACTGTATGTACGTATCCGTGTTCTTTCTCTGCCTGTGCCAGCTTTGTTTCCTACTGGCAAAAGTTGCTAGTGACTGTACCCCATATATGTTGTCGGAGTTGGAACGCCAAGTACCCAAGTCAAAAAGGATGGATGTGGCGCGTGCCAAATTGGGCGTGTCGCGTTGTGATACAACGAATGGCTCGCTGCATCTGTGTGTCTTTCGGTGATGTCAAAAGGACCTCTGAATTAATTAATTGGACATCTGGGTGCTATTGATCTGGAAATCTCTTTATTTTAGTAACTGGATGTGCCCTTGCTGTGCTATGGAGGAAGGGCTATGTTATTGATTCGAAGTAGATATAGATTAATTAATATTACATATAAATAGATATAATGTTTTTTAGTATTAGGTATATATATATTAGCATTTGATTTTATTGTATTTCCTTGGCATCAAGTTCCTTCTGAAACGGTAGCCTGCTGCTTTTTTTTCAGCAAGTGCTGTGCGCCGCAAGTTTCCTCGCTGAACGGGAAGTGGTAGTGCCAGGAAGCTTCCGCCGGCGAGCAGGTCAAGTCAAGTCCCCCGCTTGTTGATTCCCCTACACCAGATCCCCAGGGGTCCCGTGCTGTGCTGGCGAAGGAGCCTGGTCCTGACGTGGTTGGTTGACGTCATTGATGGCGGAATGAGGATCTCATGACGAGATGAGATCAGAGTGTCGAACAGTCTGGCCCTTGTTTATTTTTCCCCACATTCCCCCCCAAATATTTCCTAGATTCCCCCGTCACACATCATTCTTTAGCTACATGCATAGAACATTAAATGTAGATAAAAAAATAATTGATTGTACTTTTAGTATCTATATGTCGAGACGAATCTTTTGAGCTAGTTGGTCCATGTTTGGACAAAGTTTGTCAATATAACAACAAAAGTGCACAGTGCAGATTCCAATATTTCTCGGAACTAAACAAGCCCCTCTGTTTAGTTTTCACAAAAAAACTTTTTAACCCATCGTGTTGTTTTCAGGACCGGGTCCTTGAAACAGCGGGTTGTCGCACGAACGAATGCACAGAGCGAAAGCGGAAGTGAACAGAAGAGAGTGG
This sequence comes from Coix lacryma-jobi var. lacryma-jobi, assembly GCA_009763385.1. Taxonomy (NCBI): domain Eukaryota; kingdom Viridiplantae; phylum Streptophyta; class Magnoliopsida; order Poales; family Poaceae; genus Coix; species Coix lacryma-jobi. The sequence goes on along the minus strand of VDCT01000469.1, from coordinate 77,444 downwards.
GAACTTGGGTGAAGTGAACAGTGTTCCTCCTCTCTCTCCGTGGGGGAGGTCGGGGGCTTTTTATTTGAACTAGATCCACGTGAAAGTACAAATGCCCTTCTCAATTACTCTACTAAATTACAAAGATGCCCTATTTAACTACTACTTGTAGCCGTTCAGCGCTCCCTCCGTTGTTGGGGCACCATTGTCACTTCGGCCCCTGGCGGGCCCAGCGCCCCCGCTCTCTTCCCGACCGGTGGGCCCGCTCTCCCTGGCCCACGCTTCCGGCGACCTGCGAAAACCCACGGACGAACAAAATCGTAAAGACGAATCTCCCCCGCCGGAGACGCTGGGTTCCTTTCGTACGAATGCTCCCTTCCGCACGAAGCCTCCGTCGTAGGCCCTGCCGCGAACCGAAAGGCGCGCTACCGCCAACCTAAAAGCATCCTTTCGCGCGAAGGCATTGCCTTCCCTCGATCCGCGGGCCGAAAGGCGCGTAACCACGTGAATTTCATGCTACCGCGCGAATGCTGCCTTCCCGCCCGAAGGCGACGCCCTAACCTGACCAGCGAGCCGAACGTCGCGCTACCCCAGCGCGGATGTTGCCTTCCGCTCGAAGGCGACGCCTTAACTTGGCCGCGAGCCGAAAGGCGCGCTAAATAATAACCGCGCAAAGTCGCGCTAAACCACTAGGCGCGGATGTCGCGCTTCCGCGCGAGTGTTTGCTTTCTGCTCAGAGACTGTCGTCGCTCGGCGTTGCGGGTCGGAAGCGCTTGCTTTCGCGCGAATGGTACCTTTCGCACAAAAGCATCGTCATCTTTCGGTAAAAGTGCGGGTCGGAGGCGCCTGCGTCTGGGTGCCGCCCAACAATAACCCCTCGTTTGAATCTGCGCTCGCGAAGTTCAAACCGTGTCCTTTCGCTAGGCGCCTACGCCCGCCCAAAACCTTCGTTTCGTCCCGAAGTTGAGGGTTTTTTTTAGAAAATATATAAATATATTTTTTGTTTGTTGTATCTATTATTTTTTATATTTTTGTTTTTAGTTGCGTCGCAAACGTCTTTTCGTCTTCCTCGAAAACTGTTGTGTCATGATGTAAAACCTCTGCGGCGCCTTCGAATCTTGTGCCCGGGCGCCTCTTCGTCTCCCTCGGGAACCGTGTCGAGGCTGATCGTATATAAGAGTGTGGAGGCTTCAGTTGGGGGGGGGGGCACTTGGTCGATCAACGCCTTCCTGCACTCGCCGCCAGCTCTTTCGCGAAATTGCCGCTATTCGCTTGACGCCCTTCGCTCTCCTTGGCGAAAGCTATTCGTTGTTTGATTCTCATCATTCGCTGGGCGATAGTTCGTGGTACGCATGTCACTTCCCTTCTCTTTATTTCCTTTAGACTTAAGTCCTGCAAATTGGTTGTTTAAGGTTGCTTAATTTCGCTTCTATTTTCGTCCATTTCGTTTCTTCTCCTCGCTTGCCTAGTTTGTTTATTTGTCTTTCGCGCCCTGTTAGATGGCGTCTTCCAGCTCGACGTCGACCTCGAGCTCGTCTAGCGAAAGTACGGGTGATACCGAGTCCTCCCGCCGCGAACTTAGCGCGGAAGTGTCCATCGGATCGGGGGTTGCTCCGCGAGTTCCAGAGCACAGCGGGAGCGTGTCGAATGATGGGGACTCCGGTTTGGTTTCGGTCCCGACGGATTGTTCTTTTTATCTTGGCGTATCGCGAATGACGGCTGCCCGCTTGCAAACAATGGCCGAAGAAGGGCCTTTAAGGAGAGATCATCTTGCGAATTGTCGTGTCCCTGGAGACGAGGAAGTGCCTATTCCGCGACATAACGAAGCCATTGTCTTTCGCGACTACTTCGTAGCTGGTCTTGATTTTCCTCTCGAGGAATTCGTATCGGATGTTCTGTCAGGGTTCGAGATACAGCTTCATCAGCTCACGCCGAATGCGTTTGCCAGGCTCAGTGTTTTCGCACATGCAATGAAGATGCTAGATTGCACCCCGCGGGCAGACGTTTTCGTGCGGTTCTACGACATTCACCGTCGCCCGACGAAAGTGAAGGATCCCCTTCTTGGAAGCGAGCTACCCAGCGAGATTGGTTGCATCAACTTCGTTCCACGGAAAACACGAGGAAGTGTTTCCATTTCGCTTACGTACCGGAACAAATGGCCGGACTGGAACCGCTTTTGGTTCTACTATCGCGTGTGCTCGGACGAAAGCGTTGCTGCCGAACTAAGTAATGGGGCGAAAAAAGGTTCTCCACTTGTATCGGTCTTGGAGAAATGCCCTGGGAGACACCTTCCGCCTGTCGTTCTAAAGGACCCGGAAGCCATTCGATCTGGGGATGCTTTCGCGCTCACTGCGCGGTTTCAGATTAGCCGGGATTTGGTTGAAGAGTGGATGGCCATTGGGATGAATCCGCTCTGCAGCGCCACTTCATTTGAAGATTTCGCGGAAAAAGACGGATATTGGGGGCCCACGCTGCTGCTGGAGAGGCCCGCGGATTACCATGATGACGAAAATATGTCAAACATATCGAAAAAGAGACCAGGAAGATTTGTGGGCCATACTTACGCAAGGAGAGCGAATTTCAACTCGGCAACCTCGGCCGTAGTCGACGCCTGAACCGAGCTTTCGATGCTATGGGCGTTGAGTACGCCGAAAGGCCTCTAGTTGACGAAAGCAAGGATGAGGCCGAAAGTTCGAAAGCTAAAGGGAAAGGGGTAACTCGCCGTGGTGGGCGGAGCGGTGTGGTCCCCGGCGAAAGGTCACCGAAGTCGGGGACATTCGCATCGGGCGGTTGGTCGCCAAACCCTTGCTTACGAGCCAAGGGGGGCACTGGAGTCGATGCCCGACGTTGATCCCTTCGATCATCCGAGGGCGGTTAGTTTCTTTCCCTAAGTTTTTTTTGAGGTTTTCGCTCCTCCTTTCCTGGAATCCTCCGTTATGGTATTGACGATTTTTGCGTGTGACTTTGTTTTTGCTTCGTTGTTTGTTTTGCAGAGCTCAATTTTCTGCTGGGATGGCGCCGAAAAAGCCGCAAGCGCGCCTCTCCACGTCGGCTTTCGACGACGACGTCTCGGTGGCTGACCTCCCGACATTCGCGAAACCCGGTTCGCGAAAGGCCCTGGCGGACGCGGATCGGCCGGCGAAGAGGCCGAAAGCACCGCGCGTCGAGTCTGCCGCTCGGAGCTCCGCCGAGCCTGCTGCTCGTGTCTCCGCCGGGGGGCTGCCCCACGCGAAGGGAGGGCTGGATCCGAGGGATTGCTGGCTCCCACTGCTGCGGATAAAGGTAAGTTACACCTTTCGCCGCGACGCATTCGTCTATCGCAGGAGATGGTGGAAGGACAGCTTCTTGGCTACGGGCGATTGATTGTCGATGGGGTGCCTTCGGACTACAAGAACCCTTGTTTTTACACCGGCTTGAGTTCGTCGGGCGAGACCGACGAAGCGAGAGAAGAATCTTATCGGATTGCACGTTCTTTGGGTGCAGCCTCCGACGCTCAGCTTGCCTGTCGGATCGACTTTCGTCGGGCAGGAATCCTCCCCGGCGGAAGTGATGACGCCAGCAAGCTCGTGGAATTTTCGCATAGGGCTTTCGCCGCGCCAGAGGTCGAAAGGGACCTCCTCAAGGTCGACAGCGTAAAGCTTGACGATGCTCTGTCGTTTCACTTGGCTAGCGTAAGTTACTCGGGTTGCTTTTGTTGCACGTTTGATGTTCGCCTTTCCGCAACGGGGCTGTTGGTCTTTTGGAAAGTGCTAACCTTCGTCTTTTGATTTGATGCTATTCGCAGGCTGCCATCCTCGCCCGCAGCCGACATAATCAAAACGACCTTTACATTCGCAAGATCGAGCGCGAAAAGGAGGACCTCGACATTCTGGCAAAGAAGCTTACAACCGACTTGGAGGTGCAGGCGAAGAAAGCCGAAGATGAGCGCACCTCGCGGAAGGCAAGCCAAAAAGAGGCTGAAAAGTTGAAGCGCGAAGCTGGGGACCTCAGCGGGAGCTTTCGCAGCTGCGAAATGCTCAGGCCGAGAAAGATGAAGTTCTAAAGACGTCTGCCGAGGAGGCTGTCTCCCGCTTCCGCGAATGCCTTCGTAGCATTGGCGTCGAAACGGATGGTCCCTCGGAGCGAACTGCTAACGGCCTTATCCGCTGGCTTCGTTCCGAAATGGAGTCACTTGAAAACCACATGGCTCTGGGCCGAGACTACGCCGCCGTCACCGGTATCAAGGCGATCGGCCACAGCCTGGTCGACGCCGGATGCTCCCACATCGTTGACCTTCCGGTCAAAGAGGTGGATTATTATTGGCGAACCCCGGAGGCGGCGAAAGCTCTGGGCAAAAGATTTTTTGAAGAATTCTGGCTTGCGGGTGGGAACGACATGTCGCTGATGCAGTCCGCCGTGGGTCGCGGAAAGGTATTTTCTTCCTTCTGCTAGAGCTATCGCTTGACTTCCCTGCTGGCTATCGCTTTTTTATGCGGTGCCTTGTGGCTTGAGTAGTGAATTTTCTGGGCTATCGCTTTTTTATGCAGACTCCTGAGGAGAAACGCGCATCCGGCAGTTGTTTTCGGAGTATATCTCCGCAAAGCAGGCGCGCGAAAACGAGCCGGAAGACGAGGCGAGTCCGCCCGAGCCGAATGACGGGGCACCCGAAAGCTCGGCCGCTGCTGCTGCCCGCGACGCGAACCCCCCAAGACGCAGCGGTAGACGAGTGACCTTCTTAGGGCCCGCTTTTAATGTGTTGGCAACTTGTTCTGGACCTCGTGTAATGTTTTGGAACTTAAATTCGGATGTTGTATCTTGAACAGGGCGCGGATGCGGGAACGCCGGACGTTCTCGACATCTGCCCGTTAATGATTAGATCTGGCGGTATCTGTGTTGGTGGTGATTTGTGGAGGAGCTATCGCTCTAGATTTCCGATGGCGTCGCTTTCGGCTTACATGAGAAAACGTGCTAAAAAACTTAGACGCACGGAAGAAAGATTACGAGCTTTTTATGAAAGCTTCGACCCGCGCGAACTTGAGTCGAGGCGAATGAGGCGTGAAGCTTCGCGCGCGCCACCAGGCTTCGAGGGGCCACATTCGTTAAGTTGGAGCCCGAAGATGCCGTGCCTTCGCCGGACGAAAGGCGCTATAGCATTTTCCTTGGCCGCGAAAATAGTTCGCGGCCCTGAATTGCAATGTACAACCTTTATCTTAAACCCGGTGTAATGAAAGTGTCGCAGTGTGTTCTACCTTTCGGTGTTAATCGTTATTTGCGAATGTGCGATTTTTATTATTTCGCTTGACGGATGAAGTTAATCGGCCGAATTAGCTGTTGTCGATTTACTAGTTTGCGCGATAGTGCTTTTTGGTCGCGCCTCTCGGTAGGTATTCGCGCGAGGGAGCTTCGGCGCGAGTCCCTCGCCGATAGCAAAGACGCGCCCGCCCCCACTCACTTAGGCGAGGGGCGGTAGCATTCGCGCGAGGGAGCTTTCGGTGCGAGCCCCTCGGCCGATAGCAAAGACGCGCCCGCCCCCACTAACTAGGCGAGGGGCGGTAGCATTCGCGCGAGGGAGCTTTCGGTGCGAGCCCCTCGGCCGATAGCAAAGAAACGCCCGCCCCCCACTCTTAGGCGAGGGGCGGTAGCATTCCGCGAGGGAGCTTCGGTGCGAGCCCCTCGGCCGATAGCAAAGACGCGCCCGCCCCCACTCACTTAGGCGAGGGGCGGTAGCATTCGCGCGAGGGAGCTTTCGGTGCGAGCCCCTCGGCCGATAGCAAAGACGCGCCCGCCCCCACTCACTTAGGCGAGGGGCGGTTGCATTCGCGCGAGGGAGCTTTTGGTGCGAGCCCCTCGGCCGATAGCAGAGAAGCGCCTAACCCCACTTACTTAGGCGAGGGGCGTTAGCATTCGCGCGAGGGAGCTTTCGGTGCGAGCCCCTCGGCCGATAGCGAAGACGCGCCCGCCCCCACTCACTTAGGCGAGGGGCGGTGCATTCGCGCGAGGGAGCTTTCGGTGCGAGCCCTCGGCTGATAGCAAAGAGCGCCCGCCCCCACTCACTTAGGCGGGGGCGTAGCATTCGCGCGAGGGAGCTTTCGGTGCGAGCCCTCGGCGATAGCAGAGAAGCGCTCGCCCCCACTTACTTAGGCGAGGGGCGGTAGCATTTGCGCGAGGGAGCTTTCGGTGCGAGCCCCTCGCCGATAGGAAGACGCGCCCGCCCCCACTCACTAGGCGAGGGCGGTTGCATTCGCGCGAGGGAGCTTTCGGTGCCGCCCCTCGGCCGAAAGCAGAGAAGGCCCACCCCACTTACTAGGAGAGGGGCGGAGCCTTCGCGCGAGCTAGCTTCGGTGCGAGCCCCTCGGCCGATAGCGAAGACGGCACCGCCCCCACTCACTTAGCGAGGGGCGGTTGCAGCGCGCGAGGGAGCTTCATGCGAGCCCCTCGGCCGATAGCAAGACGCGGCCGCCCCCACTCATTAGGCGCGGGGCGTTAGCTTCGCACGAAGGCGCATGATAATTCGTTGACGAAAATGTTTTTATGAACGCAACACGGGGAGCGTACAATCGACTATGATTATGATATTGCTCCTGTTGTCAGCTAGCAGCATGCTTGCTTTCGTCGTCTCCTAGCCGCAGCTTGGGATGGACATGTCACTTGATAGGGCCTTCGCCAAAAGTTTACTGGATTGGTGAGGCTAATAAATGCGATGCTGACGACACAGTCGTCAAAGCGAACCGGATTCCTGGTGGTGCTTCCTATTCGCACTTTGCTTCTGGGCTAAGCTTTTGGGACTGATGTTGAAAGGGTTCGACGCTTTGTTGGCTGGAGGCTTGCATATGGATGTCTATTTATATGCTTCGCCGTGTGTGAAAACACTGCATTTAGTCCTTGGCTGTACTTTTTGGCGTTTGGGGGTGAAGGAGTTAATGCAGCATTTGTACTCCTGCATCTGCTGATGCATCCAGCTGTTCTGTCGCCTGACAAGGGATGCTGTCTTGTTTGCAGGCTTTCGTTCCGCCCTCACGTTTCGTCGGAGGGTCGGTTTCACATAGCCCGCAGGCTTTCGTTCCGCCCTCGCGTTTTGTCGGAGGGTCGGTTTTCACATAGCCCGCAGGCTTTCGTTCCGCCCTCGCGTTTTGTCGGAGGGTCGGTTTGCACATAGCCCGCAGGCTTTCGTTCCGCCCTCTCGTTTTGTCGGAGGGTCGGTTTTCACATAGCCCGCAGGCTTTCGTCCCGCCTCTCGTTTTGTCGGAGGGTCGGTTTTCACATAGCCCGCAGGCTTTGTTCCGCCCTTCATTTTGTCGGAGGGTCGGTTTTCACATAGCCCGCAGGCTTTCGAGATTGTCGTTGGATGGAAAGGGTCTCTTTTGCCCTACCTTCTCGACATTCTCTTTTTATCACATTTTGTTGACGAATGTCTCAACCTTATGCTTGGTTGATTTCGTCTTCTACCGTTTCGCGTGACATTTTTGGGGAATTACGGCTACTTTAGTAATGTAGCGGTTACATTCGGCTGCCTCGTTAAAAAACCTCGCACCCCGATGAAGGGCTTCCCCGGCGAGGAAAAAGAGCACAGCCGACCTTTGATTACAAAATGGTGAAAGAGAGAGAAATTACACAAAGTTGAAAAAGAGAAATTACGGTAGAAACGGCGCAGATTGCTCGCGTTCCATGTGTGGGCTGATTCTTCGCCCTTGTCATTCATCAACCGGAATACACCGGGCGCTGCCATGCTTGCCACGATGAAAGGGCCTTGCCACTGCGATTGCAGCTTGCCTTGCTTATCTGGCTGCCGAATGGTGACCATGTCTCCAGGCTTGATGTCCTTTCGGACTATCGTCTTGTCCCTGTGATGCTTCGTTTCGGCGTGGTACTTCTCGAGGTTTTCTGCAGCTTGCGATCTTATTTCTTCGATAGTGTCGAGCTCGAGTTGTCTTTGCTCTTCGGTGTTTGGAGCCATTTCAGTTCGAAAGGAGCCCAGCTTTACCTCTTCCGGGGTGACTGCTTCCTCGCCGTAAAGCAATCTGAACGGTGTGAAACCGGTAGCTCTGGATCGTGAGATGTTGTGGCCCCATACGGCTGTTGTTAAAGTGTTGGCCCACTTTCCTTTCGGCGAGTCATACAAAGTTTTCGATATTGCTGAAAAAATTAGGCCATTGGCTCTCTCGACAGCCCCGTTCGCTTGCGGGTAATTTACTGAGGCGAAGTTAAGCTTGATGCTGATCTCGTCGCAGAAACTCCTGAATTCGGCACAATCAAACTGCTTGCCATTGTCGCAAGTGATGAAAGAAGGGACGCCGAAACGGCAGATTATCCTCTGCCAGACGAATTTGGTTAAGGAGGTGGAAGTTATGCTGGCGAGGGCTTTTGCTTCCACCCACTTAGTGAAGTACTCAAGAGCGACTGCTGCGAAACGCAGATTACCCGGAGCTGCCGGTAGCGGACCGACTATGTCGATGCCCCACCTTTGCAAGGCCAAGTCGGCACTATCGGCGTGGTTTCGTTTGCTGGGGCTTTCTGGTTTTTGGCGAACATCTGGCAGCCTTTGCAACATTTGACCAGCTCTCTGGCGTCCGATGCGGCGGAAGGCCAGTAGAATCCTTGCCTCATTGCTCTGTGTGCTATTTCGTGAGGCCCTCTGTGCGCTCCGCACATTCCGGCATGCATTTCTTCGAGTAGCTGAATGCCTTCGCGCTTGCTTATGCATTTCAGAAGAGGAGCTGTTATCCCTTTTGAACAACTGCTCTCCGATGATTGAGTAACCTTTCGCTCTGCTGGCCATCCTTCGGCATCCTTCCTGGACTCCGGCTCGTATGTTCCGGCTAGATAGGCGAATATCTGCGACCTCCAGTCATCACTGACGATAGCATGTACCGAACTTGGATGTTCTTCCTCCTCTTTCACTGCTTGGCCGAAAGACTTGATAGAACACGTCTGGTGGAAGTGGTAATTTTGTGCTGCGGCTTGGCCAGTTGCGTCTTCGTCTGCCTCTGCGTTTTCGGCCCTTGGAATGTGACGTAAGGTGAAACCAGTGAAATACTTCTCCATTCTTCTGATTGCTGCCAGATACTTGGCTAGCTCTGGTTCTCTTGCTGTGAAATCCTTTTCGGCGTGACCAACAACGACTTGGGAATCCGACTTGACTATGCATCTTCTCGCTCCGATTGCTCGGAGCTTTCGTAAACCCAAAAGCACGGCCTCATATTCGGCAGTGTTGTTGGTTGTGAGGAACTGCAGCCTTGCGGCAAATCTGACCTTCGGTCCTCTTGGCGGCGTAAGGATCGCTGAGATTCCGGCTCCGGCCATTCCCCATGCGCCGTCACAATTCACTGTCCACACAGGCTCCTCGAATTCAAGCGTTGTGTCGAAAGCGGCGGGAGTCCAGTCTGCTATGAAATCCGCCAATGCCTGCGACTTGATTGCGGATCGGTGCTGGAAGTCGATCACGTATTCGTTCAGCTCCGCCGCCCACTTGCCAATTCGGCCGATAGCTTCGTTGTTGCGGAACAGGGCTTCCAATGGCTGAGCCGAAAGGACTATGATGATGGGACTGAAAGTAGTGCTTCAGTTTTCTAGAAGCCATTACTACTGTGTAAGCTATCTTCTCCAGCTCTGAGTAGTTCAGTTTTGCACCCGAAAGGGCCTCGGAGACGAAGTAGATTGGGAACTGTGTCATCTTGTTTTCATGCTCCTTCTCTTCCACCAGTACTGCGCTTACGGTGGTGTGCGATGCTGCGAGATACAGCAAGAGTGTCGCTTCCGGCGACGGTTTGGATAGCGTGGTCAGTTTTGTCAAATACTCCTTTAGTTGCTGAAAGGCCTGCCGCTGCTCTTCCCCCAATCGAAAGGGTCGGAGCTACGCAGAGTTCGGAAGAAAGGCAGTCCTTTTTCAGCGGACCTTGCGATAAATCTGTTCAAAGAAGCCAGCCTTCCTGTCAACTTTTGCACTTGCTTTCGGTTTGAGGGCGGTTGCATGTTGATGATTGCCGCTATCTTGTCGGGATTAGCTTCAATTCCTCTTGCCGATACTAGGCAACCGAGGAGCTTGCCTTTCTTAATGCCGAAAATGCACTTGTCAGGGTTGAGCTTCAAACCACTCTTCCGGAGATTGCCGAAAGTCTCGAGCAAATCTGCCTGATGATCTTCCTGTCTATCGCTCTTGACCACTATATCGTCAACGTAAGCCAACAAGTTTTTCTTTTGCTTCTGGCTTTCGAACACTTTGTCAGTCATTCGCGAGAAAGTAGGGCCTGCATTCCGCAGCCCTTCCGGCATTCGCCGGTAGCAGTATGTGCCTGTAGGGGTGATGAAACTGGTTTTCTCCTCATCGTCGGGATGAAGCCAAATCTGGTGATAGCCTGAAAAACAATCTAGCAAGCTCATTATTTCACAACCAGATGCAATGTCGACAAGCTTGTCGATACGAGGCAAAGGATACGGATCCTTCGGGCAGCATTTGTTGAGGTCGGTGAAATCGACGCACATTCGCCATTTTCCATTTTCTTTTTCACCAAGACGACATTGGCCAGCCATTCGGGATACTGGACTGGTCGAATTACCCAGCATCGAGTAATCTTTGCACTTCGGCTTTCGCCGCGTCTGCCCTTTCGTTTGACATCTTTCTCAGTTTTTGCTTTCTGGGTTGAGCGCCGCTTGCAATGTTCAAACTGTGCTGGGCGAGATCTCTGCTAACGCCTTGCAAGTCGCTTGCTGACCAAGCGAAAATGTCATCGTTGTTCGCGAGGAAGGATGCCAAAGCGTTCCTTTCTTCCTCCGGCATGCTTGACCCAATGTGCACGGCTCTTTCGGGCCTGGAGGCCGCGAGCGGAATTCTTGTCGTTTCTTCGGCTGCCCCAACCTTGCATTCCGACGGGCTGACGATAGCATGCTCTTCGGTGGTTGCTTGCGATTCGTTTTTATTCGCCACCTCATTGATAAGGCTGTAGCCTGGGGTTGGCCTTCCCTCAATTCTTCTAGAGGCTTGCTGGTCTCCGTGTACAGTGATAATGCCGAAAGGAGATGGCATTTTCATGCACAGGTAGCTTTGCTTAATGACGACGTCAAACCTGTTGGTGAAGCCTCTGCCGAAAATGGCAGTGTAGGGATAGTCCATGTTTACTATGTCGAATGTCAGTGTTTCGGTGCGGACTCTTTCTCCTTCGGCGAAAGATACAGGGACTTGCTTTTTGCCGATAGCGTCAATTTTCCTTCCTCCAAACCCATACAAGTGAATTGCCGCGGGGTCCAGACTGCGCCTGTCGAATCCCATTGCCTTCGAAAGCTTTGACGAATAAGATGTCAGCTGAGCTTCCGGTGTCAATCAGAATATTGTGAAGGTGAAACCGGCCACATTGGCCGTGGCGACGAAAGCGTCACAATGCGGGTAGTCGCGGACTTTGAAATCGGACTCATCAAAACATATCGGCGCTAGCGACCAAGCTGGCCTGTTCAGTGGAAGCCTTGGTGATACCGTCTGGACCTTCGTGATAGTCCTTCCTCGCCCTTTTACTTTCGTGCTCCAAGTTGGATCCACCGTGATGGCAAAAATGTGCCCTCTTGACGGAAGGATTGTTGTTGATTGCGCTAGTTTCATTTTCCATCTCTTGCACCTGCTGGAAACCCGGCTGTGCTTGCTGCCCCTGAGGTTGGGTCTGAACCGAAGCGCTGGCGGCGGCGTTGGCTGACGCTGATAGTGCATAGGTGACGAAACTGCCACCGACTGTGGTGCGAAGACCGGAAGCTGGTAACTCTGGTACGCCGATTGTACCAATGCAAGTTTTGGGGATGCATGTACTGCGGGGGTGCATAGGGCGTGCTTGCGTATTGCCCGCATGCTGCTGCCGCTGCTGCCGGGTCTTGGGAATTGTGGAAAACATGTTTGGAGCTTTCGGCAGAGGCTGAGGCTTGGTCTTTGTCTTTCAGCTCTTTCGCCATCTTGCTGTATTTGCAGTCACGGGTGGTGTGACCAAAATTTCCATCGCAATGACGCAATATGGTGGCCTGGGTCCTCTTCCGCGGCCTCTGCCGTCTCGACCGCCGCGTCCTGTCCTTCCGCCGCGTCCTCCGCGGAAAGGCTGATCAAACCCTCTTTGGTGCTGAAAGTCGGCCATATCGGGCCTCTCCGTACCTGCCGCTGATTGCGCTGGTTCTTCCTGTAAACTGTTGATTGACCGAAAGGGCCTAACAATTCTTTGATTTGGCCCGGCGTGGTCGACTTGCTTTCGTCGCTTGCCTCTGCATCACTCGGGCAGCCTTACGTCGCCGAAGTCGTCATCCGACCTCGCGTACGCATCATCACATCGAACAATTCCTTAACATCTTTCGGTGGCTCTCTTGACAGGTGAGCGGTGCACTGTCCGTTCCCCAAGCCTTCGATGGCTGCTGCGATCACCGCGGCTTCTGGCACATTCGGCGCTTGGGCCTTCAGCTGGATGAAGCGTTTGAGGTACTCAGATAGAGGCTCGTCGTCTGCTGGGTGCAATTCATGAGGTCCCTCGTGGTCTTGACATCCGGCCGGAATCCTTGGAAGGTAGAGAGCAATTCGGTCTTTCAACTGGGCCCACGAATAGATGGACAGTGGCCTTGAGAGTGTGTACCAATCATGAGCCACGTCTTCGACCGCCAAGATGAGATTTTGCTAGGGCCTGATTGTCCCGCCTGCCGAAAGACAGCTATCTCATAGCTTGCCAAAATTTGCGTGGATTCGCTTTACCGTCGAAAGTCGGAATACGCGGCTTATAGCTGAGCGGCCACGGATGGGCTTGCAACTCCCTCGAGAGCGGAGAGGTTTCGTCGATGGCGTTGCCAAAGCTGGCGGTTGCTCTTGCCTTGGTATGAATATATTTTCCTGGGCTATCGGATTGGGTCCCCCAGCCCTCTGCAGCTCTTGAATTTCCCTCTCGAGTTGCCTTCTCTGTGCCTCAGCTCGCCGAATGGCGTTGCGAGTTTCGTCCTCTCTGGCTTTTGCTGCTAACCGCTGCTGCAGCTGATCTCTTTGCGACAACACCTCTCGATTTCGTCTTGCTGTTGTGCCAACGTCTTGATTGCTTGGGCGTGCCTTGTGATTTCGTCAGCATCATCATCTTCTTCGCCGAATTCGTCCTCGACAAGTCCTTCCAGTGTTCCGTCTCTGCCGAAAGTACGCTGATCCTGGGGTTGTACATTCTGGCTCGTCGATGCTTCCGGTCCCTGCTGTGGCTGGGTCTCTATCGCTAGAGCGCCGCCGAAAGCTGGTGGCTCGGTGGCTGTGCTTGGTGGGACTTGGCTGATTGGAACTGAAGCCGCGATGGTGCCGAAGGCATCCTTCTCGCGGCAATAGTCTCCAGATTGTCGACCGCTTTTGGCGCTTTCCTTGGTGGCATGGTAAGCTCGGCGACAACCACGGTGGGCGCCAATGTTGTTTCAGGACCGCGGTCCTTGAAACAGCGGGTTGTCGCACGAACGAAAGCACGAAGCGGAAGCGGAAAACGAACGGTAAAATGGAAATATTTGAAGTGAATAGTGTTCTCCCTCCCCCCGGGGAGGTCGAGGGCTTTTTATATTAGACCGATCAACGTTAATGTACAAGATTGCCCTTCTAACCGCTTCGCCAAAATTACAATGATGCCCTGCACAACTACCCTGTAGCTGTACACCGCCTTCTCCGGCACGAGGGGCACCACCGTAACTTTGTCCACTGACGGCCCAGCGTCTCCCGGACCCTTTTCCTGACAGGTGGGCCCGCTCTCCTTGACCAGGCTTTCGGTGACCTGCGAAACCTTACGAAAAACAAAAGCCATGAAGACGAAATCCAGCGCCGTGGACGTCGGGTTCCCTTCCGCGGAAGTTCCCTTCCGCATGAAGTCTCCGTCTTCCCCATTTTTCGGGCCGAAAGCCGCGCTTCTGCACGAATGCCAGCATTCGCGCGAGACCACCACCCTCCCTCTGACTCGCGGGCCGAAAGCACGCTTCCGCGCGAATGCTTCCTTTCGCGCGAACGCACCGCTTCTCCCGGTCCGCGAGCCGAAAGCCTAGCTACCGCGCGAAAGTTGCTTTTGCATGAAGACCGTCGTTGTTCGGTAAAGCGGTCAACAGCATTTGCTTCTGCGCGAATGATTTGTTTCGCGCGAAAGCTCCATCATCTTTCGGCGTTGTGGGTCGGAGGCGCCTGCGGTCTGGGTGCCGCCCCAACAGAGGTTATATTTCTAAGAGTCCGTGCCTACGAAAAGGCCATAGTTATCAAAAAAATACAATCACAATAGATCATTTCTTGATGAATGGTTTCAATAATCATTGCATGGTTGAAGTACAGTATTGCCAAAGATGCGATATATAATTAGTTAGGTATTTTTTATCCATTTTCATGTTCCATCAATTATACTATGGATAGATGGATATAGATATGAAATCATGATATTATCCAAACTTATGCATTTATGAGATAGTTTTGTTATTTATCAGTATTAGTCCCGGCGTAGAACGGTATATATATATGCTTTGGTAGTGGCCCTAGGCGTTAAATTGACGAGCTCCGCCACTGGCCGGAGAAGGCCGTCTCTGGAAAGCACGAGTGTAAACGTGACTACTCGGGAAAACACATATGTCATCCTCAGAATGGTATATATGGTGAAAATAACAAAGAGCCCTTGTAAAGAATAATGTTACCGCGAAGGTACATAATTAGTGTGACCACGGAGGCACACGACGATATCTAGAGATATATGATGATCGAAGGAATATTTGATTGATGTGAAAGATAATACTTAGCTGATTGTCGTCCGAACGGAGTAGTCGACGAGAGGCGTCGAGGACAGCGATGAGTCGACAACGAGTGGTCGGTGAGGATGGCGGTGAGACGATGGCGATGACGTGACGGCTCACTTGTGGCTCGTCGTGGCTCGACGGCTCGTCGGTGGCTCGTTGGTGGCTCGTCGGTGGCTCGTCGCTCGTGGGCGGCTCGTCGATGGCACATTGGTTCGTCGATGACTTGATGGCTTGTTTTTGGCTTCGACAACGATGTGATGGCCCTCTTCTGGCTCGTAGATGATCAGAGCGAGCGTAGGGCACGGGTCGTCGATGTCGTGCTTAGGAGGTCGATCTCTGATCGGATCTACCAGAGGGAGAGTGTATGTGATGCCTGTCATGACCTGATCGATGGATTTGATCAGATCAGTGTTGTCGGTGCGCCTCCCTTGGTAGCGGGGAAGCGTGGTCGGAGCACCTGGGAAGATGACCTCGAAGAGATGTCGAGGCTAGTCCCACTGATGCTGAAGTGGTGGAAGCAGATCCGTTCAACTCAGGGGAAACCTGCACCGCCTCAACGCCGTTGGCGGCGTCATCGGCGCTGGTGGTCCAGGAGAACGACCCGACGGTGAACGTGAGGCCCACCGGAGGACCCGTGGAAGCGGGGAAGATGACCATCTGGCTCCATAGAGTCTGTACGCACACCCCCTACCTGGCGTGCGCCACTGTCGACGAAATATCGTCGATAGTCCTACGAGGGTAGATTATGCGGTGGAGGTGAGCAGACGATGATCTAGACTTTGACGCAGGCGACACAGAGCAAACACGGGGGTTTATCCAGGTTAAGGCCGCTAGGTTAACGTAATACCCTACGTCCTGCGTCGACTAGTATTGATTGGATCTGACTTGTCCTCTCAGAGGACCCTGCCCTCCTTATATATTCCGAAAGGACAGAGTTACATGATAAGTATTTGAGTGGTACTGTATCTAGATTACAACTGTTGTGTGGTGCATGTCATGCGTCGCACGCCTTCATCCTGCGGGCCGAACGACCCCAATGGTATGGCCCATGTACCATCATGTGGTACTCTGAGGTCTATATCCCCACACCATGTGGTCCATCATTATCTCATTCTCTATGGTTTTGTTTGGTTTATGTAATAGAATAAGTTGATCTTTTTTTAGACTAGAATAAGTTGATCTATGACCACCCAATTGCACACAAGCTAATAATTAGTACTATTATGAGGAATGAGATCATTCACAAAATTTGAGAAATGAACTCATGATAAATCACTCCATCTCCTCAAACTAAATACACCCTAAACAACAACATGGTCTTAAGATACTTAACCATCAAATGTTAACCGACCGATTACATTACATGCGCCACAGGCAGAGACCACGTACAGGTTCGCAGCGCACACGTGCTATCTGAGCAGTAAAGGCTAGGACAAATAACCCTCAGGGTCTTCATTCACTACTAGAATCTACGAGTTTCCCTAGAGTTTATATTCCTAGGGAAAGACTAGAAAACAGTAGGGAAACTGTTTCCCTAGGGTATTTGGTAGGGAAAGGCCCCTAGGGAGGAGTATTGACAGGAAAGACCATAGTGCCCTACAGTTTCAGGCAAAACGGTAGGGAAAGATTATTTCCCTAGGGCGTTGCATCCTAGGGAAACTTGCTGAGAAGGTCTGTTGCATCCTAGGTGGAAAGGTGATTTCCCTACCAATTATATTCCTAGGGAATAAATGTGACATGGCAAACAAACTTTCCTAGGAATTTAAACTGTAGGGAAATAATATATCATGAAGCATACCATTACAATTCAAATCTTTTGCACAGGATTATATTATTTAAATTTAGTTACCAAAAATAATTCAAATTCACACACATGAACATAGTACTTAAACACTCATTTCATTCAATACATAACCATTACCAAGAACATTACCAAGACCAATTTAGAGTTAATTATCATAATACAACGACTGGTTGTAATACCCTACGTCTTGTGTTTTGGTGGCTGGATTATCTGTTGAGATTGGAATATGAGATGAGATCCCGTGATCTTGGATGAGATTAGAGGGGGTCCCTGCTCGCCTTATATAGTCGGTTCCTTAGAAAGATTACAAACGGTTCCTTAAGGCAAGAATCCGGATCTAACTATAGGATCTTTTTGGCATGCAAGGCTTTATGAGAGTCTCTGACGAGCACAACAGACTGGTCGCGTGCTGCAAGGCTCGCGAGCTAGGTTGTCCTTGACGAAGGGCCCAAATTAGTCCATGGGTGTATACGGAGGTAATATCCCACAGCCACCATCTGGGACGAGGTAGGGAGGTGGAGTGCTATGCACTTGGGTAGTGCAGACCAGTTTACATGTGGAGGATCTGAGAGAAGGGTTGATATATGTAGGTCTAGGATCTGTATATATCATGTGGTAAGGAATTCTCAGTTGGCCATTAATCGGTTTGAATCGTCGTTGCTCCTTGGTTATGGAGACTTGATCCTCCGATCACTCATCGTAGAGATAAATAATGGTACATAATACTTATGATCATGAATTGTGATGGTAAAGCAAGTGATTGATTTAGATCCGGTGCAAGCACTAAACATGAGCTAAAATGTTAAAAGTAAGGGTTCACTATAGTAAACTTTTCCACAAAATATGCTTGAATCTCTTTAACCTACCTTGAGTCTCTCAAGCCAGCATGCCTTGGAATCTTTTCTTTAGCGAGTTAAGTCTTGTTGAGTATCTCTCAGTACTCAGGGTTTCTTAACCCCTGTTGCAGGTGAACCTTGACAACAGGCAATGTTTCTTCCTATTGCACAAGCGTTCTGGTGACCGCTAGTCATCAGCAGTTTTGTGCACCCC
Organism: Coix lacryma-jobi var. lacryma-jobi; assembly: GCA_009763385.1. Taxonomy (NCBI): domain Eukaryota; kingdom Viridiplantae; phylum Streptophyta; class Magnoliopsida; order Poales; family Poaceae; genus Coix; species Coix lacryma-jobi. Next base: position 59,896 of record VDCT01000469.1, on the reverse strand, counting down.
TGGGCAAGTTGATCCTGTTTGAGTGCCTTGTACTACCGTTAGTAATGTTACCTGAGTTGATGAAAATAGAATTCTGACTTGTAAACAGATTATAAACATATAGTTATAATGCTTCTGCTATTTACTCTGATGTATTTTTGTATCGACTGTTGTAACACTGCTATACCACCTGTACCTGATCCGGCTCGGTGTTAAATGTGGATGATTCAGGGTTCTACGGGGACACCCGACAGACTACCAGAGTTATCTAGTTCCGTGCGCAGCAATCGAAGGTCCTTTGAACAATGACAGGCATGCGTGGGTCAGCATAATTCAGACAGTTCTGCCACATAGTCCTGTTAGGATTACATATGGGAATTCTAGTCGGAGTAAGTCTTCATCCTTCGAGGTATCCGGACTATGTTCGTCAATTGGTTTGGGTGTGCTAGCAAAATCTTTTGCCAACAAATTGGCGTGGTTTTAACATACTGGAACACGGTAAGGAAAAGAACAATGATAGATCTAATACCCATTAACCTTTCTTGTTAAATGCAGTCATTGACAACTCTGATATTAAAGAGCTACTGTAGATTTAAAGGGTCATCAATTCACTTGGATAAATTCTCCTTCTGACCCAACACATGAGAAATTGGATATAGTGCTCTAATTGAACAGAACGGGAATTTAAATTTTTGTTGGTATCTATACGAGAACTGAGTTGGTTCACTCGACTTTTGTGACTATGTCATTGAAGTCTAGAACAAATCAATTAGGCCTTGTTCGGTTACTCCAGAACGAGCCGTTCTGGGCGGATTCATCTCACTCGGTTTCGAATTCAGTCCATAGCAAATAGTCATTCGGTTTAGGCTTGATTTCGGACAGATTGATCTGACCTGGTTTGAATCCAACTCATTTTATGCTCCGAGGCCCGAATTTATTCCACACAATTATAATGATTATGAGTACATTCAGAAAGCTATTATCCTTAAAAGGCATAAATAAAGAGTTGTTTGTTTCATTAACCATCTAAATTACATCATGCCTAAGGTCGGGCTTAAGCATGTCTTGTAGATTTATGACATGCTTGTATCATGACCCTTGAACATGGATCTGGAGAAAGGGGATCCATAATGTGCATAATTTGATTTGGTCTATCTATTATGAATAAAATATACAACCTATCTTAAAATATGACAGCAGAACCTAAAAAAACAAATACACGGAATATATATATATGATTTGTTAAATTGTATTTTACTTTAGTTCAAAACATAATTCAATATGGCACCGAGAACCTAAAAAAAACCATATCTAATTTCGTGCTTTAGACCCATTATTCGCTAAAAAGGGCAAGAATACAGTTAATTATTGTAGCATTATTGTAATAGCGTTAATAATTGTTTATTTAGAACTAAACAATCTATTTCACAAAATGACTTGCTTTAAAGATTCAGCACCGGTGATCATCAGGATGTGTATGCGAATTGCATCCAATGGGTCTTGCCTGTTTGTCCATGTTATTATACCTGATAGTAAATAGATATATCGTCCATGTCATCTATCATTATGATATCGTCATCCAAATTATCGTTCGCATCATTATCTTCCTCATGATCTTGGTCTTCTCTCATTACGTTTAAACTTGAGTTCCACATATTGCAGGGAGTTTGAATCGAATGTTGCTTATATCATCCTGTTCATATAAACAAGTGTTGTTATATTTAGTAAGACTGAAAAATTGTTGAATATTTTCAGTAATATTTGTCATAAATTATCAGGGTCACATGGTCAGATAGAGTGTTCTAGTCCAATCCTCCATGTTATTAATCATCTATAGACCACAACTTACACTGTGTAAAAATTTATTAAACCAAAAATATAAGTCATACAGAGGTTGTTGCAATGGTTTAAACTAATAATCATATCGATAACGTTGTTTTTTGAAAAAACTATGCTACGATGTCGTTGCACGGACGGTGGTCGCGTTGCTACAGCGGCGTGCAGGTGGGGCGCTTGCGTGGAGGCGCGATCGACGACGTGCGACAGCGGTCTCGCCGCACGGACGATGGGCTCGCGTGTGTGGCGGTAGATTTCTTTTCGCTCTTCGTGTATTTACGCGGACGGTGGTCAATATGCGTTTAGACGAACGGCAAAATGACGTATATGAGTCTCACCTGCGTTCGTGGAGTCGGACGACGGCCTCAGATCGTGAATGGCGATTGGCCGGCGTCACCCTTGTCCGTGGAGTCGGACGGCAGCCTCGGATCGCTGACGGCGGCCTCCCAGCTGGGATCGTGGATGATGTCCTCGTGAGCGCGGCCTGCGATTGCACACGAAAGGAGAACCAGATTATAATAATAGATGACCTGGACGTACGATAATCTACAAATCAAAATTCGAGAGTGAAAGGCCTAGATAATACCATCCATGGGAGCCAGCTCGAAAGGGCGAGGGGCAGCCGGGCAGGGCAGGGCAGTCGAGCAGCGCCGAACCAAGACAAGAAATAGCAGTGCAGTGCGCAGCCTATCATTTCTTCTTCCGTTCCGTGTCACAGAGAAAAAAACAGGCAAGAATCCAAAGCACACATTCCCATCACACCACACCACTCCTTGGCAGGCATGCACCGCTTCCCATGCCCGGCCCCTCTCCTCCTTTCCCTGCAGTCGCAGCAGTCACCGCTGTGACCTGTCCAGTTCACTATGCCAACAGGGCACTGTAGGGCCGACTCTAGGGCCTCCTTTGGAACATAGGGTAGGAAAATTATAGGAATAGGAAAATCATAGGATTTGATATGGCATACATGTGCAATCCTATAGGAATTGAAACCGTAGGAAAGAAAAAGAGATGTCCTTTGGCAAGCTATAGGAAAAGTATAGGGAAATGTGAGTTGAACACACAAGGTGCATGTTGTCAGGATAAAAATTTAATGCATCCGTACAACATAATATTCTAATCTAATTTAATTTATAGCTTTACATGTCACGCTAAAGGCCCAAAAGTAGTTTAAAGAGAAGTCAGCTTGGCTCGTAGGAAATTTTCCATGAGGTCTGACCTCTTGCTAAATTTCCTATGGAATTGAAACATAGGATGACATTCCATAGGATTATTTCCCTTCTATTCCTATGTTCCAAAGGGAGCTCTAGAAAAAATCCTTAGGAATCTCAATCCTATAAAATTCCTTTGTGAATCCTCCATTCCAAAGGAGGCCTAGAAGTACTGTAGGGGAGCTGGCTCAGCCGCTCCTATCAAGGTGTACTTACAGGGCACCCACTGTAAGGGCGGTTGGGGCAGCCGCCCCTACAGTAAGAGCCACTGTAAGGGCGGCTGGTGATTGAACCGCCCCTATAGTGGACCACTGTAGGGGCGGTTCAATCACCAGCTGCCCTTACATCTTGTCCCTCCGGATTTTCTCCTTCTCCTGCACTGTCTTTCCAGCATCTAGCTCTTTGCAATCCAGTTTCCACTTTTTGGGTACTTAAATCTTGTTTATGCTATAGGTTGAGGGTCTACATACCCAGATTTGTAACTTGGAACCTGTTTCACAATGTGCGGCTTCCTTAGGGTTTTGGAACATACGCCTCAAGTGGTCGGTCACTGGCAGGTACCACATTACCAAGGCAAGAATTCTTCTCTGCTTTGCATCAATGCCTAATGGAGTGTCCTCCGGGGACTGAGATTCTTGCATTGGCTTTTTTGAACCATTCTTATTGCTCTTCTTCCCCGTGGATGCTTCGCCCCCGCTGTAAAGGTCATTGTTCTTGTACCGGCTGGCCCCACATCGAGGACACTTTTCTAGATCCTTGAACGTGTCACCACGAAAAGGATACAATGGTTGGGGCATGCATGGATTTTTTCAACACGCATTGTTAGTGGACTTACAACCTTCTTCGCGTGGTATGTGTTGGCGGGAACTGAGTTTGGCTGTGGCAGCAACCATGATAGAAGACGCAACAGATCATCAAAACTACAGTCTGACCAGCCGTACTTAGCCTTCAGGATGAGAAGCTCAAGCACAAAACGTAGCAGCGTCCAGTGCATTGGACAACCCTTTTCAACACTATACACAGTCTCCTTCGATGCCGTTTTCACCCTCTCCAAATTTTCGAGACCTTTTTTTGCGGTTTTGGATTATTTCTGGTCCAATGGCCTCAAGCATTTCCTCCAAATTGTCAAAGTCAGCTTCATCCCCATCACGTGCTCCACCGCCATTAGCGCCACCACCTTGTTCACTGCCACAGTCCCGATCCATTTTATCACAAATCTCGTCCGAGAATTGGAACATGAATTGCAAGGCTTCATCCTCATATTCTTCATCACCGATGTCTAGTCCATCACCGTTGTCATTGACAAGCACTTTTTCACCATGATGAACCCACACTGCGTAGTCTGCAACAATCCTCGCACAATCAAATGTTCTCTGATGGTAGTGGCATCTCAAATGTCATCTGGTTCTTGCAATCCTTGCATGGACAAACAATTGAATCCTTATTCTCTATCAACATCGCTGCATGCTTCTTTGCGGCTTCAATAAACCTGTCCACCTCTTCACGGAAACCTGCCTTGAACGTTAACAAACCATACATCCAAGATTTCATGTACTCCATCTTGTAAAACAAAACAAACCAAAGAAAATAAAGTAAATGAATCAAATTGTATTCCAATTTCGAGAAACATAAATTGCAAAAAAAACAAAAACCATTCACGAAAAATACATGAAAGTAGGATGTAAATCTCCACTAAAATCAAGTAAGATCGAATAAAAAAGGGTGCAACCTCATTTATCTAACTTATTTACACTAATAGCTTCAAAACTAGGGTATAATTGCTTCATACATAGCTCAAGCACCTTTCTTTATTATAATTAATGCATAAATATTTTAAATTTTATTAATTAGTTAGAATATCATCATCATCATGCGATAGATAGATAGATAGATAGATTTACTCGACGACGACGACGACGACGACGACGACGACGACGACGACGACGACTAGCTGTATCAGTACAGTGATGCTTGGAAAATCTGTTTGTAATGTAGGCCACCAGGCACCGGCAGTCCGTCACTGATTGCTGATGAGTGATGGGCTATTTGGCATCAAATGACAAACACTGTACAGAAACTGATTCACGAAGCAACTTGACGTCGGAAGTGATCTGAATCACACAACAGCAGGGCTAGACGCGCCTGGAGAGGTTGCAGATCAACCTGAGACAGCAGGGAACCTGGCTAAACCGATGAAAACCGATCTAAAGACCGATTTAGGCCGATTTGGGGTTTTAGATCCTTGTGTTGGTAACTCTACAACTCCTCCCGGGAAGACACGTCGGGGAAAGCACGTAGAGGTTGCCCTAGGACCAGCAAGGCCGCCTAGGACGCCGTCGAGTCTCGTCGGGAGACACGCCGAACAACAAGGTAGAGGGAAAAAAGGTACAAGGGATAGTAGATTGATTTTGATCGATTAGGGTTGGATCCTCAATCGGTCATGATCCTCTTATATATACAGAGGAGGTTGGTCTTATCCCAATAGAAAACATCTCCAGATACGATCTTCAAGTTTTCTATCCGGACTCTATCAAAATATAGAATCCAAGAGTTCAATCCGCCGCACTCAACAAAGTAAACTTGATCTTACCGATTACACAAATCAATTAAACCGTCCAATGAGCTTTGTAGACAATAGCCCAAATTGCATACACCGATTAACAGATCATCTTTTACAAAAGAAGGATCTTTGAATCGCACTTGAATCAGCATTCATCACCATTGTAAGGCCTCCGACCAGCGTCCACCTGTCGGAAATAGCACAACTGGTCGGAAGACCTCAAATGATCAGGTCCATCTTACTTAGAACATCCGACCTTTCAACTATGAAATATTAAAAAGATAAATTCAACTTCAAAATATTATGAGTCGAATACCTCTTCTAATTCTTATTATTTATCTGACACTTTTAAGTGTCAACATTCTCCAATAAGAAAATTGCCCATCTATTCTTTCTCCCCAAAAAAGGCCGCCACACGCTAACAAAAAAAAGTAAAGGATGGAAAAGGCATTGTCGCTAGCGAAGAAAGAGGCTAAATCTCTTAAAATCCAGGCTCGTTAAATAGAACAGAGGCACTAGTAGCAATGAGAAATCCGTAGGTACTAGAAATGTTCGCGGCGTTGCCGCTTATGGCTAGTGCAAGCTATTGAGAGCGCCGGTAAAGAGTAAAGTAGGAAATAAAGCCTTTGTTGTCTTATTGATTGCCAAGGAGCGAGTACTAAGATACACAAACAAGTATCATGAAAGATATAACCATAATTCTTTAACCGAAAACTATTAGCAACATTGTGAGCGGTGATAATTTTTTAATAGAACATAGTGCTTACAACTTAGGCATTGCAGAAACTAATATAGCTCGTCTTAGTAGAGGCAGTGAACATAATCCTTCTTCTGAAAAGGTAGCTCTCTTGCAACCTATCGTGGCATCATCTATGATGTTCCACGATGCCCAACATTTTTTTGGTTGTCGAAAGCGTGTTTCGACCAAAAGTTAAATAATAAGAGTTATGTAACAATGTTGTGGCCGCAACTGTAAGGAAAAGTACTAGTCCACACATTGTTGTACACCAAAATATTCTTCCTTTGCTTTTTGTACTCTTTGCTTTCCTTAATGTTAGCTGTCTGTTGCTGCCATAGAGAATAAAAATAAGAAAGTAAATTTGACGATGGGATGGCATATTATAGTTCATAAATATTACACACATAAAAATATGCAAACAGAGCATAATGATGCATGGAGCAATTTTTGACAAAGGAAATTGTACATGCATTGAAGCAATTTAGGATGGAGACACACCAATAAAGTCAATAGAATAAGTTTTGGAAAAAGTTACTTACCCCCTTGAACTATGAGTATGCGTCTAACATAGGCTCTGAACTACAAAACCAGGTATTTTACACATTAAACTATGGAAAACCGGCCAACCAACCCCTAGGGCGGTTTTTGGGGGCCGGATTCGGTGACGTGGACGCCAGCGTGTGAGCGGTTTGGCCACGCTGGCGAGAGACGACGGCTGACATGTGGGCCCCACTTGAATGTGTGTCTTCACTGCTTACTCTCCTCACCGTCGGCTCCGAGTACGTGCAGTTCCGCAGATGGTGCCTCCGAGCTCGCCCTCCTCTCCTCTCTCCTCTCTCCTGCACCTGCGCAAGGACGGCGGCGGCGGAGAAGGAGGACGACGGCGGCGGCGATGGTGGACGACGGCGGGGGGAGAGATGGACTCGCCGCGGTTCCGCGCGATCCTGCACGCCACCAGCGGGCGCCGGAAGCGTGCGCCCAAAGTGAAGAGCTTCTCGCACGAGCTAAACGCGCGGGGCAGCGGCTGCGGTGGCGTGCCGACGATGCGCAAGATGGTGCGCGGCGCGCGTGGCGGGCTCATCAGCACCACCCCGGAGGAGTTCATCAGCGCCATCCGGACCAAGTTCATCCGCCTCAAGGAGGAGGTGGACAACGAGCTGGGCGTCTTCGCGGGGGACCTCGTCGAGGTGCTGGCGCGGGCGGGCGAGGGCGACGGCGACGACTGGCGCGTGGCGCTGGAGGACCTGCTGGTGGTGGTGCACACCGCTGCGGACATGAGCCCTGAGGAGCTATGGACCGCTACGAGGGCGTGATGCAGGGCCTGAACGACCGCCGGCAGGAGCTCCCCGCGGGCCTCCCGAAGCAGGCGCACACGCGCATCCTCTTCATCCTCACGCGCTGCACGCGCCTGCTGCAGTTCCGCAAGGGCGCCGGCGGCACGGGGTGCTGCCGCTACGCCGACGTCGACGACGACCACGGCAGGCACAACGTGCTCGGCCTGCACCAGCTCAGCGACCACGGGTTCTACCCGATCCACGTCGTCAACAGCGGGGACCTCGGCCGCAAAAGCACCTCGAGCCTCACCGAGCTCAAGGAGCGGCTCATCAGGCACCGGATGTTGGTGCACAAGCAGCTCACCATCGACTTCTCCCCGACGAGGATCTTCTCGCCGTCCTCCGCCGGGGACGGATCGGCCGCGGCTGACGGCCACTCCCCAGCAGCAGGATGGTGTCCTGGAAGAAGCTCCCTTCCCCCGCTGAGAAGAACAAGATCAGCAAGAACGTCGGAGCCGGAGCGGGTGACGCCTCCGCCGGGGATGTCGCCACCAAGGAGAAGCCCGTCACCCGGCACGACAAGACAACGGTGGACGAGATCGTCAGCGTGTGGACGCGGCGAGCATCCACATCCACCCGGACAGGCACGGGCTGGCGTGCCTGGGCGGCGACGCGGCGGCCATGAGCCTGGCAGAGATCCCGTCCCGGTACCCGGAGGCGCAGTAGATCATTGTGGACGGGAAGCCCCGGATGATCTGCACATCTGCGACTTCGAGATCCCCATGGCGTGCGCCGAGGGCCACTTCGTGGTGTGCACGCTCACCGACCGCTGCGATGCCAAGGGCCACAACGCAGACCAGCGGCTGCTGCGCGTGGCCGAGGTGCTCGACCGCGTGCTTCGACACCCGCGGCGGCAGGGCAAGCACGTCGTACGAGTCGGACTCCAACGCCGCCGTCGACCACGACGCACTGTCCCACCTGCTGACCGTGCCGTCCACGGAGCTCTTCTCGGAGGGCGCCGGGAGGGCGAGAGGGGTGCATGAGAGAGGAGAGAGGAGAGGAGGGTGAGCTCGGAGGCACCATCTGCGGAACTGCACGTACACGGAGAGATGGTGGCCGCCCAGGACCCGACGGTGGGGAGAGTAAGCAGTGAAGACACACATGTCAGCCGCCGTCTCTCGCCAGCGTGGCCAAACCGCTCACACGCTGGCGTCCACGTCACCAAATCCGGCCCCCAAAACCGCCCCAGGGGGTTGTTTGGCCGGTTTTCCATAGTTTAATGTGTAGAATACCTGGTTTTGTAGTTCAGAGCCTAAGTTAGACGCACACTCATAGTTCAGGGGGGTAAGTAGACTCTAACTTTTTCCAATAAGTTTTAGATTGACCTGATTTGACAGAAGTGTAGGATGCTATATCAGTAAAACAATATGGCCTCCTTATTTAAATTTATGTAAGCATCAGTTAGCCGAGTTTGTAACATTCTCTTATCACTATCCACATGCACAACAAAACACAAAATTAGGATATTTAATTTTAAAAACACCCAAATTGGGATAACCAGAATACTACATCATTCACATCGATGATGGTGACCAAAACCGACACTATGTTGCAGGCTTGCAGCCTAATACCTGTCTATGAGGTTATATCGCAATCCCTAATTGTGGCACAAAGAATGAGATACTAACCCTGCACTCAGGCTCTAGAAAAATGGTAATGCGAAATCGCTCAGCCACCTACTCTGGAGTTCTACAATTGATCGTTAGTGGTTGCTGAAGCGTACATGTAAAAATTGTAGAGGTAACTTACCTCTGATCATTCGTTAATTTTTAGTTTCTTCCTTGTATGCACAATTATTCAAATATGTATATATATATAGATAGATATATGTATACAGAAAATATATACACAAAAAAAATATTTTTTTATATTTTATATTTACAACTGAAGAAAAAAATAAGTAGAATAAGTTAGTAACTCATGATAAAATAGGATGAAAAGACACATTTGGCTGCAGGGGAAAAGTGATTAGGTAATAACATAAAAAATGAATACAGGGTTTTAGCCAGCTTGAATAATTAGACAATTTATATATGAACTTCTGTTATTGTACGTAGGAACCATTTCAAGTATGAGGCAGTAGATGATGCTATATTTTAATGTTAATATAACTTATGCTAATATGAGTTTGTAAACAATATTGGTTAGTTGGTATACATACCTTTTTTTTCTCCTTAGTCTTCGCCTTTTTTATCAGTTCTGGTGATGGTTCCTGAAAATACATGGTCAATTTCTGTTAGAATAAGTAGTATTGAGATTGAAGGAGCGCACATGTTTGTTATAATCCATTTGATCAGCCCACGTAGCTAATTGGAGCCTTTAAAATTAGCTACAAAGATAGAGTACTGCTTAGAATGGTAAGATATCAACAACAACCAAAGTTGTCTATGCCCAACGAAAGAATCAATTGGGCTGAAAAATTGGCTTCCTACGAGCAAGGCACAGAAGAAGTCGATGGTTCCGGTAGTAATAGTTGAGTTGACATTATATATTTTTAACTCAAAGCCAAACAAAAAAGTAGATGCCATGACATGCCATGCTATTGCTGGCCACAATACATATTTATTTAGAGTAAAGTAATACTTATTAGCTTGTTATTCTCATCATCGATACACATTCAGCTAGCGGATAGCCTAGATCGATAATCTACATTGGACGGAGGTGATGTGGATTAAGCCAGCAAATGAGCGCGGTGCTCACATGTTGCTGTTGTTGACTTGCGGGCTAATCGGTCTGTGGGCATGGCATGGCCTGATGGCCGCAACGGCGACGGCATGCTAGGCGTGGCTTTTGGCTGCCCCATGCTGGAGCGCTGGTCCTGCAGCAAGCGAGACACATGGAGGAGGTACTTCTCGTTCCTTTCAGCCAGCACTTGCAGCAGGCGAGACACGGGGAGGAGGATGCAGATGGAACTTGCGTTGGCGCTTACGGAGGAGGCGCCAACAAATCGCACAGCTCGCGCGCTAGGGTTTCTTGGGTCTACTGACCGGGCAAGGTTTTTGAAGTAGAAAGGGGAACCAGTCATAGGCACTGCAGGATTCCGATTCTCATAGAGAAGGATAGCATGGAGGATGGCGTACCTTTTTTTGACGGGAGAGATTCTTCGGCGCTCGGTGATGGAGACGAGAGGAAGGTGGGGGGAAGGGAAGGGGAGCCCGGAAGGGGAGGGGACGGAGGAAGAAACGATGAGGACGGGACGCCTGATGGGACGGGCAGGGTTTTTTTACCGACCGGATTAAACAAACCGCCGGCCTCCGGTAGCGGCTTACCGGTCCGGTTTGACCGGTAACCGCCAGGTACCGGCCGGTTTGAAGTTTGAATTCAAACGCCTCAGTTGTTCGTTTTGCAGCTGTAAACCGATCGGTTTGGGTCGGTTACCGACCGGTTAGCTCGGTAACCGGACCAAACGGTGGGTTGTGTCTTTTTTTGTCGGATAAAAATGATTTTTTGGTACTTCCTTTGGACATATAGATATAAAAAAAGACCGCACAATGCGGCAATAAATTCATTGTCTCAAAAACATGAACAAATAGTCGCATACAAAATATATATCACTGGTCACTACACATAGACATAGTCGCATACAAATATATATAGTCATACATATAGTCGCATACAAATAAATATTGTCTCGAAAGCATCAACAACTTATTGTTGCATAAAATATTGTCACAGGCTCACATCCTCACAGTCACAGGAATGCATGGTCATCTACGCAAGATGTATGGAAAGGCCCCATGTTGGCACGACATTTCATACTCGGCGATGGACATAAGAGCGATACCTTTGGTTCGAAGCAGGGTTGCCTTGTAATTGCCACGTGTGGCCCGTCCAAGCTGCGGTTGTCTCCCATTCTTGAACCAACATACTGTAAAAGCTGGGGTCTTCCCATTCGTACACCCACCTAGTCTGAGGCTGCGTGCTCACGTCAGGAATGGGATAGCTATAAGAAGGTTGTGAGGCATCGCTGTAGGATGAAGTAGAGTAGTCTGGAGTGTCGTAGTACGTGGGTGCAAAAGAAATTGATCTCCCCTGCGAGTCCTCTGGATTGTCGTCGTGCGTGGGTGGAAATGAAATTGATTTCCTCTGGGACTGTGGTTGTCCATGGTCACGATCTTGCGTAGCATGTGTGTATTGGGTCTCGCCTGCAATGAACCATAATTAGTAATCATAGACAGAAATAAGTGTGTGTATGTACATGCAAGTGCAATGGATACCTGTGAAACGAATTCCATAACTATTCCCACCACCCACCGCCACCGTCGCTCCCATCTGCACCACCATCGCCACTGTCATCATCGTCGCCACCATCGCCACCATCACCACCATCGCTGCTGTCGTCATCATCGTCATCGTCAGAATGGTAAGATCCCTCCTCCTCAGTCTCCGCATCGCTGCTGACTTGTTTCCTTTTCCTCGTTTGGTCTGCCCCTTCCTAGGCGGCGCTTGCGTCTTCCTCTTCCCGGGTGAGTTTGACCCACATGTCTACGAGCCCAATCATTGAGGCAATCAGACCCCGTAGCCTGACGTAGATCATCGGGGTCTATATGGTCACTGCCAACAGAAACAAACAAATCACATAAATAAAATCAATCTCACCGTACATTATTAGACACGCACTCACATTTATAAATATACATATAATGTACCTGACAAGACGTGATGGCAAAGGGACGTCGTCTTCGTCTGAATCCTCATCAAGAAGTGGAGGCTGGTTTGATCTTCCGTACTCCATCCACTCCCTAACCGGATTGGTCCGATCATAGAATGAGACTTCGGCGAACCGGTCAATAAAATCGTCGTCATCAAGCCTTGGTGGGTTGACATCCGCAAGTCGCAGCCGAAGGTTGTAATTGACATAAACAAGCTTGTTCAGTTTCTTGTGCGATAGCCGATTGCGGACCTTCGTATGCAGCAAGGCAAAAGTACTCCAGTTCCGCTCGCATCCACTGGAGGACACACATTGTGAAACAAGCCGCAAAGCGAGGCGCTGCAAATTTGGAGTGTCTTTACCAAAGATCAGCCACCAGGCCGCTGCAAGTAGAACACATTATGTTAGCTACATGTTCCAATATGCATAACTAAATGGAATGACAAAGTACTCTTACATGGGGATGTTCTTGAATCCAGGGCCATTTTCTGAGCTAGCTCTGAGCCAAACTCACCAAGCTTCTGGCGAAAAACCTCAGCCTCCTGCAATGCCTGCACGGCGCTCTGCACATCTGTCATCTCCTGAAATGCGTCCTTCAGGCCAGCGAACATTGTTGCAGTTGGCTCCAGTGAGTATGAGAGCTTAGGATTCAGGACGGCAGCTGCAACATGGAATTCAATTGAGCATACAGAAAATGTTGAATATGGTAAATATGGAATTCAATTGAACATGGAGTAACTCATACCTGGCCCGACGTACGTCCCTATGTACACGTCAGATATCCTTTTATCCATTATCTCTTTGTACTCATTCCATGTGTGCGTATTTCTTCCAAAAAATGACTCATCTCCGACTTGCAATTCTGGAACTGATACACAACTTCACAAATGTTGGGGTGCTTGTCTTGATCAGCGAACCGAAGGAACTTGTAAATCGGTTGTACAGTGTTGATGATATACTCCAATCCCTCCCACCACTGTAGACTCGACAACCTGACATGAGCAAATCTACCTTCTTCGGTTTTTGCCCACTTGCTCTCCAAAAAATCTGTAGATGCCATCCACTGCATGAACTTCTCACGTCTTCGGTTAAATGACTCCATGAACATGTAGTTGGTCCCAAATCTAGTGGCATTCCATTTGACCAACTCACCACCAATTGCTCTCTTCATCATATAATGCAACTGAGTATGGTTGTACAACCAATTAGATATGCGCTTGCATACGGATATCATACCTGAATGATCATTTCCTTTCACCGATATCCTTTAGCATTAAATTAATGGTGTGTGCCAGACAAGGCATCCAACAAATATGCGAGTACTCAAGCTTCAACAAGCTGCACGCTTTCTTATAGTTCGCGCCATCGTCAGTGATCACATGGACAACATTCTCTGCGCCAATGTCCAGCACCACCTTCCGAATCTCCTGAAAACAGTCATAACGTATATTATATATATGCAAGAATGTAAGTAAAAATACTAACATGACAACTATAATGACTTACCCTCAACAAATAGTTCGCATCTTGACTTTTCCCAGTTGCATCAACAGAGCTGTGAAACCATGTGCCCCGTTGCAATAAATAAGAAAGTTCACAACATTCATTTTTATGGGGCCAGTCCAAGAATCACACATCAGCGAGACGCCAAAAGCCACTCTTTCTGAAACTTTGCGTACCTCTCCTTCAAGTCTTTTACATTTAGATCTAGGTACTTCCCATCAATTTCCCTTCCAGTGGGGGACAAGATGCCTTCACCTGCAACCATAAGCAATTAATAAGAACATGGAACGATACATAAGTTCAATTGTTTTTATTATAGGTACTTACCCCACTTCTGTGTCTCTCGGACGGCAACAACATACGGGTTGTCCGCATTCCGTCCCGGTATTCCTGCATGATGGTAAAATTTTGCCCAAGCTTTACCGATGGCTTCCTTTGCATTTTTTCCCTTCTGGGTCCAGCGCCCTGTATCAATCCTTGGTTGCACCAATCCTCTCCTGCCACCGGATGCCACATTGTAGTCTTCCACGACCACAGGTGTCTCCCTCTGTGATCCTGATCTTCTGAATATCCTCGAAATAGGATTCCCACCACGGGAACCTCCACTGCCACCCCATCTCCACCACCACTACCACCTACACGAGAACTACCCTCCACGCTCGTAATGACCGCCTCTATCCTGCACACTCTGTTGATACTCATATTCAGCTCTCGACTGTTGCAGGGCAGCCTCCATCTGAGCCTCATACTCATCATCATTAAGGGGATGGTTCCCCTCCTGTGCAGCTCTTGTTGTGCGAGCCATTGGCGAGCTCGGTCAGCCGTCGCCCTCTTGGCGCGGTCAAGATCTCTCTGGAAATACTCGCGCACCTCTGGTGGCACACGGCTACAATGCACAACCTCCGTCCCGCGCGCTGCCAAATGCTGCTTCAATCTTGTTGCACCACCGCCCCCTTTTGTCAGGTGACAATAATTGCACCGCCACCGGGAGCGAGATTTTCACCATGCTCCCAGACAATGTCTTGTGCCTGCCCGACATTGTCTACCTGCATAAACAGACAACACAAAATCACACCCACGTAAATTTTATCTATACAATATATACAAAAAAATATACATCCTAACACAAATCATACCTCAAATCCTAAATCCTAAACAAATTAAATACATCGTAAATTAAATCGTACCCTAAACCTAAACCTAACCCTAACCCTAACCCTAACCTAAATCCATCCATCCTAATTTCTAACACAGATCCTGCCTAAGTACAACAATCCTAACACAAAACTACACCCAAAACATATAGCTACTTAACTAAAATACCAAAACAAAGGGGGGAAACTTACCTGCGGAACCGAGCTAACCGCTCGGTAACCGAACGCAACCGCTCGGTTACCGAGCCGCCGGAGCGGCTAGCCGAGGGCGCGTCGCCGGAGCGGTTACCGCTCGCTCCCGCTCGGTAACCGAGCCTAACCGAGCGGTTAGCCGGCGGCGGCGCGAGCGGACGGCGGCGCTGGGGGCGGAGGGCAGGGGGCGGGGCGCGGATAAGGCTCGGGAAGGCACCGTTCTGCCCCCTCCGCCCGGCCACGAGTCGTTTTGTGCCCGTGAGCGCCTAATGGGCCTCATGGGCCTTAACGGGCCGTCCCTTTTTTTTCAAACTTCCAAACGTCCAAATGAATACTAAACGAACTCCAATTTGAAAAAAATTTATACCATTGGTCTCCATAAATTATAATCTTTTTTAGGAATTTTTTGGGCACTTTTTTTCAAATTTTCAAATTTCAAATTCAAATTTGGTAACCGGCTTACATGGTAACCGGACCGGCCCGGTTGGACCGGTTACCGACCGGTTCGTCGGTTACCGTTCCGGTAAGAAAAACCCTGGGGACGGGACGCTTTATCTTCTGGCCAGGTCTCCCGAGGCTTCGCGATGGCCAAACGATGAGGGCGCCTGATGCCGTGGTTTGAGATCTGATGGTGATACAGAAGCAGGTGACGTGGCCCAATGTAAGGCCTTTTTTGTTGCGTAAATCGTTTTGAGGAGATTTCTCTTCCCAAGTATTTTTTACATAAAAATAAATCCAACAATTTTCAACCCTAAAATAGTTAACATGAACCGAGGCTGTGGGATGATATTCATGGTAGTTTTGAGACTCAAGCAGTACCAGATGCGTGCGAAAGACAATGCTAAAGGGTCCAAAAAAAAAAGAGACATTTTGAAATTGTTATTATAATTTTGCAAAGTTGGAGATATGTCACTGTTATCTCACTGACATGTGAGACAAAATACATACTTGGCTTTAGATCAGAATAAAGAATTACAAATATAGCTTCTTGATAGCATCTTATTTATAAACATGGTGTTAAGCGAAATGGCACTGCCGAAACTGAACATGAACATAAAGTAATTACATCTGTTAGCAGAAACAAAATCAGATTACATCATGCGCTAGACAAAAAGAGAAGCAGATTGCATGAAGTTCTGATGACATCATTCGACTGACACAGAAGAATTTGAAATTAAATTGCAACACATGCAAGATTACTGATAACAATACAACACATGATTCATAATATCTACATGATTGCTTATGGTCAATCTCTAATATCTGAACTAAGTGACCTGTCAAGTTTAGTGCCTTCAGCTCCGGCGATATGAGATTTAATTACAGTCCTAGATACCAGTGTAGCTCGCTCTGAAGAGCACTTCTCCCAAATCTCGTGATTATTCGAAGTTGTTCTGCCACTTCTTTCATTGTTGGTCTCTGATCTATTTCCTCACAAATACATTCCAGCGATAGCCTCCCCATCTCTTCAAGCAGAACAATATCTCCATCATGAGCTGCAATATCATCAAAAAATGCCCTTCCACTGCCATCTGCCTGGCAAGCTGTGTGGAATTGTGAAATGAGGTCATCGTGATCGGCATAAAATACAAAGTTCTTCTTACTAATGAGTGTCAAGAGAAGGACACCAAACTGGTACACATCAGTTTTCACTTTTAGTGACACACAGTGATCGTGAATCGGATCATTGTAGAACCTGCTTGATGGAAGCTGATGATACTAATTACATCGTCGCTTGCAATAATGTTACTCTCCTTGATAAACTTCCTTGCCCATGAAAAGCCGGTCAGCTTTGCATGAAATTATCATCTAGAAGTATTTTGGATGGTACAACATAACCGTGTCTGATAATACCAGCTGCTGAGGAATGGAGGTATTCTAATGCTTCTGCAATTTTTAATGCAATCTTCGCACGTAAATCTAGTGCAAAGTGTTCATGCCCGTCTAGAACATCAGATAGACAACCTTTAGCAGCATACTCATACACGAAAGCTGGGCAATCAGAGCAATATCCAAAAGTTTGATGATGTTCCTATGGAATATTGGGGACAGGATCATGCCACCGTTGATAAACGCTTCTTCAAAGCCCTCAACTACTTCAGAAAATATTCTCACTGCTACCACTGTATTGTCCTCAAGTGTTCCTTTGTAAACTTTACCTGAAGTGCCTCCACTGAGTAGATAACAGTAATTATGTGTGACTTCTTTTAGCTCCTCCTGTGTGAAAATTCTCACATTGCTGGGTTCCGACTGGATCTTCGAATTGCTAAGGTTCCTCCTGAAAGAGCCCAGACTCTTCCTAATCTGCATCTTAGAATTATAGCTAGGCATGATTATCTCTTGCTTGCTGTTTTTGCGCCATGAATGGTGTGATGCCAAAATGATTCTGAATAATTTTCATGTCTGTCTTTTAATTCTTTTCTAAACATCCGAAGGCGTTTGACCACATCAATCATCTGAGGACGCCTATAAATGGTCAGTGATAGGCATTCAGTTGCCAATTTCTTCATTTCTTTAAGAATCTTCATGTTGTTCTCATTTGCTATTGCAGCATCAAATACTTCTGTAAACCCTTTACCATTTGCACAGCCTTTATTGACATATCCAATGAGGTTAATGTCACCCTTTCTTACCCTTTCTAGCTATTAGTTCACAGAGAACTAATCCAAAGCCATAAACATCACTCCTTGGAGTAAGACATCCCTCTTGAATATATATAGGATCCATGTACTCTATACTTCTTTTACACTTGTAGTGTACCGAGTGATGCCACCAACCAGAAGCCTTGAAATTCCAAAATCCGTTAATTTTGCTGTCAAATTGGCATCTAGAAGTATGTTGGCAGGCTTAATATCACCGTGACAAACAAGGTTGCCAGATGATAAATGCATTGAATGCATGTAGCTCAATGCCTCTGCACACCCTATAGCAATACCCAATCTTACATCCAAAGGGATCGAAATTTCACTGTAGTGGAGTATGTCATTGAGATTTCCGTTGGACATATACTCCATTACAATCATGAGAGTATGTTCCCCAATGCAATAGCCTATGAGCTTCACCACATTCTTGTGGCTAATTTTTACTATGGATACGTACTTCTTCCATAAACACTTCTCTCAAATCTTCATTGATATATTTTTCACTGCTACAGGCTCATTGTCATCATCAAGAATTCCCCTGTAAACTTCTCCAAAGCCACCTTTTCCGATAAGAGTGCCAAAGTTTCTAGTAATTCTTTCAATCTCAACTTCTGTAAAAATCTTAATATTGCCATTGATGTCACCTTCATGCTTTATCTTATCATTATGGCCAGTCATAGTCTTATTTACTGCAAGTTATGGTGTATACCAAAGCACATTTGGCACGATGCTGAGCACCTGTGATTGACAAAAATTAAACATATATATAAATAAAAAACGAAATTAACAGTAATATTAGTAGGACTTTATTTGAAATATGTTGTTAGGCAGGATAAAAATAATTAACTCAGATCTTCTGTATATAGCACATTTAACTTGTTTAACAGTTGTTTTTCACACTTTACTATCTCTATGGATCATCTTTTTTAACCAACTGGTGAACAAGAAAGGTTGTCTAGCCTACTGATCTGATATAGAAGCTCAAGACTAAAGGAATTAGTCAACGGTGTGGAATCAGTTGTTCTAAACTTACTTTTATAGAACAAAAATAGCAAATCTCACAAAACCCGGTAAGTAGTACAATTTTATAACACAAAGTCACATGTATGTATTCTTCTGCAGAAAAAAGCATGGCCATGCGCATTTATAGTAACACAAAGCCACATATTTAGCACCCTCCATTTGAGCAAGCACACAAACGCATCGAGATGACTTAGAACTGAGCTGCACGATTGGAAGGAGGACAAATATCATGTTGGAGTGGAGTCCACAGATTCGGTCAATACAGTGTGAATGAAGCATCTGAACACAAAAATATTTAGCACACAGATCATGAAGGGGAAAAAGGGTTGATGGAGACAACAAAGATGTCGGTATCCATGCTTGTACCTGCTGAAGCATGCAACTAAGAGGAGAGGATAAGGATGGATATTGGACTATCATTATTCAAACACTACGGCTCAATCCAATAAATTTCCCATATTAGATACAGACTTGTGTAATCCCCAAAGTAATATCGAAGAAAAAAAAACTCAAAAGAACAGCACAAACTCACAGAAAGATGCTTAATTGTAGCCTGTAGGTCAGATAATCCAAGACAAACTCTTTCTAAATTCGCCCAAAACAATGACTCGAAATCCTTTTTATTAGCCTAACCAAGTTGACACGACCAGAGTTCACTGAAACTGCAAATTTACAGAGCACGCTGCAGACGTTGGCCTTCAGCGCCATGGAGCCACGCTGGCTTTGTCCTCCTCTCTATGTGAGGAAGACGAAGAAAGCATTCAGTAGCTTTCCATCCTATGGATGTGCCATGCAGGCTGGCTGAGGCCATTTCAGCGTCCGTGTCTGTACCCGCTTGGAATCAAGATTGAAAAAAATAGTGTTTCATGGCTTTGTACTATTATGAACACATCCATGTGGCTTAATTTGTGCAAAAGAGTACCAGCACAAGTGTGCCTGCATCACATATCGCCACATACACAGTGTTTTGCGAATTTGCACAAAAACAATACAAATACAACAACCCATGGATATCACCCCCAATCCAGTTTCCACATACCTAACCGCATACCAATTATTCACAGCAACACTACCCAGAGAAGGTATATACTTCAGAAACAAACTGAAGAATTTCTCGACATATATATCTCTAAACTCAGGAGTCATGGAAGACAAGCAGTACTGGAGGTAAACATACCGTGCACAGCTGAGCTCAGCGTCAGGCTTCCACCTCCTCAACTCCGGCGACCGCCACCAGAATCGACTTCTCCAGCCAGGGCACGGCGAGCAGCTTTAATGTCTCCCCAACTAGATTGAGCTTCACCAGCCAGTGCAGCGAAAGGAACCTTCATACGTAAGTGAGGCACATTACTTATACAGCAGGGTCGAGAGGCGAGAGTTGACCATGACTTTTGGCAGATCGAGGTTGCGGCTGTGGTTCGAGCGAGTGCAACGGGGAGCGAACCCACGTGGCAGAACGAGTCCATTCGCTTCCAGAATGTACCCAGAAGCAGCTCATTGGTTGATTTGTATTTGTCCTCCTTTGAATCAGTCATATGTTTGTTTGTGGTTTTTTTTTTTCAAGAAGAGGAATTTTCGCCGATGCAGCAGTGATGCCTGCAGATCCATCCGGCCGCAGCAGCGCGCAGGACGCTGGTCAAAGCGTCGGCAGCAGATTGCTACTGCACGGCCGGCCGGCCGGGCTGCTGCCATCATCAAACTAGAAAAGGACATCGGGGAAGAAAAAAAAAGGAAACCTAGCGAATGACAAATGATTGTACTACTCCACTGCATACTGGAGTTCAGTTTAGAGCGGCATCATGGAACAGATTTCAGAGTTTTCAGAAGGCTTTTCCCTGAAGCCTGAAATCTTGCACTGTACTACTGGAATATGGAAGAACTGAAACGTCGTTTCTGGAGACTAGAATATCAGACGACGAAATGGAATGGAACGGAACGGAGGGGGAGACGCGGCAGGCAGAGGCAAACTAGATACCCACCCGCGGTTGCTGCCACAATCGAGGGGTGGTACCGGAGGCGAAGGCGGCGCCATGCCGGCTGCTGGCGACGCGGGCGGCCAGCCATGGATGCGGCGGCCGCGGGGTGCCTTCGCCTGGCTCGCTGCTCCGGCGGAGTCTGGCGAACGGATGGGCCGCTGGCTTAACGCAGGAGGACCGACGGTGGAAAGCGAGAAAGCGTGGGCCGGGCTTCTGAGGTCGTCGCGTTTAGCTAGGATTGGCGCTGGCCCAGCCCGTAAAAATCTGACCTATAGGCCCGTGTACCTAGTTTTTCTTTTTGTTTAATGTTAGTTTTCTATTTCTAGTTGAGAATATTCTTAGTAAACAGTACCTAATTTACAGGTCATCCCAATTTTATTAAAAAACAAAAAAAAATAAGTTTGATCAAATTTATATAATAAAATAATAACATTTATAATACCAAATAAGTAGAGTTAGATTCATCATTAATTATATTTTTTGTAGTATACCTATTTGAATGTCCTTAATTTTTATTTGTAATTTTTTTCATAATTTTGGTTAAACTGGGAGATGATTTGGCGTTAAAATCAAAATAGCTTATAATTTAAATTGGAGAGATACCATGGCTCTTAGTTATAATTCCACCTTCTCTCTCCTCCACGTACGGAAAAAAAAGTACTGGCATGGATTTCGAGCAGCCAGTTGCCGCGGAGCTGATTATACTTGCTCTAAAAGCAACCAAAGGCGCCCCGCGTCATTTGAACGAGAAGCATTCGTCTTCGTCATCGAGTCGGCAGGCACACCGTCTTCGTCATTGAGTACATAGTAGTACATTTATGCGGTATGCGGTCGATCGGCTTCCATCGTCGTGTACGTAGTATTACTAGGACGGGTGGCGCGCTTCGCCGCGCCCGCTCCTGTTGCAGGCGATGATGTGAGCCAATACGTCGTGGACGCATCAGACTAAAGTATTAGCAACTTTATCCAGATCATTTGTCAGCTGATCATTTTGTAATAATAAGGTTTTGCTAAATTTCTTATTAGAGAGCGTGATTTTGAGTTGCATAACAAATATAACACCTTCTCTGTTTCCGGCCTTCGGCATAAAGACGGAGATGATGTCGCCGTCATGGAATAATTTTCTCCGGTCTCTTCTTCGTTTTGTTGTGGTTAGATCTGGCCACGATGAATGACTAGGGAGAATAATTTTTAGATCGGTCTTTCTCATTCTTTGGTGGCAGAAAGAAGAGGAAGAAAGACACGAGGAAGAAGAAGAAGTTTCTCAACTCCGTTTGCATGAATGTTGGCCGTCCGTTGAGCATCTGTTCTCAGGCCGAAACAATTGTTGCCGAGTATTTGCTTGTGCGGTCATTTATACGAAGCGTCAAACATGTTTGGATTTGAGAGTTTGAGTCTTTCACAGCGTAGGTATAATATAGATGAGAATCAGTTTCTGGATACATGTTTTTTCCAGAGTACTTGTAATACGATGATGTATCCAGCTATAATTTAATACAATTCTTCTTTCGTCTAAAAAAACCAATATAACACCTTGCGACAGAAGGAAAAAAATAGGGACAATATAATAAGACAGTAAATAAAATCTCCAACGGTGATTGTAGTTGCAACAAAAAAGTTTGATGAACTCTAATAAGGTCAAATCGAATAGACAGAAACCCAATATTCTCTTTATATGAAATTGCAGTAAAAGTACAATTGCAATGAATTATACATACAGATAGAGGATGTGTGGCATGGGCCACTACAATTAAAGTAATTAATAAAACATTCTAGTGGGCATGGGCGGATCCAGGCCCCGGGCTGTAGCCCGAGGCGTGATCCAAACATCCCTTTAATAATTTATGCATTCAATCTAATTTAGCTTATGAAAATATGCATTTCGCCTTACCTGACACGATCTAAAACTACTTCACACTAATTTAGTCTCTCCCTAAAGGTGTTTTTAGATCTGCCACGGCTAGTGGGTGGCTAGAGCAAATATGCATGAACGTAGCAACAAAGAGGTTCATAGAGGTTCATAGGTTCAACTTGAAAACACCAAAACTGATGAAGTCAGATTCATTATTTCCCTTTTAGAACTCCTGCAAAGTTCACAGTATCTCACGTCAGAGTCAGCTCAAAAGCACAAGCATAGATGGATGTATTATTTGAATAGAATAAACCATTTTTTTGAAAATAAAATAAAAACATGCACCTGATGTTATTTTTAGTACTTACCAAGTCACAATGGGGAAAAGAACAGCTATAGAACTATTAGCGCACAGGTAAATACATGAAAGGTCTGCCATTTTATTCAGAAGCCAACAATTCAGATACTCTAAAATTTTATCATTTTAAGGTATAGCTAGAACTGACACCGCACAGTTACATACCTTGAGGTCCACCATTTTTTTCAGAGGCCACCAGTTCAGATAGTCTGAAACTATATCATTTTAATTTCACGCATAAGGTCTTGAAGCCAGCGTGACCAAACTAATAATCTAATTGAACAGGCACATATCCTGGTGCACACTAAAGTGGATGATTTTCCATAGACCCTTAAACATGGAAGTTTATTTTTTGCAGAAGCAGAACAGAAAAGCATATTGTTCTACAGGCTATACAAATTTTACTGTTCAAGAAGGGCTAAGTTGAAGTTCAGTATGGCAGAGCCCATAATAACCATGACTCAACCAACCAAGATGGTATATTTTGTATATATAGAATAGATATCACTTTGGAGGTAATCACTGTATACATAGATCTGAGAACAAACTGATTGTTGTTGTGTCTGGCCTTTCGCCCATCCTCTGCATGACACACTTTGCCATTAATTGATAGGAAGAGCTGATACCAATACAATCACCTTAGAAATAAATTAGACTGATCCTGCTTGAAAAACAATAGATGGAAACAATGTAATACATGATTATCTCAAGACAAAAGAGCATATCTATCATATAACTTTCCTAACACAACCATTGAAATATATTACCAAGACATACAGAGTTAAATGAGCAGTTTTGAATTAGGAAATCAAAGAATACCTGTCACTAAAGGTTACCTTTATATACATCAAGAACACTGGAACCTTTTTTGTCATCAACCAGAGCAAGGCATTAGACTGAGACATCTCTTGTAGGTACACATCAAATTCAGGCCTTGGTTGTAGCACACGAAACACACTGAAATAAAAATGTTTACACCAAAACAGTAAGGTATAAGGTATATATTTGTAGTTAAAATATATAGTCAATTGCTCCATTGTATTCAGAAATAACTCGATAAACTAACTGTATGTGCAACCTATGAGCCTATATCTCATATAAAACAAAATGTAGAAATATGCTAAGCATGCATGAGGTGCCATCATATAGAAAAAAATAAAGCAAGCACAGAAGGCATAGTGGCAGCATAGGCATCAGCAAGTATGAATAAACGGTACCCGAATATACAACCTCTTATTTTATTTGGTCTTTCCAGGAGTGTTCCCTTCCCTTGTTGAATTCTTGTCAACAAAGTACAGAGATCAGTGTACAGGCGTAATAAGATTTGTTGATTGCAAACACGAAGTCACGAAATACATTGTTACCTAAGGGTGCATCTGCACAATGAAGAGTGAAAACAGGTGGATCTATAGGAAAAGGAGGGTTCTGATTTTCAGTGACCCACCGGTTGGCCGCTGGACACGTATAACGCTGGGGCTGCTAACATAGCTACCTTGGCTGCCGCCGGACAACTTGTTATGAGGGAGGAGATGACGCACAGTTGGGAGTCATCTAGGAAAAGAGGTGATGCAACATGGAATCCATCCAGGGTGATGCATCACAAAAATGCAAATGTGGAGCAGTGGAGGAGCGGAGCCACCAGCGGGCCGACACATGCTGATACGAACCCGAGGTAGGTTTGGAAGAACCATTGTCATCGTTGCATGTGCATCTTGGATCTGCACACCCCAGGCACTAGCAAGGTCGGCCGGTGCATTGGCGCCTGCCACGGCTAGGGGTGACGAAGAGGCGGAGGTGGCGAGGGCGCGAGACGCCATGCTGCGCAGAGCCGTTCCTGACGCCGTCAGGGGAACACGCTGTGGTTGGGGCCCGGGGATGCGACGACGACGACACCAAGGCATGGGCTGGCATGTTCGAGGCCGATAGGCTGCGGAGAACGATCGTGGAGCTGAGCCAGAGCGTCGGCGTGTAGCCCGACGACACACAAAAGGCGAGCCGAGGAGCGCAATAGGCTTGACGAAGAAGTCAGAGCGGGTGGAGCGCGTGCCGGGAGCGGAGGAGGCGAGGAAATGGATGGAGCGAGGATGGGGAGAATACATGGAGAGGTAGCGTCGAAAATACGGAGTTGTCGCTATATTCCTTGATGACAGATTACAGAAGGGATTACACTTATATAGGAGAGATCGAGGGGATGGCACAAGGGGCCAACAGTGTGAACGGACCAGCAGTGTGAAAGGGCCACTAAAGCTGGCGCCTGCACAGTTAGTTGCACAGTTAGTTAGGAGATTACGGTATTGAGTAATTAATTCTAACAACCCCCCGCGCAGTCGGAACGTCGGTGGAGCGAACGTTTAGATTGGAGCGGGAGTCCATGAACACAAAAGACGAAAGCCCTTTGGTGAAGACATCAGCGAACTGTGAGGTGGTTGGAACGTGAAGCACACGAACAACGCCAACAGCAACGCGTTCTCGGACAAAATGGAGGTCGATTTCCACGTGCTTGGTGCGTTGATGTTGAATGGGGTTGCAGGAGAGGTAGACGGCGCTGACGTTATCGCAGTAGACGAGGGAGGCAGTCTGTAAAGGGTGGTGCAGCTCCTGTAGAAGTTGCTGCAGCCAGGAAGCTTCGACAACGCCGTTGGCAACAGCCCGATACTCAGCCTCGGCGCTCGACCGAGAGACAGTGGGGTGCCGCTTGGAGGACCATGAGATGAGACTGCCCCCGAAGAAGACAGCATAACCAGAGATTGAGCGTCGGGTGTTAGGGCAGTCGGCCCAATCCGCATCAGTATACACAACAAGTTGCGTTGGAGCAGACCGAGGAATAATCAGACCGAAGCTGAGAGTGCCCTGAAGGTACCAAAGGATCCGCTTGGCAGCCGTAAGGTGAACTTCCCGGGGATCATGCATGTGAAGGCAGATTTGCTGGACAGCATACGCAATGTCGGGTCGAGTAAATGTCAGGTACTGGAGTGCACCTGCAAGGCTGCGACAGGCAGTGGGATCGGCAACAAGAGGACCGGCATCTGCAGGAACTTTGGCACAGGTGTCAATAGAAGTGGAGCAAGGCTTGCAGTCGCTCATCCCATGGCGAATAAGGATGTCCAGGATGTACTGACGCTGTGACATGGTGAGGTGATTCTTGTGGCGCTGAACAGCCACACCGAGGAAATGGTGAAGGGGGCCAAGGTCCTTCATGGCAAACTCGTTCTTGAGTGCTGCAATTAGGCGATGCAGCAACTACTTGGAAGAGGCAGTGAGGACGATGCCGTCGACATAGAGAAGCAAGTAGATTGTCTCGGTGCCACGACGAAGTATGAAGAGGGATGTATCTGACTTTGCTTCACTAAAACCCAAAGAAAGCATGAAGGAGGCAAACCGGCTGTACCATGCCCGGGGAGCCTGCTTTAGTCCATAGAGGGATCTGTTGAGCTTGCATACATGACCAGGAAGTGCAGGATCAGCAAAACCAGTGGGTTGTGAGCAGTAGACTGTTTCGGACAGGGTCCCGTGGAGGAAAGCGTTCTTCACATCAAGTTGATGAATTGGCCAATCCTGCGAGTGAGCCAAGGTGAGGACAGTCCGGACGGTAGCAGGCTTGACGACGAGGCTGAATGTCTCGTCGTAATCAACGTCAGGACGTTGGGTGAACCCGCGAAGCACCCAGCGAGCCTTGTATCTGTCCAGGGAACCATCAACATGAAACTTATACTTAAAAATCCATTTACCGGTGACCACATTTGCCTTGGTAGGACGGGGAACAAGATCCCAGGTGTTGTTGTCCTGTAGGGCAGCATACTCCTCTTCCATGGCCTGACGCCAGTGTGGGTCGGCAAGGGCGTCAGGACATGAGCGTGGTAGAGGTGACAACCTCAGTGTGCAGCGCGAGGCACGACTGTCGGTAGCCGGACTTCCCACGGGTCGCCATGCCATGAATGTTGGTGACCGGCGGGATGGGGACAACTCCTGTTGGAAGAGGAGGGTCACTCTTGACGAAGCGCGGCGGTGAAGGAATCATGTTGGAGCATCGAGGAGGTGGTCCAACATTGGATGCAGGTGGCGAGTTGGGGGCGAGTGGACGCCGGGTGAAGACATGAATGACCGGTGGTTTGTTGAAGGAGAGCGTCGGTGGTAGAGGTACAGGGGGTGCCACCACAGATGTCTGTATAGAAGGACCCATGGGCACCGGAGCAGAGGACGCTAGGGGCATCTCTGCAGAGGGCGCCATGGGCGCCAGCGAGGTGGGCGCCTGTCCCAAGGGCGTCATGGGCATCAGCGAAGTGGGCGCCTGTACGGGTTGAGCTGGAGAGGAGTCTGGTGGCCGGGGCATGAAGCCAGGCGGAGGCTGCCTGAGGGTCGGGGCGCCCAAGGTGGGCACCAACTGGAAGGGCACACGGGCTGGCAGAGAGCCAGCAGCCCACGGTGTACCTGCAGGTGGAAGTAAAATTGATGACGAATCATCGTTAGTTAGAAAATCGAGCTCATGTGTGGGTGGGGAGGGTCGACGGAGGGAGAAGGGAAATGTTGTCTCGTCGAAGACAACGTGAGGTGAGATGATGACGCGGTTTGTGGCAAGGTCAAGGCACCTATACCCCTTGTGGTCGGGAGAATAGCCAATAAAGACGCACAAGGAAGATCGAGGAGCGAGCTTGTGAGGAGTGGTGGCAGTGAGGTTGGGGTAGCAGGTGCACCCGAAAGCTCGAAGGTCATGGTAGGAGGGGAGAGTGCCATGGAGGGCAAAGAAGGGAGTGCTCATGTTTAGGGTCTTGGTTGGGAGGCGGTTGATAAGGAGTGTGGCGGTGGCAAGGGCATCAGCCCAGTAAGTGGGGGGCATGGATGCTTGGAAGAGCAAGGCGTGGGTGACGTTGTTAACGGAGCGAAGCATGCGCTCGGCTTTGCCATTTTGCTGCGAGGTGTAGGGGCATGACATGCGAAGGATGACACCTTTGGCAGAAAAGAAAGCGCGAGACGTGGAGTTGTCAAACTCACACTCGTTGTCACAGTGCACAGACTTGATGGTGCAACCAAATTGAGTGAGCACATGAGCGAAAAAATGGGAGAGAGCATTAAAGGTGTCAGACTTTAGCTTAAGAGGGAAAGTCCAAACAAAATGAGAGCAATCATCAATAATGACTAGATAATATTTGAAACCGGATACACTGACGATTGGGGAAGTCCACAAATCACAGTGTATCAAATCGAAATTTTTAGTTGTACGAGACAAGGAATTGGTAAAAGGCAAACGGACATGACGCCCAAGCTGGCAAGCATGGCAGAGAGTGTCATCGTCGGGCTTGCTGCAGATGATGGAGGACGACTTGGCAAGAGTCTAAAGAGTAGCCTTCCCAGGATGGCCGAGCCGATGATGCCAAGTAGTGGAGGAGGGAGTGGCCACGAGAGCGCAGGAACCGGATGGTGATGTCGGGAGCTGCAAGGTGTAGACGGGTCCCGAGCTGTCACAGCGAAGGAGGAGGTTGCTGGTGCGAAGATCCTTCACAGAAACACCAAGAGGGTCAAACTCGACAGAAACAGATTATCAGTGGTGAATTGCCGAATTGACAAGAGATTTCTAATAATGTCAGGGGCAATGAGAACATTGTTGAGGCGAAATGGGCCAGGGAGGGTTGAGTAGCCGGTGCCAACAACCGGAAGAGTGGCGCCATTTCCCACGACAATTGAAGAGGGAAAAGAGGAAGTTGGTGACATGGTGACCATACCAGGAGTGTCGGCTATGTGAGAGGAAGCACCCGAGTCGAAGACCCAATCCGAGGTGCTTGACGGCAGAGTGAGGGTGACGATGTTGAAAGCGTTGGCGAGGCCCTCAGTAGTCCATGGTGACGGCGACCAGGTGGAGGTGGGCGCCTGCTGGGGCGCCTGGTAGTATGCCCCGGGGATCGGCGGAGGAGCGAAGTAACCCGGGGGCACCCCGGCCATGAGAGCTTGTTGAGGCGGTGGAGGTGGAGGTACGTGGGGCGGTGGACCACGAGAGCCGCCTGGGTTGGACCCGGGTCACATCTGGATGGACCCGGTCCAGGGGTTGAAGAAGGATGGCCACTGTTGGCCACTCGACGGGCCGACTTGAGTGCCGACCTGGGCGCCGCCTTGGCTGCGTCCACCGCGACGACGTCGTCCGCGGTTATTGTTGTTACCGGACGGCTGGCCCCCCAGCAGCCTAAGGATGGC
This sequence comes from Coix lacryma-jobi var. lacryma-jobi, assembly GCA_009763385.1. NCBI lineage: Eukaryota > Viridiplantae > Streptophyta > Magnoliopsida > Poales > Poaceae > Coix > Coix lacryma-jobi. Next base: position 30,706 of record VDCT01000469.1, on the reverse strand, counting down.
GTGGAGGAGCAGGGGTGTGGTCGAGCTGCTGTCCCCCAGCAGGCTGTGAAGGGCGTTGAGAGGCAGCAGGCGGCTTGCTGGACGGCGCGGTGACAAGGGCCGAAGGCGGAGCTGAAGGTGACGTCATATTGAGTTCGGCCAGCCTCAGGTCAGCACGGATGTCGGTGAAGGATGGGAAGGGTTTCTGCCTTGTGACGAGCTGCGACATGAACTGGAAGCGGTCGTTGAGGCCGCGCAGCACATTCAATACCAGGGTCTGGTCTAGGACGGGTTCACCAAGATCGGCGAGCGCGTCCGCCATGTTCTTCATCTTGTGACAGTATTCATCCATAGAGAGAGCACCCTAGCAGAGAGTGCGGAACTCGACATCGAGGAGCATGGCGCGTGATTCACGGTTGTTGAAGAATTGCTGCTCGAGGCCGAGCCACGCCGCCCGAGCAGTGATGTTGTCACGCTCGTGGACGACATAGAGGAGATCAGGGGCGATGGTGTTGAAGATCCATGAGATGGCAACACAGTCCATGCGGGACCATGTCGCATCGTGGGGGTGGATGGCGTCGCTGAGGACGTGGTCCTTTAGGGCAAACCGTCCGAGGATGAGCAAGATGTAACCACGCCTTTGGAGTAGTTGGAGGCTTGTAGATCAAGAACAATAGGGATGAGGTTCTTGATGTTTTGCACAGCGACCGCCTGGCTATGCAGATGGGTGACAGCGACAGTCTCTGTGGAGATGGAGTCGGCGTCGCCCTCCGAGTCGTCGTCGCGGGGGTGCTCGGGGTGGAGCCGTGCGCGGAGGGTCGCGGCCTGCTGTTCCAGCAGGTCGGCCTGCTCGCGCTCCAAGTCGAGAGCGGCGGCAGCAGCGCGGACCCACTCCTGGGCGGCGGCGGCGGACTTGAGGAAGTTTGTCTCCTCCTTGAGTTGGGTGCTGCGCGCTTGGTTGGAGTCGCGCAGGGAGGCGACCTCAACTTCCAGAGCCTTGGCGGCGGCAAGCGCCTCGTCGCGGAGCTTGGTGGCGGCGGCGGCAGCTGAGGTGCCAGAGCCTGAATCGCTGTCGGAGGAAGGAGCAGCCATGGGAACTGGCAGGGCACGTGCGGTGGCCGGAGACGGGCGCGCGGCAGCTGTCGGGGCGGGCGCAGCAGCCTGAGCGCGGCGGCCGAAGAGGCGCGCGCGTGGGTCGAGACTGGGCGGCGATAGAAAGTAGTGGAAGCAGGGGATACGATTAGACTGATACCATATTAGACAAAGGCCATTAGGCTCTGTATATTCCTTGATGATGGATTACAGAAGGGATTACACTTATATAGGAGAGAGGGGATGGCCCAAGGGGCCAGTAGTGTGAATGGACCAGCAGTGTGAAAGGGCCAGTAAAGCTAGCGCCTACACAGTTAGCTAGGAGATTACAGTATTGAGTAATTAATTCTAACAGTCTTGTCGAACCAGTAGCATGGAGAAAAAAGAACAATAACAACTCGACGGATGTGGCGGGGCCCGTGACAGCGCGAACGGCTCCTGGACCCACAAACCATGAAAGAGGGATAGGAGGCGTGCACACGCACGAGCTCCCGGAATCTGGCCCGACTCAATATTCCCACGACTCGGCGCCCCACGGGCCCAGGTCCAACGGAGCCCACAACATATCATGCTTTGGGCCTAACTCAACCCAAAAGACTAGCCTGATAGGTGAGAACTGTCACGCCTTATATGTTGTGCTCCCCCACCATCGATATCCGATGGAGGACTAAACCTAACAATCTCCCCCGTCACACATCGGACCCAACTCTTCACATCACACAACTGTGCGATCTCCGGAAGATGTTTTTACAGGCCCCGAGTCTAACAACGCTCAATTCACACACAACCCGTGTGACCAACGAGACGTTAACGTGCTCCCCGTCACATGTGACCCTTGAGATTTTCCAGGTTTTTTTCAAACATGGGCTCCGATACCACTTGTTGGAGTGCGCAGCGGAATCTGGCCCGACTCACTATCCTCACGAGTCGGCGCCCCACGAGCCCAGGTCCAACGGAGCCCAGCAACATACAAAGACATTGAGCCTAACTCAACCCAAAAAGATTAGTCTGATAGGTGATAACTGTCACGTCTTATATGCCTCCACCATCGATTACCGATGTGCGACTAAACCTAACAGGACCGAGAGCATGTCTTATATCTATTACAATCTCTAGGAGGAGATGGGTCAAGAGGCAACGCCAAGCAAAGGACATGGAGATCGCTGGAACAAGAGACGTGGAGAGCACGGGTTGGACGTACCGTAAGCACTGAGGAAGCGCGGATCTCAGGCACTATATGAAGTTTCATATTTAAGGCCCGCTCTAGCTAACCTGCTGGCCAGCTTCTTCCTTCCAACGACCCCCCGCGCCTCCCTCTACTCCAAACCAGTGCCTCCCATAAATCCAACCAACAATCTCTCTCCCGGCGACCCTCTTCTGCCCAACAAGAGCACCGACGACAGGGACCATATCCGCCGCCACGCGCCCACGCCAAGAGATATAGCTAGCAACTAACTAACACTGCAGCTGCAGGTAGCCATGGCGGCGCCATCATCGTCATCGCCACCACGGCGAACGACCCTGCTGCCGCTGCTGCTGGTGGTGGTATCACTCCTCCTCCTCCTCTCCGTCGTCGCCACCGGCCACGCCGCCACTACCGGAGACGGGCTCTTTGCCGAGGGCCCGTTGTTTTGCCGAGGGCTAAAACACGGGCACTCGGCAAAGAACTCTTTGCCGAGAGTCAACTCTCGGCACAATATGGATCTCGGCGAAGAATTATACGCCGAGGGTCGGACTCTCGGCGAAGTCCAACCCTCGGCAAAGATACTCTATGCCGAGAGCTAAACCCTCGGCGGGTCTCTCGCAAAACGGCTCGTCTTGCGCCGTTATCTTTGCCGAGAGCCCTCTGTTAGGCTCTCGGCAAAGGACTGATTTTTTTTTTGATAAACTCTATGCCGAGAGCCCTGGCCCTGGCTCTCGGCATAGGTGCTTTGTGCCGAGGGCTTTAGGGAGCCCTCGGCAAAGCATTTTATTTTTTTTTGTTTTTTTGCTCCCAATTTTTTCTGTGGCCTTCCTACAGTACTAGAAGCCAAGATTTCAAATTTGAAGTGTTTTCCATAAATCTTGCTATATTTCGCGCATTTTTTTTAATTTGATGATTTTTCCCGCGGGACGCACGTTTGAACTACAGGTGCATAAAATATGGAAACTCAGCGATTCGAAAAATGGTATTCATTCTTTAGAGGGTATTTCGACACCGTATACAGGGACAGGCGCGGAGACTCGACCGTCTCGTGCACGAGAAACGGCGACCAAGTTGCGTGATATTGGATTTAAAATTATTAAAAATACAAACGAAGTCAGAAAATCATGAAAATGAACGAGTGACCTTGCCATCGCATGTAGTGGCTATGAAAAAAATTTGGGAATGTATGGAGGAAGTGGTGGCGAAAGATGGTTGAAACCCTGAGATCTCCGCATATCATCGCATGGAAATGGAAGTAGAGAATGATGACCACGCCATGGAAATGGAAGTAGAGAATGATGACGACGACGCTGGGGATGAGGTGGAAAATGAGAAGGACATAGAAATGCTAGAACGATTCCGTTTAGGCCAAGCAAATGAAGACGACGACCTGTCTTCGGATACTGAGGAGTACTTAGACATGGTTGACAGTGATGAGGAGACTCATGCTCCGGCTAATCCGGATGATCCAGATTATTTCTAATACATGTAATATTATGTTATTTTTAGGATCTATTGTTTTATTTATATTGCACTTATTTGGTTATGTTATTTCTAATACAACATTGCTTGTTCTTTTTAAATGCAGGAGGTCGAGGCAAGATGCCGGGAGGACGTCAGAGGCGGTTGAGTTGGTTGTACCGGGCTTCGCAGTCCGACGGGCCCTCGACGAGGAGTGGCCGCCGCCAGAGGGAGCCGTCTCCACAGGAGGAGGAGGAGGTCGAGGAGGAGGTGCCGGCCACGCCCGAGGCCCAGCGGCAGGAGGAGGCACCAGTGGCCGAGGAGGCAGAGGAGGAGGACGAGCAGGAGGAGGACGAGGCGGACGGGTGTTCGGGTGCCTCAGGGGCGTCCACGCCCTACTTGAGAGGTCCCGCCAGCCTCCCGGCGTTGCCGGCACGTGCCCGACGCCCAGTGATCACGCCCATCGGACAAAGGTACATGTTCTAACTACCTGTTCGTACGATGAGATTCAAAATAGAAATAGAAGCTAATAATCTTTTTTAATCACTTGTGCAGGGGATGGGACTTTGTGGGGCCTAAAGGCCGCAAACCCAACGGCATCCTGGGTCTCCTGTGCCGCGAGCACTACCCCGGCATAGTACAGTATGCCGGGAGGCACGAGCCGGCCTACACCTTTGACCACTACAGCGTCGCCCCAGACCCAGACTTCCCCAACAAGGCGGCGCGGGTTAGAGCGGAGCTGTGGGTAAGTCTTCGTCAAACAATATCAAATTCATCATATTGTTTCTTTAATTACTGTCTCGCCTCGTATTGTGTCTGTATGCAGAACTACTTCAAGTGCGAGCCGGGGAAGGAGGCAGTGGCGGAGGTGACGGCTACCCGGGCCTGTAGGAAGCTCGTCACCGACATGATCTACGAGGCGAGACTGCAGGCCATCATCACCTACAACGCCACGGTCTTGGCCACGAGGGTGACGAAGGCCCAGGCGAGAGGCATGACGCTGGGCCGGGCGCAGTTCTTGCAGGTAAGTGTTTTCTTTTGAGATTAAGCTTTTGGTACTTTTCATCTAACGCTTAAACGTGAAATATGTGCAGATGATCCCCCAATGGTGCCAGTCGTTTCCCGAGTGCTGGGAGATGATCGTGGACCGGTGGCTATCCGAAGAGTGGGCGGCCCACCACGCCGAGGCCCGGGAGGCGCGTCTGCAGATGCCAGGTGTACCACACCACCAGGGCAACCGCAACCTCGCCGAGTACGCACAAGCTTGGGTACGTGAAAGACTTTATCAATTCCTCGATCAAATGTTGCCTGATTGCTAATCATCTTGTTGTCTTCCTCGCAGTCGGAGGCACACGGTGGCCAGCCTTGCGGCACGGTGGCGGCATACGCCATGTCCCACAAGGGCAAGGCCACGGCAGCGGAGACCTCCTACAACCCCGACGATCCCGCCGACGCGTACACCAACTCCAGCGTCCACTCCCGCCTCACTGACTACTCAGAGGCGGCAAGGACGGTCCATGGGGACGACTTTGATCCCGCCACCGCGGACCTGGACGGGAGCATCGTCATGAGGATTGGAGGAGGGAAGAAGCACGGGCGGTTCTGGCTTGGCGACGGCGTCATCGACACGGCCTCCACTCCCACTCTGTCCCAGCTCCGAGCACAGAGCACGAGCGGGAGCGTCCCCATACGCCCACGCCCGTCGCCTGCGCAGTCGCGGGTCGCCGAGCTCGAGGTTATTTCTATTTTACTCATCGTACATTGATCTTTAAATGTTTGCATTGTTCTAACATTCACTTTGTATTATCGCAGGCCCGCCTGGAAAGAGAAAGGCAAGAGCGCCAGGTGTCCGAGTTCCAGATGCGGTCACATATGTCGGCCCAGATGGAGGCTCAAGCTAAGCAGATGGCGGAGCTCATCGCCTTCATGGCCTCCCAGGGCATGGCCGTGCCGCAGACGCTCATGACTCCTCCACCGCCGCCTCTGGACCCCGGAGCTGCTCCTGTGAGTATCAATACTTCAGTGTTTTATTTTTTTCATTTCCTTGTCTGACATGACCTTTTGCAGCCTCCTCCGTCAGAAGGTTCGAACAACGACCGATGGAACCAGACCGGGGGTCAACCAGGCGGCAGTTCTCAGGGGTGGCCCGGTTGGCCGGGTGTGTAGTACGTTGGACTATCGTGTGTCACTGAAGTTATGTGATGTGAACTAGATTCGAGGACGAATATGTTGTTGAACTATGTGATGTGAACTTTCATGATATATATATATATGTTTTGTGATGTGAAATGTGATGAATGTGATATACATATGTTTGGTAGTGTGGGAGAAAAGGAAAAACAGAAAAAAATTAAAAAAAATGCTCCTTTCCCGAGGGTGGCTCTCGGCGAAGAGGCCCTTTGCCGAGGGCTATGTCCATAACCCTCGGCAAAGCTGGTCCAGAAAGCCATTTTCCCAGCTTTGCCGAGGGCTTTGGAGCTGGGGAGAGTGATCGCTTTTTTAAAGGCTTTGCCGAGGGCTTTGGTCGTAGCCCTCGGCAAAGCCTTAGGTTTGCCGAGAGTCAGTTGACTTAGCCCTCGGCGAAGAGATCCCAAAAAAATAAAAATTTATAGCTTTGCCGAGAGCCGACCCTCGGCACAGAAAAATAAAAATAAAAAAAATTGTAGCTTTGCCGAGAGTCCGGCTCTCGGCAAATGTGCCACCTTTACCGAGAGCCAGGTTAACTCTCGGCAAACCTTCCGTCAGTAGGTACAGCCGTTAACGGCTACTTTTCTTTGCCGAGAGCCTCACGAGATCCTCGGCGAAAGGTTTACCGAGCGCCCGATAAATGGCCCTCGGCAAAGGAGCCTTTGCCGAGAGGATTTTTGCCGAGAGGTCTGTGCCGAGGGCTGCGCTCGGCACAGCCTTCGCCGAGCGCCAAATAGTCTTTGCCGAGTGCTACAGGCACTCGGCAAAGCAGCCGTCTCCAGTAGTGCGCAGCGAGAGCAGCGGCGGCGGCGAGCTCGAGAAGCCAAGAGCAGCGTAGCAGAGATGCCGCGGTGAGTTAATTATAATTAGTGAGCCCTACCTGCAGCATGCAGCAGCCTTATATGTTCAATTCGGGCACGGTCATGGATGGCGTCCTCGCTCCTCATCGACCAGGGCATCCTAAGTATATTAGCAGTAACGTTTTCGTATAGCATGCGTGTACAATCAATACTGTATTTTTGTTGGCACATCAAATTTAACCAGTGTATGTACAGGTGTACGAGGAGAAGGCGACGGCGGGCGACAACGAGGAGTGCGGCGGCGCCGGAGGAGTGGGAGGAGGAGAAGAGGACGAGGCGGAGTGCCTGTTGAGGAGGACGCTGGTGGCGCACACTGACTACATCTACACCCAGGGAGCCGGTGGCCACAACTAGCTAGCTAGTAGGCATTGCTCGCAGTAGCCCATCGACAGATCGATCGAGAGATGCCAGCCTTCGGTCCATCCGTTGTCGATTACAGTACATTATATTCATGGCAGCATGTGTGTGATCCATGGAAACTAATTAAAAGGTTCTAATGCGCGGCTATGTATGTATGTATGTATGCATTAATTAAGCTTTTTGAATTTTGGTTCGGTTGATTATTGGTGTTGTACGAGCTCTGCATATGCATGCAGTTGGTGCACGATCTATGGTCGAACTTGCTGCTTTTCGTTGTTAATTTCTTGTCGATCTAGTTAGTTGTCTGGGGTAGGATCATCAGATCGGAGGCCCTACGTACTGCGATCTCTTTGTGTTGAGTAGGAACACGGCAAGGGATCTTCTAGTTGCATTGTAGGCCGGTCGGTCCCGGCCTTCTTGCTTCTTCTACTACACGACGAACGACACACATGGGAATGTTGTTTGCACACCCAGCGCGCGCGCGCGGGGCCCTCATGAATGATTGCTCAACTCTCCAGAGATCTCATCACGCCCCCAAAGCTCATGGCGCTGCAGTTTGCTTGAACTTATCAGCCAGTGTTCTATACTTTGGATTATTCTCTCATAGGATGCTAGCTATTGAAACAGACAAAATCAGCTAGCTATGAATAAGTTTAAGCGAACATGGCGCATATAATAAGCACATATCCATATATAAGATATATTTTGTTGTGAAATCAGACCAATGTTGTGGTAAACAAAAACTTCATTCAAGACGAGATGTGATGCCAAGCTATCGAAAAGCCGCTCATCATTTCATTAGCCTACTTATATATTACCTATGATCTGTCTGTTTCTCTCACAAATTTTTCTTTGTTTTTTTTTGTGTAAGCAAAGCTGACAGTAAATTTACAGCTCACTTCTCTTCTCTTGTTCTCTCTCCTCCGACTTAGTACATAATTCACGCGTATAACACATTTTTTACTGTACTTGCTCTTGTAATAGTAACAACGTAACAACCCAACCACCAAAATCAAACACGCCTCTCAACGTCATAAGATATATCTTCTCAGCATCAATCTGATGCCCACCGGCCAGCAAGCTGCCATTAAAATGCAGGCAAGGAGCAGCAGCAGTACAATCCTGTGACTCTTGTCCCATGTGCCATGTTCATGGTACGAGTTGACTTGTGACCTCATTAGTGGACAACGAGGTAGACCCCCAGACCTGACGTGTCTACTGTACTATGTATGTAATTCATTTTATTTTATTTTGTTTTTTATTTTGTTTCCGATACCAATCCAACTTAGCTTGTTGATCGCTGGATCAAGCGCGTCTAATTCAGCGTCCATCTTCGTTAGACTTTATTATTATATATACCAATCAAAAGTGCGCTCCGGCCAATAATGGTTTCGCCGCCACAAGATTTTTAATTGGTTGCAATGTTACAAATCAAAACTAGGAAAAGATGCTTCTCGTTCTGCCGGAATTTCTGGCGTTTCGCCAAATTCTGCCTAATTTCTGTTTTTTTTTAATGACGGCCTAATTTCTGGTTGTTCTCGTTTACTAGGTCACTTTTGAATTAATTTGGATACTTCTTGAGCTTTGTCGGATTGAGATTTTGTTGATATATATACTCACTGCTGTTGGATGAAAACACGTTTTGGCATCTGTAAATGGTCAAACTCACGGTGGCTACTGACTATGGATGGACATTACTCCCTCTCCCATCACAAATACTTCGTCATATTTGACTTTGCACGGTCTTTTAACACGTGGTGGCTATTAATTTCTTCTAGAATATACTAAATTTGTGTGATTTTGCAAATGTATTCGAATGCAGATCTACCCATGTAGTTATATATACTTATATTTTATAAAGTTACTAATGTTTGTAGCTTTTTAGGTTTGACCAAATGTTGTCCTCCTAAACGACTGGTAGTAGTTTATAATACTGACTACTGAGTAAACAATATGGATCCAATCAACATAAAAGCAGTTTCATAATAGTATAATTTTGCTATGTTCTGTATAAATTACATGGCTGTAGATCAAGTTATGTTTTGTAGACCGCATTAATTTCCAAAATAATACTACTAGCACTTTTCTATTCTGTGTGGGAGCTGGGAGTACTGGACCCCCTGTATAACATGGCAAATTGGACCCCCACTATAATAATTGTTCAGGGGTACATGTTGGAGACATCAGAGCATTGGGTCAAACCATCGAACAATCTAGACTGTACACACTATACAACTTTCACTAACATAATGCATGCTTGGATCAGTAATTTCTAACATGAAGTGACAAGGGAGGACTCGTGGAAACCCATGATTTTCACGACGTTAGTGACGCAAATTCTGAAACAGTGAGACTGGATCACAGTCCCCATGAGACCACATATTGGACATCACCCAAGATTCATTGTATTGAATCGTATAATGGAACACAAATTAAGCAGTATGATCAAGCCTGCTAGTGATGTCAGGCCGCATCATCATCTTCCTCCAGATCACTGAAAGATACATCATCATCATCGGCTATTGGAATTTTTGTGTTTCCCGGGTCACCCGTCTCCTCTTCCAGCCATGCATCCCCATCGTCATCTTCAATGTCGCCATCCTCAACATTATCTGTTTTCTGAATGTCAACTCTTGATTGCTCACTGATGTCAGGCAGTGGTTGTTTCTGTTGATCATATTTAGGGGGAGAGCTGTCCGTCAATGGTATTTCAGACATTTGCACACTCTGTTCTTCTTTTGCTGCATCTTCTGTAGAGAGATTGTGTGTGCTTTCTTCCATCCTAGATGGTGTGACCACGGTAGTGTCTTTCAATATGGGCAAAAGCTGTACAGGTACACTGCTGCTGATATTATCTGAAGGAACAACTCCAGTCTCGCTGATTGTATCATTTGATACAATATCCTGTTTGATTGGTTGTGGCTTGCCATAGTCCATGTTGCTAAAAGGTGTGAGTGTGAGCATCGCGGAGTCATCTTGGCCCTTCAATACACCCAAAACCTCTACAGGAGAAGCTAAAACACCATCTTGATTGCTGAAAGGCACAGGTACGGTGTCTCCATAGCTGCCCTGTAACTTCGTCCGATACTGCAAATCATGTGACAACTTGTCTCTAGCTTCCAAAATCTGTGCCAAGGCAATCAGGAACTGATAAGAAGTCTGCTAGCAAACAATGTATTGAGCTGGCAGATACCAGCTTATCTTTTGTGCAGTCAGCAAAAACAAAAAAGGTCTGTTGATACATCATAACTAGTAAGAAAGCAAAATCATCAGCAGAAACTACTAAAGCGTTGAGACTTGAGAGCCTATGAAAACTGATGTTCTGTCAATATATCTGCCTTTCAAGACTCATGCATGCATCTAAGGGCTAAAAGGTGTAATGAATTATTCAAACATAGGAGCTAATTATTTTCATCATATTGCACTTTATGTCCCATGCCCATGGCTTTTGTTGAGTCAACATTCACTTGATGGCTAATTCTGACTTTTTGCTATTTGAGATGTTTCGTCCATTCACTTTATAATATGGCACTTCAGAGTTCAGACTTAAGCAAAGCATCATTCTGGGAACAAAATTGGACTAACAAAGAAACTGAATCAATAGAAATACAGTAACAAATAAAACTGGACAAAGCACTCAGTTATTATAGAAAATTAGTAGAATATAATGAATCACTTGAGCTGTACAGAACAAGCTAGTCCCACTCAAAATTAGGGATGTATTTGGATGGCTAACCCATCATGACTTGCAAGAAAGAAAATTTAATAGAAACTACTAAAGTATCAGAAACATTAGACTTTCTGTCAATATATCAATATCTAAGTCATAGATGCCAAGGGAGGATAACAGTCGCAATGAATCAATTTAGCGATAAATTATGGTGAGCCAATTTCAAACTGTTGGCCTAGTGCAATGTGATTTAACTCCACTCCCTTGTAAGAGCAAAGGGAGCAGGAAAAAAAAAAGAATGCAGATTAGTTTCACTTTTAGGCAGGAGGTAAGGAATGTAAGAAGGTTTCACTAGCTTAGATGACATGAATGAGGCGTTTGACTTCGGATTATAATCCACCGCATTTGTGACACATACACCTGATAAGTAAAGGCTTCATGATCTTATCCGACAAGTATGGGTTCCATGGCAGGAACAGAAGCACAAAGCTTGAGACTGTGCATAAGTGAGCCGCATGAGGCTATGATTAACCAATATATTTTTATGATTATCAAAAATCAAAGAAATTAATGTTTTGAAATCAAATTCTAGAGTGAGGTCAAAGTGTCAAACTAATGATGAAGTTTCAGATGGAACATTAGGTAATGTAAAGAGGGAACAACATAAATATGGCAATGATATATAGACTATTTTCCTATGGGAGCTTCTCTCAAATGTCGTACTGCAACCTGACGTGGAAGACATCCATATCTGGAAGTTCTCACTTCTGGCTTCTACTCCACTAATCAGCCTATGAGGCCTTGTTTATTGGAGCCACTCATTTCAAACCTTGGGAAAAGATTTGGAAGAGCTGGGCCCCAAGGAAGTGCAAGTTCTTCATGTGGACAGTAGCCAGTGTTTTCAGATCGGACGACTAATCGCAATTAATCGTGATTAATCGTCCTTATCGTAACTAGGTGCTCGATAAGGGCCCTGAATTAGTTTAGTTCGATTAGAAACCTTATCGTCCGATAAGCTTAGCCGGATGACTAGTTGGGCCAGTACAAGAATATATAATCATGTCTGTAATGAGTCATTATCATGGTGAGTGCATCAGCAAGCAGCAGTTACAGATAAGTGGTCAAATCACCATTATAATGATTCTGATAGGAACCCTAGTCCTACCAGAGATTGATCGCAGGTTGTATTCGTGGGTGATCGGAGGACGGGGCTTGAAACGCGAAGAACGGCGGCGGGGTGCCGTGGTCCTGTGTGAGAGGGAGGACAGGAGGTGCTGGGCTGCTGTGCTACAGTAGCCGCGGTGCTACAGTGCCTGCGGGTACTGTTCACAGCAGAGGCGACGGCGGTGGCTAGGGTTAGGGTTGGATTGCTCTTGCTTAGATTGAAAGGATACATAACCCCTCTATTTATAGTCCTGGGAAGACTTAGCCCCTAAGTAATCTAATCAAACCCTAATCTTATCTAATCCGACGACGGCGGCGGCGCTACAGTCGCGGGTACTGTTCATGTTGGGCCTGTTTGGGCCCAGCCGAGTGCGCACCCACCGTGGCTCCCCACATGAGACATAGCCCGACATAACATCTCTCCCCGCCTGGAGAAACAGCTCGTCCTCGAGCTGTAAACTCTGGTAGAGGTGTCGTCAACCAACACCGGTCTCCTTCTGGAACGCGGCAACAACCGCCTCCGCAGCTGGCACGTCATCGTCGAGGAAGTCGGCCGACTCCAAGTAGAACAGCCGCGAACACTGGTGGCCGCGGACGTAAGGCTCGTCACAATTGTAACAAAGCCCTTGGCGACGGCGCTCCAATAGCTCGGTCGGTGTGAGGCGACGGAAGGAAGGTGCTGGAGCTGACACTGGGGCGGGAACAGCCAGTGCAGCGCCTGGAAGTTGTCGAAGAACCTGCAGTTGGCGTTGACAGACCCGGACGCTGTGTGGGAGGCGCCACGAGCGGGGCAGCGGGCGCTGGAACGGCCACGCAGCGCTGCTGCAGCTGCTGTAGGGCAGGGAGGAAGGCCGCTGTGCGCTGCTCGTAGGCGCGAGCGTAGTACATCGCCGTCTGGAGGTCCGGCGGGTGGTGCATCTGCACGTCGACCCTGATGTGCTCGGGAAGGCTGCCCACGTACAGCTGCGCCTTCTGGCGGGGGTTGAGGTCGCGCTCGTGGCAGAGGAGGGCGTTGTAGCGCTCCGAGTAGTCCTGGACAGAGGAGTGGAAGGGCAGCCGAGCAAGCTCCGCCAAGCGATTGCCCTGTGTTGGTGGCCCGAAGCGGAGTTGGCACAACTCGCGGAACCGCTCCCACGCTGGCATGCCCTCATCTTGTTCGAGCGCATAGTACCATGTTTGAGCGACGCCACGGAGGTGGTAGGATGTCAACCACGTGCGATCTGAGGCGAGGGTACGCTGCCCCCGGAAAAATTGCTCGCACTGGTTGAGCCAGTTAAGCGGGTCGACGGCGCCGTCGTACGTGGCGAACTCCAACTTGTAGAAGCGCGGCGGCGCAGGACCGCCGCCCTGGACGCCACCAGGCGCGCCGGCAAGGGAGCCACCAGGCGCGCCGGCGCCGAAGTGAGCGCTAGCCACTGCCGCCGAGGGGGCGCTAGGACCGCCGTAGAGCAGCGTCCCGTCAGTCCCGCCATAGAAGGTGCCGACGCTGGGGGCCGTAGGGGCAGCAGGGGCAGTCACCGGTGATGGCGTGACTGTGGTGGCCTCCGTGTAGATCGGCGGCGATGAACCCATCAGCGCCCACGACGGGATGGGCGACGGAGAGGCCGGCACCGCAGCTGATGCAGGGGAACCCCCGCGCTGCCCTGGGGCAAGCCGACGGTGGTGTTCAGCAGCGGAGTCGTCGTCGGTGGCGCGGGGGGCGGTGGTGGCGGCTGCGAGGTGGGCGGAGGTGGCGGCAGCAAGCTCGCCAGGGACTGCTGCATGGCTGCCATGTTGCTGCTGAGGCCATCCATGTTGCGGCCAATCTGCTCCATGTTGCGGGCGAGACGATCGACCACACCGGCCAAGCTCTCCAAGGTTAGGGCGGTGCCGGAGGACTCCGAGATCTCGGATGCGACGGTGGACAGCGGCACGGTCGACACCGGCCGCGAGGGAACGCCGGAGGTTTGCGGAGGCGTGGACATCGTCCTGGAAATCTCCGATACCAAGGTGATAGGAACCCTAGTCCTATCAGAGATTGATCGCAGGTTGTATTCGTGGGTGATCGGAGGACGGGGCTTGAAACGCGAAGAACGGCGGCGGGGTGCCGTGGTCCTGTGTGAGAGGGAGGACAGGAGGTGTTGGGCTGCTGTGCTACAGTAGCCGCGGAGCTACAGTACCCGCGGGTACTGTTCACAGTAGAGGCGACAGCGATGGCTAGGGCTAGGGTTGGGGTCTCCCGGCTCCCTAAAGGAAGCCGAGCAAATATGATTGCTCTTGCTTAGATTGAAAGGATACATAACCCCTCTATTTATAGTCCTGGGAAGACTTAGCCCCTAAGTAATCTAATCAAACCCTAATCTTATCTAATCCGACGACGGCGGCGGTGCTACAGTCGCGGGTACTGTTCATGTTGGGCCTGTTTGGGCCCAGCCAAGTGCGCACCCACCGTGGCTCCCCACATGAGACATAGCCCAACATAACAGATTCATTACAGACATGATTACATGTAAAACTGTGCTCGGTTACGTATATTTACATCATATATATAGTATATACATGGTCGATAAGGTCATCTAGGCACAAGGACGACTAAATGTCCGATTAGCCGATTAGACCGATAAGGACCGACTAATCATGATTAGTCGTCTTATCGGTGGACTAGCCTCGATAATACGATCTGAAAACAAGGCCTCATAGGCTGATTAGTGGAGTAATTAAATCAAAGTGCAAAGCAATCACAAGCACTGAAATTCCTTGCCACCGCAATCTTGTGATTCCAAATACAATGTAGCAAATATCAAAATGTGAAACACAGTACAGTCCCAATTTAACAACTAATCTGATCCTGCATCTGATTCACAACCCTTTACTCACCTCAGCTAACAAATTTAGGCTGCTATTGGTCCAAAGGTGAACTTATTACTGAATCATCAAAGACAACTAACTTAGTTAACTAGCACCCAGGAAAATCCTCAGTTACTTAGTGAACTTGTATTACTAACACATTGACGTGTTGAACTTAAGATGTCAAGGAAACTCACCTGTGCAGTGGATAAAATCTCGGCATCATCCTTCCTGAGCTTAGGATGCAGCAGCACAAAGTATATCTTCCAGAAGCAGCCCTCGCTCATGTGGCTGGGGCAGAGCTCGATCCGCAGATCAGCCAGCTCGGGCGCCAAGCTTTCCACGGCCAGGGCGTGATCTTGCTGCCCATCAGCCATGTCAAAATCTGCGCTCCAAGTCAACAATGCAACTGATAATTAGTCCATCTTAACTGAGACCAATGAAGAAGAGGAAGAGCCTCTGGGGAGGCAAGAAAGGATAGTACGAAGCCACAAACCATCGGAGTCGGCGTCGTCGGGGAGGAGGGGAAAGTCGAGCCATAGCTCGGGCCGCGAGGCCGCGTCCCGCGCGAACGCGACCACCTCTTCGGTGACCCCCGCTGCCGCCTCCGCCCAGTCTGCGTCGTCCTCAGGGGGAAGCAGCGAGGACGCGATCTTGGCGAGATCCGCTACGGCCTGGCGGCCCGGGAGCCGCGCGAGGCCGGCGCGGAACCGGCCCGCGATCTCGGCCGGGTCTGGCCGGCGCAGGGCGCCTCCGCCTCCAGGCGCCGCGGGCGCGAGGAACGACGCAAGGCCCTGGAAGCGGTTCGCGAGCGCGCCGGTGAGCTCGGAGAGGTCCTCGCGGACGCCGCGCGGGGGGGAGGATGAGCCCGGGGAGGCGGAGGGGCCCGGGTCGGTTGCTTCGGGTTCGTCCTCAGTAGCGAGGAGGGAGTTGGCGATGGAGCGTGCGAGCCACGCCATTGCCGGCGGCGAGGTCGGTGGCGGCGGTGGCGCGGCCGTGCGGGAGCGGTCAATCGGGTCAGAGGGCAAGGAGGTCGGTGGGTGCTTTGTGTCGTGTGTTCCCCTGTCACTGTCGAGTGGGCCCGGTAGGTGGGGATTACTTGCAGAAGAACACGTGAATTTCCTAACGCGTTCGGCGAGGCAAAGCGTGAACCTCCAATGTGGCGTGGGTATGGCCTTCTTTAGTTCGTTCGTCGGTCAATGGTAGAACACTAATTTAAAGTGTTAAATATAAATTAATGATAAAACTTATTTCATAACGTTTCATAAAATTGTGAGACCTTTCTAATGAACCTAATTACGCCATGATTAGATAATATTATACTACCGCAAACAGTTTGTAATAACGGGTGAATTAGGATTAATAGATAGATCTCGCGATTTTCCCTCCACCCATGTAATTAGTTTTATATTTAGATTATATTTAATCCTCCTAATCTTTGACTTACAAATGCTACAATATTTTTGCAAAATTTGAAGCATCTAAACAAGGCCTATATATGAATTTTTGTGTATAATTTCTCCAAAAATATACATTATTCATCTCTATATGACGTCGACATTAGAGCACCTCCAAAAGTCCTTCTACAATTACTCACTAAATTATTATTTAAATAGTTATTTGAGTACAAATTATTTTCTATAATCTTGTGTCTACTCTAAAGAGTCATTCTCGTTCCTCTTCTTTGACTAGAAAAAAGGATACGGAATAGATGACGTCTTTATTTGGAGATCTAGCTAAAGAGACTGTTGAGGATATACTTTTCACCTAAATCTCTATTAATGTAAATTATGATGGATATGAAAAGTCTTTTGGACATGCTTTCATTTGTTCAACTGTGCTGCTTCACGATATTCTGTTTTTTTTAGAAAATGCGCTATAAAATCGAATTGGATTGTTGCAAAAAAAATATAGAAAAGACGCTATAAAATCCTTCTGCACGAGTTTTAGTTCAGTTCTGGAAGTTGCACTACTTGAATCAACAAATGGGTTCAACAAAAGGCCATTTATATATGCGGGAGAAGGATGGAATGATGGAAGTGTATTAGTTCATCAGTTCATTCAAAGTGTAGTTTAAGAGTGATTTGAAATAGAAATCAGGTTGTTAGTTCAGTTTATTCATAGCAATTTTATTCAGAGTGTAGTGCATTATAAGATTGCACGAATGTTAGCCAACAAGGCAGTAGCAGCTGTTGTTAGTTTGGGGCGTAAGTGCAAATCAAACTTGTTCCGAAAAACCTGCTGCACCGAAATGTTAGGCCTAAGACTGTCTCCAACAACACAACCCAAACCCAAAATAGGTAGTTCACAATTGTTTTGCGTCTCAAGAATCGCTTCCAATAGATAACGCAAATGGATGATGCATTTTGGGTACCTGCCGATCCGAAGCGCAAAAACGCATCGTCTCGGAGAGAAGACGCAAAGCTCTGGCGTCGTAGGAGTGGGCCCGTGGCGAGGCTCTGCCCGCGACTAGGGCGCGGTCGGCTCGGCGAGGATCCACCGGCGCAGCGACGAGCGGTCGCGGCCGGCTCGGCGAGGATCCGTCGGCGCAGCGACGAGCGGTCGCGGCCGGCTCGGCGAGGAGCTATCGGTGCTTCTAGGCGGATCTGCCGGCGCGGGGACGGGGAGTCGCCGTCGCTTCCAGGCGAATCTGCCGGCGTGGGGATGAGGATCCGCTGGCGCTTCCAGGCCGATCCGCGGCAAGCAGCCGCCGGCGTGGCGACGAGCAGCCGCCGGCGCTTCCAGCGGATCCGCGGGGGCGAGGAGCGGGGAGCCGCCGGCGCGACGAGTAGCGAGGAGCAGGACGCGGCCGCGGACGGAGGCGCTCGGCGAGGAAAGGCCGGCGCGGCCAGGCAGGCCCGCGGCGGGGGGCGCTCGGCCAAGCGCGGACGGAGTTGCCGGCGACCTTGGTGCTCGACGGCTCGTGGGGGCGGAGGCGGGGATCTCAGCGGGGTGGGCTTTTTGGGTCGGCTGCTGGAGAAGCCAAGTTTTGGAGATGCTGGTCTTCTACTGTGCGTGACCCAAATCCTAAAATGCGTCTTGTGTTTGAGTGCCCGCTGTTGGAGATAGTCTAACTGAGTGGGAGAACAAGGCAAGGTAAGCAGGGCGAGGGGATCACTGGCCAGCCAGCATCGATCATGCCAGAATGATATAAAAGTGCTTTTTACCTATATGGCCTTAGAAATAATGATTTTTTCTTATATGATATTTTTTTATTTGAACTTACTTCTATGGCCCTGAAACGAACTTTTATTCCTTCTATGGTCTTTCGTCCGTTTTTGCTACTTGACGGTGTTAAGTCAAGGATAAAAAGACAGTTTTACCCCTAGCATAAAAAATTGCAAAGTTATATTTTTGTTGCATATTAAAATTAATATTAAAAAAATTCACACATGAAAATATTTCACATAAAAGAAATATTGTTACGTATAAATTTATTTGTTTAATATTATTCTAAATATACAACAAACAAACAAAATTGTATTTCTTATGCCAGAGGCAAAATGGTCTTTTTACCTTTGAATAAACACCGTCAAGTGGCAAAAACGGACGGAAGGTCATAGAAGGAATGAAAGTTTGTTTCAGGGTCATAAAGGTGAGTTCAAAAGAAAAAAAGTCACACAAGCAAGAGTCATCTTTTATAAGGTCATATAGGTAAAAAGCTCATATAAAAGAGTCATCGCAGATGTCAACGAAAGTGATAGAGCGATAGGTAGACAGCTCATCGCAGATGATCCTCCAAAGATAGGAGGGGGAAGAAGTCGGGTTATCAGAGAACACCGAGTCGTTGAGGAGGAGCAACCCTTCCAGGGATGGTCCTGTGCAAAGTAACACTAAGTTTCTGATCTTTATTCCACATGTCTGTCTGTCAACACAAATAATATGAGGGGTATGTTATATTTAATCCGCCCGAGGCTATTTAGACTGTTCCAATTCATCCTTGCAAAAAAAAGCAAGGTATACAGGGATCTCTGAAACAAGCTGAAATTGTCCAAAGTAAACAAACATCAGTGTACATACATACGAATATGTATTACATACTTGCATTTGCCCTTTGCATTTTTATTGAAGAGGGTGAGGTGTTGGACCCTGCATCATTCTGGCCGCTCCTATATAGTTCATCACTCTGGGATTCAGGTATGGGTTATTATGTCTGCTTGTACTGCTAGACTACTACTTCAGTGACAATTCCTCTCGGGGGATTTTGGCTTAAATTGTGATTATTTTTATCTTCTGTCATTTATGTGTGTTGCACTTGCTGATAGTTGAATTTCAACAATATATAAAAACACATGCCAACGAGATATATAACCTTGGCATGTGTTTTTATATATTGTCTAACTTTGTTTTTATAAATTTGTTTTTATATATTGTCTAAGCTAGTAACCGAGGCTTGTTGTAAAATATTAGATTGCCGGTGAATATATAGCCTGTCAGGGAGTGTCCCTTGCGTAAAGTTAAAAGTTTAATAGAGAACAAGCTCTATGAATTATTTAGCATCCATCCACTTCTGCATATGCATACTACATTATACCATAAATAGAAAAATATGGATTATTGTGCATTCTCTTATCAAGGTTACGCCAGAAAAATTGTATTGAAAGTTTAAGATATTATTTTTGCTAATGTAGCTTTAACAATTGTTAGTGTATCTTCCTTTTGTGTTTACGCCTACTGTGACATATTCATCATGTGTTTTGCATTAGAATATCTTGTAGAAATATACAAGATCTGAGAGCAAGGGTCACAAAAACTATTCTCTGTGAGTTTGATGGTGATATTCTAACTGGGCTTAATTGCTTATTAATGTCAGACATCTTGCACCTTTGGCTTGTCCTACAAAAATTTCAGATCTGAAGCTGAAAGTAGAAGGAAAGATGAAATTGCTTTCCTAAAAATTAACTGGTTCTAGAACTAAGGTATCACCTAAACAGGAAGAGATGCTGAATACACGGGTGACTTGGGCAGTGGCAACAAAGAAGGTAGCAATTGAGTTTATTTTAGAATATTCTGTTGATGACATGCCAACCAATTTTTTTTAGAGTTCTAGGGCATTGCCCCGCATTAGCAAAGATAAATATGTTCATTACAGCATTCAGGTGGAACACACCCTTCCATATATATATAGTATCAACAAACATTCATTTTAAAATCAAGTTGGGTCATTTTCCTTTAGAGAAATTAACGATTGTGCTTGTACTTGATATGTGTGTCTTTTATGTATGCTAACACTGAACAAAGTAGCATGCTCACAATACATCCGAACTTGCAGGTGGTCTTGGCAGTCGGAAGGGAACTCAATGTTAGTTTAGCTTCACCAAACTGGGTGATGGTAATCTTGTGCTTGAATAAGCTAAATAGGATACTGAAGAAAACATGACATCTAACATTCTAACCCCTTCTCCATATTTTATTATTTGATTAGCACATACATGTATGTATGAATATATGTTTTGTGGAACCAACATATTATCATTCTGACATATATGCATCTATTTCTCTCTCAGTACATGATACATAAATAATCTTATGTATGAAAAAGTATCAACTCATTTTTCAAGCTTATGTTGAAGACCAAGCTTCGAAGTGGAAATAATAAGGTCCTTGTTGATGGATTTCATGAAAATGATAAGAGTGTTGTAAGCCTGCTTTTGCTACTATCTGACTTGATGAATCAAATAAATTAGTTTATATTTTTTTGAGTTTGAAGGCACAAATGCACAAGTTCGATATGTATAAGTTTGTTGTGGTAAAAAAAAGTGCTACTTATGTCGAGAGATCGATGGAGCAGCGGCAGGATGCGAGTCCAATCCAAAAATAATTAGACCACATAATATAATCTTGAAAAATCTTTGATTGTCTAGATAATTTTACAACAAATTATATATCTCGTTGCAACATACAGTACAGACATATTTATTACTTACGCTAATAAACTGAAAACCTTTAGCCCACGGTGCCACTCAAAGGTTGGTCAAATCAAATCCAATCTTATATCACCTAAACGTTTAAGGTCTTGTTTGGCTGTACACAAATACACTTTAATCCACGTGGGTTGAAAGAGATTGAGGTGTACTCCTTTTGTTCCATATTTGATGTCGTTTAAGAACATCTCACCAAAACTAAGGTTGAAGCTAATGTACCAGAACACCCCTATAAAAAATCATGATGACCTGAAGTCGTGCAGAAGAGAGGCGCAGGCCTCGCCTTGGTGCTTGGTGCTCTGAGGGATAGCATATGCCGCCACTAAATTTTTTATCTTTTTTATTTACTTCCGTACTGAAGCAAGCTGGAAAGCGGTGCACGGACCTACCAATGAATAGCATAAGACAGACCTGTTAAGCTAGAACGCCATTTATTTTGAGACAATCTCTCGATGCCAGAACATCATGTATTATAGAACGGAGGGAGTAATTTAGTTTAAGTTACACTTTCATCCACTTCAACCCACATAGATTGCGCAAGTGGAATCGTCCACACAATTCGGCGTGCCCAACACTCCTTGCGTGCATGCGACCCATGACCTCCGTGTCTCCATCTCACTCCGCGTCTCCCCCACCCCGTGACTCCCCCTCAGCCCTCACCTCGCATCGACCTGCACACCGTCCAGTGGCGCCCGGTCTCCTCCCTCCCCAAAGCTTGAAGCATCGTGCCCGCGACTCCCTGTCACCCCACGACATCCCCTCAGTCTGCGTTGACTTCCGCGCCGCCCGATATCCTCACATCAGAGCAAGTATTATAGAAGGCTATAAGTCTGCTAAATGCTGACGTGGAGGCACTACTAGAAAACAGGCCTTTGGACGATCTATCAACTGAGCTTTAGTCTCGGCCCAATTTTGCGTCCGAGGCTAAAGACTTCTAGTCCCGGTTGGTATTACCAACCAGGGCTAAAGGTGAATCTTTAGTCCCGGTTGGTAATGCCAACCGCAACTAAAGGTCCTGGACCTTTAGCCCCGGTTGGTAATACCAACCGAGACTAAAGGGTGACCCTTTAGCCCCGGTTGGTGGTACCAACCGGGGCTAAAGGTCCTTTTAGCCCCGGTTGGTGTTACCAATCGGAGCTAAAGGTCCTTCACGAGTGGATTCAAAAGGAAAACGTCCAGAACTGTATCACGTGGGCCTGGACCTTTAGCCCCGGTTGGTAATACCAACCGAGACTAAAGGGTGACCCTTTAGCCCCGGTTGGTGGTACCAACCGGGGCTAAAGGTCCTTTTAGCCCCAGTTGGTGTTACCAATCGGGGCTAAAGGTCCTTCACGAGTGGATTCAAAACGAAAACGTCCAGAACTGTATCACGTGGGTTGCGTAGCTCAGTTGGTAAGCGTGCCTGAGGCGAGCTGTGCTGAGTTCGAATCTCACACAACACACATTTATTTTTCCTCCCTGGACCTTTAGCCCCGGTGGGAAGCACTCGGGACTAAAGGTCGGGACCTTTAGTGCCGGATTCTTAGCCCCGGTTGGGATACCCGGGGCTAAAGGCCCGGTTCAACCGGGGCTAAAGGCACATTCTGTAGTAGTGAGGAGAGAAGGAAGGAGAGAGAAGAAGCGGGTTGTAAGCTTACAGCTAGCAAGTGGGTCTTATATTAACGATGAAGACTCAATCACTGTATAAGTAGGCTGAGAGAAGGTTGTAAGGACTCTTACAGGCAGCAAATCGGTTGTATTATAATACTTGCTCTCAAGCTGCGCCACTCGGATCGACACCATTCGTCTGCACCACGTCGCTCGGAGCGTCGTCCGACCTAAGAGACGCGGCGCCACCTGACCGCCTCCCTCCACGCCAACCGGGCACCGTCTGCCCTCCGCCGCGCTCTATGCGATGCCCGGAGCCTAGAGCCCAGCGTGCGGCACGTCCAGCTACCACAGTCCGCGACGATGAACGCCCTCCATGGCCAAGGTGAGGCACATGCCCTCCAATTTCCCTTATTGCTTAGGATTTAGGGTTTGGAGCGCCGTCCTACGGCAGAGGATTTGTCTTCAATAGATTTTGTCTTCGTGAAGACAAAGCGTTCGTACATCACTTTGCCTGCTATGGAATATTTGTGCCAATGTCATGTGATTTGTCTTCAATAGGTTTTGCCTTCATGAGTTTGTCTTCATATTTGACTTCAGTAGGTTTGTCTTCAGTAAGTTTGTCTTCAGAGATTTGTCTTTATCTAAACAAGATTTGTCTTCTGTAGGTTTTTCAAAACCCAATTTACAAAATTTGAGAATAGCTCAAGTGGTTTGTAGAACACTGGTGAGAGAGGTAGATCCAAATGCAGTAATGCATATATCAGGTCTCACTCTCAGAGGGCTTACAGATTCACATCCCTTCTTTTAAACAAACTGATAAACAAACGAATTCACCAAACTCCAGGAAAGTTGGGACCATTCTTACAGGGTTTTCGAAACTGATTTATTGTAGCTATTTTTCTTTGTTGTCCTGTTTGTTTGGATTTTCTGTATTTTATTAAACAATATTCAATTAGTAAGTTGAATTCACCAATCAATCTACCACTGTATCTTCAGATAAGCTCAGCAAGAAACTGGACTTGTTGGAGCAAAGACATCCAAGCTGCTGGCTTGGGATCTGCAGATGGTGCCCTCTTTGATCCTTTTTCTCTCTATCATTTGCAGGTATTGCTTGTTTTTTGACGCAAGCAGGTATTGCTTGTTGTAGTTCAGTAGTGCATAAAGAACCCTATGTTATTTGAATTATGAGGAATGTTCTATTTGAGGACTTCATTAGTGTTAGAAGATTTGGGCTTGGCCCAAATGAATATTCCAAATAAATCCCAAAGGCTCACTCACACAAGCATGGTATGGTGGGGGACTTTAGTCCCATACTGCTACTCTAGAAGGAGGGAGACCAACTTATATAGTTGAGTTATCTCCAACTGGTTGAAGCTATTGAGGAGAGGCAAAGGAAGAAACCCACGCGCGCGCTCGCTCGCCTCGCCTCGCCGGGCCGGGCGTGGCGTGGCGTGGCGTGCAATTCTCATAAACTGTGATAACCAAACAGTTATTACAAAATATGAAGTCCAACAAACACGTGAAACGTAGACTGAAGTATGTCAGGAAACTGACAAACTCCGGAGTAATAGGTGTGGACTACATCCAGACAGCTAAGAACCTGGCAGATCCCTTCACCAAGGACTATCACGTACTGTGATTGATAATGCATCGAAGGAGATGGGACTGAGACCCATGTGAGTTAACCTCAGTAGTAACCCAACCTATGTGATCGGAGATCCCGTGAATTAGGACCTGGGAAAAACAAGCTTGCTGGTTGACGGGAGAGTACATCCTTACTTAACCCACTCCGTTGGAGATGCAGTACTCTCATTTTTGTAAGGCAGGATGACTTTGTCTTAATGTGTTCTGAGGCTTTATAGCAAGATATTGTCCTACAGAGTATCTATGTAAGAACACACCTATGTGAGCTTAACTGTTAGTCGCAGTTTGTGAGATTTGAGAATTCTCTAACAAGCTCATGAAGTGAGATAGGAGTATGACTTATACGCTCCACTCGCGGGGTAGGCAAATGGCAGCCTAGTATCAGTCAAGACGTCAAGTGAAGCTCGTTCGCACCAAACTGCCAATTCAAGGCCCAGTCCATTGTGCAGTTGTGAACAAATCTAGCTTGTCGCTCTAGGTGGATGTTCAACCTTAACCGGTCTCCACTGAATAGCTGGTATATTAACAGTACTTTGGTACAAGGAGGATAAAGAGTGCCTCTGGGATCTGGTGGGGGATTGTTAGAAGATTTGGGCTTTGCCCAAATGAATATTCCAAATAAATCTCAACGGCCCACTCACACATGCATGGTATGGTGGGGGACTTTAGTCCCATACTGCTACTCTAGAAGGAGGGAGGCCAACTTATATAGTTGAGCTATCTCCAACCGGTTGAAGCTATTGAGGAGAGGCAAAGGAAGAAACCCACGCGCGCGCTCGCTCGCCTCGCCGGGCCGGGCGGGGCGGGGCGGGGCGTGGCGTGGCGTGGCGACTCGCGCGGGGACGCACGACATGCGTGTGAATGGTCCGACCGAGGCCTTGCGGGTGCGCGGCTTCCTTTTGCCACTCGATATTTTTGCATGCATGAAGAAAATTGCGCTGGCCTGTTTTAGCAAGCAATTATTCTCGTATTAATGGTGATTGATTCGTCCACTAATGGTAGGTTCAATCACATTAATATTGTGATTACGCGGTTGTCTCTTTCTAAAGATGCAGTCGCAGCGTGTGTATAAAGAGAGACGAGACGTCGTTCTGTAGGGTCTACACATTCTCCTCCTCCTCTGCCCGAGCGCTGTGCTGCCGCTGTCGACCCCAACCCGCCGCCGACGTGCCATCAGTGCCGGGAGAGCAGGATCTCCGAAGCCCGCGTCTCCTCGTGTCCCTGCACGGGGTAGGGGACATATAAGGTTTTTGGGAAGCGTCGTCGCGACTGCTCGCTGGACGTCTTCGTCCCTCTACGCCGACTTCGCCGGTCTTCATCGACGGTCTGCTTCGTCTTCTCTTGGGCTAGTTCCTAGTGCCGACAACTCCACTGTAAACATGCCTTCGATCTTACTGTTCTTCTATTTCGTGTTCTTCATGTTACTAGCGATATATAGCCTGGATATGTCTCGGATCTTTCTGCTAGTGGCTAAAGTACAAGGCGAGGCTTGTGGTTAAAGGTTACACACAAAAGCAAGACGAGGATTTCTTTGATACCTACTCACCTGTTGCCAGATTAACTACAATCCGAGTGCTATTATCTGTGGCTGCTTCTCATGGTCTTCTTGTCCATCAAATGGATGTGAAGACAACTTTCCTTAATGGAGAGTTAGAGGAAGAAATTTATATGGATCAGCCTGATGGATTTATAGCACAAGGACAAGAGGGCAAGGTGTGCAGGTTACTCAAATCCTTGTACGGTCTAAAGCAGACACCCAAACAGTGGCATGAGAAGTTTGATAATACTTTAACCTCTGCTGGGTTTGCTGTAAATGAAGCCAATACTTGTGTGTATTACCGTTATGGTGGGGGCAAAGGAGTAATCTTGTGTTTGTATGTTGACGACATATTGATCTTTGGGACAAGCATCGATGAGATTTGTTGGGGCGGCACCTAGACCGCAGGCGCCTCCGACCCGCATTTTACCGAAAGATGATGGTGCTTTCGTGCGAAAGGGAGCATTCGCGCGGAAGCACGCGTTTCGGCCTGCGGACCAAGGGGAGGCGGAGCTTTCGTGCGAAAGGAAGCATTCGCGCGGAAGCAGGCATTCGCCTCCGGTCCGCATGACCGGAGTGGGAAGGCGGAGCTTTCGTGCGAAAGGAAGCATTCGCGCGGAAGCGCGCGTTTCGGCTTGCGGACCAAGGGAAGGCGGAGCTTTCGTGCGAAAGGAAGCATTCGCGCGGAAGCACGCGTTTCGGCTTGCGGACCAAGGGAAGGCGGAGCTTTCGTGCGAAAGGAAGCAAGCATTCGTGCGAAAGGAGCCCAGCGTTTTCCGGCGAGAGTTTTCGTCGTTCATGACTTTGGTTTTTCTTAGGTTTTCGTAGGTCGACGGAAGCCTGGATCAAAGGGAGCGGGCCCACCGGCCAGGAAAAGGAGCCGGGGGACGCTGGGCCCACCGGAGGGCGAAGTTACGATGATGCCCCTCGCGCCGGAGAAGGCGGCGTACGACCATGGAGTAGTTGAGCAGGGCATCATTGTAATTGTGGCAGAGTGGTTGGAAGGGCATTCTTGTACTTTCAAATTAATCTGGATTAGCATAAAAAGCTCCCAACCTCCCTTCGGGGGGGGGGGGAACACTGTTCACTTCTACCACTTCTCCACTTCCCTGTTCGCTTTCAGCTTTCGCTTCGCGCTTTCGTTCGTGCGACAACCCGCTGTTTCAAGGACCCAGTCCTGAAACAACATTGGCGCCCACCGTGGTTGTCGCCCGAGCTTACCATGCCGCCAAGGAAAGCGCCGAAAGCGGCCGACAATCCAGAGATGATCGCCGCGAGAAAGGATGCTTTCGGCACCATCGCGGTTTCAGTCCCAGCTAGCCAGGTTCCACCAAACACAGTCGCAGAGCCGCCACCTTTCGGCGGCGCTCTGTCGATAGAAGCGCAGCCGCCGCCGGGAGCATCGACGAGCCAGGACGTGCAGCCTCAGCATCAGCGGATTTCGGGCAGAGAACGCACGCCGGATGGGCACGTCGGCGACGAGTTCGAGGACGAGGATGAAGACGATGACGAAATCACAAGACATGCCCAAGCAATCAAGACGCTGGCACAGCAGCAAGAGGAAATCAAGAGACTGTTGTTGCAAAGAGACCAGCTGCAGCAGCAGTTGGCTGCGAAAGCAAGAGAGGACGAGACTCGCAACGCTATTCGGCGAGCTGAGGCGCAGAGGAGGCAACTCGAGAAGGAAATTCAGGAGCTGCAAAGGGCCGGGGCGGACCCAAATCCGATAGCACACGAAAACGTATGCATACCTAGGCGAGAGCAACCGCCAGCTCTCGGCAACGCCATCGACGAAACCTCTACACTCTCGAGGGAGTTGCAAGCTCACCCGTGGCCACTCAATTACAAGCCCCGCATTCCGACTTTCGACGGTAAAGCGAACCCACGCAAGTTCTTGGCAAGCTATGAGACGGCTGTATTTTCGGCAGGAGGAGACAATCAGGCTTTGGCAAAATCTCTCATCCTGGCAGTCGAGGACGTGGCCCACGATTGGTACACCACTCTCAAGCCACTGTCCATCTATTCATGGGCACAGCTGAAAGCCGAGCTGCTGGCCACTTTCCAAGGATTCCGACCGGATGTCAAGACCACGCGGGACCTCATGAATTGCACCCAGCAAGACGACGAGCCACTTTCGGAGTACCTCAAACGTTTCATCCAGCTGAAAGCTCAAGCTCCGAATGTGCCGGAAGCGGCGGTGATCGCAGCAGCTATCGAAGGCTTGGGGACTGGGCAGTGCGCCGCTCATCTGTCCAGAGAACCGCCGAAAGATGTCAAGGAACTGTTTGACGTGATGAATGCGTACGCTAGGTCGGATGATGACTTTCGGCGACGCAAGGCTGCCCGCCAGATGCAGAGGCAGGCGACGAAAGCAAGTCGCCCGCCGCCTGTGCCGAATCAAAGGATTGTTAGGCCATTTCGTTCAATCAACAATTTGCAAGAAGAACTGACGCAATCAGCAACAGGCGCAGAGAGGCCCGACATGCCCGATTTTCATCCCCAAAGAGGATTCGATCAGCCGTTCCGCGGAGGGCGCGGCGGAAGGACAGGACGCGGCGGCCAGGACGGTAGAGGCCGCGGAAGAGGACCCAGGCCACCATATTGCGTCATTTGTGACGGCAATTTCGGCCATACCACTCGGGATTGCAAATACAGCAAAATGGCGAAAGAACTGAAAGATAAGGATCAAACGTCAGCCTCCGCCGAAAGCTCCAAGCATGTCTTCCACAATTCCCAAGACCGATCAGCTGTGGTGGCAGCACGCAGCAATTATGCAAGCACACCTATGCATCCCCCGCAGTACATGCATCCCCAAAACTTGCATTGGTACAATCCGACGTATCAGAGTTACCAGCCTCCGGTCTTCGCACCATAGTCGGTGGCAGTTTCGTCACCCATGCAGTACAGCGTCAGCCAGCGCCGCCGCCAACGCTTCCGGCTCAGACCCAACCTCAGGGGCAGCAAGCACAGCCGGGTTTCCATCAGGTGCAGGAGCTGGAAAATGAAACTAGCGCAATCAACAACATCCTTCCGTCAAGAGGGCACATTTTCGCCATCACGGGCGGATCTAACCTAGAGCACGAAAGCAAGAGAGCTAGAAGGGACTACCACCGAAGAGTCCAGACAGTATCCCAAGGCTTCCACTAAACAGGCCAGCTTGGTCACTAGCGCCGATATGTTCGACGAGTCCGACTTCAAAGTCCGCGACTACCCGCATTGCGACGCTTTCGTCGCCACAGCCAACGTGGCCGGCTTCACTTTGCACAACATTCTGATTGATACCGGAAGCTCAGCAGACATTTTGTTCGTAAAAGCTTTCGAGGCAATGGGATTCGACAGACGCAGTTTGGACCCCGCCGGCAATTCGTTGTACGGGTTCGGAGGAAGAAAGATCGATGCTATCGGCAAAAAGCAGATCCCTGTATCCTTCGCCGAAGGGGAAAGAGTCCGCACTGAGACACTAACATTCGACATAGTAAACATGGACTACCCGTATACTGCCATTTTCGGCAGAGGTTTCACCAACAGGTTCAACGTTATCATCAAGCAAAGCTACCTATGCATGAAGATGCCATCCCCTTTCGGCATCATCGCCGTACATGGAGATCAGCAAGCTTCCAGAAGGATTGAGGGAAAACCAACCCCAGGCTACAGCCTTATCAATGAGGTGGCAAACAAAGACGAATTGCAAACAACCACCGAAGAGCACGCTATCGTCAACACGTTGGAATGCAAGGTTGGGGCAGCCGAAGAAACGATAAGAATCCCGCTCGCGGCCTCCAGGCCCGAAAGAGCCGTGCATATTGGGTCAAGCATGCCGGAAGAAGAAAGGAACGCTTTGGCATCCTTCCTTGCGAGCAATGATGACATTTTCGCTTGGTCAGCAAGCGACTTGCAAGGCGTAAGCAGAGATCTCGCCCAACACAGTTTGAACATCGCAAGCAGCGCTAAGCCCAGAAAGCAAAAACTGAGAAAAATGTCAAACGAAAGGGCAGACGCGGCGAAAGCCGAAGTACAAAGATTACTCGATGCGGGAGTAATCCGACCGGTCCAGTATCCCGAATGGCTGGCGAATGTCGTGTTGGTGAAAAAGAAGAATGGAAAATGGCGAATGTGCGTCGATTTCACCGACCTCAACAAATGCTGCCCGAAGGATCCGTATCCTTTGCCTCGTATCGACAAGCTTGTCGACATTGCATCTGGTTGTGAAATAATGAGCTTGCTAGATTGTTTTTCAGGCTATCACCAGATTTGGCTTCATCCCGACGATGAGGAGAAAACCAGTTTCATCACCCCTACAGGCACATACTGCTACCGGCGAATGCCGGAAGGGCTACGGAATGCAGGCCCTACTTTCTCGCGAATGACTGACAAAGTGTTCGAAAGCCAGAAGCAAAAGAAAAACTTGTTGGCTTACGTTGATGATATAGTGGTCAAGAGCGATAGACAGGAAGATCATCAGGCAGATTTGCTCGAGACTTTCGGCAATCTCCGGAAGAGCGGTTTAAAGCTAAACCCTGACAAGTGCATTTTCGGCATCAAGAAAGGCAAGCTCCTCGGTTGCCTGGTATCGGCAAGAGGAATTGAAGCTAATCCCGACAAGATAGCGGCAATCATCAACATGCAACCGCCCTCAAACCGAAAGCAAGTGCAAAAATTGACAGGAAGGCTGGCTTCTTTGAACAGATTTATCGCAAGGTCCGCTGAAAAAGGATTGCCCTTCTTCCGAACTCTGCGTAGCTCCGACCCCTTCGATTGGGGGGACGAGCAGCGGGAGGCCTTTCAGCAACTAAAGGAGTATTTGACAAAATTGACCACGCTATCCAAACCTTCGCCGGAAGCGACACTCTTGCTGTATCTCGCAGCATCGCACACCACCGTAAGCGCAGTACTAGTGGAAGAGAAGGAGCATGAAAACAGGATGACGCAGTTCCCAATCTATTTCGTCTCTGAGGCCCTTTCGGGTGCAAAACTGAACTACTCAGAGCTGGAGAAGATAGCTTACACAGTAGTAATGGCCTCTAGAAAACTGAAGCATTACTTTCAGTCCCATCACATCATAGTACTTTCGGCTCAGCCATTGGAAGCTCTGTTCCGCAACAACGAAGCTATCGGCCGAATCGGCAAGTGGGCGGCGGAGCTCAACGAATACGTGATCGACTTCCAGCACCGATCCGCAATCAAGTCACAGGCATTAGCGGATTTCATAGCAGACTGGACTCCCGC